>OX451740.1:478688615-479888615 GCA_948472305.1 Vicia faba
GCCAACTATTTATGTGTTTGTTAAGTTTATACGAATTCTAATTGTAATTTTTCTTTTTTAAATGATACAATATCATCTTTTAATTACTTTGACAATTTATATGCAGCTCATTATATCAAGTCAAAGTCTTTAAATAAAGAAAATAAAAAATAAAGAATAATTGTATCCTTCTATAATGTATTGATACAATTAAGATTATATAAGATATCGAAAGGAATTTTTTTTTTACATGGACAACAAGAAATAGAAGGAATTGGATATGAGAGTTTTGAGTATAATCAACATGTCTTAGACTAAAAATATTCTTATGAATGTTCGTGATACATCGTATGTCAAGGAGATTTGAGAGAAAATTGAATGACTATATTAGGGAAAGTACATATCAAATTAGCTGTCGTTGAAGTAGATATTTCTTAGCTTGGATATGGATGAAAATACAAAAGTGTATGGTCACCTAAGTATGCTCATCACTATTGCATTTGAATTAGAAATTATTAGAGTCAAAATTGATGATGAAGGTAAAGCTTTGAGACTTATATAATTTCTTCTATCTTCCTATAAGTATATTAATTAAACATGCTTTAATATATAGGATGAGAACTTTGAACTTTGAAGAAGTTGTTGGTAAAATTATTTTTGAAGATAGAAAAGGGAGGAGAACATTTCATCAAGGGGTTGATAGCTATTGGAAAGCCTCATGTGAAGAAAAGTAACGAAATGGTTTGGTGATGTTGGAAATGTGAAAAGTCTTGGAATGTAAAGTATAAGTATCATGCTGAAGCAAATTCAGACAATGATATTATTTTAAAATTAAGAAGTGTGTTCTCATGGAATTTATGTTGCCCATAAAGGATGAGATATTGCTAACAGATCGTCATAAAAGTATTATTTGACATTGATGTAAAGTATGCTGTGAAATTATTTTGGTGGTTGAAGAATTTTTTGATAACATGGAAGTTGTACCATAATTTGTCTGCTTAATTTTCGACATGTAGAAATTATTTGAATGATTGACCTTTAAGTGAAGTATACTCTTCTTCTGGTGGAGTATGATAGTTTATTTTTAATATGACTGTTTGTGAAGACAATGTAAACGTAAAAGTGATACTACAACGGTTGGAAAATGGATACTGCAACGGCTAATCAGTTGTTATGAGATAAGAGGTGGTTGTATGTATGATGCTTTCCACCACGCTCGCGCGACTGTGATTATATGTCAAAAAGCGCACTAATTATCACAACAGTTACTTCAAATAACCGTTGTGATATGCTTTAAAGAAAAACATTTAACAATAGTTATTCTAAACAGCTGATGTGATATATACACATAGTTTATTATAAATTATACATAATTCTTATTTCTCCATTGCTCACTAAATATATAACCTTTCAGTTTGATCTAGAACATTATAATATGATAAATTTAGTTATATTAGAAGAACAGATTACACGTTCAATGCTAGACAAGAATTCTTCAACTCTTTTACTACTACATATAATACATTTCATGATAAAGCTTTCACCTCAGCCAAAATAAAATCGAGGTAAAACATTAAGGCACACCATAATTTACAAAAAAAATAAAAATAACACATTCCCTTGATGTTTAATAAAACCGAGGGTAAAAACAACTCAGGACACACTTCGAATCTCAACTATTGTTGTTTATAGTTTTATTTATTTATAAGTGTAACCTTAATGATTTATTCCTTCAGTTTCTGTAATAAACGAGAGATAAAATAATCAGATTTTACTATAAAAACACTCGTTAAATAAATTTTACCCTAATCCTTACTTATATGTAATCGCCCCAAACTCTTATGCATCATTCTTTGGGATTGATTGCAAGACACAAAAACATTGAATGTTCTTCTATCCATGAACAAAATATTTTTTCTGCCCTTGTAATCTATCTCACATAATGGTGTTGATATTGTTTTTGTTGTATTATTTGAACAACGCTCGGTTATAAAAGGTTGGAAAAATTCTCTATGATAGATTGCAAGTACATACAATAACTTTCATCTTTAAGTTAAACAAAGAATGTATTCAACCTTTGAAAAGATTAGAAGTTGGATGCATATAAGATATACAACAAAATCTCAAATTACATCGACGATGACGAATCTAGATTTGTTAAATATTTTGTGTAAACAATGTAAATCTTAAAATTAAAAAAAGAGATAATTTACCACGATTTTCTTCTAAAACCAAGGGTTAAACATATTTTACCTCGGTTTTTGTCAAAACCAATGGAATAATTTTGGCGTGATTTTTGAGGATATTGATCACCATCCTTAAACAAATCTTTACCGTCCATTTCATGACTATCAACGCTCAAAATACTAACATTAGTGATCTGCGTAAAATATAAAAAACTTTCATTATAAAAGTATTCTGAATATCAAAAAGAGCATTCTGAATACCATTGTGAATCATCATGAAGCTCTTTACACTATCTATATTCACCACTTTAAGGTTTTCTATGAAAAAATCTCTATAATGGATTGCAAGAGCAGAAAATCATTTGGGTTTAAAGTTTGTGTTCTTATATATTTATTTGAGCATAAAATCATTTATTCATCTAACATTTTTTTGTTTTATTTCAGAAACAAATGCAAGCAAAAGCCATAGAAAATATTTTGCACCCAACATTTGATCTACCCCAAAGTTATATGATTTGAAGAACTAAAATCTAAATCTTCGAGAAATTAATTTTTTCTGTAAAAACAATGTAATATTCTGGGTAAACAAAGTAGTTTGTAAATAAATTAATTTATTAATATTTTGTATAAATAATATAACGAGTTTAAAAAAAATATCTTTCCCCCCGGTTTTATTGAAAAATCGAGAGGTATGATACACTAGTTATAAAAAAAATTAAAATGCACATGTTGGGGTTCAAACCTATGTGCGCATAACTTATGCTCTCGATTTTATATTAACTGAGGGGTAAAGTGTAAGTTTTTCATGACGCCCTTCGTTACATCGCTTCTGTAACCGAGGTTAAATGTATTTTACGTCTGAGGTGAAATGTGTTATTTATAGTAGTAATTATCCATATTTTGTTCTTTAATTGTAGAACTTGTTTTAATGCTCCTATTTTCTTCAACCCCCATTCCTTCACCTCTAGTTTATTTTGAAATATATTATTTACTTTGCAAACTAAATTAGAGGTGAAGGAAGGAGAGTTGAAAAATTACAAAATTAAAGAGCAAAATGCATCTAATGGGCTAAAGGATTTTTGTCTAGAATTGAATGTATATTGTATTTTCAAATACAACTTTATCTATCATATTATAATTTTTAATGCAATCCAAAAAGTCATATATTCGGTAAGGTGTTGGAAAAACACGTAAACCACATAAGATATAATAAACTCATCTAAAACAAATATTAACAACATTCATCAACAACAAACCTTAAACAACATACAACTTTTATATGTAACAACAACAACACCAACTCATAAAATGTGTAAAAAACATACATGTTCCATAATAGAATCCAAAATGAAAGTAAATAAGGATGAAGCTGAAGTGAGTTCAACAAATATGTGTAAATCTATAAGTTTGCATCGCTCACACAAGTTTGTTGCGCTCACTTTCGCTTCATCCTTGTTAATTTTTTTCATTCACCCATCCATACCTACAAGTCAAAACAACGAGAAACATAAATAGAAATATAAACAAGTCAGAACATTATGAAACAACCTATTAAAACTTAAACAATGATAGATAAAAATATTTTGAAACATAAACGAAATCGTTGCATAAGTTTGGAGAAGACGAACCTGTAAGGTAGAAATAGGTTTGAAGAAGATGAAATCATTGCATAAGTTTGGGGTTTAAATATGAGTAAGACGAGTGACATAGATGTTATGCTTTTGTTTTGAGGTAGAAGAGTGAAATATATGTTAGAGTTTTTTTTAGAGAAACAATTATTATGTACTGAGTGACTCTCGCTTATATATAAATAAGTATCACCTTTTACCATGATTGGTAATACGAACCGTGATGAAAAGATTGAACATTACTCCACGGTTGACTAAAAGAACCGTGCTGATATACAAGGTTAATCCCATTTTGTGACGGTAACTGGAAAATTATTGAAGCTGATATTCGAACCCTGTCACTCCTGGTACATTTCACTATGGTTTTTAACTATGATCGTAGTGAAATATCTTATATTAAATACAATTTTTTTTGTCCAAAACGAGTTATTACCACGGTTAACATGAAGGACGTTGTAATATATATTACAAAAGGTCTACTTTGTAGTAGTATAGAGTGTGACCGTTCATTTGAACTATAACAATTTGTGTAAGTGTAAACAATGGAGAGTGATGCATTATTTTCAATCAAGTTAGATGTTGGAGTCGGTTGAAAATATACATATTGAAAAGTCTCACATCATATAATACTGTAAAACACGAGGGAAGCCAAAGTTATATAATGGACTTAAATTATGTATTAGCAAATGCACCAATTAAAAATAATTTAACCTTAGAGTTTATTTTGTTTCCTTATATACTTCCATACTAGACTATTGTGAGGAGTAGTTAAATATTTATTGTGAAAGTCGGATGAGTTGGAGTCGTAGGTGATCAATAATAGTAGTGTTATCTTGTTATTATTTAACAATGACTACAATATTTCTTTTCTATTTTAGAATTTCCATGTTATATTTTTAATGGTGTTATTGCGTTTCTTTATTGTGTGTGTATGTTTACCCAATATAAAGTTACATGAACACCATTAGAATCGGCCATGTGGGTGTGTACGACAACTCAAGACCTCCAATTTAAGAAGACCTAAAATTAATAATGTTATTCTTAATATTTTTTGTCCATATTTTTAGTCCCTCTCGTTAACGGTCATTAATAGAAGTTGATGTGGCATGCCACGTGGAAGTTTTTTGTTGATTGGATGTACACGTTGAAGTGTCAACATTGTAAAAATACTTATGTGGCATGCCACGTGACTAAGTCCAAGATCATACTTAAACCCATAAAATGGCTAATCTGTAGCTAAAGTCGTAGCTAATCTCTAGCAAATTTAATCTCTAAAATTTCAATCACACCATTCTTACCCATTTAATCTCTACCTGTTTATGGGGATAGTGGGATTAACTATAGTAATCCAGGTGAGTCTTATTACAAGTCCTCTATGGTTGTTTGAGCTTATTTTTGAAATAGAAAATATTACCATAAACTTTTTCACTATTTTTTTAGATTGTCATCATTGAATTTTTTTGAAACTTCACTAAAATAGTCAAGCTTATCTTGCCCTTGCCTTATATGTTGGAAATAAGGTCTTTTGTGTTTATGGAAAGTGTTTAAGAATATTGAAGGCTTGAATAGAAACTTGATAGGTAGGAGAATTCTTTATGGAAGAAAGAACTTTATATTTTTACTTGATGCAAATGTGTGGGATTATATCTCTATTTATAGTACTATAAGAAGAACTCTAGACACACTAGTTATAGAGAGTTCTCAACCCTAGAAATCCTAAAAGTATTCTAAAAAGATATTAAAACCATAAGGAAATATCTAGACACTCTAAATACTACAAGATTTCTCTAGAAACCTTACTCAAAATTACTTAAGCTCAAAATAACTAAGCCCAAAAATACAAATAATAATTAGGCCCAAATCAAGATTATTATTTCAACATCCCTCCTTAAACTTAATTTGTTACTCCAGGCATACTCCTTAGCTTCATGAAATTTTCCAACTTGAGTGGCTTAATGAAAATATCAGAAGCTTGATCTTGAGACATTACATACTTCAACTTCACCTCCTTCTTCTCGATGCATTTAATTCTCTTATGAAGTGGTAACGGGTGTCAATGTGCTTACTTCTTTCATGAAAGACTGGACTCTTTTCCATAGTAATTGTTGATTTATTGTCAACACATATCTCTGTAGGTTCTTCTTGTGGCATTTTTAACTCTTTCAATAAGTTCCTTAGCCAAATTGCATGGAAAACACATGATGTGGCAGCATATACTTGGCTCATAAGTTGATAGTGTGACGATTGGTTGCTTCTTTGACATCCAAGTGAAAGAAGTATCTCCCATAAAGAACATAAAACCAGTAACGCTCTTTCTATAATCCAAGTCTCCACTCCAATCGCTATCACTATAGCCAACAATCTCATAACTGTTAGATGATTAATAGTGCAAGCCAATGTTTGTTGAGCCTTTGATGTATCTCTCTATGTCTCCTTTTGCATTCTTCTTCGCCTTGTACATCCATCTTACTTCGATTTCTTTGTGTCTTTGTGGAAGTGTAGTAAGTTCCCACATATCATTCTTTGTGATTGACTTGATTTCTTCATCCATGGTGTCTATCTAATTTATGTTTTCTCCATTTCTTAATATCTTAGAGGCTCACAATCACCAAAAAGACAAAAGAGGTTAATGTTGTTTTAGTTTTTAGTTACCTCATAAAGCTTCTTCAATGCTTCTTAGTCGCAGTGTCCTCTCACTTGAACTTGTTTCATCCAACCTTGGTGTCGGTGAGGCAAGTGGAGTAATATGTTCCTCTATTATTGGTTGTTCCTTTTCATCGTCTTCTTCAAATTAAGTAAGAAAATCATACATGTCTTCTTGAACACTCCAATACCAATAATCTTCTTGGTCGAACTCCACGTCACGGCCTATGAAGATCTTTCCACTATTTGGATTATAGAGCTTGTACCCTTTGGAGCTTAAGTCGTAACCCACAAACACATATTTATCACTTATATAATCGAGCTTTATTCTCTTTTCATCTGGAACATGGGTATAGCCAATGCTTCCAAACACTTTGAGGTGAGAGATCCCAACTTTCCTTCCACTCCATGCTTCTTGTGGTGTCTTTTCATGCATTCCTCTTATTGGGGAACGACTTATCAAATAAAATACACATGCCACTGATTTGGCCCAAAACTCCTTCGACATCTTTTTGCTCTTGAGCATGCTTCGCACCATGTTAAGTATGGTCCAATTCTTTCTCTCTGCTACTGCATTTTGTTTTGGAGGTCTTGACACTGCTGGTGGGAAACACATTCAATGGCCTTAATAATATTTTTTGAACTCATTTGAAGTGAACTCTCCTCCTCGATCATATCTCATGTCTTTACTAAAAATATCACTTTCTTTCTCCACAAGGGCTTTGAACTACTTAAAGTTTTCGAACACTTTTGACTTCTCCTTCAAGAAATAATCCCTTGTTTTTCTGGAATAATCACCAATAAAGAGGATAAAGTACTTATTCTTACCAAAAGAGTTGGGTTTGATTAGTCCATAAACATCAGTGTGTATGAGTTCTAGCAACTTTATTGCTCTTGATGTTGATTCTTTTGGAAAGCTTTTCCCGAACTGCTTCCCAAGTATACATCCTTCAGAGAGTTACTATTGGTGGTTGATGTTAGTCAATCCTTTTACCATATCCTTCTTTGCCAAATGTTTGAAACTGTCGAAGTTGAGGTGCCCGAATTGTAGATGCCATAGCCATGAAGAATCGATATAGCAAGCCTTGAGACACTTTGCCACATCATTTAGAATTTTCAAGTGGAACATTCTATTCTTTGACATAGGCACCTTAGCAATCAAGTTATGCCCACAATCTCTTAAGAAAAGACTATGTTCTTTCAAGTGGATGTCATAGCCTTTCTCTAATAATTGTCCCAAGCTCAAAATATTATTCTTCACGTTAGGAAAATAGTAGACATTGAATTGATGAATCCCATTCTTCAAGTGTATGAGAATTTTACCATTTTCTTTGATCGGTATCTTTGAGTCATCTACAAATGAGACATCGCAAGTTGCTGCTTCATTGATCTTTACGAACATACTTCGATCTCCGCACATGTGGTTGCTTGTGGCGGTGTCGAGGTACCACTTGTTTATTTTCTCTTCAACATGGTTTTGGCACACGAGTAGCATAGTTTCTTCTTCTCCGCCTTTTTTTTTACAAAGTTAGCTTTCTCTTCAACCTTCTTCAAGAATCTACACTCGGATGCATAATGATCGATCTTGTTACCGTTGAAGCATTTGATTTTTTATTTATTGCTCCTCTACCATGAAGTTCCTCTTCTATGAACTCTTGTTTCTTTTGGATTCCAACTTCTTTCTACATTGTTGAAGTTGTTGGAGTGTTTGTTGTAGCCTCCTCTTCCTTCTCCTCCATGTCCTCGTCCACGTCCATGATCATGGCCACGGCCTCATCCTCTTTGGATCTTATAAGTCACATAGTTTGCTTCCTTTGAGTTGACTTGTAGTAGTTTCTTCATAGCCTCATTTTGTTAAAATTTTATCTTTTATTTTTCTTTGTATGCTTGTAAGGAACCCGTGAATTGCTCATAGTCATGGTCTTTAAATCCTTGTTTTCTTCAATGTTGGTAACAATGAAGTCAAAACTTGGATTTAAAGTGAGAAGTATTTTCTCCATGATGTTCACCTCGTCAACATCGTCATCATTTCTTTAAAGTTGATTAACTATAGCCAATACTCAAGAAAATTAATATGAAATTGACTCGAACTCCTCCATAAACAAATGTTCAAAGTCACCTCTAAGAGTTTGAAGATGAATCTTTTTTACCTGCTCAACTCCTTTGTTGCAAGCTTGAAGCTTATCCCATGCTTCTTTGGTCGTTGTTGTGTTGGATATCTTCTCAAATGTATCTTCATCCACCGATTGATAAATGAGAAAAAGAGCTTTCTTGTCTCTCTTTCTTGACTTCTTCAACGTCTCCCTTGCATCTTGGCTTAGCGAGGATTCATCTTGCTCCTTGAAAACTTTCTTAAGTTGTCATAGTTGTGTCATACCCCAAATTTGCCCAACCCTTATCCTATGTGGGTTTTATTTTATTGGAGGAGTGAAAAAATCTTTTTTAAGGCCCATTTAAAGTTTTTGAAAAGGGTTGGAAGAATGTGTGAAGCAATTTGTTTTTTATTTAAACCTGTTATGATTTCATTCTTTTTGGAAAGGGTATATAAAACAATGTCTTTTGTTAAAACCCAATAGGGAGGCCCATTGCTAGTTCTTTTTGAAAACAATTTGTTTGTTTGAAATCTAAAACAATAAATATTATAAAGACTATTTAGGTTTTTGAATAAAGTTGACCTTTTTAATAAAACCAGAGAAGGCCCATGTGCAACTTATTTTGTTGAGGCCCACTATTTAAAGACGTTGGACAAATTTTGACTTTTAGTTTGTTTGGAAATAGTGTTTCGTTTTAATATTACTATTATTATTTTTTATTCATTAAAACTACTACTCTTACTAATGTTTTAGTATATTTAAAGCAATTATATTTCAAATTTAATTAAAATTATGTTACTTTCTGTAAAAAAATACATTGAGGCTTCAAAGTTGTAGGCCCGGAAAAACACACAAGCCCATATCTTTTAGATCATTGTTGTTTAAAACAAACAGACACATACGTGGCCCAAATACGAACAAGTATTGTACAGATCAAAATAAAAATAACATCCAAATTCTTACTTATAGAAATTAATCAGTATATAACAGACTTCTCCTAAATGCAGAAACAATGTTATTCCACCAGATACAAAATCAAATGCAAAGACAAAAGCTAACTGCAATGTTCATAATTCACAGGCAAAGTCATTATTACAATAAAAAAAATTGAATCCTTTTCCTAATCTAATAAATCCCTAATCAAAAACTAATTTAATTTACAGACAAATCTGTCTGTTTCCTAAAAAAACTAATTATTATATAAACCTGAATTGGAGAACAGTGAAAGGGGACCGACGAAGAAATATAGAGGAAGGAGGAAAAATCGTTACAGGGGGAGGAAGCCTCGCCACTATCACCGCCTAGGGTTCCAACATCTAGAACCCTAAATCTCAGTTGATGTGCTGCAATTCACTATCCCGCCGCCGCGACAATCTTCACCACATCATCGCCATTCTCGCCGTCACTAGTACTTGAAGAATGAAGGAGAAGAAAAAGAATAAGGAATAAAAAACAAAACAGGACGGAGGATCCAAAACAAAAACTCAAATAATCATGGCCATAAGAGGTGTTCCAGCAACTTAGCTTTTGAGGATAATGTTTTTTTTTCTGTTTTATTTTTTATTCAGTTTTAGGTTTGGTACAAAGATGTAGGGATGTTGGGTTGTTTTGGTTTTGGGCGTTGTTGTCATTGGGATTTAGGGGTGGGATTGTGTTTGTTATGTTTGAAAATGAAAGGGAGAAGAGAGATGAGAGGCGGAGAAGTAGAGCGCGCCGCCATTGTTAGATCTAGGGTTGGTTTTTGTTTAAGGAGAAGAGATGAGAAATGAGAGAGAGAGGGAGACAGTCAGATTAACATGACAAACTATAAAAAGTAAAAAAATTATATTATGTTTAACAATCCTGCACACGTCCCCCCACAACTGTTATCATGCTCCCTTAATCCCAACCTCCCGATCATGATCAGACAACCTCAATTCCGCAAGCCCACAATAACTAACGTGCTCACCCATATCGGTTCCAACAAAAACTCTTCAACACTTGTTATTCTGGGCCCGACCCATAATTAAACGCACCTCCTACTTTTTATTATTTTTGTTAACATGCATAAACAACACCCCCTGGCCAAATGGGCCAAATCCAATATTTGGACTTGGACCCATATTCCTTATACACCTTCAGTTTTGCTACGCTTTACAAAAATGCACCCCCTTGGCATTTGGACTTGAATTTATTATCTGAATTCAGGCCCCTTCTATTGACACTCCCCATTTTTACTTCCAAACTATATTCACACCCCTTACGTTTTTATCTTTTTATTTTATTTTATTTTATTATTTTATATATTTTATATATTTAATATTTTAATATTTATTATTATCATATCACAAATATATTTTTTTCCAACCCATTAAAAATATTTTTATTTATTGCATTAAATCATATATTTTAATCATGCATTTTTAAATTAGATTTTTTATAATTAATATATAATAAGTATCCAATCAAACACCAAATTATTTTTCGCAAATTAAATTAATTCAAACAATTAATTTTCGAAAAGGAGTACGAAGTATATTTTAATTAACTATGCGCTTAGTCCAAAATCTCCGCTATTCACATACTCGGATTAAGTGCAGGGGGGAATTAAAATATATGTGTAATCCATAAAAAACACAATCAAACCACAAATACGAAATGAGACTCTAATTCCTCCTTAGAGGATACGTATACGATAAAAAATCATGGCGAGTTCCCCCTAACTAAAATTAAGACCCTTTTCCCCTATCTAAAACTAAAAACCCTTTTTTCCTAAAATCACGCTTCTAAGCCTAGTATCCTTGCGAACAAGGTAGATAAAGGGGTGTCTAACACCTTCTCCTGGTCTAGAATCGAGTCCAAATCTAGAATCTCTGAACTTTAGAGTTATTCCTTTATATTCCCTTCCTTTAGGATAAAAATTAAGGATGGCGACTCTGATTTTAAAACCAATTACAACAGTTGATGACTCTACTTTGGACTCTACCCTAGGTTTAGAAGCTTTTCCTTTAGGTTTTACGGTTTTTTCTTATTTTTGGGTTTTTCTTTATTTTGCCTTATTTATTTATGTATTTTTCTTATTATTTTATCATATTATATCTGTGTTGGGATTTACACTTTGCAAAATAATATTTTCAAAAACCCTTAGAAAGAAGGTTCGTTTATTAGCCAAGGGGTTACATCAATCCTATGAGTTTATGTGATGACTTCGCCCAGAGTCGATGGAATTCCGTAAAAAGGAATACCTTTCGAGAGACATCCTCTTGGGAAGTAGGACTTTGGAATGACACCTATGACTCTTTGTACGACCTTTAAACCAAAAACTTATGATGAGACTTTTCATGACCTAGAGACGAAAGTCTCGGTATGTAAAGAGACTCCGCTTAAGGGAGGCCATTATGCCTTTCCCTCTAGTGTTATTCATGATACCCTTAAGGAAGCCACCTTATGGGGATGGTAGAATATCCATAAGCCAGTACTAGGGACCTACCTTCTAAGGGTACCTTTCACAAACCCCACTACACTCTTTAAACCCGCAAGGGTTATCTTTCCATCCACTATTATCTCTAGCCTGCAGGGCTTCCATCTATATCATAATCCCTATCCTATAGGGATTCCTCATTGTCTTTCATTGGCCATAATCCTCAAGGAGTTTTTTCCTGTCTCAATCTCTGAGTCAGTGTAGGGTATCATCACATTAAACTTGTATAGAGTACCCCTAAGTCTACTATCATACTACGTCTACATCGCATTGCATATCCTTGAAACCTTTTTACCCTAAAAACCAAAAATATACTTTTTCATACCCAAGCATTTTATACATTTTCATTCTTCATCCATTTGCATAAAACTCATATCTCTTCCACTCACAGAAAACTTCCAACCGTAGTCCAACAAGGTGATTCCCAGATACTCAGAACAAACTTGAGATAGCTCACGAAGAAAACGCACCGTTATCCACAACAATGGAAGAAGGTAAACAAGCCACAACTGAGGACGTCATTACACCCCAGGAAAACACTCAGGCTCGACCCCGGCCTACACAAGCTTTAGTTAAGAACCTTGATGTACAAGAACACGCCATTTTCCAATATGGGTATACCCCATCCCACGAATCTATTGAGTATCATCAATTTGTATTCCCTATGCCGAAACCCCAAGGGAAAACCCGACTATGAATACTGAAGAGCCACAAGATGCTGAGGACACCGAAAGATACCGCATGCTGGAAAAGAGGCTTAGTGCCATAGAAGGACATGCCACTTGTAGCTTTGATACTTCTGCTTTATGTTTAGTTAAATGTGTGGTACTTCCTTCGAAGTTTAAGATGCCAGATTTCGATAAGTACAAAGGAGCTAGTTATCCTAAAACTCATTTAAAGATGTATGTTAGGAAAATGGCAGCATACCCACACAATGTCAAATTACTTATTCACTATTTTCAAGACAGTCTTAGTGGAGTATCATTAGAATGGTATACACAATTGAAAAGAAACCACATCCCCACCTGGAATGACTTGGCTTTGGCATTTCATAGACATTATCAATACAATATCGATATGGCTCTAAGTCACATGCAATTATAAGATTTGTCTCAGAGGAGTAACGAATCATTCAAAGAATACGCGCAGAGATGGAGAGATTTGGCTGCTCAAGTACAAACGCCCTTATTGGATAAGGAATTGATAGACATGTTCATGAGCACTCTACGAGGTCAATAATATGAAAAAATGTTGGGCAGTATATCATCACACTTTTCTAACCTAGTAATAGCTGGGGAACGCATCGAGAACAACATCAAAACCGGAAAAATCCAAGCGTCTCGAGTAACTCAACTAGCGAATCCCTTAGAGATTTCCAAGGGGAAGAATAAAATGAAACAAATTTTATTTGGGAAACTTACCAAGCACCAAAAACTCCATCTCCTATGCCTTATCATCAATATTCATATGCAGTAGATGCTCAATACCAACAACCACCCTCTGACCTTCAACATTAGCGGTCATGGCCTGTACCACAGAACCAGCATGCTAAGATTTCACCTCGACATCGATGTTAGAATCGATAGGTTCGGAATCAAAATAATCACCATCAACACCCGAATCAGCATAGGCGTCCAAACAACTAAAAATGGTAAAATCGCCAGTTCGACCCGATCCCTATGTCATACAGTCAACTATGGTCATATCTGGTCCAAAATTCATCAATAACCCCTTGACAAACTAGATTCATGAAGCCTCCATTTCCTCCTTGGTACAACTCAGATGTTCAATGTGAGTTTCATGGTGAAGTGGCGGGGCATTCGATTGAAGAATTCAATTCATTCAAAGAAGTGGTACAAGAGCTAATTGACAATAAGCAATTAACTTTTGAAGAAGATGGTCCATATATGGTGGAAACTCCCTCGCCCTGATTGGTGGATCACTAAAGAATCCCATCATTAGGACCATTAGGGTTTTATATTTTTAAATTGTAATTTCTTTATTTCTAAGTGTTATTTGTTATGAACTTTGTACTCTTTGGTCAAGTAATTATAATAAAAAAAGCATGCATGTTTTTGAAATCGATTCATTCTACAAATAATCAACGACTTCCCATTTTCACTCTTTCTTTTCCATTTTCAAATTAACAAACTGTGATGGAGAATGATGAAAATACAAAACAATTGAATTGTGCTGACGTATGTTTTTTAATAGTAAGGCTTAGCTGATGATGTAAGGCATTGTTTCAAATCCTAAACAGTGGAGAAATAAGGAGTTAATTCATAGTTAACCCCCTCGAGCCAGAAGTTAGAGTTCTTTCTTTTTTATTTAAAAAAAAAACCTTTAATATTAACCAGGGGCAGGGTAGATTTCAATTAATTCGACGATGCATTCAAATCTCAGGAGAATCAAAACAACCTAAGCAAAGGTTCAATCATATCTCTTTCCTTGATACATCGTCGAGAGAACGATCTAAGAAAATATTTTAGTACATCATCTTCCCCCGTGTTCATCCTCCAAGATTGAGGAATCAACGAAGACAAAGTCCATGACGTCTTCTTCCTCAGTACATCAATCAAGATCGAAAAAAAACAATGAAGACGAAGTTTACAATAATCAGCATGGCAGTCACAAATTTTCAAAATCAAAAGCGAAAAAAAGAAATTAAAAAAAATCCCGCTAAGTCAAATAAAATCAAAACTTGACTTAGGCAAAAGATAGGGCATCCTGATGGATCGAAAAAAATTCAAAAAAATCGGTCCATGCAAAAATAAGGGATTAAAAAACAAATAAATTGGAAAACAATCTTGTGACTGCCACTTCAAGAATCATCAAGGATTATCAACAAAACTTGGATCTTATCAATGCCAGGATCTTATCAATGCTTTTCATCAGCGCTTAAATCTTTATCTACGCTTCTCCTCATCTGCGCAACTACGAAATTTCTCTTGGGGATTAAACGTATCTGTTGCATTAATTGAAATTAGGACTGGAGAACATCAAGGAGAATGAGGTGGGATAAATAAATGTTGAGCCTTATATCTTTTGTTTCTTAAAACATGAACCATGGCCACATTACAACCTTCAAAAGTCCTAACTGAAGCTAGGTTCACTATGAAACATGCTCAACAAGATTTATGTTAAACTGACTCTTATGTTTGTTAAAATTACTTTTAACCATTTCGCTTCTTGAATATTCATCTTCAAACCTTCCATTTATTTTTAATCAATTTCAATTTCAAGAACTTGCATGTGCATAAAACATAATTACTTTTTTCCAAAGTTTACAATTTTATCTACGAATCAGTACTTAGAATCAAAGAGATTTCAAAAGGGTCTGATCAAAAGCCATCCTTCCCATGAAGCTCCTAAACTAGGGGCAAAGCATCTAAGGGGATCCCTTATAAATAGGGGATAATACTAATGATCGTAAGGGTATATCACATGAAGATACTATTGACAAGGGGTGATCATTCTGAGGTTCAATCAACTCAGATCAAATTTCAAAGTACTATTTAATCAAAGGGTATACCTTTCTAAGGAGAATTCCTTAATCAAGTCATATCATAACAGGGTGTGACTCGGTTCCCTCATTTCAACAAACTTCTCAAAGCCCTAATAATCAGGGTGCAACCATCCAAGACTAAAATGTTGAGGCAATGCGTATCAAGTTCATCCTACTGCACGTGGGGTCCAAATTCTTCAAACAACTTCAAGTACAAACTTTTCAGGCTGCGAATACTTGGGGAAATCTATGTCAAGTTCATGGTGAGGTCTAAATTCTTTCTGAGGGTACTTCCTCTAGATCCTCAAGATTGAGGGGAAGATCCTTCAAAATTCAAACGGTGGGGCAAACTCCTGCGAGGCTCGAGCAAAAGGATTTGATTCAAAATGGTTTATCAAAGCCAAACATTTTTAAGAGTCTTTTAATCAAGGACATAGTTCGAGATAGTGGGGCCATTAATATTGTGATCAAACTATTTCCAAGCTCATATCCATGAGAATCTCAGGGGCAAGCTCTCAGCGTACTGTCATAATCTCCAGTGGATCTTTCTCCTACATCAGCAATCTTCAAGTTCAAATCGAGTATCAGGAAATCATGATAGCGTAAAATTCTGCCATTATGTGACAAGCAACCTTGTTACATGGGCAAACCTCTACGTCTTAACCATCTGCGACCCACAACAGGGGCACCGTTCAAAAAAACCATCTGAGCCATAATCATAATGTGTAAGGCTGCATAAATCATGCATTAGGGCTCCTCATCCAGAATCAAGCTATACTATTCATCTCATCCATCTGACAAATTTAGACATCATGGGTAGAGCATATCTCAAAAAGCCCAATTACGCATTCGCTTTTCAAAATCCAACATCCATCGATACATATCCAAGTCGTTCATCATGTACATCAATTAATCATCACATTTCATACATTAATCAATCATCACATTTGATGCATCAATCAAATTTGCACACACAACATAAAACATTGTTTTATGTGAAGACAATCATCATTGTCAATCAAGCTATCAATTCTACATTGAATCTCGGTAGTAGATTCCCCTGGTTAATCTCGACAGTTAATTATCCAGAATACCTCGCCAGAAGGTCGTTCACAACAGAATCTCGACAGTAGATTCCCCAGGTTAATCTCAGTAATTGATTATACGGAAGACCTCGACATAAGGTAATTCATAATCGAATCTCGGTGGTAGATTCTGCTGGTTGATCATAGAAGTTGATTATCTGCAAGACCTCGGCGGAAGGTATTTCACAAACGAATTTCGAAAATAGATTCCCCTGGTTTATCACGACAGTTGATTATCCGGAAGACCTCGGCAGAAGGTAGTTCACAAACGAATCTCGATAGTAGATTCCCCTGATTGATCACGACAATTAATTATCCAGAAGACCTCGACAAAAGGTAGTTCACCAGTGAATCTTGACAGTAGATTCCCCGGATTGATCACAGAAATTGATTATTCAGAAGACCTCGGCAGGAGGTAGCTTACAATTGAATCTTGACATTAGATTCTCCGGGTTAATCACAACAATTGATTATCCCGAAGACCTCGGCAGAAGGTATATTTCAATTGAATCTTGGTAGTAGATTCCCCTGGTTGATCACGGCAATTGATTTCCCAGAAGACCCCGGTAGAATATATTTCAATTGAATCTCGACAGAAGATTCCCGTGGTTGATCACAACAGTTGATTATCCAGAAGACATCGGCATAAGGTAGCTTACAATTGAATCCCGACAGTAGATTCCACTGGTTGATCACTGCAATTGATTTCCCAGAAGACCTCAGCAAAAAGTATATCTCAATTGAATCTCGGCAGTAGATTCCCCTGGTTTATCACGATAATTGATTATCTAGAAGACCTCGAAAGAAGGTAATCTCTCAATAGAATCTCAGCAGTAGATTCCCCTGGTTAATTTGGGTAGATGATTATCTGGAAGACCTCGGCAGAAGGTAGTTCTCATTTGAATCTCGATAGTAGATTCCTTAGAAATTTGGTCAGTAGATTTCCCGTTAAAAAACCTCATATCAAGCATGGCGTACACAAAACCATATCGATATCTCAAGGTCATGCACAACATTTGGTGCATCTAACATATGAAAACACTAAAGAACATTTGATAAATCACCAAAGGTTATTCTAGTTAGAAAAACATCGAAAGAAAATCCACGCCTATTTCTACGCCCACATCCACGAATATGTCTACGTCCACACCAGTATCCATGTCTACATCCATATCTACGCCTGCACCTATGATACAGACATCAAAATCTTGCTGACATTTTTCACCAAATTCAAATCAACTTAAGGATACAATAAATGGCAACAAACAACGTTGGGAAGTAGGTGACTACAAGAACCCAATGGTTTAATGAAGGAGAATTATCAAAAACTTTTCCAAAATATTTGAGGCATACACACATTCATTACACATGCATTCTAAAGTCCATGTTTCCATGCATATGCATCATGCATGACATTACTCGATACCTACTATGAACAGAGCCAATATCTTAGGGACCTCCATCAGTTCTTACCTCGGTTAGAAATAACTAACCAGTAAAATATGTTCTTATCTATGATTTAGTTATCTAAAATGTGGATCATTCAAAACAACTTCCTATATATTCCACCCACTTTGTCAGTCTCTATGCGACAATGTGTGAATTTTCTACATTTAACTTACTGTGTTAGTCTCCATGCAGCAATGTTGTTATCAAACTCCAACCCATTGTGTCAGTATCTATGCGACAATGTGTGAAATCTACAATTTAACTTATTGTGTCAATCTCCATGCAACAATATGTTCTTTCTTCACGATCTAGCTCATTGTGTCAGACTCCATGCGACAATGTGCGAAATCTACAATTCAGCCCATTGCGTTAGTCTCCAGGAAGCAATGTCATCATCAAAGTCTATTCCTTGATCTAACTAATTGCATCAGTCTCCATGCAACAATGTTGCTATCAAGCTTTGTCTGTGATATAACCCATTGTGTTAGTCTCCATGCAGCAATGTGTGAAATCCGCGACATAATCTATTGCATCAGTCTCCATGCAACAATGTGTTATTAGACTTTGTTTTATTCATCCCCTGGGATGCGATGAATGTACAAAATCTACATTACAAACTTACTATATTCGTCTCCTAGCATTAGTAAGCCAACTTTTCAAACTTGTATCATTTACCTCCCAGGTTACGGTAAATATGCAAAATTCTACAATTCTTTTAGATAATTGACAAGTCATCCGCGTCATCATATCTAAAATCTAAATCAACTTTGGTTCGAACGCTGGTAAGATGATACATCATCATCTATGACTATCCTTCACAATCGTGGGAATGTTGTATAACATATCCTTATAATCTCTCGGACAAATCTTGGAGTCTTCCAATATTTAATAAACTTCTGAGCAAACGTACGAGACCTACATATTCTCGCACTATTTAATCGAAAGCTGATTAAATAGGGGCAACTGTCATACCCCAAAATTTCCCTACCCTTATCCTATGTAGGTTCTATTTCATTGGAGGAGTGAACAACTCTTTTTTAAGGCCCATTTAAAGTTTTTGAAAAGGGTTGGAAGAATTTGTGAAGCAATTTGTTTTTTATTTAAAGCCTGTTATGATTTCATTCTTTTTGGAAAGGGTATATAAAACAATTTGTCTTTTGCTAAAACCCAATAGGGAGGCCCATTGCTAGTTCTTTTTTAAAACAATTTGTTTGTTTGAAATCTAAAACAATAAAGATTATAAAGACTATTTAGGTTTTTGAATAAAGTTGACCTTTTTAATAAAACCAGAGAAGACCCATGTGCAACTTATTTTGTTGAGGCCCAATATTTAAATACGGTGGACAAATTCTGATTTTGAGTTTGTTTGGAAATAGTGTTTCATTTTAATATTACTATTATTCTTTTTTATTCATTAAAACTACTACTCTTACTAATGTTTTAGTATATTTAAGGCAATTATATTTCAAATTTAATTAAAATTATGTTATGTCCTGTAAAAAAGCACATCGAGGCTTCAAAGTTGCAGGCCCGGAAAAACACACAAGCCCATATCTTTTAGATCATCGTTGTTTAAAAAAAACAGACACATACGTGGACCAAATACGAACAAGTACTATACAAATCAAAATCAAAATTATGTCAAAATTCTTACTTATAGAAATTAATTAGTACATAACAGACTTCTCCTAAATGTAGAAACAATGTTATTCTACCAAATACAAAATCAAATGCAAAGGCAGGAGCTAATTGCAATGTTCATAATTCACAGATAAAAGTCATAATTACAATCAAAATAATTGAATCCCTTTCCTAATCTAATAAACCCCTAATCAAAAACTAATTCAATTTACAGACAAATCTGTCTGTTTCCTAAAAAAACTAATTATTATATAAACCTAAATTGAGAACAGTGAAAAGGGATCAACGAAGAAATATAGAGGAAGGAGGACAAATTGTTACAGGGGGAGGAAGCCTCGCCACTATCACTGCCTAGGGTTCTAACATCTGGAACCCAAAATCCCAGTTGATGTGCTGCAATTCACTATCTCGCCTTCGCGACAATCTTCACTACACTATTTCCATTCTCGTCATCATCGATACCTGCAGAGCGAAGGAGAAGAAAAAGAATTAGGAATCGAAAACGGAACAGGATGGAGGATCTGGAAATAAAACTCAAAGAATCACGACCATAAGAGGTGTTCCGACGACTTAACCTTTGAGGATAATGTTTTTTTTTCTGTTTGATTTTTTATTCAGTTTTAGGTTTGGTATAAAGATGTAGGGATGTTGGGTTGTTTTGGTTTTAGGCGTTGTTGTCATTGGGATTTAGGGGTGGTCCTGTGTTTGTTATGTTTGAAAACGAAAGGGATAAGAGAGATGAGAGGCAAAGAAGAAGAGAGCGCCACCATAGTTAGATCTAGGGTTGGTTTGTGTTTGAGGAGAAGAGAGGAGAAATGAAAGAGAGAGGGAGACAGTTAGATTAATGTGAAAAACTATAAAAAATGAAACAATTATATTATGTTTAACAATCCTGCGCGCGTCCCCCCATAACTGTTATCATGCTCCCTCAATCCCAACCTCCGGATCTTGATCATACAACCTCCATTCCGCAAGCCCATAATAACTAACGTTATCACCCATATCGGATCCAACAAAAACTGTTCAACACTTGTTGTTTTCGGCCCGACCCATAATTAAATGCACCTCCTTTTTTTATTGTTTTTGTTAACACGCATAAACAGCACCCCCTGGCCAAATGGGCCAAGTCCAATTTCTGGACTTGGACCCATATTCCTTATACACCTCTATTTTTGCTTTTGATTATTGGTATGATATACTATAAAGTTTATTTTTAGGTCATGA
Source organism: Vicia faba (assembly GCA_948472305.1). Classification (NCBI taxonomy): domain Eukaryota; kingdom Viridiplantae; phylum Streptophyta; class Magnoliopsida; order Fabales; family Fabaceae; genus Vicia; species Vicia faba. The sequence continues at coordinate 478,709,509 of OX451740.1, forward strand.
CGTTGATCTTTGGGATTTGGTAGTTGATGGCTATAAACATCCCACATATGCTAGTGGAAATAAGCTACAAAGAAGTGCAATGAATGAACAACAAAAGAAAGATTATAAGAATCATCATAAATCAAGAACTATCTTGATAAACGTGATTTCTTATATTGAGTATGAGAAGATAATGAATAGAGACTCATCTAAGTCTATATTTGATTCTTTAAAGATGACTCACGAAGGTAACTCTCAAGTTAAGGAGACCAAAGTTTTGGCCTTGATTCAAAAATATGAAGCCTTCAAGATGGAAGAAGATGAAACAATTGAGACAATGTTCTCAAGGTGTCAAATTCTGGTTGCAGGACTTAGGGTTCTGAAAAAAGGATACTCTACTTTAGATCTTGTGAAGAAGATTAGTAGAATCCTGCCAATAAGATGGAGGCCTATGGTAATTGCGCTTAAATTGGAGAAAGATCTGAAAAACACTTCTTTAGAAGAACTGATGAGTTCTTTGAGAAGTCATGAGATTGAGCTGGAACAAGATGAACCTCAGAAGAGAGGAAAATATTTTGCTCTTAAATCCTCCATAAGATCTGAGAAGACTAGAGCTCTTCAAGCAGAAGTGATTGAGGATTCGGAAGAAGATTATGATGAAGATGAAGATGAGTTATCACTGTTGTCCTGAAGGGTCAAACAACTCTGGAAGAGAAAGCAAGGCAACAGGTTCAGATGAGCTAGATGGACTGGTGGTCTCTTCGAGTCTAATTCTAGAAAAATAAAGTCTGGTAGAAACAAAGATGTCACTTTCTATGAGTGTTGTTATTTCTCTGAAATTATGATTCACATACATTTTGGTTAAACCAACTTGGCAGCAACATGTTGAACAAGATGTTCCAACTTGCAGTTTTTAACATGTCAAATAAGATTTCCTAACCAAGAGGATATGACATCGTGTCTACAACAACTGACAATTATGGTCCAGCTGATATGTTAGTTACTGAATATTCAGGGAATATTTAGTTAGCTTATGTGGCATCCGAGATTGATAAATCAAAGATTCTATGTTGGTTTTTGAAGATATGCCAAGTTTCTATATATGGAGAAATTTTAGGAAACTAATGATTGAAGATCTATTTTCTTGGATAAGATTTTGCTGACTTTGTGCATCCTCACTGGTGCAATTTTGAAGCCCAATCTAGTCCAGAATAATGTTATATATAGACTGGTGTATACCTAGGTTTAGGTGGAACTTACATGTGTTTTTCTTTTTTGGTTTTAGAATCCTTATTGCTGGGTTGTAAGTTCTATCAAGCATCCATAAGCTTTTAAGCATTGGATGTTTATGTGTTAGATGCTCATAAGCTTTTAAGCATTGAGTATTTGTGTGTCAGTTCTCATAAGCTTTTAAGCATTAAGGATTATGTATCTTGGAAGAGTGGCTTCTGTTTTTTGTTCTCTACTATGTTTAGAGTTGCTTAAATTGCTGAGTGTGATTGAACAAGGATTTGGAGAGGGCCTCATACCTATGTGTATCTTCGGTAGAAGTTAAGCAAAGGGTAGTGGTTAAGTGCGTAGATTGTAAATTGCTATGTTTGTTGTGTGGTCTACAAATTGATACTATCTAGTTAATTTCATCCCTGACTTGGTAGCCCCCAGAGTAAGAGAGTTTCTCTTAACTGTGTAAACATATATGTGTGTTATTTACTTTCAAAACTATTGGTTTTGTTTGTATATCCTCCTGTTACGTGTTAAAGTCAGATCCGATGTCTCGACATCTCTTCGGACATCCGGGATCTGACATCCATAATTTCAATTGGTATAAGAGCAGGAATCCTGCTTTGACTCTGACAGAGATTCAGGGAAGTTACTTTCTGGTGCAATGGACAAGGATGGTGGAATCGTGGTTAAAATACCTATTCTGGATGGTACCAACTATGACAGTTGGAAACCTCGTATGGATATTTTCATAAAACCTCTGGGCAATAAGGCTTGGAAAAATGTTGTCAAAGGATGGGAACCACAAAAGGTTGTGGATGCAGATGGTAAGGTTATTGATGTGCTGAAGGCTGAAGAAGATTAGAATGATGCTGATGAGTTATCAACCCAAGTGTTATACCCTAATTACCCCCCTAAGATCCCTCATCACTTCATATCATCACAATGCCTCAAGATCACAAATGTGGATTGGTTATCTCTTCTACTCTCTCCTATATTTAAGTTTTTCCTTGAGGGATCACCAAGCAACATAATTGTGTATCATGTATATATGTGTTTTATATTTTACTAACATCTAATCAAAATGAACCAAAAAAATTGCTTTGTTCTTGTGTATTTGTGTTTTGTAGGTATCGAGCCAAAGCATCCAACCAACAAAGCTTTTTGCCTTTTTTTCGCAGCAGAAGTCGATTTACCAAATACAGGAAATCGATTTCCATCACTGTTTTTTGCACCGGGATTTCCATTTTTTAGTGGAAATCAATTTCCCTATATGGATAAATCGATTTCCTGCGCGAAATTGCCAAAAAAGAGCAATTTTCAAGTTTGTAGCATGTGGCTCCAATTTCTTTTTTTTTTGTTGAGAATATTCTTGATTATCCAAAAATAATTCCCCTGCCTCATCATAATTAAATTCCATCATTCACCTTCGTTTGATGACATGTGCACCACTTGATCTTAATTTTGGTTCTAAAATCAATTATCGAGCCTAATTTTGTTTCCAAACTAAACTCCAAGCCACCACTAATTCCAAACATAAACTCTATAAATAGAGTCCTCATTTAATTTAATTCTCGAGCTTTTGATAAACAAACTCACCTTGCTAAAAATTCTCTCAACTCTCTTCATCTCCCAAAAGTCACCTAAATCTCTTTATCCATTAAAGTTAGTAAGCTTTTTCATTGAAGTTTACTAATCTTTGAGCTAAACCTCCATCCAAACACTTTTTGTTCATTATTTTTCTAGATCAAAGCTTGGGATATTGATTCTTGGATCTCATTTTTGAAGTTGGTTTGATAATTTTCTAGATCCACTTTTGGTAAGTTGGATCTTCATCTTTCACAATGTGATCTCTTATTGATCTTAGTTGCTTAATTTATTGAGCTATGTTTTGTGATTCCATTGGTGATATTTTTTCATAATTTGATGGAATTTTCGTGCTCAATGGTAACTATGATCATAAGGTGTTTGATAAAAAGTTTGATCAAAACTTTTCTCTTTAAATGTTAATTTTCTGAAAATTTCACAGCAAGAAATCAACACAGGAAATCGATTCCCCTATTTAGAGAAATCGATTTCCAGAAGGCAGAATGCAGTTTTTGGCTCTGTTTTGGGACTATTTTGGTTCCTTTTCTTTTTTTCTACTCCTTTCTTTTGTTTGTTGTTATGAATTACAATTTTAAATGTCTAATTTCTCTGAAGTTCAATGGATTTAGGATGTAGATGAAGTTGGATAAACATTCATTAACTCAAATCTATCTTAGCGTGAATTATTTAATTTATTCTTGGTGCTTTGAATTAGTGATGTGTTTAATGCTTTAATAATCAGTTATGAGTGATTAAACTTGAATACGGAAGAATTTTGAGGATGTTATCCAAAGTGACTTCTCATTCCCCCCTCTTCATCTTATCCCTTTCTTCTTTTTGTTCATTTCAAGTGATCATTAGTGGCTCAAACTTTATGTTGAAAGTCTAATGATAATTAATTATTGAATTTTTGTTCAAAACCTTTGAAACTTGTTGTTAGGAGGCTTTGATTTTATCAATCCTCTAACAAGTATTCATAAACTTTTACCTAAGTTTAATATTCAATCATCATTGATCATTTATTATGGAATTCATCTATTCTTCACCTCCTTTGTTCTTTTTTTTTTGTTTTTACTTGTGCTACATGTTTTAGGAGCTTGGTTTCTACCATGTCTCTAACATGTATAGTACATACAATGCTATTGACCAGCCTCATAATAGGCGTGACTTCTTCATAAGTCCACTTACGATTTCTTAACATAGCGCTAAATTTGTCCCGATTCACAAAATGATCATTTGTGACTAAAATTTTATGTTTGTAAGTTCAAGTATGGTTGATTGATGGTTTTTAATCCAATACCTATGAAACTTGTTGTTAGAAGTCTTTTATTTTAACATTCCTCTAATGAGTTTTATTATTCTTGGTCTAAGATCATCATTTAATTAAAGTTGATCATACTTTGTGATCACTAACTTCTAAAAATAACTCTAACATTAACCTTTACTTTATGTAACTTTAATTTCCGCACTTTGTTCACCGCTTTTAATTTATGTCATTTACTTTTATCATTTACATTTCATGCAACTTGTTTATGATTCCACATTCTTTCCTTTGTCCACTTGGACATATGTTTATGTTTATGCACTTTTTCCTTTGTCCACTTGGACTTGTATTTTGTGTTTAACTCATTAATAATCAACTCGAATATTAAAAGACTTAAGGATCTTGTTTGGACTATTGGTATCCTTGGCATAGTGGAGTTGTGGATCTTGGACTTAGGATTAGAATCATTGCCCTGATACTTGGAGACTTTGTTGCCTTGTTGTTATTCTGACTGAAGTCCTTGAGGTTTACTCCAAGGAATTGGGTTGAATTTTCTCTGTATGCAAGTTATTCTGATTTCTATACTTTGTATGTGATTGGGAATTTCTCTGAATACAGCCGTTACTCTGCCCAAATGTTTTTGAAGACTTTATCTGGTTCTTAATTCATATGAGGCGTAAGTTCACCTGAGACTTATTTTCATCTGAGGTTTAATTTGTCTAAGGCTTGGTTTTTATTTTGGTATTATTCTTGCTTGGTTTTTAATCCAAAGGATGAGAATTCTACATTGACTTATTTATGACAAGTGTTGGCTTCTTGTTGGTTAGACATTTCCTTACCTTAGCTTTTACTTTGTGTACATAGGATAGTCTCTTCATCTCCTACAATCTTCTTTAATTTCAAAATCTTCTCCCTCCTTTTCAAAACTTCTTATTTTCGAACTTGAACTGCTTTCATAATAAACTTGGACTTAGGTCCATGCATTTTAAAAATCCTTTTTCTTAATTAAACCCTTAATCAATTTAATCATACTTTGACATCTTTTTCGAAATACAAAAAATCATTAACCTCATTCAAACCATTTTGCCACTTTGGATTTTAACTTTAAAACTTTTTTTCAAAGATTAGACTCTTGTTGATTCTTGTAATGGTGCAAGCTACTATACTTCTACAATATGTAGTGAAGTGAGCCATTTTCCACTTGGTTGTTGAGTGATGTCTTGTTGATTTTAAATCCAAGCTAAGTACTCCCCTTTGAGATTATTCGAATGCTCCTTTCTCATAATTGTGGGTAGTATGTATGTTTTCAACTCAGGATATGACGAGATGTCTCTTCTTCTTAAAATTAACCAAAACATAAACTTTAAAAAAAATTAAGAAGAACTACGAGTGCCCTGATCCCCTATTGCATGAAAGGTGGTACTTAGGCACAAAAGGTTCACAACTGTGGCGGGTGCAAATGTTGTAAAAAAAACACACTTCTCTTCTCATCGCCACCATATATTTTATAAATATTTCTTTATAGCCAAATTACACAAATATTCAAAGAGGTTCCTACGGAGTATTGTATATTTTTAAGGTGATAATACCTTCCATTTGTATAACCAACCCCCGTACCTATATTCTCACTTTTGCTTTAGGTTTTATTCTCTTTTTTCCTAGTCCTTTTGATAAAATAAAAGTGAGGTGGCGACTTTCACTGATTTACGAGTTAAGTCAATCCAATGGTTTAGTCTCAAAATTTCTACCTGTAATACAGTGGGAGAACTGAATTTTGGTTTTGCATTTTATCGCAAATGTTGCGGATAACAAGATTCGTCAACATCTTTTCTTTTATCCAATAAAGGAAAGGATTAAAAGAACAGGAAAGACCTTTGAAAATTTTTCTGAGTTCGGGGGTAGGTTATGAAAAAGGAAGGTTTTAGCATCCTTTTCATCCGTAGTTATCTACGGGCTCTTAGTTTCTAGCTCACTTTGAAAATTCTTTTTTGTGTAAGTGTACTTTGAAAATATTTTGAAAAGATGCCTTAGTGCGAAAAACTTTGTAATGATTCTAGTATCGTTGAGAATGCATACAAAGTGTTTTGTCTTTGAAGATATTTAGAAAAGAGAGTGTATGTGTGAGAAAATGTTTTGTTTTGTGAGAAAGAAACAATAAGCTATCTACCTACTCAAAAGATCTTTGTTCTTTTCCTATTTTCCTTTAGATAGTGATATCCTACCATTAGTTAGTAGGTAGCCCTATCATTGGATATTTGAGGGACAAGCGAGGGTCATCGTACAGTCACGAAGGCAACTCGTGGGACACTCTAGAAATTATCCTAAGGTACTAATATCATTTACCGAGACAACATCGAAGGGTCATCGAGGGAATACGATATTTTAACCAAAGGATCTTTGCTAAAGCATCCCACGTTCGAGAGACGTGACTGTTGTTTTCTGAAGGCAACAAGTGGGGGTTCCCTAGAGGTGCGCGTGTGCGAAGTGTTTTGATTTCAAGTATTTATCTTGATATTAGGTTTTATGAAATTTATTTTTAGTCTTACCATGCAATCCTATTAAGCTAGCAGTTAAATATATACAAGCATTCATACAGTAGTGCGGAAAGCAAAAAAAATGTGGGAAATTGAATCTACGCTATAATAGTGCTTCGGGGATATGGAGTACAAAACCTCCAATGGGGGGAAGAAAAATGTAAAGAGTTCTAATTTTAAACTATTACATCCATTTGTCAATTACATAATTCATGAAAATAAAAATGCGAAAATAGATAAGCGCGCAGAGATTGAAGAGAGTCAAAACCCTAAAAATTTCTAAATGTTTAAGAAAATATTTTTGTTGTTTTTGTTATGGAAAAATGATTGAAGTGATTAATAAAAATTAAACCTGATTCTTATTAATTAATTAATTGATAAAAATTTAAAATGTGATTTAAATTAAATTAATTTTATTTGTAAAAAATTAAATTAATTAAACAAAAACCTAAATCTACCTTTTTTATGAATTTATGATTTTTTGTTATTTTTTTTATTTAATAATAAATGATTAAAAAGAAATAATTAAATCAAAACAAAAAAGTTCAATGGGCCTGCACTGCAAAAGAAATTGAGGGGGTGTTAGAAAGCAAAATTCCCAGGCCCATTAATAAAGGAGCCCATGCGCCTGTGAGATCCAGTTAACGCAGTTATTTGAGGTGCACCATGGACTTGGTTTTCTGAAGCGCTAAATTTGGAGCTACGAGATATGATGGTGTGGAATTGAGGTATATCGTATGCGCGCTGGATTGCATGGCATGGGATGTGTGAATGAAAACATGGAAAAAAAAAGGCCTCACGCCTGGATCGAACCCAGGACTAGGCGTATGACAGACTTAAGTGCAAGTGTGCTTCCACTGGGGTGGCTTGTACATCCGGTTTTAGAATGCAAATCAAACAATATATTATACAACCCAATCTATTCTCAGACAATCAAATGGACGCACACATGGTGGGACCTTTGAAATTTGAAACAACCAATCAGGTGGTGGCATGCCTAGGCCACCGGAGTCAGCTATTAGGCCACGTCGGAGTCAACCTTCCGGTTGTCTTCTCCCCTAAATCGGGGTCTGCCAATCCATTGGTGCTGTCCATTTTCCCTAAAAAGCCCTGTATACAAAGATAGGAAGAGCACAACCTTTCATGCCCTAACCATGGTGTTTTTAGATTCAGGCACCCAAGCTCACATATAACACGTTAGATTTATTCCAAACATCAATAATAATATGAATGCATGCATAAAATGTATTTAAATCGCACGATTAAATAATTTGAAATCCAAATCTTTACCAAACGGGTGGGATGGTATGAAGGGATTCTGGGATGCGTAGGGCTTGAACTTGGACTCTAGAGGACTCCTAGGGACCTCAGGAATGGATTGATGGATTTTGTTTGGATGGAGAGTGTCTAGAAATGTGAGATCCAATTTATACTTCTTTTGTATTTTTTTAAAATTTTCGAGCTTTCTCTTAGGCACTTATCTCGTGTCCCTTTGGATTTGTCTTGCTTGCTGATCGCAAAAACTTGATCGCAAGACTTTATCGTCTGTTAATCGGGAGACTGCAAGTGCACAGTCCTATCGCATAGTTTTAAAAGATATCGAACCCACAGAGACTATAAATCGATCTATTGTTATCCTAAGTTACGGTACACAGCTAAGGCGAATAGTTCTTTTAGAATATTGGTTAAGGAATATAAATATAAATAAAACGGATATCGGTACGTAAAGTAGTGAACCTAAGCGGCTTAAATTGAACTTAAGCGTATAAAGATGGTTAACTTAATTGTTCTATAGAATTTATTAGTTTAAATATCCTCGACTCACACTTTCATGGTCTTATCTCGGATTATACGTCTAAAGCCCTATACCTGCTTTCGCTAGCCTATAAGTGTTTAGAAGTATTTTTTGGAAACTTAATTAATTCTAATTTGGTTTAAAGCGCTTTCACTGTATTTAAATCAAATGCCTAACTTTAGCTATCCGGTTAAAAACCTCACACTTTCGTGGTCTCGATCTAACCTATTTACTTTCCTTACTTTCGTAACAAAAAGCGTAGTTTTAATTATAAAAAGTCATAACCAGAAATTAAGTTAATTAGTATTTTAACTTATGAACAATTTAATTCCTACTCTTACTACTATTACTTACCGATACCTAAACGATTTAGCCGGACATATTTATTAATTCGGACATGCATAAATAATAAGGTTCAATATATTTAAACATTCCCATAATCAAATAAATAAACACCAAGCAAAAATACTTAAATAAAATAAAATAATTATATTAAGAACCTGGAAATAATAATAATGCTTGAATAATCTTGTTCTTCGAAATAAACGAGCATTCCCCCACAAGTCGGTTGGATCTGCTCGGAGACTTCTTGAATTGAAAAGAAAAATTACGACAAGAAATAAAAAGCACTAGGTCTAACGTAAGGTTAGATCAGTGAAAATTATAGAAACTTAAACTAAAATAAAAACTAAAAAAAAGAAACTGAACTAGAAAAGTATGGTAGAAATACAAAACTGAAAAGAAAATACGAAAACAGAAAAATAAAGAAAGACTAAATAACGGTTGTTCGGTAAAATTTCCGACCCTTGCTCTGCAGGTTGAACTTGTATTTATAGGCTTCATTTGTAACTTCCCGTTTCCATGTTGTACGAAGGCTAGTGGAGATCATGGGAATAACTACCAGAATCATGGGAGAACATGGGAATAACTACCAGAATCATGGGAGAACATGGGACACGTCTCCATGACGTGAGGAAGTTATAATATAGCGCGTTACGGTCGTCACAAGGCTGTTACGGTCGTAACACCTTGTGGACTGAACTTCTGCTGGGCTTTCGCTCTTCTGGGCTTAGTCTTTTTCTTTGTATAATTATTTCTTTCTTCTTAACTCCTCCTTTTTGCTATATCACCCCTTTTGCTTCATTTCTTTGGCTTTTTAATCCGATTTTCCCTCAATTTTGTTTCTTTGCTCAATTGATCTTTTATTTAATACAAATACCTGAAACAAAATAAATACCAACGTAATACAAAAATAAAATAGAATAAATGAATAAAAATACTAATATTATCTATGAAAATTAAGCCAAATATGTTATATAAATTCGTGTTATCAACACCCCTATACTTAAACCTTTGCTTGTCCTCAAGCAAAAATTAAAAATGAAAAATTACTTAAGCATAAGTCAAACGTAGATATAGAACACAATTCAATTCGTATTTGGTTGCAGGTCAATTCTTTTGTTTGGATAACTCAAGTTCAGACTTCGACACCAAAATTACCGTAATGACACTAGATACCCTCATTTATGCAGACCAAATTAAGTCATGAATTGTAACTCGACCTAATACTTTCGTTTCGTTTCACCCATTTTCATTCTGGTGCAATCACATTAAGCCCTTTACCTTACGCGCACATAGTGGAGTAACCGGTTAGTGACTTTGATCTTTATAATCTAGCTTGGAGTTCTGGTAGTTATATTTGGTACTCCTTTATCCAATTACAAATTGTGGGGGATCGGACCGTCGTCCGCCCTACCAAGTTCAGCACCAGAGACCACTGAACCAATTCATAATGGTTGTTTGCATAAATATTTTATAGTTTCTGCAACCGTTGAATTAAATGATCTGGTAAGGATCATCTAACTTAATAAGTGCATCTTCTAATAAAAATTTCTCTTTAAAAATCTTGATCAAACACTTATATTCATCGATTCTCCACGTAGTTTATCGTTCAAGGCGGTGCTGACTGCTTTTATAAACTACTCGGGATTACTTTAAAACTAAGTCTTAAGGTGTTGGTATAATAAGTACCTAAATCAATCTAACATGTTGGGGTGTTGAAGTTTTATGATGATAATAATTTTGCTTTAGTCGCGCTCGAGTTCTTATTTATAAAAATAAGCAACCTTAATACTAGTTGAATATGTTAATATAACGTTTGAATTTTTTCGTTATGGCTCAAGAATATGGAGGAATTCGAATAAGCACGAAAATTTTACATAAAAGGCTAAAATTTCATAAACATGTATTTTATTAAATGGAAATTTCGCAGTACATAGGAAAAAAAAGGAAACTAAAAGGGAATACTAAATAGAGCAAAGATAATAAAAACGAAGTAAGAAATGTTCTGACTCCCCTAAACTTAAAGTAAGCATTGTCCTCAATGCGATAGTACCAGGAGAAATCAGAAAAGAGAAGGGTGATCACTCGTCGCTTGGAGAATTTTGTCCTCTTGCTCCTCTATTTTTATTTCGTTGTCTTCTACGTCTATCAGAGTCGTAATCATGCAATCTATCGATTCTAAGGTTTAAGGCATGTATGGACTCGTTGAAATCCTCCATTTGATTTGATACTGCTTCGTAATTGCGGTTATTCTAATGTGCGTAGTCGTGTTGGTCGCGTTGCATTTCTCGAACTAGGCGCAATGTTTCATTTTGAACGACTTCCATTGCTTGGAAACATTGATCTTGTTGTAGAATCGTAGCATACATTGCTTCTAGAGTAGCCGGAGGATGATCATTATCTAGTTGTGCAGCCGGCTTGACTGGTGCATTCAAATTGAAACGCCAATTTTGGAAATTTTGCACATTAATCTGATTTGGACATGGAAGTATTATATTGGGAATCAGATGTGAATCGCGGCAGTACATAACATCTAGCGTCTGGGCCGGCATCATATATTGTCCCAAGGACAAAAGCTCGTCGAAAAGGACTAAAGCATATGCTAAAGATGTGATGATTCCACCGAAGACAAATGGGTTGGTACCGGCCGCATTTACGCATGTGTGAAAGTGGCTAAGCATGAAGGGAGTGGCGTTGACAGCTTGACCGTTGAGGGCACAGAAAATAAGAAACATCTCATTTTGGTTGACCTTGTGATTATTGGTCCTCCCAAAAATGATGTTTGCGAGAATTCGATGGAAGTACCTCAGAGCGGGATTATGAATATGCGAAGCGCAGAGATCTCGCCAACTTTCCGTGGGTTGACCGGTTAGATCATCCCAAAGGGAAAAACCAACTTTATCCCAAGAAATGTCACCTTCGGGGTCGAAAGGTTTGCAATGAATGGTCGGACCTCTATTGAATTCTAAAAGTTCAACGACTCTTTCTTGATCAATTGAATATTCTTGATTAAACATGCGGAAGTTCGCGGTACCGGTTGTGAATGGATCGTCGGGAGGCGTATTGTATGAGAATGAACTGAGGAACTCAAGCACGAGCGGTTCGAAGGTCGGAGAAGGATTTAAACAGAGATTTAACAAACCCGTATTCGTAAGCATAAAAGTGATGCTTTCCGCCCTACCCAAGGCATCCAAATAATCGGTGTCCACATATTTAGTGGGGACAACCGAACGGGAATAGAATTTCATGTACTTTCCTCTTTGTTGGCCATCACCGTCTTCTCAGAATATAATCGTGGATAGGTCGGGTGGTGGTCGGTCTGGCCTCACTTGACGTTGAGTGTTTCGTGGAGCCATGGAAGAGAATGAAATGAAGGATAAAATGGTAGAAAATGAAATGGATGAGAGAAAGTATATGAGAATTAGATGGAAGGGACGTGAAATGAGAAGAAATGTAGAAGAGTGTTTATAGAGGGTTAAGATTGAAGAGGAATTATTATAATAATAATGTGTTGGGAAATGAAGAGGGAAAGTTTGAATAAGAATTATGGTGGAAGATGAATAAGAAGAATATTTTGATGGAAGAGTAAATAAGTGTTGAATGGGAGTAATGTGGGAAAATGAAAAGAAGAAAAGGACGAAACAAACAGTCAGTCAAGGGAGCAGAAAAGACAACATGCATCTGGAGAAGCACGAGCTGAGGCGGGGGTTATGGACGTAGTGGGACGATTATGGAGGTAGTGGAAGAAGAAGAAGAGATTATGTTTGCTATAGGGGTTACTAATATAACCCGTGTTACGGTCGTAACACGGGCATGACGGTCGTAACACGCTAAAAGGCGTGTAACGGTCGTAAGGGCTTTGTTACGGTCGTAACAACTACAAATTTTATAACTTTTAGCAGAACAGAGCTGTTTCCGTTCTGTGACATTTCTTTCTTACTACAGATACATTACAAAGCATTATTGCGTCCAGTATTTATTTTCAAACTAGTGCAGATATATTCCAGAGCATGGTGTGGGGACTTGAGGCGACCGTCTTGGGCAGCGATTTGAATTTAGGCAGAATAAGGAATAAGGAATTGTATTTCAGCTCACATGCATACATACTACATACTGTATATATATATATATATATATATATATATATATATATATATATATATATATATATATATATATATATATATATATATATATATATATATATATATATATATATATATATATATATATATATATATATATATATATATATATATATATATATATATATATATATATATATATATATATATATATATATATATATATATATATATATATATATATATATAATAGATAAATCTAGAATTTTAATTAATAGTATATATATATATATAATACTAGTATATAATGCATTATGATTGATACTATAAATATTGGGAAGTATTAGTTCAGTATATTAATACGAGACGGGGAAATACGATAATTAAAATAATACTCAATTATAATTATAAATAATAACGTGAATTATTTAATTGAGTATAATTATCGGTATTACGGGGAAATAGTTCAAACGCATCAGATGAAAGGGTGCAACCGATAATCGACTTAAATATAAAATTTAACATAAAATAGAAAAAATGAAAATATGAAAGAGAAAATTTAAAATTAGAAACCAGGACGACTACTGGTTGATTTTCCATGGCCACTTATCAAGCCATCTCACATATCCCTCACCTTTTCTTTTCTTTCTTCTGTAGGGTGGTTTATTCTTTCGAAATTGTGGTAGTGGTTCTGGATCTATCATAAGTATAAGTTTTTCAAATTTGGGCTTAGTGATTTCATCCATCGCCTCATAAGTTAACCTCACCCTTTTAACAGCAATTATACCATTAATTTTATGGTCCTCTAATTTTCGCTTTTTAGGCAAGACTTCAAATAGTGGTACATTAATGTGGATATTTTTTAATACCTCAACATACGTTTTAAATTGGGAGTCTACCGGAGTTTCCATAAAAATTTTCGGGAAAGAAATCAGTGGGATGTAGTGATTTGGGATTACAATTTGCGCTTCCTTCTCTACCTCGTTTACAACCTCCTTTTCGAACAGCGTTGGTGAATCTGTTTCAATCTCCACTATTTTCTCGTCAGAACTTTCCTTGGCCGCAATATCACTCTCTTCAAACTCATCATCACTCTCTAGATTTTCAAATAGTTTTTCTATAATGGTTGTTTCAACATCCACATCTTCTTTGGGGAATGGTCCTAGAAGGTTTTGTTCAAGTTGGGAGATTTGAGTTTCTAAGGCCAAGTTGTGAGTCGTGAGGGACTCAACCTCAACGGTTAGTTGGCTAAGGTTTTCATTATTTTGAAGACTTTGTTTTCTTACCTCTTCATTTTGGACAGTTTGTGTTTCTACAAAATGCTCAATCATAGACTCTAACCTAGCGTTGGTTATCATCTCATCAGATCCTCTATTGGTGTTTCGAAGTTAAAATCTTGCGATTCTTCAGAGTCTTGGAAGTAAGTTAAAGTCTCCTTTTGTGTTTCCCCTAAGTGTTTTATCATCCTAGATGTTTCATTAAAATTTTCCATTAATATTTCGAGATCAGATTTATATGGTTCAGGTGATTCTTCAAAATATTGGGTGTGGTAATTATAGAGAGAATTGGGTTGAGGAAAAGTTTGGTTGAAATTATAAGTTTCTTGTGGTTCCTCAAAATGTGGGTATTGGTAGTTTTGGAGGTAATTTGGGTAAGAGTAGGTTTGTGAAGCATTGAAATCTTCCATCAGTATTTCAAGGTTGGATCTATGATATTCTGGTGGTTCCTTAAAATACTGATAATGGGCGTAGGAAAAATTTGGGTTATACATAGTAAATAAAGTAAAGGTGCCTTAGTCTATACGCTGTAACACCAGAGTTACAATATCGACTTAAATAGTCCCCGACAACGGCGCCAAAAACTTGATCGCAAAAACTTGATCGCAAGACTTTATCGTCTGTTAATCGGGAGACTGCAAGTGCACAATCCTATCGCGTAGTTTTAAAAGATATCGAACCCACAGAGACTATAAATCGATCTATTGTTATCCTAAGTTACGGTACACAGCTAAGGCGAATAGTTCTTTTAGAATATTGGTTAAGGAATATAAATATAAATAAAACGGATATCGGTACGTAAAGTAGTGAACCTAAGCGGCTTAAATTGAACTTAAGCGTATAAAGATGGTTAACTTAATTGTTCTATAGAATTTATTAGTTTAAATATCCTCGACTCACACTTTCATGGTCTTATCTCGGATTATACGTCTAAAGCCCTATACCTGCTTTCGCTAGCCTATAAGTGTTTAGAAGTATTTTTTGGAAACTTAATTAATTCTAATTTGGTTTAAAGCGCTTTCACTGTATTTAAATCAAATGCCTAACTTTAGCTATCCGGTTAAAAACCTCACACTTTCGTGGTCTCGATCTAACCTATTTACTTTCCTTACTTTCGTAACAAAAAGCGTAGTTTTAATTATAAAAAGTCATAACCAGAAATTAAGTTAATTAGTATTTTAACTTATGAACAATTTAATTCCTACTCTTACTACTATTACTTACCGATACCTAAACGATTTAGCCGGACATATTTATTAATTCGGACATGCATAAATAATAAGGTTCAATATATTTAAACATTCCCATAATCAAATAAATAAACACCAAGCAACAATACTTAAATAAAATAAAATAATTATATTAAGAACCTGGAAATAATAATAATGCTTGAATAATCTTGTTCTTCGAAATAAACGAGCATTCCCCCACAAGTCGGTTGGATCTGCTCGGAGACTTCTTGAATTGAAAAGAAAAATTACGACAAGAAATAAAAAGCACTAGGTCTAACGTAAGGTTAGATCAGTGAAAATTATAGAAACTTAAACTAAAATAAAAACTAAAAAAAAGAAACTGAACTAGAAAAGTATGGTAGAAATACAAAACTGAAAAGAAAATACGAAAACAGAAAAATAAAGAAAGACTAAATAACGGTTGTTCGGTAAAATTGCCGACCCTTGCTCTGCAGGTTGAACTTGTATTTATAGGCTTCATTTGTAACTTCCCGTTTCCATGTTGTACGAAGGCTAGTGGAGATCATGGGAATAACTACCAGAATCATGGGAGAACATGGGAATAACTACCAGAATCATGGGAGAACATGGGACACGTCTCCATGACGTGAGGAAGTTATAATATAGCGCGTTACGGTCGTAACACCTTGTGGACTGAACTTCTGCTGGGCTTTCGCTCTTCTGGGC
The DNA here is from genome assembly GCA_948472305.1 of Vicia faba. Taxonomy (NCBI): domain Eukaryota; kingdom Viridiplantae; phylum Streptophyta; class Magnoliopsida; order Fabales; family Fabaceae; genus Vicia; species Vicia faba. The sequence continues at coordinate 478,725,512 of OX451740.1, forward strand.
TTAGTCTTTTTCTTTGTATAATTATTTCTTTCTTCTTAACTCCTCCTTTTTGCTATATCACCCCTTTTGCTTCATTTCTTTGGCTTTTTAATCCGATTTTCCCTCAATTTTGTTTCTTTGCTCAATTGATCTTTTATTTAATACAAATACCTGAAACAAAAGAAATACCAACGTAATACAAAAATAAAATAGAATAAATGAATAAAAATACTAATATTATCTATGAAAATTAAGCCAAATATGTTATATAAATTCGTGTTATCACTTGCACTATATAAAGGAAGAGAATGAGCCATAAAATATGGCAAGGAATCAAACCATGAAGGCTCTAATCAAACAATATCAAACAATTTTAGAAATTTCCAAACTTGCAATATTTCCTTCCTTCTTGAGTCGACACGGATTTGGCATGTCATAACACGGATTTGAAATCAAAAGGCCCAAGCCCCTATACCAATATTTTACATTTATTTGATGTTATTTATTTTTAAATGAATAAAAATTCAAATAAAAGAAATAAAATCATTTAAAAATATTTTAATGGATTTAGAGGTCCTTTAACATCTTATGAACATTGTTTTATCCCAAAATTAGCCCTCTCATTTATCAAGACTTTTCTCACAAGATCTCTTTGACTCAAGACTGGATTAGGGTCTGACCAGCTCAAGACATCTCATTTTGCCCTGATAACCCAAAATTAGGGTTTGGGATTGCACAAATACTTTTGGACTATCAATGCTTCATATGACTTTCAAGTATCAATATAGACCCCTAAGATTACTCATGTCAAGTTTCAAGCTTTGAATCACATTTTTGATCAATCAATTGGACAGTCGACCTAAAAATCAGCTGTATTGGGGAAAAAGTCAACCATGGACAATTTACAGTCAAACTTCATAATTTTTTATTCATGTCAAAATTTTAGACTCATATGCATCATTTGATCAAGTTTGGACCACAATTCCTCAAGAAATTTGATCAAATCATCAAAAGGGCCAAATGGTCAAAATTAGGGTTTTGACTGAGAAAGGGAAATTTCTGATTTTTGACCTAGAAAATAACCAATTGGTTTGAAGCAGGATTTCAAGGGTTCAATTGTATCATCTTGACCTATTTTCATGGTTAAAAACATTGCAATTTCATTGGATTGACAGATAAAATTTACAGTCAACTGATCAAAGGTTAACTGTATACTTAAAAGTCAAAGTTTGACTTTTTGGTCAAAATCAAGTGCCAAGGATCACAATTCATCAAAACATGTCAAAATGTGAAACTTGTTCATCAAGGAATCAAAGATTGAAGATTTTGTTTTGAAATTTGAAATTTTCTTAACTTAGAAATTTTCTAAGTATAGAAAATTTCTTATTTTTTCTCAACTTTAAGCCAAATTTCCACCATGATACAAGATGATTCAAAGAAAATTCCGAACATGAAAGTTGTAGATCTCCATGAAATATACAAATTTACTTCACACATTTTCCCTAAAGATTCTTGGATCTCAAGATATAATTTTGTGAATACATGCCCATGAACTAAAATAACTTAGTGAAATTTTGCCCTAATTTGGGCAGGTTTTTGACCTAACTTCATGGTAACTTTTCACCTAATTCCAAGAGGAATCTTGAAAATCATTTCAAATATGGGTTATAGATCACATTTCAAGATTTCCAAAATGTCCAAGAACTCCTTGAGATCATTTTTGGTTAGGGAGAATCGAAGAGATGAAGTTGGCAATTTCTCACTTTGATTTCAAGCCATTTCATGAAGAACAAAATTCAAACCTGAACCTAGGCTGCATAATCCTTGCTCTACAGGCCTCAAAATTGTTTCTCACTTCATAATTTAATGCTTACACAGTCGATAAAGCCTTAATCCAAGCACAAGACACTACGCCAAAAAAGACCTACGAAAGCGCTTTTTTTGGCCTTTAAAAGCGCTTAAAAGCGCTTTCTAAGGTGGCGCTGCTATAGGTTTTAGAATCACTTTTTGTTTAATGAAAAGCGCTTTCGTAGGACTACCTAAGACAACACTTTTTCTAAAAAGCGCTCTCTTAAGTGGGCTTTTGGCAGCGCTTTTTCTAAAAAGCGCTCTCTTAAGTAGGCTTTTGGCAGCGCTTTTTTATGAAGAAACGCTTTCATAGGTCTACCTAAGGTGGAGCTTTTTTCTGCAAAAGCGCTTTCATAGGTGGTCTTTTAGCAGCGCTTTTGCCTGGAAAGCGTTCTCATATGTTTACCTTAGACAATACTTTTTGTGAAAAAGCGCTTTCATAGGTTACCTAAGGCAGCGTTTTTCTTGAAAAAACGCTTTCATAGGGTGTTTTTTTTAGAGGAATAATTTATATAATTCATATACCTGCATTGTTTGCAGTATATTATTTATATAAACCAGTTGCCACAACCTGTAATTCATAAACCGCGGTAATGCATTGTATACCATTGTAATCCAAAATATATATACACCATTTTTGTACCTCAAAATATATAAAAACCATTGTTATCAGCATTGTAACTCAAAATCAGTCTTACAAAATCAACCCTAACAACAACTAAACCAGTCCTAATGTATGAAAGAAACACGGTCAATTATGTATTAAGGTCCTGGTCCTGCGAGGTTTGAACATAATAACACGGTCAATATAGTATTCCATGTTCACATGTAACATATTCATAACACGTAATTTTCACATAATAATATATTCATACCTTATATGATTCTCTGCTCAATAAAATATTGACACAATTCCTCTTTGATTTCTTCCAACTGAAGTTCCGTGTAATATGCACATTTGTATTCATCGAAGTACTACATAACAAAACATAATATGCATGATTTAGTTAAAAGTAAAAAATTATATGAAATATCCGAGAAATAATAAAACAAATCCTAAGTAATAAATCCATACCGTGACTGGAATCTCTATTTGATTCAGTTGAATGATTTCTTTGATAAACCGCATAACGAAGTATCCGCAAGCTATACCGTTTTGCTGTTGAGGACACTACATAGAAAAACAAATAAGAATATATAGTTGTATTGTTTTATCAAATAGCATAAATATTATAAGAAAAATAGTGGAAATTAATATACCTGCACTTTGATCCAATTAATGTTGTTTGATTTAGACCGTCGTACCCGAGCTGCTGTTTGACACCGGAATACTTGTATCGCTCTAACAAAATAAAAATATATATTTAGAACAATGTCACAGAAATAATTAAATATATAAATACACACAAATATTTAGAATAATCTCACTTATGTATCAATCATTAACTTCATATCCGGATAATTTGTCCAATCACCGTCAACCGGATTCAGATAATAAACCACTTCTTTTATAGGATCGATAGCAACCAACAACCAGTGACGTCTATAAATTAAAATAACAGTTTAGAAGAAAAATTTCTACGCAAAAATTACAAATATTAAAATGAACTTAGAATGAAAATCTAACCCTGTAGGAATAGTATTATACACCCAAAGATATAAGCTTTCTGTACTTCTAGTTGCCATGAATCTTTCGACTAAGTGCTCTCTTACTGAATCCGGTTCCCTACCAATTGTCGCTCCGCTGACACGGGAGGAAGACACGAAATGGAATTTGTTTGACAATTGATTCCCGCGCATCAATTTGTCATATAACAGGCTTAAATAAAAACATAATTAATATTAGACTATATTCATTGAAATGTTTAAAAAAGATTTCAGCTAATTACATAATATAAAGATGGGGTTACCGGATGTATGCGTGCATAATACTGACGCCTAATTCTTTATGACGGAAAATCTGTTCCACGTCCTCATGTCCAATTATTTCGGTGCAAGGAAAACCAAAGATACCTTGATCCATATCCATTTGACGAATACCACCATCCATCAAATCTGTTGTTCCCACTATTGTTTCAAGACACTGCCGGTGTCGAGGGAAAAATCTAGTAGGAACCCTTTTCTTGGGTGGTACACCAACGATTTTCTGGCTCACTTGTTGTGACCCTTGAAAAGGTACCTAAAAATCATATAGACTCAGTTAAGTTATAAAATTATGCAGTTTTTTATTCGGATCATATAATTAACACTTTAAACGTACCTCTTTTTGTGATACATCAGACTCGTCGTGCCGCAAAATCCCTTTACCCTTAGATGCGGGTGTTGTAGGAGTCTATAATTACCGTGGAAATAACTGAGGTCAGAACTGACAGTTGAAGACTTAAAGATTCATAATTGTTTTCAACATACTTGATCATCTATGAAAATAAGGTCCGATGGCCATGCAACAAAAGATCATATTGCATCTCGCAGCAATATGGTCTCAGCAACAATGTCAGGTACCGGCAGCAACGCATCCATATCTAAAGCAATGTCAACCGATACTTTCATGTGTCCATCCGGAAGCGGTCTATGGTGAAGTAAATCTCCCTAAATGTTATGGACTTTTCCCTTGCCAACTAGTCGATGAGTCGGCGACGATAGGTATAACTGGCAAGATGAAATTCCCTAAACCAATAATAACCGTTAGAAGTGACTAAAAATATTCAATAATAATAACAAATATATATTGAAAAATTACCTCGGGAAATTTATGCTGACAGTTGATACTAGCTTTGTCACTAGTTTCTTTCAATTGTGAACTGCTCTTTTCCGCCATATCTCTCTCTTTATCCTTCTGCAATTCACGGACTTGAGCTTGTAAATCCTGCAATGTTTGCATCACTTCTGCATTGTTAGGATTTATTCTCCTTGGATGCTTATACAAAGAGGTTGCAGTCACACCATGACCTTTACCCCTCACCCGACCCGGATACTCAGCAATATTTAGTGCTCGACTAAGTACGCTCATGGTATCCTGATGATCCTCACCTGGGGATACCGATTGCGACAAGGTCTCTTGTAATTCATTTACATATCGAAAATTATTAGTGGAGATAAAAAATTATTTAAATATTAATAAACATTTGATTTAACTAAAGAAACAATCTTATACTTACACATTCATCGTACACATGTTGAATATCTGGATTAACAGCTTGATCCTTGCCCACACGAGCTTCCTTCCACAACAAATATGCCGGTAGTGATGTTGCGTCACTTTTCGTCTCTTCTAACTACGCATTGACACAAGTCTTAAGATCATCAATTATAACACATTGAGAGAATTAATAAGATCGTAGAGTTTATAGTTACTTACAATTTTTTCCTCTAAGCGAGCATATCCCAAACGCCCTTTTTTGTATGGATATGCGAGTTTTGATGCTCTCTCGCGATTGATAGCACTCACTTTCTTGAAATTCTCGTCTCTTCTTTGGACTACAAAACCAACCCAATCTTCAGGTGTAATGAAGTTCTCATATTTCTTTGGATGTTCCGGATCCTCTTCAAGAAAATTTCCTTCATCATCTTTAAGATACTTGTTTGTTAAAAATGTTCTCCACCCTCTGTGTCTTTTTCCAGCAAAACCCATTATATACTTTTTACGGGTATCTTCAATGTTAAAAGACCTCTACAAAAAAACATACGCATAAAGTGTGTTAGTAAAAGCAATTTAAACACATATTATCGTCAAGATAAAGCAAATAACAAAAACCATATATGTACCTTTATCTCAGTCCAAACTTTCTCTTTAGCCTCATCCAACTCTCCTCTTTTCCATCTAGGAGTGGTGATCGGAATGTGTATACAAACAAGCGTACCAATGTAGCTTGTCAACTTTGCAGCATTAGACCCAATTAGTTGATCATTATCATTCCAATCTACATTATATGTTACTCCTCTATCTCTATCACGAATGATTCCCCTCATAATAGTTATACCTCGTGTAATATCTTTTTCTGAAGTCTTTTCTAAAGTATTTTCTAGAGTATTTTCAGGAGCATTTTCAGGAGCATTTGCATATTTTGAGTTTTCTTGATTACTGGCCATTTGACCTGTAATAATGAAAAAAAATAAAAATGAAATGAAAAAAATAAAAATGAAATGACAAATGAAAATGAAGTGACAAATAAAAATGAAATGACAAATAAAAATGAAATGACAAATATGAAAATGAAATGACAAATAAAAATGAAATTACAAATAAAAATGAAATGACAAATTAAATTTTATTGAATGATATAGGCTATAATTATATATACTATTACCCTTTTCACTAAGGTCTCTTTCTTTTCTTGGTAGGAATGTGTTCTACTCGTCTCTTAACAACGCGGACAGTTGGATTGATCCAAATACCCTCATTATGATCATTTCCAATACATGATTCATTATCATTTTGATCAGTTATGGTTAAAGATTCAATGTCAACACCAATATCACTTTGATCTCCAATTCTTTCATCAATTACTTTGTTAGATAATAGCACTATAGACCATTTCGTACTTGTCGGATCATTGACATAGAACACTTGTTTAACTTGAGAGGCTAGAATGAAAGGCTCATCTTTGTACCTCACCCTATTAAGATCCACTTGCAAAAAACCTGACTTATCCATTCGTATGCCATTATTATTTTCAACCCACTTGCAACCAAATATAGGAATCTGAAACTTCTCGTAATCAAACACCCAAATGCGCTCGATAACCCCAAAATATGATAGATTTGCAAATTTTGGGTTTAAGTCCTCCACACTTGATATATGCATTGCTTCAGCGATCAATGTGACACCACTATTTTGCATAGTACTTTTGTCATCCTGTTCTTTGGTATAAAATGTGTATCCATTAATTGCATATGCGCTATAAGAAAACACAACTAAACTTGGACCGTATGCTAAACATCTCAATCTTTCTGTTACTGAAGCATAATCTGAACGATACTTTGAATAAATATGTTCCTTAAACCATGGTATGAAACTTCGATTGTGCTCTCGTACAATCCAATTCTCATTTCTATTCGGATTTAAACCTCGAAGAACACCTTTGTGCATTTCAACATACGGCTCAACTTCAAGCTCATTATGCAGAACATACAAATGCACTTGCTCTCGTTCGACCATTGATATTGTCACAACTTTATTTCCAATTAGCTTCTTACCTTCTTTTTTTTCAACAACATGAGATTTGGGGAGTCCAATTGATTGAACATTTGACAGATATTCAGTACAAAACTCAACCGCTTCTTCAACAATATATCGTTCAGCAATACAACCCTCTGGTCGACTTTGGTTTTTCACATACCCTTTTAATATTTTCATATAACGTTCAGTAGGGTACATCCATCTCATATAAGATGGTCCGCACATTTGTGTCTCTTTGACAAGATGAACGACAAGATGAATCATTATGTCAAAAAACGACGGAGGGAAATACATTTCAAGATCACACAAAGCAACAACTATTTCTTTTTGCAATGTTGGTAAGATCTCAGGATCGATCACCTTGCTGCAAATTGACTTGAAGAAAAAACACAGTTTAGTTATTGTGCTTCTTACTTTTTCTGGAAGAACATAACGTATACCTATCGGTAGAAAATGTTCCATTATAACATGGCAATCATGCGTCTTTAAACTCTTTAACTTGAGGTCTTGCATAGACACAAGTCTTCTAATATCTGATGAGTAGCCTTCTGGAACTTTAACCTCATTTAGGAACTTACACAATATTTTTTTCTCCTTTCTGGATAGAGTGTAAACAGCAGGTGGTAGATATGTTTGTCTTCTTTTTTTCACGGGTCCCAATTCAGTTCTTATTCCCATCTCTACCATGTCCTCCCTTGCTTTAAGACCATCCTTAGACTTCCCTTTTATATTGAGTAACGTACCAATAACACTGTCAAATACATTTTTTTTCAATATACATAACATCAAGAAAATGTCTTACGTACAAAGATTTCCAATATGGAAATTAAAAAAAAAAACTACCTCTTCTTCCACCCACCTGTGACAACTTTATGTGCAAAAGGCTTGCCAAACTGAATACTCACATCTTTCACCTTTTCAAATAATTGATCACCTGTCAATCCAGGCAGAGCTCTACGTTGTTCGGTATCTCCGTTGAACGCTTTTCTCCATCCACGATATTGATGTTTAGAATTTAAGAATCTACGATGACCGAGAAAGACATTCTTCTGACAAAGTTTCAATCGCATCGTATCGGTTCCATCTTCACAGATAGGACACGCTTTTTCACCTTTAATGCTATACCCGGATAGATTTTCGTAGGCTGGAAAATCATTAATTGTTCCAAACAACATCGCCCTCAAGTTGAAACTTTCTTTCCTATACCCATCATAAACCTCCACACCGTTCTCCCACAAAATCTTCAAATCTTCGATTAAAGGTTCCAAATATACGTCTATGTCATTTCCTGGTTGTTTAGGCCCAGAAATTAACATAGATAACATCATGTACTTACGCTTCATACATATCCATAGAGGTAGGTTATAAATCATAAGAATCACAGGCCATGTGCTATGCGAGATACTTTGAATACCGTATGGGTTCATTCCATCAGTAGACAATGCCAAGCGAAGGTTTCTTGCTTCTTTTCCAAATTCAGGATAATCATTATCAATTTTCATCCACTGTGGTGAATCTGCCGGATGTCGAAACTTTCCATCAATAATTCTTTCATCTGCATGCCAAGTTAAGTGTCTTGAATTGGTTTCACTATGATACATCCGTCTAAATCTCGGAATTATAGGAAAATACCATAAGACTTTTGCCGGAGACAACTTTTTCTTATATCGAGGGGCACCACATTTAGGACACTCATTTAATGATGCATACTCGTTTCGAAATAAAACGCAATCTTTTGGACAGACATGTATCTTGTCATAGCTCATGCCAATAGAGTACAACATCTTTTTGGCCTCATACGTTCGATTGGGGAGAACATTATCCTCTGGTAGCATATCTTTCATAAAGGCTAATAACTCTGAAACTTTTATCCGACCATCCATTGCCCGCATTTAAGTTGTACAACTTTAATACTGTAGACAATCTTGTGAATTTTGTACAACCATTATACAACGGTTTCTCTGCATCTCTTACCAACCTCTCGAACATTTTGAGACAATCATTAAGATCTTCTTCAAGCGCTTTTGCAATCTCTTCAAATCGATCATAATCGTATGTATCTGTGCCATCGTCGTTTGAAGCATAGGTCCTATTATCCCCCGATTCATCATTCCCGTCACTTTTCTCACCATGCATATTCCAACATGTATAAATTCTATCAATTCCATACCGTATTAAATGTGATGCCAACTGAACCGCGTCAACCCGATTCCCATAACAGCAACACAAACAAGGACATGTCATTCGACTGGGGTCTTCGGCGTGCGTAACAACAAACTTAACGAATTCCAATACCCTGTTCTCGTACTCTTTCGACAATCGATTGGAATACATCCATGTCTTATCCATGGTTTACGGTTTCTGAGTCAATCTGAGCTAAATGATAAATTAGAAAACAAAACCAATACTCAAAACTTTCACTTGCTCTTGCACAACCATATAACAAAACCAATACTCAATACTTTTCACTAAATTCATTTTATTCTATCAACTACTTTAGCACACAAGTATAATACATTCCTACCAAGAAAAGAGACGAGTAGAACACATAAACAAGAAACCATCATTGCTCAAAATCAATCATAAAAAGCACACGAAAAAAACAATATATTAATAGAGTTAACAATATATATATGGCTACCTTTATTAAATATTTTGTTACGCTCTCTATTATTTCTCTCTTAGCTTTTTTTACCAATGCACAACTTGTTAATATAAATGATGTTTGATAAAATAAAAAGCACATGAAAATGTGTTGTTTTCTATTAATATCAGGACCATAGAATTTAATCGGATTAGAACAGCACGTAAGGAAGCAAATTAATTGTATGTAAATATAATAAATTAGAATCAAAGCAAGCATAGAACAATTTATTCATACAAAACTATACTAGAAATTGAAATACCTGGAGCTGAGTTGTGTAACTTTGTGTTGTATATTGTTGTGATTTCTGATGCAGCAAACTTTGTGATTTCACCTTGCGGTTCTCCTGTGGCAAGCGGTGGTCGTTGTTCTCTCTGCAGATGCTAACAGAGGCAGAGGTCCTGATGAAGAAGTCCTGAAACTGCCCCGGTAGTCCTGAAACAAGAAGACGTAGAGGATACAAATAGAAAAGTGGTAGTCGTTGATCGTGAAGAAAATCTGCTTTAGGGTTTTGATCGTGAGCTCTGGTTTAGGGTTTTGATGATATCATGAAGAATAATAGAAAAGTGATGATACAAATTTTTGATATTTATTATAAAACTACCTACGAAAGCGCTTTTAAAAGCGCTTTCTAAAGGTCACCTATAACAGCGCTTTTTAATGTAAAAGCGCTTTCGTAGCATATCCTATAGCAGCGCTTTTAAAAGCGCTTTCTAAAGGCCAGCTTTAGCAGCGCTTTGGAAAAGCGCTTTCTAAGGCTGACCTTTAGCAGCGCTTTTGAAAAGCGTTTTCTTAAGGTACCCTCTGAAAGGCACCCTTTAGCAGCGCTTCCCAAAAAGCGCTTTCTAAGGGTGACCTTTAGCAGCGCTTTTGAAAAGCGCTTTCTTAAGGCACCCTTTGAAAGCGCTTTTTTTAAGCGAATTTTTTTTAAAACCTACAGCAACGCTTTTTTCTAAAAGCGCTTTCTTTTATGTGCTGCTAAAACTTATTTTTGGCGTAGTGAGAGTCTTTGTCCAAGCTTTAATTCCATAAATGGCACAAAGTTGCCATTGCCATTTTAGAAAAGCACCACTTTTGTGTTTGTCAACTTCTTGAGCTTCGCACCTGTTCTCTCTGCACACACAAGTCCTATAAACCAAAAGCAAATTGTCTAGGACTTGTACCAACTCCAAGCAGGCCTGTACAAGCATGTAGAGAGTTGTCTCCTCACTTTTCTTAAAAAGCAAGCAATAGAGAAAAAAACCTACAATTGAGAAATATGTTGCGGAGCTGACTTGAAACCTTCTCTATACTTATACACAAACACATTGCAACCTAACACATAATTGCTAAGGGCCAGAAACTCTCCCAAACTCTCTATCACCAAAAACATGCCATAACTTGCAGTTTTGTACCAAGCATAGCAATCCAAAAATCCACTCGTGCATTTCAAGTTCTAATCACCTAAACACTTAACCTACATCATATATAAGTGTTCCAGACCATCACCCCTTCACTGTAACTCCTCCTTCTCCATCTGCCATTTTTGTTTTTCAAGCTTGTAGGTTGACTTGGATAGGGAGGTTCAATCAGTTTCAAGACAAGGTAAAGATTGGAACATACTCACGGAGGTCCAGGCAAGCTAAAGGGATCTTCAATCCTTCATAAAACTCACTCAAACTCCACTCACGATCCCAGCTGAAGGAGGTAAGAACTCTAACTTCTATCTCTTCATACAGACATCTATTGGTCTCGATTTATGAAAGAAAAATGTAGATATTATTGTGCTGAAGCCAACCATGTGCATAGATTTCATTTATGTTCATTATGTATAGAGAATTTTAGATTTCAAATTTCTGTAAAAATTAGGTTTAAAATTAGGGCCATTGAAATTAGCTTTGATCTTTGACTGATAGTTTACATGAGTTACATGGTTGAAATAGTGGGAAAAAGTACTACCATTTTCATGTTTGAAGTTTCCATTTTCATGGAGAAATGAGAGAGATATGATTGGTCTAGCTATCTTGAGGAAGAAGATAAAGTACAGGGCAAGGAGGCGTTATATGTTATGTGTTTTTTATTCCATATGAACTAACGGATGTGCAGCCACCCCAGTGACAAGGCAGCGCGCTGAGAATGCCAAGGTCATGGGTTCGAGCCTTGGTGTCTGCCTTTTGCATATTTTCTCATTTTTGTTTTTCCATTTTTTCTCATTTTTGCAGCGCTAGGCTTTTGTTCATTTGGGCTTATGTTTTTTCTAATATTACCTCCTGATTACTCAAGATACCCCTGGCCCAATTTATTTTCATTCATTTATTTTATTTTTGTTTATTTCATTAAATATTTTTCTTTAGCATAAAAAATCATAAAAAATATAAAACATGATAAATATTACATTTTGTTTATTTTATTTTATTTTCATATAAAAAATATTTTTATTAAATTATATACTAACTATTTTTCTTAAATAAACTTGTAAAATAAAATAGACTTAGATATATTTTTATCCCTTTTTCTTCATACTTGTAAATATTTAATTTGATATATAAAAAGACTAAATATTTTCATAAATATTATTTATTATTTTAAGACAAAAAATACACAAAAATAATACTTAAAGAACTTTATTTTCTTTTAAATTAGAAATTAGGGTTAACCACTTTTCAAGAAATAATTTCCTTTTTTAATATTATTAGGTTTAGTTCAAAAACTCTTTTTCATATAGAAAACAAAACAAATTTCTTTTTCTTGCATATACATAAACATTGCATATTTAATTTAGATTGTATATTATTTATTCAAATACTTGTACAAATTCGTTTTGGTTGTAATAGCTTAATTAGATTTACATTATTGCAAATCCCCATTTATAATTTGTATACCCCCCTCCCATAAAATGTTGTAATAGCATAGTAATCTTTAAATTACACAATTTACCTCTTTCATATAACATGCTAGTAATTAGGGTTTGAATGGAAAGATAAAAACAATCAAATAGAAAATCCTAATCTAAGACAAAATCAAGCATGGAAATAACACACTTTCACACAAGCACCCTTAGGGTTACTCCACTTGGTTGCCTTACCTAAAAATGGCCATATTACGCATGCGAAGTATCTTGGCAAAAACAAACAAGTATAAGATCATAGTCCCTTGATGACGCTATTCAAAGTTGCCTTATAAAATGATCTTAGTCCCTCAAAAAATGCTAAGATACTTTGCAACATTGCTAATCATGGTTACACGATGACCCACGCCCGTCCCGTTTACATCCAAAGATAGGGTTGCTTACCAAATCAATGGTAAGACAACAATATCAAAGGAAAAGAAAATGAACAAGAAAGACATTTGAGTAGGTAGATTACTTCTAGTTACTTGCTCCATTTCAAAACGACTATCCTTGCTATTTTCCAAAACAAACACACACATTTCAAAACATCTTACAAACATTGAATACATTTTCAAAAAGACAAGCATCTTTGTATACATTCTTACGAACGAGAATCATTACAAAGATTGCCTAAACAAATGACCTCTTTTACAAAATACTTTCAAAACCACACAAAGCACAATTTCAAAATAAAAAGCAAGTGATCTAGTAAGTAACTAAGAGCCCATGGGAAACCATGGATGAAAATGGTGCTAATACCTTCCGTTTTCATAATCTATCCCCCGAACTCAAAAACAATCTCAAAGGTCTTTCCCGTGCTTTTTCACCTTTCCTTTTGGATAAAAGAAAAGTCGGTGGCGACTCTTGCTAACCGCAACATTTGCGATAAAACACAAAACCCTCAAGTCAGTTCTTCTACCGTATCACAGAATTGGCGACTCTGCTGGGGAATATTATAAAAGTGGGGTTACCTTAGGGCTAGATCATATTTATTTGCTTACATTGTTTGACTTGTATGCTTTACATTATGGTTCTTTGTTTGGGTTTGAAATCCTCTACCCAGATTTGGGATACATTATAGGTAAATAGAAATACATTGTGGAAACTGTGCGGGGTATACCGACATGGTCTAAGCAATAACTATGTTAGTGTGAAATATTTGTGGGTACCGATAGCCTTTGAGTCAATCAAAGAGAATACGGGGCCGCTAAGTGATGTCATAAAGCACTAATGAACTTCTAGAACCCTTACTTGACCAACTTGGCCTTTAGGATGTAGTGAGATGACCGACTTTGGTACAGTCCGAAGTTGGTAGATACTCGATACTAGACTCATTGAGGTTTGGTTTCTTGGGATGTTTTGACCGCCATTAAAGAGGCTTGAGCTGAAACAATGACCAAGGAAACAATCCAGTGATATTGAGCTCCTTAGAACCCAGTTACTATTATTAGGACAGGTTTAAGCCAACTAAACTTCAAGTGGGTACTTACCTATAAAACCCCATGCAAGCCTAAACTAAGAATTTGTTTGCTTTGCTTGTATATGCATACTTGTACATAACATCATGGACATCATGAACATCACATACATCTACTAACTATTTCAAGGATTTCTTTGAGATTCATCTTTGTTCTTGTTTTGTAGGATATGGATTCACTTTGCAGGAAAACTATCCAAGTCAACCTTGTAAGAATTCCTCCACAACTTAAGGAGCTAGCTTCAAGGATCCCTGAGAACTCTCCATTCACCGAGAGACATGGTCGTCTACTCAACTTGGTCACCTCCAGCACAGATGAGGATATGGTGAAGGTACTCTTTCAGTTCTTTGATCCTTTGCACCATTGCTTCACATTTCCCGACTATCAGCTTGTGCCTACTTTGGAAGAATTCTATCAACTCTTGAGGATTCCCATTCTCAATAAACTACATTTCAACGGTATGAAAAGAGACCCAAGTCCAGAAGAGATTGCTCAAGCTCTGCACTTGCACTCATCTGATGTCACAACTTATTGGGAAATTAGGAGTGGTGTCAAAGGCTTCTTAGCAAAGTTCCTGTTTGAGAAAGCCCAAAGCTGTTGGAATTCCTTAGACTTGCAAGCCTTTGAGGAAATTGTGGCTCTTCTTATCTATGGGATGGTCTTATTTCCCAATCCTTACCAACTCATAGATGTGAGCACCGTCAAGATCTTCATGTCACGCAACCCGGTGCCTACATTGCTAGGGGATATCCTACACTCTTTTCACACTCGCACAATGAGGAAAAGAGGTGTCCTTATGTGTTGCACTCCTCTCCTGGCAATATGGTTTATTTCTCATCTTCCCCAATCAGTCTTAAAGAATGAGCTAGGTTCAAGGTGGTCACAAAGGTTAATGACGCTCAAACATTCAGATATTCACTGGTGCTCCCGATCCAAAGAGAATGTTATCATTGTTGACCGTTATGGGGAATTCCCTAATGTCCCTCTACTTGGCATTAGGGGAGGCATCACCTATAACCCTTGCTTAGCCTTAAGACAGTTTGGTTATTCCCAAAGGTATGGCCCGCACGAGATGCTGATTCAAGGTTTGGTATTCGACTAC
This sequence comes from Vicia faba, assembly GCA_948472305.1. NCBI lineage: Eukaryota > Viridiplantae > Streptophyta > Magnoliopsida > Fabales > Fabaceae > Vicia > Vicia faba. Next base: position 478,740,611 of record OX451740.1, read on the forward strand.
GACAACAACGATTAAGGTCTTCGCCAGAGATTCATCCGAGCTTGGAGGATGCTAAACAAGGTGGATAGCAATAATTTGGGGCACAAGAATTCCATCCCTCTTGAGCCTTACCTCAAGTGAGTATGAACCCACGCTCAAAGTCTTATGATGCCTTATCCTTCCGGTGATCATTGAGCCTGTTAAGGAGGGAGAAGTTCCATACACTATCCTACATCCTGACATGCCCACTTCTCTTGAAGAGCTACAAAGGGATTGGATACAGCTCAAAGGAGAGCGAGATACTTTCGAAGCCCAATTCTACGCAAGCGAGAAGAAGGTTTTGGAACTCACTAGGCTACTTCATGAGGAGCAGATTCTAAATGCCTACATTGCACTAAAAAGGATGCACACTACTATTTTTATCTTAGAGTTTTGTATTATTTTGTCCAAGGGGCATTGATGTACTCAAACTTTATCTTATTAATATAACGCGTGTTTTCTTTTTGTCTAAAACGAACTTGAATCTTTGAAATCCTTGAAAACATTGCATATGCACATATCATTCATCATAACATAAACAGGTCTTTTGCAACGAGTTTCCTCATCTCTCGACTGTTTATTTCAGTAAGATGGATCTCGAACAAACAGTAAAAGATCTCCAAGCTCAAAACATGTAGTTTCAACAGTTGCTCATGACCCTAGCCAAGGGGCAAGAAGAGTTGAAGACTCTGTTGGATGAGGAGAGGAAAAAGAAAACAAAGAAGGTCACCGGGGTTTTAAACATGGGGAGAATATTTCAGGGGCATACTAGAAGAACCTTGAATTTTGCAACAACATCCGGTGAAGGGGTGGGGAAAGGAAAGGAAACAGCGGTCTCGTCAGAATCTGAAGAGGAGGAAGAAGAGGAAGACTACTCTGAGGAACAGTATCCTCTAGCTGATGATAAGTACAAACATCTTGAAGAGCGTTTGAGCACTATGGAAATACAAAAGGTGCCAGGCCTAGACTTTGAAGAATTGGGACTAGTGTCAGGGATTGTGATTCCACCGAAATTCAAAGTGCCTTTGTTCGCAAAATATGATGGAGTTTCATGTCCTAAGATGCACTTCCGATCATATGTGAGAAAGATCCAACCACACTCCGCTGATAAAGACTTGTGGGTGCATTTTTTCCAAGATAGTCTATCTGGAACACAACTCGACTGGTTTTACCAACTAGAAAGAGCCAACGTCCACAATTGGGAAGATCTTGCCGCAACTTTCTACAAGCAATATCAATATAATGCTGATTTGGCACCAACCCGTACTCAACTTCAAAGTATGGCTATGGCTTCCAATAAGGGTCTCAAGGATTATGCGCAGAAGTGGAGAGATCTGGCTGGAAGAGTTCAACCCCGTCTGTTTGAAAGGGAATTGGTAGACATGTTCTTAGGCACTTTATCGGGCCCTTTCTTCAACCATTTAATTGGAAGCTCATCTGCAGGATTTACTGAGTTGATACTGACCAGAGAGAGGGTGGAAGCTGGCATAAAAATGGAAAGATTCAGAAGGACTCATCTTCTTCTACAGTTGTGAGGAAGTCTTTTATTGGGAAGAAAGAGGTAGTTGTTGTGTATCCATAAAGAAACCAAGGGAGAGCCGAACGCCGACCAATGGTAGGGGTTGTTATGATTCCAAAGCCTACATCTGATCAACAAAGAGGTAATCAACCAAGGGTGGAAAGGACAGTCAGGAAATTCACCAGGATCAATATGACTCTGTCTCAAGTATTACCGCATCTTCTGAAATCCAATTTGGCAACTTTGAAAGAAGCTCCAAAAAACCCCAACACAACGTCCCCTCATTATCACCCCAATGCCCGTTGCGCATATCACTCCGAAAGTCCTTGTCACGACACTAACAATTGTTGGGCCTTGAAAAACAAAATTCAAGACCTTATTGAAGCAAAATAAATTGAGTTTGATGCGCCCGAGAAGCCAAATGTCATTTCTGCTCCTATGCCCAGACATGGTCACAACATCAATGCTATTGAAGAAGATTTGTTTTTTACCATAGTTGATGAACTTCTGACTCCATTCCCAATCATTAAGATAAACTTGTTGAAAGCCGGTATATTCCCGGGTTGTAATGAAGATTTCCACCTCTGCTTATCCTTACCAACTGATTGCCCTTTGTTGAAAACAGGCATTCAACGCTTGATAGATAACAAAGAGATTCTTTTTGTAAGTACTCCTGTTTCACCTGTTCCTGTTGAAGATGTTTCAATCATTACCATCTCCGCCAATTCTTCCAGGGTCCCCAAAAGACCCGTTAGAATTACATCGGTTCCGAAAACTACTCCTCTTATAATCACAATGCCTGGACCAGTCCCATATGAATCAGATAAAAAGGTGTCGTGGAATTACGATGGGGACATTTACTACCATGGCATCAAACAAGATGGGCCGGCCGCCGAAGAGATAAGCTCCGAAGAAGAAGATTATGACATTAGCAATATTTTCGGAACTAGTAAAATTACCCGAAGCGGTAGGATCTTTTCTCCTGAAATTGTCCCCCCAAAGGAAATTTTTGGACCCGTGGCTGCTCCAAAGGTTACTTCCGTACCAATAATCACCTCTGCAAGTGCTCCTATTGATGAAGACGATACAACCCCTGTTATCATTCCTACCAACACTCCTGCTGCTGAAACTCGAGGAAAAAGTATTCAAGTGGAGCCTGTCCGGACGAAGGCTCAATCACTAACTATCCCCGAGACCTCCAAGAAAGAAATGGAGGAGATCCTGAGAATCATAAAAAGGAGCGACTATGATGTAGTTGAACATTTGGGGAAAACTCCCTCCAAAATCTCCATGCTGGCATTGCTACTGTGTTTCGAGGCACATGCGAAAGCCTTGGTGAAGTTCCTAAAGACAACCCATGTGCCTCAAGAGACGTCTGCTGATCAATTTCAAGATTGCGTGGCCAGCTTGACAGCGGATAACGACCTAGGCTTCTCGGATGCTGATCTGAAACCAAGGGGAAGAAAGCACAATGAGGCATTACATGTCTCTGTGGAATGTAGAGGCACAACTCTGGCCCATTCCTTGGTGGACACTGGCTCATCTTTGAATGTTTTACCGAAGAAAGCTCTCGAAAGACTGGACTGCAAAAGATTGACGTTAAAGCCAAGTAACATAGTCGTAAGTGAATTTGATGGCTCAAAGAGGATGGTACACGGGGAGGAGAATATCCCCATAAAGGTTGGGACTCAAACTTTCAATTCAACCTTTTATGTAATGGACATCCGCCCCTCTTACTCCTGTCTGCTAGGACGACTATGGATCCATAATGCTGGCGCTGTCACCTCTACATTGCACCAGATGCTGAAATACCCGGTCCAAGGAAAGATTATCATTGTCCACGGAGAGGAAGAATATATGATTAGCCACCTCAATTCCTTCAGGTATGTGGAATTGGACAGCGAGTTCATTGAAACTCCTTTTCAACACTTCGAGGAGGTCCCCCAAGAGGTAGCAGTGACCAAAGTTGTGTCCCAGATTCCCAAGATTACAAGGCATCCACTCCGGATGTCATCTCTGAAGGACGCCAAAGCAGTAATAGAGAAGGGTGGATGCACCATCTGGGGGAAACTTCCGGATATTCCGTATAAATCTGACAAATTTGGCTTAGGTTTCACTTCAAGTACTCAGAAGGATGTACTCCGTGCCCGTGCTGGAGGGCCACTGTTGTACCCCAAAATTTGCCCTCCCATATTCTTCAAGAATTGCAAAGAGCATGCTTCAAAATTCCCCAAGGGTTGCACAGTTCAAGGGCCTCCTAAACAGTCAAAAACTAGGGTTTTGGTTCTGACAAAGAAAATGAAGTTTCCAAAGGTCCAGTCAAGTCCCACATGCCTACAAACATGGTCAAGCATCCTCATGTCAAGTTTCAAGGCTTACAGCACAAAATTGCACAGTCAAAACCCTAATTGCACTACAGTCAACTGTAGGGGCAAAATGGTCATTTGACAGTCAAAAGTTCAAATTTTTGGTCAACATCTCATTTTGAAGCCACAAACATCATTTGATCAATTCTTGATCATGATTCTCAAAGCATGGCTCAAAAAGTCTCAAGATGCAAAAGTTTCCATATTTGGACAGTTGAAAAAGTCAACTGTAACTTGACCAAGGCATAACTTCCACATGGTTTATCAGAAAAATTCCATCCAAAGCTCATTTTGAAGATAAAGACATTTCCTACAACTCCTCTTCACACTTAAAGTCCAAGAAATGCTCTCACAAAAAGTTATCATTTTCAACATTATAGGTCATTTTCAAAAGTCAACAAAAAGGGACTTTAAGTCAAAGGCCATAACTTGAGATTGGTAAATCAAAATGACATGGGACCAAAGACATTGGTTAGAGGACTCAAATACCTTTCCAAAATGTCCAAGAACATGATCAAAGCTTAAATATTGAGCAAGATATGCCTTGTGGAAGTTGGGAAATTTTTGGATATTTTGAAAAGTCAACATTGCTTCAAATGTCTTAAAAATGCTAATGGGCCTCTTTTTCTTCCAAGATTGATCATCCAAAGCATGTGCACGACCATTTGGCCCAAAAGGAATTTTTTTAATTATTTTTATTTATTTATTTGAATTTTTAATTGCTAGAAATTCATTTAATTAAAATAAATATATGAAAAATACCAAACCTAAGTTTTTAAATCTTTTTATGCATGAAATACACTCAATATTTCGTGCAAGATCAGATTTGGAAAGAATCATGGTGATTGGACATGATTTGAATGAAATTTGCATGAAAAGATTGAAAAATATATGCATGGAAAATCAAATATCCTCTCCATTAATTCATTGATTCTTTGGACAAAAAATTGAACCCTAATCATTCACACATATATACTAATGCAAACACTACTCCTAAGAACCTTCCAGCCGCGCCATACATCCATAACCAAGTTTGAGTTTTTGACAAGAAATTCCAAAACTGAAAACTAGGTTCTAGTGCGATTCAAGCCAAAATAATTGTTCCATTGTCTTGCTGAGACATCAAGGAAGGTGCCTGGATCAAAATCATAGCTTGAAACATCAAGAATTGGTAATTATAAGTCAGACTGTGTTCTTATTTTTGCATAATCGTGTTTTATTATTCAGGCCATATCCATGCATTTTGATTCTTGATTTGTACTCATTGATTGATTCTAAAGCTAACTGTGTGCTTTAATTGAGTTTTTACGCGTTGTATGAAGAATCACCATTAAAGGACGATAGGGTTACAGGACTTTCAAATTAGGCGTTTCTAAATACTGTAAAATTAGAGAACCTCAATGCCATGGTTGAGATCAAGGAGCTGGGACGAATACAACACACCCCTCGCGCCTAATTTATGTGACCACATGGGCTGATCGCTATTATTGAAAAGATGGCATTTTGGGGGGGGGGGGGTTTAAAACCCCCGCTAACCTTTTTATGTTTCAGGAAAAAAACAAAACGAGGAAGAAGACGGTGATGTGTAAGGCAACGATTGGAGTATTTGAATTTTCGCGCTAATCTGTCCACTAATTCTTGCTTTATTTCATATTATTTATTTGTTATTATATAACCAAAACGCGCAGTTGGAGCAGTTGGCAAAGCATATTATTGGTAATCCCTGGGACCTGGGTTCGATCCCAGGTCCCCCACCCTTTCCCTTATATTTTTCTCCTAATTATGTTCTCATGTAGCTCATGCCCTGAAGATCACCATACGCTCTCCACTCAAACGTGCCACACGTCCCACAATCCCCATCCAAGGGCCAAGATCTGAGGCCTATGATATGCTGCAGTCAACGCACCTACACGCTAGCCAAAAAGTCAATAGGGCCAGGGCTTAATGGGCCAGAATTGCTAGGGCTTTACCTCCAGTTGGGGACAGAAACCCCCCAAGGTATTGTATTTTCTTTCTTTTCCTTATTTTATTTATTTCAATTATTTCTTTTTTTAATTAATTCCTTTAATTTAACTTATTTTCATAAAATATAAAAAATAGTAAAAAACAGAAAAGTCATAAAAAAATAATATTTATTTAATTAATATTTTTGTAAACAAATCTCACTAATTAATTAGATTTAAATTTAGGGTTAATTTTAATATTTTTCTTAATAAATTAAAAACTTGTAGAATTAGGTTAATTATTATAATTACTTTTTCTTTTATCTTTTTTCCTCACCATAATTAATTATTTTATTTTATTTTTTTATAAATCAAATTGCATTAATTAATTAGGGTTAATTTTAGGTTAAACTTTAATATCTTTTCTTAATAAAATAAAAATTGTAGAATTAGGTTTAAATTCCATTTAATTCTCATTAAAATCATAAATACCAAAATCTCAAAAATAATTTCTTTTTCTTTCTAATTTCATTAATTTAATAATCATAATTTAATTTCATTAAAAAGGGTCCAACGCCCTCGCTTGCGGTTTTTTTTATTCTCTTTGCGCATTTTATTTATTTCCTTCTTTTAAATATTTATGTAATTCTCCCAAAGCCTTGTAACTCGGACATTTTATATTTCTCGCACTTTATTTCTTTATTTTATGTCAAATCGGGTCCTGGATTTATTTTGGCGATGTGGACCCGCGCCTTTGTAATAGTTTAGGAACTTTACATTTTCTCGCTCTTTTAACTGTTAATAAATGCATGCAAGAATGAATGACAAAAATAAAAACAAACGCGTAGATCACCTGACATGGACAAGATAAATGTAAATGAACATGACACACAAAATCACACACCACCCCTAGGGTACGCTTCACTGTTGCCTTGCCTCGAAAAGTGATCGTCGAGTAGAGGATGTCTTAGTAAGTCCTCATGATCCGGGAACCTGGCATGAGGGTAGCTTCTAAGGTGTCTTCCCATTGCTCTGGTGATCACCACGTCCCGAACTTCGAATTGACCCGAACACCTCCAACGGTGGTGCTACCTACCTCTCAATGGTGGGATGGCACTACTTTAAAGGACATTTACACAGACGAATTCCTTAGGGTAGGTAGACGACTCTAGATACTTGCTCTAACTTCAAAACAAATTCAAAAACACTTTTCACACCGACACCTTTTCAAAAGCTTTCGAAAGCAATTTTTCAAACACTCTTGAGGAACGATACAAGAGTCGAACTGGAATTTTCAAAGAAACTTTTTTAAAACCCACAATTGAAAAGCAAACAAACCACTTTTGAAAACACAATGAGCAAGTATCTAAGAGCCCATGGATAACCATGGATAGAAAGGGTGCTAACACCTTCCCTTTCTATAAATCTACCTCCCGAACCGAGAAACTATCTCATAAGGAATTTTGCTGTGCTTTTGTCCTTTCCATTTGGAGAAAATAAAAGACGGTGGCGACTCTTGCTTTCGCGACATTTCGCGAACCAGCATTAAACAGTCAGTTCCAGATCCACCGATCACAGAACTGGCGACTCTGCTGGGGACATTTTTATAAGTGAGGTGTACCTTAGGATTAGACCACTCTTATGTTTTCAATTGTATGCCTTGATTGCTTTTATATTTGTGGGCTTGCATCGGAGTTTCATAGATCCTAACCCGGATATGGGGAATACCCTTTAGGTAGCATAAGCTGCGAGGGACCTGTCCGGCGTAGACCGACACGGGTGAAACAGTGGCTATGTTGGTGTGACACCTTGGTCTGTACCGATATCCCTTGTGTTGCAACGAGGAGAATATGGGTCTTCTGAGGAGTCATTAAGCACCAACCGACCTTAGAACCCTAAATTGACCCAACTTGGCCATAGAACAGTAGCAGTATGCTACACTCATTGAGGCTAAACTCTCACGATGGTTCTGGCCACAAGAAAAGATTGCGATGCTGGAGTTATGACCGATTGAGGATAGTCGATGATATTGAGATCCTCTAGAACCCGGTTACTTTAATAGGACAGGTATGAACCAACAAACTGAAAGAGGGTAGTACCTAGACCTCATGCTGGCCTAAACTTTAAGGGCTTGCCTTGTGTGACTTGTGTGCCTTACCATGTTTGCCTTTGTATCTATTTGTGGTATGCTTTATCATAACATCATAACATCATGAGCATTGCATGCATCCTGCATAAGGACTGACCATTTCAAAGACAAGAGGGTTTCACCTTTGCTCTGTTTTGTAGGACATCATGATGCCTGTGCGAAGGAATACTATCCGGTTCAACTTTGTTCACTCACCTGAGTTGCTTGAAGAGTTGGTTAGCAGAATTCCAAATACCACTTCCTTCATTCAGAGGCATGGTTCTCTTCTCAGTTTAGTCACTGCAAAGCGGGATCAACAGTTGATGAGTGTTCTGACCCAGTTCTATGACCCTCTGTACCAGTGCTTCACCTTTCAAGACTTCCAGCTGGTCCCTACCCTGGAAGAGTTCTCTGATTTGCTGGGTATCCCTATCTTGGATCAGACTCCCTTTACTGGTTGGGAAAAGACCCTCAGGCTTGAGGAGGTTGCTGCAGCCCTTCCCTTGACACATCAAGAGGTAATGGACAACTGGGTAACTAGAAGCGGAGTCAAGGGTTTCTTGGCCAAGTTCCTGATTGGTAAAGCTAACAGTTTCTGGAATGACCTGGACTTTAGGGCATATGAATACATCCTAGCTCTCTTAATCTATGGGCTAGTCTTGTTTCCTAATCCTGAAAACTTCATCAATGTCACTGCCATAAGGATCTTTATGTCTCAGAACCCTGTACCCACTCTCTTGGGTGATATCCTGCAACAACTTCATGCTCGTACTACCCGAAGATGAGGAACCCTATGGTGTTGTATCCCTTTGTTGGTGAGGTGGTTTATTTCGCACCTCCCTAAGTTCGTACTGAAGAACCAAGAAGGAAGAGGTTGGGCTCATAGGTTAATGTCTCTCACCGATAAAGACATCATTTGGACTTGCAGAGGTTTGGATGAGATAGCTATTATTGATCGATGCGGGGAATACCCTAACGTCCCTCTGATTGGTACCCAAGGAGGGATCTCTTACAATCCATGCCTAGCTCTCCGTCAGTTTGGAAGAGCCAGAAGAGCAGGGCCTCATGAAATGTTGGTGCCTCACATCAGTTTTGAGTTTCAAGTGGATAGTGACGAGCTGCGTCGTAGGTTCATCAAGGCTTGGGAAAAAGTTCATAAAGCTGACCCACAAGAGTTGGGGCCAAAGACTTCTTTACCTATGGAAGCCTACTACAAATGGGTTCGCATCCGTGCTCAGAAGTTAGGTATGCCATACGAAGCTGTCAGACCCGTCATTCTTAAGTGTCCTGACAAGGATGGGGTTCCTCCAACTGTCCTCCCTCCTCAGATACCTACTGATTATGAGACATTAAAGAGATCTTGGTCGCTACTGCGAGAAGAACAGGATTCTTACCGGGAAAAGTTCAACGAGCAGGAATTAAAGATCCAGAAGCTGACAAAGCAGTTGGAGAATGAGCGAGTCTTGAATGCTTACATCCGTACTGAGAAGAGGAGACCATGGGATAAATAAGGAGTTTTGGATGTTCTTTTACAGTTTTATTTCCCTTTTCAGTATTTTCCTTTTATGTAACGCCTAAGGGCAACCTGTTGAACAATTTAAGTTTTAAAGTTGAATCTAATGAAGCGTGTTCCTTTTTTTTGTTTACAAAGTTGATTCCCGATTGTCTTTGAAAACATAAATCATACGCATTCCATTCATCATGTGCATAGCAGGTTTTCTTCTTTTCAGGTTGCTTACCGTTCTTCGCTATTTATTTCAGCATCATGAATCCTGACTCATCATCAACCGAGATGTCCATCAAGGCTCTTCAGGCGCAGAATGCGCAATTTCAGGAACTAATCATGGGTCTGGCTCAGGGCCAAGAAGAGCTGAAGGCTCTGCTCCTGAAGAAAGAGAAGAAGAAGAAGAGGAGAACTGTTCTTTTTAACTCGGGCCGAAGGTTTGGCAACACTCTGCAGAACAAAGAGGCTGGTTCTTCTATAGGCAAGGGTAGTCCTCAAGAGGGAAAAGGTCCAAGTCCGGTAGTCTCCGACAACGAGACTGATTTTGATGAGGAACAATATCCTCCTGCAGAAGACAGATACAAGCAGCTGGAGGACAAATTGAATGCTATGGAGATCCAACAAGTGCCTGGGCTGGATTTCGGAGATTTGGGTTTGTCTACTGGTGTGATCATTCCTCGTAAGTTCAAAGCACCATCTTTTACCAAATATGACGGGGCGTCTTGTCCCAAGCTACATCTCAGATCCTACGTGCGGAAGATTCAACCGTACTCAGTGGACAAGAACTTGTGGATCCACTTCTTCCAGGAGAGTCTTTCATGGACTCATCTCGAATGGTTCTATCAGCTGGATGGGACCAAGGTTCGTAATTGGGAGGAGTTGGCTACTGCTTTCTATAAGAAGTATCAATATAATTCCGACCTTGCCCCTACACGTACCCAACTCCAGGGTATGTCGTTAGGGTCAAGTGAAGGTTTTAAAGAGTACGCTCAGAAGTGGAGGGATCTAGCTGGCAGGGTGCAGCCTCCGTTGACTGACCGGGAGTTGGTAGACATGTTCTTGGGGACCCTATCTGGGCCATTTTTCAACCATCTTATCGGTAACTCATCTGCAGGGTTTACTGATCTTATTCTGACTGGAGAGAGAATTGAGGCTGGGTTGAAGTCTGGTAAGATTCCGAAGGGTGCAGCTACAAGTTCTGAGAAGAAACCCTTCAAAAAGGAGGCTAGTGCTGTATACGGCCCTAGAAGACAAGAGAAACCTGAGCGCCGCCAATCTGTCAACGCGGTGATGATTGCCAAGCTTGCTGCCGCTCCTCGGCAAACCAATCCACCAAGGGCTGAAAGACCCCGGAGAGAGTTTACCCGTTTGAGCATGACTTTGTCGCAGATCTTGCCACAGTTGCTATCCACCAATTTAGTGACTGTCAGAGAGGCGCCAAAAGTTGTGAACACTGCCTCTCCCAAATACAACCCAAATGCCCGCTGTGCTTATCACTCCGATAGCCCGGGGCATTCCACTGATGACTGTTGGGCCTTGAGGAATAAGGTGCAAGACCTTATCGATGCAAAAGAGATACAGTTTGAAGCGCCTGAGAGGCCGAATGTGGTGACTGCTCCAATGCCCCAGCATGGAGTAAATGCTGTTGATGAAGATGTATACGCCGTTTCTGTGGATGATGTGGTTACTCCCTTAATGACCGTCAAGAGGAACCTACTGTTGGCCGGTTTATTTCCGGGTTGCAGTGAGGGTTGCCTGTTCTGTGCTGTTTCCCTATCTGGTTGTCCTTTGCTGAAGTTGGGCATCCAAAGCCTAATGGACAGCAAAGAGATTCTATTTAAGAAGTCCGCTGTTCAGTTGGTTCCAGTAGAAGAAGTTTCTGTGGTTATAATCTTCAATAATCCAATCAAGGCTCTCCCGAGGAAGCCTGTTCAAATCATGACTGTCGCACCTGTTGTTATTACTGTTCCGGGGCCTCTCCCCTACGAATCTGATAAGGCTATCCCCTGGCACTATGGGACAGATGTGTATGTGAATGGAATCAAGCAAGAGTTTAACACTGGCACCAGTATCAACAATATTACTGGTCCAACCAAGGTTACCCGCAGTGGCAGGCTCTTCTCGCCTGACATTGCACCGCCCGCTGCTCGAAGACCCCTTACTATAACACCTACAAGTGTACCTGTTCCTGTTTTTGATCAAGTTGTTTCCCCTGCTGCCGAGTCATCTAATACTCGGGGCAAAGGGATTGAAGATGAGCCTGCCCGGATGGAGGCACCAAGACCTGTAACTGCTGAGGCCTCCCAACAAGAGATGGAGGAAATTCTAAAAATAATCAAGAAGAGCGACTTTAATGTTGTCGAGCAGCTGGGGCACACGCCCTCCAAGATCTCCATGCTCTCCTTGCTACTGTGTTCAGAGGCCCATGCTAAGGCCTTGATCTCATTTCTCAAGACGGCCCATGTGCCACAGGAAACATCTGCAGTTCAGTTTACTGACTGCGTAGCAAATCTGACAGCGGACAATGGTTTGGGTTTCTCGGATGCTGACCTTACTGCAAAGGGAAGGGACCACAATGATGCCCTGCATGTCTCTATTGAATGCAGGGGCACTACTCTGGCGCATGTGTTGGTGGACACCGGTTCTTCCCTAAATGTGCTACCCAAGAAAGCCTTAGACCGTTTGGATTGTGAAGGCCTGGAACTAAAACCTAGCAATATCATCGTCAGAGCCTTTGACGGTTCCAAGAGGATGGTTCATGGAGAGGTGGACATTCCTATTCGTGTGGGATCTCAGGTGTTCGACTCCACTTTCTATGTGATGGATATCCGTCCATCGTATTCTTGTCTACTGGGTCGACCTTGGATCCACAAAGCTGGGGCAGTGACCTCTACCTTGCACCAGAAGCTGAAATACCCTGTCAGAGGGAAGATTGTCACTGTGCAGGGAGAGGAGGAGTATATGGTGAGCCATTTGAATTCCTTCAGATATATTGAGATGAACGGGGAGTTTATTGAAACCCCCTTTCAGCATTTCGAGGAGGTACTTCCAATTTCAGCAGCAGCAGAAACAGCGGTCGAAGAGGATGTTCCTTTGAAGATGGCTTCCCTGAAGGATTCCCGGGCTGTGGTTCAGAAAGGTGAATGTACTAACTGGGGCAGGCTCCCTGATTTTAAACAGAAAACTGACAAGTTCGGACTGGGTTTTACTGCAGAAGGACAAAAAGCTATGCGGAAGGCAAAGACCAGAAGACCTCCTGTGCTCATTACCAATCCAGGAGTGAATGCTGTTGGGGAGGATAATAAAGTGGATGAAGCTGAGTTCAATAGCTGGATCTACCCGACAATTGATGGCGGATTGACTAATTGGATTGCCAAAGACCATACTCCTGTTACTTTTGTTACGCAGTAATAAACTTCTTTGTTTTGTTATTTGTAATAAACAATTAAAACTCTATGGCCCGGTGTCTTACCCGGGGCACCGTGGCTTCATTTGTGAGGGCATATAAATTTTCATTTCATATATCATGAATAAAGATCTTGGACGTTTTCTCGCATTTCAAATATTATGCTCCTTTTATTTCTTTCCTTCCTTTATATATTTCAAAACAGTTGTATTTACACACACTCACTCATACAGGTTTCAATCCACTCGGGATCTCACTGGTAACGACTCTGCTACTGCCAGTTATGACTTCGAAAATCCGATCAACTTAGCCGAAGACGAAGGTGAAGATGATTGCGAAGTGCCTGGCGAGCTTGCAAGACTGTTACTTCAGGAAGAGAGGGCAATTCAACCACACGAAGAGCCAGTGGAAATAATAAACCTGGGTACTGAGGCAGACAGGAAGGAGGTAAAGATTGGTGCCAACCTAGAGCTCAGCGTGAAGCAACGGTTGACTAAGATGCTACATGATTATATGGAGATATTTGCCTGGTCCTACGAAGACATGCCCGGGTTGGATACCGATATTGTGGTCCATCATTTGCCTACTAAGGAAGACTGCCCTCCGGTTAAGCAAAAGGTCCGCCGTATGCGTCCAGAGATGTCTGAGAAGATCAAAGCCGAGGTTATGAAACAGTTTGATGCGGGGTTCCTTGCAATGACTTCTTACCCTCAGTGGGTTGCTAATGTAGTACCGGTACCTAAGAAATATGGAAAGGTCAGAATGTGTGTCGACTATAGGGATCTGAACAGGGCCATCCCCAAAGATGACTTCCCCATACCTCATTGATGTCCTTGTTGATGATACAGCTCAGCATAAGGTGTTCTCTTTCATGGATGGTTTTTCAGGCTACAATCAGATCAAGATGGCTCCTGAAGACATGGAAAAGACTACCTTTGTTACTCAGTGGGGCACCTTCTGCTACAAAGTCATGCCTTTTAGACTGAAGAACGTTGGGGCAACCTACCAACGTGCCATGGTTGCCTTATTTCATGACATGATCCATCATGAGATAGAAGTGTATGTTGACGACATGATCGCAAGGTCCCAGACTGAGGAAGAGCACCTAGATCATCTGCAGAAGTTGTTTGACCGTCTGAAATTGTACAAGCTGAGGTTGAACCCGAACAAGTGCACCTTCGGGGTAAGATCTGGAAAGTTGCTAGGCTTCATTGTAAGTGATAAGGGTATTCAAGTGGACCCTGCTAAGGTTAAAGCTATTCAAGAGATGCCAGTTCCTAAGACAGAGAAGGAGGTCAGAGGCTTTCTAGGACGCCTGAATTACATTGCTCGATTCATCTCACACCTGACTGCTACCTGTGAGCCAATCTTCAAGCTGCTGAAGAAAGATCAGGTAGTACGTTGGAATGATGAATGTCAGGCCGCTTTTGACAAAATCAAAGAGTATCTCCAAGAACCACCCATCCTTATGCCACCAGTTGAAGGGAGACCTCTGATACTATACCTAACAGTACTCGACAACTCAATGGGGTGTGTGCTGGGGCAGCATGACGAGTCTGGCCGAAAAGAGCATGCCATTTATTACCTTAGCAAAAAGTTTACCGACTGAGACCCGATACTCACTGCTCGAGAAGACTTGCTGCGCTTTGGTATGGGCTGCTCGCCGGCTGAGACAGTATATGCTGACTCACACTACCTTGTTGATCTCAAAGATGGATCCTATAAAGTACATATTTGAAAAGCCTGCTCTGTCTGGGAGAATAGAAAGATGGCAAATGATCTTGACAGAATACGACATTCAATACACAACCCAGAAAGCCATCAAAGGAAGTGTATTGGTAGACCACTTGGCACATCAGGCCGTAGACGACTATCAGTCAATGAACTTTGAGTTTCCGGACGAGAGCATCATGATTGTGACTGATTGTGAAGTACCTGGACCGGATGAAGGACCTGAAGAAGGATCCCGATGGTCTATGCACTTTGACGGAGCCTCCAATGCTTTGGGTAACGGTATCGGCGCCATAATCATATCCCCTCAAGGCACTCATACTCCGCTCACTGCCCGACTATGTTTCAACTGCACCAACAACATGGCAGAGTATGAGGCATGCATCATGGGTCTCCAAGCTGCGATCGATTTAAGGATCAAGTTTCTGAGTGTCTTCGGAGATTCCGCTCTCGTGATCAATCAGATCAAAGGAGAGTGGGATACGAAACATCCGAATCTTATTCTTTACAGAGAATGTGTGTTGACCTTGATCCCCCACTTCACAGAGATAACCTTTGAACATTTCCCAAGAGAGGAGAATCAGTTAGCGGACGCGTTAGCTACAATGTCTTCTATGTTCAAGGTCAAGTGGGATAATGAGGCTCCCCGGATCATCATCTGGAAACTGGACGAGCCGACATACTGTTGTGATCTCGAGACTGAGTTGGTAACTGAGAAGCCTTGGTACCATGAGGTGAAGAGATATTTGGAAGCTCAGGAATACCCTGAAGGTGCATCTGTCAATGATAAGAAGTTTCTGAGAAGGTTCGCAGCGAAGTTCTTCCTTAGCAACGGCATCTTGTACAAGCGAAACCATGATTCGACCTTACTGCGTTGTGTGGATAAGACTGAAGCAGAAAGGATCATGGAAGAGTTACATGAAGGGACCTTCGGAACACATTCCAGTGGACACACTATGGCAAAGAAGATCCTTCGGGCAGGGTATTTCTGGTCCACCATGGAAGCTGACTGCTACTAACATTCCCGGACATGCCATAAATGCCAGATTTATGCAAACAAGGTGCATGTTCCTCCAGTTCCTCTGAATGTCTTGACTGCGCCTTGGCCGTTTGCAATGTGGGGCATAGACATGATCGGTGAGATTAAACCTACGGCATCTAACGGGCATCGCTTCATCCTGGTAGCGATTGACTATTTCACGAAGTGGGTCGAAGCAGCTTCCTATGCTACGGTAACCAAGACTGTTGTGGCACGGTTCATTCGGCACAACCTGATCTGTCGATACGGCGTCCCAGAAAGAATTATTACAGACAACGGTACCAATCTCAATAACAAGATGATCACTGAGCTCTGCGAGCAGTTTAAGATACAGCACCATAATTCTTCTCCTTACATAAGATGAATGGGGCTGTAGAAGCAGCAAATAAAAATATCAAGAAAATCGTGCAGAAGATGACAGGACCTATAAAGATTGGCACGAGATGTTACCGTTCGCTCTACATGGGTACCGTACCTCAGCCAGGACGTCAACCGGGGCAACTCCTTTCTCCTTGGTTTATGGTATGGAGGCGGTCTTACCGGTCGAAGTGCAAATACCCTCTCTCCGGATAATGAAGGATGCAAATCTGAACGAAGATGATTGGATCCAGACACGACTTGATCAGCTAAACCTTATTGACGAAAAGAGACTTGCTGCTATCTGTCATGGTCAGGCGTATCAGAAACGGATGATCAGGGCATTTAACAAAAAGGTCAGACCACAGGAATATCAAGTTGGGGATCTGGTAATCAAGCGAATCATCCTTCCTCAGAGTGATCCAAGGGGCAAATGGACCCCTACGTACGAAGGGCCATTTGTGGTTAAACATGTGTTCTCAGGAGGAGCCATGATTCTAACCAACATGGATGGTGACGACCTCCCTCACCCCGCCAATGCAGACATAGTAAAAAGATACTACGCATGAAAAAAGACCCGCTAGGCTGACATGCCTAGGCAAAAATTAGGGCTTCCCGGCGAACCAAAAGGGTTCGGGCAAAATGAAGGGATGAAATGAAAAAATCTGTACACCCGGCAAGTCAAAAACCTGAAAAGGCGGCTTGGGCAAAAATGGGTATCCCGGTGGACTGAAAACCCGAAAGGGCGGTCCAGGCAAAAGTTAGGGATAAAGCGTAATACTATGTCTCATTGATCACTCTGCATCCATAATCCGGTATCTACATCAAGTCCAGACGGCATCGATCAGTCAGCTTCATCTTCAACCAAGGTCATCAAGTGATGAGACGCTCGGAGATATAAGGGCAATAACAGAGTTGAAACCCAGTGGGATCATTCATTTCACACAGCTGTTTTATTTTCTCTTGTACAAAATTTGTATAAACTCTTTTGTTCGGCGGCGTTCTCTTACTAGGACGTCAGCCTCTTGTACATAAACGCCTATTTACAGGCAATTCAAAATCAATACAAAAATCACTTTTCAGTTAAAATTTCCAATTGTTTTTTCCTTTTCTGTTTTGTTTTGCGAAGAACGTCAAAGGTTCAATTTGTGATATATGCATTGACAATAATTTGCTAACTCATGAATATTTGCATACGAAACAAAGGATTAATTACAGGTAACATTAGAAACAGGGGCAATAAAAGAGTTGTCCAAGCAATCTAATTGTTCTATCCTCCAAGGTATCAAGGTGATTTCAGCTGAAGGACACGACTGGTACATCTTAATTCCCCAGAGAGTGAGCCAGCAAGTCAGTGCACTCTCCCCGAGCAAAGTTACGGTCAACCTTAAGGAAGTTGGGTATCCTCCCGCAGATCTCAACATTCCCCAGCAGCATATATACATTCTTAACAAGCATCCCCGGCAATCTTGGTCTAAAGATTGTTCCCCGGAGGTATATCAAACATTCAAGGGAGTCATTTCCCCGATACAGCTCAAAACTTCCCCAAGAGAGTCCAATCTAGTTCCCCAGGAAAGTTGGAATCATCTCCCCAGCAGTAAGCTTATCCCCAGTAGATTCTGGAAGCTTACCCTTGCAGAGCATGAACGCGTCTCCCGACTTTATTCAAAGAGTTATTTCCCTACCAGGATATAACTGGGTTATCCTCAGCCAAAAGCCACAGAAAGATCGTCCTCGGCAAAGTCTCCTTATCCCCAGCAAAGTATATTAACACTTCCGACACAACAAAGGTATCCCCAGCAAGTTACCATCAACATTTCAGCAAAGTACCTTTCTCCCCACAGAGCCTTGCTTCCCAGCAAGATCGTTAGAGTACTTTTCTCCCTGCAGAGTAATCTATTCGCCAAGTCTATTCCCCAACGGAGTTATCTGCTCCTATCGGTATTCTTGCAACTATCATCCCCAGCGGAAGCAAAGATCTATTCTTCAATATCAGCCCAGGAGTGACTTCCCGGCACCCGTCAAGGATTTATCTTCCTAAAGACGAAAACATACATTCATAAACATCGCATTTTCATACATTATAGTATGCATATAGGCATTACACCTTACAAATCTCATTTATGTTGAGAACATCATTGCTTGATCCATATCATGCATTGAGTATAACTGACCTTTACCTTTCAGGAAGAATTCAGTTAAGTTCCCAGCTATATTCAAGACCTTGACCGGTTCAGTTAAGTCGACCCTAAGACTTTTCTGTTTCTTATCCAGTCCAAGGCCTTCTCTGGTTCAGTCAGATCGACCCTAAGATCTCCCTGTTTCTTATCCAGTTGAAGACATTTCAAGACCTAGACCGGTTCAGCTAAATCGACCCTAAGATTTTACTATTTCTTATCCAGTCAAAGGCCTTCTCTGGTTCAGTCAGATCGACCCTAAGATCTCCCTGTTTCTTATCCAGTTGAATATTTCAAGACCTAGACCGGTTCAGTTAAATCGACCCTAAGATTTCTCTGTTTCTTATCCAGTCCAAGGCCTTCTCTAGTCCAGTTAAATCGACCCCTAACAGATTTCCCTGATAAAGACTCAACAGAAGTTATCCAAGGTTCTCTCAATGATACTGTTGAGGTTGTAGTCGCCTGTGGTTCTCTCCCCGTTACTGCGGAGGTAGTAATCTCCCCAAGATTCTCTCAGCGTTACTGTTGAAGTAGAAGATATCCAAGATTCTCTCAATGATTACTGTTGAGGTTGAAGTCGTCCAAGATTCTCTCAATGATTACTGTTGAGGTTGAAGTCGCCCAAGATTCTCTCAATGATTACTGTTGAGGTTGAAATCGCCCAAGATTCTCTCAATGATTACTGTTGAGGTTGAAGTCGTCCAAGATTCTCTCAATGATTACTGTTGAGGTTGAAGTCGCCCAAGATTCTCTCAATGATTACTGTTGAGGTTGAAGTCGTCCAAGATTCTCTCAATGATTACTGTTGAGGTTGAAGTCGCCCAAGATTCTCTCAATGATTACTGTTGAGGTTGAAGTCGCCCAAGATTCTCTCAATGATTACTGTTGAGATTGAAGTCGCCCAAGATTCTCTCAGCGTTCCTGTTGAGGTAGTAATCGTCCAAGGTTCTCTCACCGTTCCTGTTGAGGTAGTAACCACCCCTGGTTCATTCATCACCTTTTGAAGATCCAGATCCAGCTCCTGTAACCAGTCAGGACACATCTACACAAAGAATTTGAAGACCAGCTCCTGTAACGGGTCAGGTAACCCTTTTCTTTTGCAGGTACGCAAGTTCTCGCTAAGGAATCTCTTACGCGATCAACATCCAGATGGCATCTATAAGCCCATCCACCATCCATCATCTCTCAACATGGCATCTATAAGCCCATCATCCTATCCATCAATCTCCAAATGGCATCTATAAGCCCATTCCCCACATCACACTACTATGTGAGCGCAAATTTCTGGGCACTCTAGTGTTCAATCATCTTCCACCTTCGGATTACGAAAGGCACGTCAGCCAATCTGCATCCTCAGGTCTAAGAAGATTGAACAGGGGCAAACTGTTGTACCCCAAAATTTGCCCTCCCATATTCTTCAAGAATTGCAAAGAGCATGCTTCAAAATTCCCCAAGGGTTGCACAGTTCAAGGGCCTCCTAAACAGTCAAAAACTAGGGTTTTGGTTCTGACAAAGAAAATGAAGTTTCCAAAGGTCCAGTCAAGTCCCACATGCCTACAAACATGGTCAAGCATCCTCATGTCAAGTTTCAAGGCTTACAGCACAAAATTGCACAGTCAAAACCCTAATTGCACTACAGTCAACTGTAGGGGCAAAATGGTCATTTGACAGTCAAAAGTTCAAATTTTTGGTCAACATCTCATTTTGAAGCCACAAACATCATTTGATCAATTCTTGATCATGATTCTCAAAGCATGGCTCAAAAAGTCTCAAGATGCAAAAGTTTCCATATTTGGACAGTTGAAAAAGTCAACTGTAACTTGACCAAGGCATAACTTCCACATGGTTTATCAGAAAAATTCCATCCAAAGCTCATTTTGAAGATAAAGACATTTCCTACAACTCCTCTTCACACTTAAAGTCCAAGAAATGCTCTCACAAAAAGTTATCATTTTCAACATTATAGGTCATTTTCAAAAGTCAACAAAAAGGGACTTTAAGTCAAAGGCCATAACTTGAGATTGGTAAATCAAAATGACATGGGACCAAAGACATTGGTTAGAGGACTCAAATACCTTTCCAAAATGTCCAAGAACATGATCAAAGCTTAAATATTGAGCAAGATATGCCTTGTGGAAGTTGGGAAATTTTTGGATATTTTGAAAAGTCAACATTGCTTCAAATGTCTTAAAAATGCTAATGGGCCTCTTTTTCTTCCAAGATTGATCATCCAAAGCATGTGCACGACCATTTGGCCCAAAAGGAATTTTTTTAATTATTTTTATTTATTTATTTGAATTTTTAATTGCTAGAAATTCATTTAATTAAAATAAATATATGAAAAATACCAAACCTAAGTTTTTAAATCTTTTTATGCATGAAATACACTCAATATTTCGTGCAAGATCAGATTTGGAAAGAATCATGGTGATTGGACATGATTTGAATGAAATTTGCATGAAAAGATTGAAAAATATATGCATGGAAAATCAAATATCCTCTCCATTAATTCATTGATTCTTTGGACAAAAAATTGAACCCTAATCATTCACACATATATACTAATGCAAACACTACTCCTAAGAACCTTCCAGCCGCGCCATACATCCATAACCAAGTTTGAGTTTTTGACAAGAAATTCCAAAACTGAAAACTAGGTTCTAGTGCGATTCAAGCCAAAATAATTGTTCCATTGTCTTGCTGAGACATCAAGGAAGGTGCCTGGATCAAAATCATAGCTTGAAACATCAAGAATTGGTAATTATAAGTCAGACTGTGTTCTTATTTTTGCATAATCGTGTTTTATTATTCAGGCCATATCCATGCATTTTGATTCTTGATTTGTACTCATTGATTGATTCTAAAGCTAACTGTGTGCTTTAATTGAGTTTTTACGCGTTGTATGAAGAATCACCATTAAAGGACGCTAGGGTTACAGGACTTTCAAATTAGGCGTTTCTAAATACTGTAAAATTAGAGAACCTCAATGCCATGGTTGAGATCAAGGAGCTGGGACGAATACAACACACCCCTCGCGCCTAATTTATGTGACCACATGGGCTATTCGCTATTATTGAAAAGATGGCATTTTGGGGGGGGGGGGGGGGGGGGGGTTTAAAACCCCCGCTAACCTTTTTATGTTTCAGGAAAAAAACAAAACGAGGAAGAAGACGGTGATGTGTAAGGCAACGATTGGAGTATTTGAATTTTCGCGCTAATCTGTCCACTAATTCTTGCTTTATTTCATATTATTTATTTGTTATTATATAACCAAAACGCGCAGTTGGAGCAGTTGGCAAAGCATATTATTGGTAATCCCTGGGACCTGGGTTCGATCCCAGGTCCCCCACCCTTTCCCTTATATTTTTCTCCTAATTATGTTCTCATGTAGCTCATGCCCTGAAGATCACCATACGCTCCCCACTCAAACGTGCCACACGTCCCACAATCCCCATCCAAGGGCCAAGATCTGAGGCCTATGATATGCTGCAGTCAACGCACCTACACGCTAGCCAAAAAGTCAATAGGGCCAGGGCTTAATGGGCCAGAATTGCTAGGGCTTTACCTCCAGTTGGGGACAGAAACCCCCCAAGGTATTGCATTTTCTTTCTTTTCCTTATTTTATTTATTTCAATTATTTCTTTTTTTAATTAATTCCTTTAATTTAACTTATTTTCATAAAATATAAAAAATAGTAAAAAACAGAAAAGTCATAAAAAAATAATATTTATTTAATTAATATTTTTGTAAACAAATCTCACTAATTAATTAGATTTAAATTTAGGGTTAATTTTAATATTTCTCTTAATAAATTAAAAACTTGTAAAATTAGGTTAATTATTATAATTACTTTTTCTTTTATCTTTTTTCCTCACCATAATTAATTATTTAATTTTATTTTTTTATAAATCAAATTGCATTAATTAATTAGGGTTAATTTTAGGTTAAACTTTAATATCTTTTCTTAATAAAATAAAAATTGTAGAATTAGGTTTAAATTCCATTTAATTCTCATTAAAATCATAAATACCAAAATCTCAAAAATAATTTCTTTTTCTTTCTAATTTCATTAATTTAATAATCATAATTTAATTTCATTAAAAAGGGTCCAACGCCCTCGCTTGCGGTTTTTTTTATTCTCTTTGCGCATTTTATTTATTTCCTTCTTTTAAATATTTATGTAATTCTCCCAAAGCCTTGTAACTCGGACAGTTTATATTTCTCGCACTTTATTTCTTTATTTTATGTCAAATCGGGTCCTGGATTTATTTTGGCGATGTGGACCCGCGCCTTTGTAATAGTTTAGGAACTTTACATTTTCTCGCTCTTTTAACTGTTAATAAATGCATGCAAGAATGAATGACAAAAATAAAAACAAACGCGTAGATCACCTGACATGGACAAGATAAATGTAAATGAACATGACACACAAAATCACACACCACCCCTAGGGTACGCTTCACTGTTGCCTTGCCTCGAAAGGTGATCGTCGAGTAGAGGATGTCTTAGTAAGTCCTCATGATCCGGGAACCTGGCATGAGGGTAGCTTCTAAGGTGTCTTCCCATTGCTCTGGTGATCACCACGTCCCGAACTTCGAATTGACCCGAACACCTCCAACGGTGGTGCTACCTACCTCTCAATGGTGGGATGGCACTACTTTAAAGGACATTTACACAGACGAATTCCTTAGGGTAGGTAGACGACTCTAGATACTTGCTCTAACTTCAAAACAAATTCAAAAACACTTTTCACACCGACACCTTTTCAAAAGCTTTCGAAAGGAATTTTTCAAACACTCTTGAGGACCGATACAAGAGTCGAACTGGAATTTTCAAAGAAACTTTTTTAAAACCCACAATTGAAAAGCAAACAAACCACTTTTGAAAACACAATGAGCAAGTATCTAAGAGCCCATGGATAACCATGGATAGAAAGGGTGCTAACACCTTCCCTTTCTATAAATCTACCTCCCGAACCGAGAAACTATCTCATAAGGAATTTTTCTGTGCTTTTGTCCTTTCCATTTGGAGAAAATAAAAGACGGTGGCGACTGTTGCTTCCGCGACATTTCGCGAACCAGCGTTAAACAGTCAGTTCCAGATCCACCGATCACAGCCACCCTTGAAGATTAGCAACCGAGAGGTTAATGCAGTAGAAGATGGTGAAGAGGATTGCAGCTTGGAGGATTGGATCTTTCCGACTATCGATGGAGGGCTCCGCAATTGGGAGGCCAGAGACTTTATCCCAATAACTTTCATCCCTCAGTAATTTACCTTTACTTTTTTTGTTAGATCTGTAATATTCAAAAACAATTCGCACTCTAAAAACCTTGTGTCTTGCCCGAGGCACAATGGTCCATTTGTAAGGGTTATTATTTCATCTTCATATGAAATTCAATGAATCATGGACGTTTTTTGCATACAAACTTTTGTGCTCGTTGTTTCTTCTTTTACATGTTATTTTCTTTTAAAGATAGCTATACCCTTACACACACCCACACTCACAAATGCAGGTACCCATTCATTCTGGATCCCATGGGTAACGATACTGCTATGACCTTTTGTGACTATGAGGATCTAATCTACCAAGTCGAAGATGAAGGTGAGGAAGATTATGAAGTACCAGGGGAACTTTCCAGACTACTACAACAAGAAGAAAGAACCATTCAGCCTCACGAGGAACCTGTGGATACGATCAACCTGGGTACCGAGGAGGATAAAAAAGAAGTCAAGGTGGGTGCCAATCTAGAACCCAGTGTCAAGGAGCGTCTGATTCAACTGTTGCATGATTATGTTGAGATCTTTGCCTGGTCATATGAAGACATGCTGGGACTTGATACGGACATCATGGTACATCGTCTGCCTACAAGAGAAGATTGTCCGCCAGTAAAACAAAAAGTCCGCCGCATGAGACCTGATATGTCAGAAAAGATCAAGGAGGAGGTCATGAAGCAATTCAATGCTGGATTATTGGCTGTCACTTCCTACCCTCAATGGGTTGCCAACATTGTTCTCGTACCTAAAAAAGACGGAAAAGTACGAATTTGCATGGACTATAGAGATTTGAATAGGGCCAGCCCTAAAGATGATTTTCCACTCCCCCACATCGATATCCTGGTTGACAATACGGCACAACACAAAGTGTTTTCCTTCATGGACTGATTCTCAGGTTATAACCAAATCAAAATGGCACCTGAGGACATGGAGAAAACAACATTTGTCACACAGTGGGGCACATTCTGCTACAAGGTGATGCCATTCGGATTGAAGAATGTTGGGGCAACCTATCAACGCGCCATGGTAGCTTTATTTCACGACATGATACATCATGAAATAGAGGTCTACACAGACAATATGATAGCCATATCGCAAACAGAAGAAGAGCACCTTGATCACTTACAAAAGCTGTTTGAGAGACTGAAGAAGTATAAGCTGAGGTTGAATCCAAACAAGTGCACATTTGGAGTACGGTCCGGTAAACTCCTAGGCTTTGTCGTCAGTAACAAAGGTATTGAGGTCCATCCTGCCAAAGTTAAAGCAATACAAGAGATGCCTGCTCCTCGTACTGAGAAGGAAGTCTGAGGATTCTTGGGACGCTTGAACTATATTGCCAGATTCATTTCTCACCTAACAGCTACTTGTGAGCCAATCTTCAAGCTATTGAAGAAAGATCAAGTAGTCAGATGGAATGATGAATGCCAAGTTGCTTTTGACAAAATCAAAGAATACTTACAAGAGCCTCCTGTGTTAATGCCACCAGTCGAGGGAAGACCATTGATCATGTATCTGACTGTTTTAGAAAACTCAATGGGGTGTGTATTGGGGGCAGCATGACGAGTCTGGCCGAAAAGAGCACGCTATTTATTACCTGAGCAAAAAGTTTACCGACTGTGAAACCAGATATTCACTGCTTGTGAAAACTTGCTGTGCTCTGGCATGGGCTGCTCGCCGGCTAAGATAGTATATGCTGACTCATACTACCTTGTTGATATCTAAGATGGATCCGATAAAATACATCTTCGAGAAGCCTGCTCTTTCTGGGAGAATAACTAGATGGCAAATGATCCTAACAAAATACGACATACAATATACTACCCAGAAAGCTATAAAGGGAACTGTATTGGTTGATCATCTCGCTCACCAAGCTGTAGAAGACTATCAGTCCATGAAGTTTGAATTCCCAGATGAAGACATCATGACATTAGACAACTGTGAAGAAATCAGGCCATATGACGGACCTGAACAAGGATCCTGATGGACCCTATTTTTTGATGGAGCATCCAATGCACTTGGTAATGGTATCGGCGCTGTAATCATATCCCCGGAAGGGTGTCACACTTCTTTTACTGCCAGACTTTGCTTCAACTATACAAATAACATGGCAGAATATGAAGCATGCATCTTTAGTCTCAGAGCTGCCATAAACTTGGGAATCAAATCCTTAGATGTGTTTGGAGATTCAGCTTTGGTCATCAGTCAGATCAAAGGAGAATGGGACACTAAACACCCTAACCTTATCCCTTACAAAGAACATGTTTTGACATTGCTACCACATTTTGAGAAGATTACCTTCGAGCATTTTCTGCGAGAAGAAAATCAGCTAGCAGACGCTCTAGCCACAATGTCATCTATGTTTAAACTTAATTGGGATAACGAGGCTCCCCATATCACCATCGAACGAATGGATGAACCATCGCATTGTCACGAGATTAATACTGAAGAAATAGTGGACCAACCTTGGTTTCATGAAGTCAAGAGGTATCTTGAGGCTCAAGAATATCCAGAAGGAGCTTCAATCAATGATAAGAAGTTCTTAAGGAGATTCTCTACTAAGTTCTTTCTTAGTAATGACATCTTGTACAAACGCAATCAGGATTCCATTTTGCTTCGGTGCGTGGATAAGGTTGAAGCTGAAAAGATCATGGCTGAATTACATGAAGGTACTTTTAGCACCCACTCTAGTGGGCATACGATGGCGAAGAAAATCCTACGGGCAGGCTATTATTGGTCTACCATGGAAGCAGATTGCTATCAACATTCTCGAACCTGCCATAAGTGCCAAATTTATGCTGACAAGGTGCACGTACCTCCGGTTCCTCTGAATGTCTTGATGGCTCCTTGGCCCTTTGCTATGTGGGGAATTGATATGATTGGAGAGATCAAGCAGACAACCTCCAATGGATACCGCTTCATCCTAGTGGTCATTGACTATTTTACCAAGTGGGTTGAAGCATCTTCTTTCGCTTCCGTTACCAAGAATGTTGTTGCCCGCTTCATCAAGCAAAACCTTATTTACCGATACGGTATCCCGGAAAGGATCATCACTGACAATGGTACAAATCTCAACAACACTATGATCACTGCTTTATGCGAGCGATTCAAGATCCAGCATCATAATTCTTCTCCCTATCGGCCAAAGATGAATGGTGTTGTCGAATCTGCAAATAAAAACATTAAGAAGATCATACAGAAAATGACAGTCACGTACAAAGACTGGCATGAGATGTTACCGTTTACTCTCCACGGTTATCGTACCACGGCTCACACGTCAACTAGGGAAACACCCTATTCTTTGGTTTACGGCATGGAGGCTGTCTTGCCTATTGAAGTCCAAATCCCCTATCTGAGGATTATGAAGGATGCGGGTTTGAACAAAGACGATTGGATCCAGACTCGACTTGATCAACTGAACTTAATTGATAAAAAGAGACTTACTGCTGTTTTCCATGGTCAGATTTATCAAAAGCAGATGATCAAGGCTTTCAACAAGAAAGTTAGACGCCAAGTATATCAAGTTGGGGATTTAGTGATCAAACGTATCATCTTGCCACAAAGTGATCCCATGGGCAAATGGACTCCTACCTATGAAGGACCATTTGTAATCAAAAACATATTCTCTGGTGTAGCAATGATCTTGACCACCATGGATGGCGATGACCTGCCACACCCTGCGAACGTGGATATAGTCCAAAGATACTACGCATAAGAGACTCGCTAGGTTAACACACATAGGAAAAACAAGGGCATCCCGGCGAACCAAAAGGTTCGGGAAAAAATTAGAGATAAAATGAAAAATATGTACACCCGGCAAGTTAAAAACCCGAAAGGGTGACTTCGGCAAAAAAGGGTTTCCCGGTGGACTGAAAACCCGAAAGGGCGGTCCAGGCAAAAGTTAGGGAATTAAAGCGTATGACTATGTCCCATCGGATCACTTTACAGACAACCTTTGACTTCTACTAACAAACTCAGAGTTTCTGATCAATTCAATCATCTTCAGACAAGGCAAATAGACAAGATACTCGGAAATACGAAGGCTATAGCAGAATGGGAACCCCATGGGATTATTACACATAACTATCTTTCTTTGTATCAAAATTTTCTTGTTTTATGACAGCATTCTCTTACTAGAATGTTTGTTCCCTTTTGTTGTACCCCAAAATTTTCCCTCTCATTTTATCAAGTTTTCCCCTCACAAGACTCTTTGGACTCCAGACAGGATTAGGGTTTGCTCTACTCAAGACATCTCATTGCATTGTTGACCTGAAATCAGGGTTTGAGTTTGCACAGGGATTTTTGGACTTCCAATGCTCAATGTGACTTTCATACTTCATGTTGGACTTATAAGATTTCCCATACCAAGTTTCAAGCCTTGAATCAAATTTTGGCCCAGTCAATTGGACCGTTGACCTAGAAATCAGCTGTTTTGAGGAAAAAGTCAATTGTGGCCAATTTACAGTCAAACCTCATAATTTTTGATCCACATCAACATTATAGGATCATATGAACCATTTGATCAAGTTTGGACCACAACTCCTCAAGAAATTTGATTAGATCATCAAAAGGGCAAATTGGTCATTTTTTAGGGTTTTGACTACAGAAGGACAATTTCTGATTTTATACCTAGCCAATGGCAAATTGGGTTCAAGCATGGATTCAAGGACTCAATGGCATCATATTGACCTAATCACAAGGTTCAAAATATCTCAAATGCATTGGATTGACAGATGAATTTTCCAGTTAACTGATCAAAAATCAACTGTACACTGAAAAGTCAAACTTTGAGTTTTTGGTCAAAATCAAGTGCCAAGGTTCATTTTTCTTCAAGATGTGTCAAAACATGAAACTTGTTCACCAAGAAACCTAATTTTGCAAATTAGGGTTTAAAAAGGAAAATTTTCATAACTTAGAAATTTTCTAAGTTATGAAAATTTCTTATTTTTTCCCAACTTTGCCCAACTTTTTCACCATGATGAAATTGGATTCAAACAAAACTTCCAACATGAAAGTTGTATTCCTCCACAAAATATACAACTTTGATTCACAAAGTTTTCCCAAAAGATGCTTGGATCTCAAGTTATGATTTTATGAACAAGGGTCCAAAAACTTTCTGACTTAGTGAAATTTTGCCCTAGTTTAGGCAGGATTTTGACCTATCTTCATGACAATTTTTCACCTAGTTCCCCTTGAAATATCAAAATGCATTTAAAATATGGATTGTATAGAATTTTACAAGCTTTCCAAAATGTCCAAGAACTCTCCAAAATCATTTATGGTTAGGGAGAATCGACGGTTTGAATTTGTAAAAATGTCACTTTGTTCCATGGCATTTTTCATGTTGCTACAAGTTGCAATTTCTGTCCAGCCTTGCTTGTACTTGTTTACAGGTCCTTAAACCCTTCCACACTCAAAAATTGAATGCAAACACAATGGGTTAAGGCATTGTTCTGATCAATGGAAGATTATACAAAGGATTAATCTAAAAATGGCAAAAAGGCAACATTGCCACTTTGATAAAGTTGGCTTTATGTCAAGTTGTTCCTCTTGAGTTGTGAACCCAACCCTTTGCAGCAAACCAATTACATAAACTTAGGCAAAGGTACACCAACTTTGTGCAGCTAGAAAGGAGGCATGTACAGACTCTTGAGCATTGTCATTTCACCTTTCTTCA
This sequence comes from Vicia faba, assembly GCA_948472305.1. Lineage (NCBI taxonomy): Eukaryota > Viridiplantae > Streptophyta > Magnoliopsida > Fabales > Fabaceae > Vicia > Vicia faba. The sequence continues at coordinate 478,769,747 of OX451740.1, forward strand.
AAACCAAGTCAACTTGAAAAAAACACATATCTTTGCAATCTGATAAAACCAAAGCTTGTAAACATTTAAAACAAGTTTTGCATATAACACTAAGCCAGAAACACGAGCCAACCACCTCTCAAACACCCTTGTACACAAAAATCACATTTTCTTGCAAAACAGGGCAGGTTCTGCATTTTGATTTCCAAATCACAACCCACTCGTGCATTTTGCTTGCAACCAGTTCCAACATACTCCATACAACCCACCTAAACTATCCCAACCATTCCCAAGTCACTGTAACTCCATTTACACACTTCACCATTTTCAAATTCTGACTTTGCAGGTTGAGTTCTATAGAGAGATCCAAGCAAGTTCAAAGCTAGCTAAGCATTGGGAAAGCTCAAAGGAACTTCAAGCAAGCTCACAAGCATCTCAGGCCTCACTGAAAACCCCAGCATTGCCATACTCGAGCTTGACTGAAACAGGTAAAGTTCAAACTTCTATCTCTCTATTTAGGGATGATTAGGCTTAGGTTTGTGAATAAAAAATGTAGTACTCATTGCCCTTGAGCTGTACATATGCGTAGAATTCATTTAAGTTAACTGAGCTGGGAGAATTTGAATGATGAACTTTCTGAAAAAACTAGGTTAGAAATTAGGGCCAGAGAAATTCTCTCTTGTCTTTGAGAGTTAGATTAAGTTTTTTACATGGTTAGAATCGTGTGATTATGCTCTATAACTTTATTGTTGCAAGTTTTTTGCTTTTGAGCACGTATGCAGGATTTCCAAGTTTGAACAGGGCGCGTGTTTTTTATTTGATCAGAGGTTGAAGATAAAGACAATCTGGGCTGGGCCTGGTCCTTTTGGCTTTTGACACCCCTTAGCTTACTGTTTACACCCCCTTGGCCCATTTAATTTACTTTTGTATATTTTTCTATTTCCTTTTTATTTTCTGACTTTTATTTATTTTTCTAAACATTTAAAAATACCAAAAATATTTTCTTAAATTTTCACATTTTATTTTATTTTTTTATTTTATTTTTGGCATAATACTTAGTTTATTAGGTTTAATATATTTATTTTCTTAAATAAAAACTTATAATTAATACAAAAAATATTATATTTTTTCCTTTAATTATTTATATACTTAAGCAATATTTTGTCATACATATTTTATTTTTTAACATTTTGCATATATTTTATTTTATTTTTTGCACATAAATGAATAAATCAATATTATAATATATATGTATTTTCTTAATACAAATTAGGGTTTCCACCCTTAATAAAAATAATCTCTTTTTTTTTTGATACATTATATAACTTATTTTTACATACATAAAAATAATACAAAAAAAACATTTTTGCATATTTATATTTAATTGTTTATTTAAATATTTGTCCATTTATTTATTTGTACAAAGATTTCAATTGGGTTGTAATAGTTGACTTAGGGTTTTAATTTCTTGCAAGTATCCCCCTATTCAAACTTGTATCCCCTCCCCATATCAATGTTGTAATAGTCGTAGATTTACTTTTACGCACTTTATCGCTTTCAAATATGCATGATAGAAAGATTAGGGTTTGTATGCAAAAATCCAAAATCAAACAAATAGCTTGACTAAAACAAGACAAAAATGCATGAAAATGACAATACAACGCACACAAGCACCCCTAGGGTTTCATCCACTTGTTGCCTTTAAAATGGCCATGGTATGCATGTTAGGTGTCTTGGCAAAACAAAATTCAAACAAAAAGATCATAGTCCCTCGATGACGGTATCTTGGTTGCCTATACAAAATGATCTAGTCCCTCACAAAGTTTTCTAAATATACTTAGCACAATTGCTATCATGGTCATACGATGCCCCGCGTCTGTCCCGTTTAACATCCAAACACAAGGTTGTTTACCAAATACAATGGTAAAACAACAATGTGAAAGGGTTAAAAATGTGTAGGAAAGATCTTTGAGTAGGTAGGTAGATGCTCCTAGTTACTTGATCAAGCTTGCAAACATCCTTGCTATTTTCAAAAACACATCACAACACATTTCAAAACATTTTCCCAAAATAAACTTTCGAACATTGAAACATTTTTCAAAAGACAAACACCTTTGTATACATTCAAACAAGAATTATTACAAAGGTTGCCTAGACAAAAGGCCTCTTTTCAAAATATTTTCAAAACCACACACAAAAGCACCATTTCAAACAATTGAAAAGGAAAAACAAGTGATCTAAAACAAGTAACTAAGAGCCCATGGAAAACCATGGATGAAAAGGGTGCTAGCACCTTCCCTTTTCATAATCTACCCCCCGAACCCAAGAAAACATCTCAAAGGTCTTCCCTGTGCTTTTTGACCTTTCCTTTGGATAAATAAAAAGTCAGTGGCGACTCTTGCTAAACCGAAACATTTGCAAACATAAAACGCAAAACCTCAAGTCAGTTCTCCCACCGCATCACAGAACTGGTGACTCTGTTGGGGAATATAATAAAAGTGGGGTTACCTTAGGGTTTTAGATCACCTTTACATGCTTATCTTGATTGAATTGTATGTTTTACATTTGGTTCTATTGTTTGGGTTTGAATCCACTACCCGGATTTGGGAAACATTCATAAGTAAATAGCAATACGTTGTGGAAACTGTGCGGGGTATACCGACATGGTTGAAGCAATAGCTATATTAGTGCGACATATTTATGGGTACCGGTAGCCTTTGAGTTAATCAAAGAGAATACGGGGCCGCTGAGTGATGTCATGAAGCACTAATGGACTTTTAGAACCTTTACTTGACCAACTTGGCCTTTTTTAGGGGTAGTGAGATGACCGGCTTTGGTGCAGTCCGAAGTTGGTAGATACTAGATACTACACTCATTGAGGGTTGTTTTCTTGGAATATTTCGGTCGCCAGTCAAGTGGCTAAACTGAAACAATGAACACAGAAAATAATCCGGTGATATTGAGCTCCTTAGAACCCGGTTACTATTTATAGGACAGGTTGAGCCAACTAAACTTCAAGAGGGTACTTACCTATGAAACCCCATGCAATCCTGAAACTAGGATCTTGTATGATTTGTTTGTACATATATACTTGTGCATAACATCATAACATCATGAAGCATCATATGCATCCACTAACCATTTCAAGGATTTGGATCTTCATCTTTGTTCCTGTTTTGTAGGTAATGGATTCACTTCGCAGGAAAACCATCCAAGTCAACCTTGTAAGAATTCCTCCTCAACTCAAGGAGCTTGCTTCTAAGATTCCAAAGTATTCTCCATTCACCGAGAGGCATGGTCATCTTCTCAACTTAGTCAACACCAACACTGAGGAAGACATAGTGAAAGTTCTCTTCCAGTTCTTTGACCCCCTACACCACTGCTTCACATTTCCTGACTACCAGCTTGTGCCTACTTTGGAAGAATTCTCTTAACTCCCGAGGATTCCTATTCCCCATCAACTACCCTACAAAGGTACGGAAAGAGATCCAAAGCCTAAAGATGTTGCTCAAGCCCTACACTTGCAACCATCTGATGTCATAGGTCATTGGGAAACCAGAAGTGGTATCAAGGGTTTCTTGTCAAAGTTTCTGTTTGAGAAAGCTCAAGAATGCTGGAATTCATTGGACTTACAAGCTTTTGACTAGATTGTAGCTCTTCTCATGTATGGGTTGGTCTTATTCCCAAACCCTGACCAGCTTATAGATGTGAATGCTGTCAAGATTTTCATGTCCCAGAATCCTGTGCCTACTTTGCTTGGGGATATCCTCCACTTATTTCACACACGAACAATGAGGAAAAGAGGTGTTCTCATGTGCTGTACTCCTCTACTGGCAAGATGGTTTATTTCTCATCTTCCCCAATCAGTTTTGAAGAATGAGCAAGGTTTGAGGTGGTCACAACGGTTGATGACCCTTACACATTCAGATGTTCATTGGTGTTCTCGATCCCGAGAAAATATTATCATCATTGATCGTTGTGGGGAATTCCCTAATGTCCCTCTACTAGGAATTAGGGGAGGCATCACCTACAACCCCTGCTTGGCTCTGAGACAGTTTGGGTATGCCCAAAGGGATGGCCCTCATGACATGCTGATTCCAGACTTTGTTTTTTACTTCGACAACGACGATCAAGGACTTCGACAAAGGTTCATCCGAGCTTGGAGAATGCCCAACAAAGTGGACAGTAAGACCTTGGGACACAAGAATTCCATCCCCCTTGAGCCTTACCTCAAATGGGTACGAACCCGTGCCCAAAGTCTTATGATGCCTTACCCCTACATTCTGCATGTGATCAAAGAGCCTGTTTTGGAAGGAGAGGTTCCATACACCCTCCTACATCCTGACATGCCAACATCACTTGAAGATTTGCAAAGGAGTTGGATACAACTCAAGGGAGAACGCGATACGTTTGAAGCCCAATTCTACGCTAGTGAGAAGAAGGTTTTGGAACTTACTCGCCAACTTCACGAAGAGAAGACTCTCAACACCTACATTACACTAAAGAGGATGCGCAACGTCTTTTTACATTAGAATTTTGTATTATTTTTCCCATGGGGCATTTATGTACTAACAAATTCTTCTTATTAATATGACGTGTGTTCTTTTTTGTTTGCAACAAATTTGAATTTCTGAATCCTTGAATGCGTTACATGAATACATCTCATTCATCATATGTATAAGCAGGTCTTCACACCAGGTTTCCTAATCTCTCTGCTGTTTATTTCAGCAAGATGGATATAGAGCATACGGTTAAAGACTTACAAGCACATAATTCTCAGTTTCAACAACTACTTCTGACCTTGGCAAAGGGGCAGGAGGAGCTCAAAACCTTGCTGGAAAAGGAAAAGGAGAAAAAGAAAAAGAAGAGAGTTGGTGTGGCTACTTTGGGTAGAAGATTTGAAGGTCAAGCTAGAAGGGTCCTGGATTTTCCCTCAACATCTGATGAAGGGGTTGGAAAAGGAAAGGGAGCTGTAGTGCCAACTGAGTCTGAGGAAGAAGAAGAAGAAGAAGAGTATGAAGACTATTCTGAGCAGCAGTACCCACCTGCAGATGACAAGTACAAGAATCTGGAAGAGTGTCTGGCTGCCATGGAGGTACAGAGGATGCCTGGGCTGGACTTTGAAGATCTAGGGTTGGTCTCTGGGATTGTGATTCCCCCCAAGTTTAAGGTGCCTATATTTGCTAAGTACGATGGTCTGTCTTGTCCAAAGATGCATCTGCGATCTTACGTTAGAAAAATCCAACCGCATTCTTCTGACAAGGATCTATGGGTTCATTTCTTCCAGGACAGTCTTTCTGGGACGCAGTTAGACTGGTTCTACTAGTTAGAAAGGTCTGATGTGCATAATTGGGAGGATTTGGAAGCTGCCTTCTACAGACAATATCAATATAATGAGGATTTAGCACCAACCCGTACTCAATTATAGAGTATGGGCATGGTCTCAAATGAAGGGTTCAAAGAGTATGCCCAGAAATGGAGAGACCTGGCGGGGCGAGTACAACCACCTCTATCTGAGAGGGAGCTGGTAGATATGTTCTTGGGTACACTGTCAGGCCCCTTTTTCAATCACTTGATCGGAAGTTCGTCTGTGGGGTTCACCGAGTTAATTCTGACTGGTGAAAGAGTTGAAGCCGGCATAAAGAGCAGAAATATTCAAAAGGATGCATTTGCTTCCACTGCCATCAAAAAGACTTTTCCAACAAAGAAAGAAGTCTCAGCTGTCTATTCCTAAAGAAGTCAAGGAAGAGTCGAGCGTCGGCCAACGGTGGGGGCTGTAATGATTCAGAAGTCTATAGTTGATCAACCTAGAAACAATCAACCCATAACCAACCAAGCAAGGGTGGAAAGGCCTGCACGACAATACACCCGGATCAACATGACACCTTCTCAGGTTCTCCCTTATCTCTTGAAATTAAACCTTGTCAGTCTGAAAGAGGCCCTGGAGAATCCGAATACATCTTCTCCTTTCTACCATTCAAATGCCAAGTGTGCTTATCATTCAGACAGTATAGGGCATGACACCAACAATTGTTGGGCCCTCAAAAATAAGATTAAGGATTTAATAGATGCTAAAGAAGTTGAATTCGACGCCCCTGAAAAGCCTAATGTGATCTCTGCTCTGATGCCAAAGCATGGCCACAATGCCCATGCTGTTGAAGAAGACCTTTTTGTTGCTACTGTTGATGATTTGATGACTCCGCTACTGATAATCAAGCTGAATTTGCTGAAGGCTGGGATTTTCCCAAGTTGTAAAGAAGATTGATGCCTTTGTTCATCCTTACCGACCGACTGTTCGTTATTGAAGTTAGGTATCCAGCGCCTAATGGATAACCAAGAGATACTTTTCGAAAAGACTCCTGTTACACCGACTCCTGTCAATGATGTTTCGATAATTACCATATCCGCCAATCTTTCCAAGGTCTCCAAAAGACCTGTTAAGATTACATCCGATCCGAAGATTGCACCTTTGAAGATAACTATGCCGGGGCCTATCCCGTACAAGTCCAACAAATCAATACCATGGAACTATGGGGGAGAGATATTTTACCATGGTGTTAAACAAATTGAATCAACTGAAGAAAGTTCTGATGAAGAGACTTCCGACATTGGAAACATTGCTAGAACGAGTAAAATCACCCACAGTGGAAGAATTTTATCTCCGGAGATTGCGCCACCAAAGGCAATCTTCGGACCCTCAGCCGCTTCTAAGGTTACCCCTGTACCGGTCAACATATCTACGAGAACTCCAGTTATTGAAGAAGTTGTAACTTCTGTGGTTGTCCCCTCTGTTGTTGCTGATGATAGAGGGAAAGGGATCCAAGAAGAGCCTGTCAGGACGAGGGTTCAGCCGTTGGTCATCCCTGAAACCACTCAAAAAGAAATGGAAGAGATTTTGAAAATAATCAAGAAAAGCGATTATAATGTTGTAGAGCAACTGGGGTAAACCCCCTAAAAAATCTCTATGCTGGCCTTGCTGCTTTGTTCGGAAGCTCATGCCAAAGCTTTGATCAAATTCTTGAAGACGGCCCATGTGCCCCAGGAAACCTCCGCGGACCAGTTCCAGGAATGTGTAGCTAGCCTAACAGCAGACAACGGTCTAGGATTCTCTGACGCTCATCTAACAATCAAAGGGAGAAAGCATAATGACGCTTTGCATGTCTCGGTAGAATGCAGAGGGACTACTCTGGCACACATTTTGGTAGACACTGGTTCTTCGTTGAACGTCTTACCAAAGAAGGCATTGGATAGGCTAGATTGTGAAGGTCTAACTTTGAAGCCCAGCAACATCATTGTCAGATCCTTTGATGGTTCTAAACGGATGGTCCACGGGGAGGTGGACATCTCAATTAAAGTGGGAACTGAAACCTTCAACTCCATATTCTATGTCATGGACATCCTTCCCTCCTATTCTTGCTTATTGGGAAGACCCTGGATTCATCATGCTGGAGCTGTTACTTCAACTCTGCATCAAAAGCTCAAGTACCCTGTCCAGGGGAAAATTGCGACAGTTCACGGTGAAGAGGAATACATGATAAGCCATCTTAATTCTTTCCGCTATGTGGAATTGGATGGTGAGTTCATTGAGACCCCGTTTCAACACTTCGAACAAGTTTCTGAAGAGATTGCGGAAACCAAGACAGTGCTTTCTGTACCCATGATTATCCGACCTCCGCCTCAGATGTCGTCACTCAAAGATGCTAAAGCTGTGATTGAAGAGGGAGGAAGCACAATCTGGGGGCAACTTCCCGATTTTCCTTTCAAATCTGATAAGTTCGGCTTGGGTTTTACTGCCTCTGCTTAAAAGGTTGTGCGTCGCTCCCGGGCTGGAGGGCCACCAGTAAAGATCACCCACCATGGAGTCAATGCTTTGGAGGATAGTGAAGAGGAGAGCAACCTTGAAGACTGGATTTTCCCTACCGTTGAAGGAGGATTATGCAATTGGGAGGCAAAGGATTTTGTTCCCATTACTTTCATGGATCAGTAATTTATCTTTCGAACATTTCTGTTGGTTTGTAATAATTCCTAAACAATTCGTACACTTTTTTGCCTTGTGCCTTACCCGAGGTACATAGGTCCATTTGCAAGGGTTTGATTTTTAATCTTCATATGCCATTTTAATAAATCATGGACGTTTTCACATATACACTTTTGTGTTCATTGTCTTTCTTTTTTCATTTTACTTGTTTAAAGGTGGTTATCCCTTACACACACCCACACTTACCAATGCAGGTACCCTTCCACTATGGATTCCATGGGTAACAATTCTGCTATGGCCTTCAGTGACTCTGAAGATCTGGTCTACCATGCCGAATACGAAGGTGATGAAGACTGTGAAGTGCCTGGAGAATTGGCTAGACTTCTACAACAGGAAGAAAGGGCTATTCTACCTCACGAGGAGTTGTTAGAGACAATCAACTTGGGAACCAGGAAGATCGAAAAGAAATCAGAGTGGGTGCCAACCTAGAGGCAAGTGTCAAGGAGCGCTTAGTTCAGCTATTGAATGAATATGTTGAGATCTTCGCATGGTCCTACGAAGACATGCCAGGACTTGATACAGATATTGTGGTTCACCGTGTCCCCACAAGAGAAGATTGTCCACCAATTAAGCTGAAAGTCCGTCGCATGCGGCCCGATATGTCTGAAAAGATCAAAGCTGAAGTGATGAAGTAGTTCAATGCTGGGTTTCTGGCAATTACTTCCTATCCACAATGGATTGCTAACATTGTGCCCGTGCCTAAGAAGGACGGCAAAGTCAGAATGTGCATGGATTACAGAGACTTAAACAGGGCTAGCCCTAAAGATGACTTTCCACTACCTCACATTGACATCTTGGTTGACAATACAGCTCAGCACAAGGTATTTTCTTTCATGGACGGATTACAGGGTACAACCAGATCAAAATGGCCCCTGAAGTCATGGAGAAAACTACTTTTGTTACACAATAGGGTACGTTCTGCTATAAAGTGATTCCATTCGGACTGAAGAATGTCGGGGAAACCTATCAACGCGCCATGGTGGCTTTGTTTCATGATATGATACATCATGAGATAGAAGTCTACGTAGACGACATGATAGCCCGTTCACAAATGGAAGAAGAACACCTCGACCATCTGCAAAAGCTGTTTGTCAGGTTGAAGGAGTACAAGCTCAGACTGAACCCTAACAAGTGCACTTTCAGAGTCAGGTCCGGTAAACTCTTGGGTTTCATTGTCAGTAACAAAGAAATCGAGGTTGATCCTGCCAAAGTCAAAGCTATACAAGAAATTCCTGCCCCTCGCACCGAGAAGGAGGTCAGAGGTTTCTTGGGACGCCTAAACTACATTGCAAGGTTCATTTCTCACCTAACATCTACCTGTGAACCAATCTTCAAGCTGTTGAAGAAAGATCAGGTGGTTAAATGGAATGATGACTGTCAAGTTGCTTTCGATAGAATCAAGGAGTATTTGCAAGAACCTCCTATCTTGATGCCTCCCGTCGAAGGAAGACCTCTTATCATGTATCTGACTGTCCTAGAGAATTCAATGGGGTGCGTATTGGGCCAACATGACGAGTCTGGTCGAAAAGAGCATGCCATTTATTACCTTAGCAAAAAGTTTACCGATTGTGAGACCCGATACTCATTGCTCGAGAAAACTTGCAGCGCTTTGGTATGGGCTGCTCGCCGGCTAAGGCAGTATATGTTGACCCATACCACTCTGCTGATCTCTAAGATGGATCCGATCAAATACATCTTTAAGAAGCCTGCTTTATCCGGAAGAATCGCTAGATGGTAGATGATCCTCACAGAGTATGATATATAGTACACGACCCAAAAAGCTATAAAGGGGAGTGTTCTAGCCGATCATCTAGCCCATCAAGCTGTCAAAGATTACCAATCCATGAGGTTCGACTTCCCCGACGAGGACATTATGACTTTGAGCAACATTGAAGAAAATAGACCGTATGACGGACCTGAACAAGGATCCCAATGGACCTTGTACTTTGATGGTGCCTCCAACGCACTTGGCAACGGTATCGGGGAAATACTTATCTCTCCAGAAGGTTGCCATACACCTTTCACCGCCAGACTTTGCTTCAGTTGTACCAACAACATGGCCGAGTATGAAGCTTGTATCTTTGGTCTCAAGGTTGCAATAGACTTGGGAATCAAATCATTGATCGTATTTGGGGACTCAGCTTTGGTCATCAGTCAGATCAAAGGAGAGTGGGATACTAAACATCCTAACCTCATCCCTTACAAAGAACATGTCCTGACATTGCTACCTTATTTCGAGTAGATTACCTTCGAGCACTTCCTGCGAGAAGAAAATCAGCTAGCGGATGCTCTAGCTACAATGTCTTCCATGTTTAAACTTAACTGGGATAATGAGGCTCCCAAAATCACCATTGAACGGATGGACGAACCTGCACATTGTCACGAGATTAATACCGAAGAAATAATGGACCGACCCTGGTTTAATGACGTCAAAATGTATCTCGAAGCACAAGAATACCCTGAAGGAGCTTCAGTCAACGATAAAACGTTTCTGAGGAGGTTCTCAGCTAAGTTCTTCTTGAGCAATGGTATCCTATACAAGTGCAATCATGATTGCATTCTACTCCGTTGTGTGGATAAGGTTGAAGCTGAGCAAATCATGGCTGAACTGCACAATGGTACCTTCGGCACTCACTCAAACGGACATACGATGGCTAAGAAGATTCTACGGGAAGGCTATTACTGGTCTACCATGGAAGCTGACTGTCATCAATATTCCCAAACATGCCACAAATGTCAAATCTACGCTGACAAGGTACATATACCTCCAGTTCCTCTCAATGTCTTAACAACTCCTTGGCCATTCGATATGTGGGGAATCGACATGATCGGAGAGATCAAGCCTACAGCATCCAATGGATACCGTTTCGTCCTGGTGTCCATTGATTACTTTACCAAGTGGGTCGAAGCAGCTTCCTTCGCCTCCGTTACAAAGAATGTGGTTTCCCGCTTCATCAAGCAGAACCTTATTTGCCGGTATGGTATCCCCGATAGGATTATCACTGACAACGGTACAAACCTGAACAACACTATGATCACCGCTTTGTGCGAATAGTTCCAGATTCAACATCACAATTTATCTCCCTATCGGCCAAAGATGAACGGTGTTGTCGAAGCTGCAAACAAAAATATCAAGAAGATCATTCAAAAGATGACAATCACCTACAAGGACTGGCATGAGATGTTACCGTTTGCGCTGCACGGGTACCGTACCACGACACAAACATCAACTGGGGCAACACCCTATTCTTTGGTATACGGCATGGAAGCTGTTTTACCTATCGAGGTTCAGATTCCCTCCTTGAGAATCATGAAGGATGCTGGTTTGAGTGAAGACGATTAGATTCAGACCCAGCTTGATTAACTTAATTTGATTGATGAAAAGCGACTTACTGCTATTTGCCATGGTCAGGCGTATCATAAACAGATGATCAAGGCATTCAACAAGAAAGTCAGGCGCCAAGTATATCAAGTCGGGGATCTTGTAATCTAGCGGATCATCTTGCCGCAAAGTGATCCCAGGGGCAAATGGACTCCTACCTACGAAGGACCATTTATGATCAAAAACCTCTTTTCTGGTGGGGCAATGATCTTAACCACCATGGATGGCGACGACCTGCCGCACCCTGTGAATGCAGACATAGTCAAAAGATACTACACATAAATGACCCGACAAGTTGAAAACCAGAAAGGGCGATTTGGGCAAAAATGTGCATCCCGGTGAATCGAAAACTCGAAAGGGCGGTTCAGGAAAAAATTAGGGATAAATACAAAAAATTTGTACACCCGACAAGTTGAAAATCCGAAAGGGCGACTTGGGCAAAAAAGGGTTTCCCGGTGGGCTGAAAACCCGAAAGGGCGGTCCAGGAAAAAGTTAGGGAATTAAAGCGTATGACCATGTCTCGTCAGATCACTTTAAAGACAATCTCTTCACAGACTCCAGGCTTCTGATCAATCCAGTCATCTTCGGACGAAGCAACGAATGGACAAGATACTCAGAGTTACGAATGCTATAGCAGAATGGGAACCCCATGGAATTTTTTACACATAGCCACCTTTCTTTGTATAAATTTTTCTCAATTTTATGACAACATTATCTTACTAGAATGTTTGTCTCCTTTGTACAAAATACTTACACAAAGTTAATACAAAGATACTTCAAAGTGCAGAAAACTATTTGCCTTTTCTTTTTCTTTACACTCGTGTTGTATTTGAAAACGTACAATGGTTTATTAAATGAGCATATGCATTTGAATATAATCACTGTTTACAGATAAATGAAATGTGAAAGAACAATTACTGACAGGTTGAAAGGATAGGAAAATGTCTTTAGGATATTCCAAGAGAAATCCCCTGCAACACATCATCTAGATCCCCAGCGGAGCTACAACATTTGAAATACATATCCCCAGGGGAATTAAATTTCAGAATCCCTGCCAGAGTCTAAATCTTCAAGCTCCCAATCCTCGGCGGAGTTATATTTCAAACCCGTAACCCACCATCAGAGTTAAGTTTTCAAACTCCCAATCCTCAACGGAGCAAAACTTTGGTTCACTAAGCCCCATCAAAGGTGAAACTTTCTTCCCCAGCGAAGTCAAATTTCCAACTATCAATCCACAGTGGAAACCATTCAGTTTTCCCCAGATTCCCCAGCAAGTTGTCTTAAGGTCTGAGAATCAACCAGATAACAGTTAACTTTTATCTCCAACCTCCGGATAATTCCCCAGTAGATTGGCATACAACCCAAACTCCTGAACTTTTTCCAAACAGGAATAAGCCTTTTCCCCCAGAGTCCTGATCTCCCCAGAAGAGTAGCTACTCTCCAGCAGTATAGCTATTCCCCACAGAGTTCTTCATCCCCTAGCATATTGAAGATTCTCATTTTTTATTCCACAATTGAAGTTGCCAGAGTTTTGACCACTCCCAGCATGAATTTGTCAGAATTTTTTAATCCCCTACAGATCGAAGATTCTTATTCTCACTTCCCCAGTTCGAAGTCCCCAAGGATTCAAATTCCCCTGCAGATCGAAGATTCTCATTCTCACTTCTCCAGTGAAGCCCCAAGGTTTCAATTTCCCCAAGAGATCTAAGTTCCTCGTTCTTAATTCTGCACAGAAGCCATCAGAGCCTTCCTTACTCTCCCAGCAGATCAAGGTCTTCCTTTGTTTAATCCCCAGCGAGATCATCAGAAGTTTCCTTATTCCTCAACCGAGTAAGGATTCCCATTGTGTAATCTCCATCCATGGTCATCAAAGATCTCTGGATTCCCCAAGCAGGTTTCTCAAGCAGACTTGAAGGATCCCTATATCCCCAGGAAGTCATGAAGGATTCTCACATCCACAGAAGCTGTCAAAGTTCTTGTTAATCCCCACAAGTCGCCGAGGATTTTATATCCCCAACAGTGGTCCAAGGATCTCTCATCCTCAACAATCAAAGATTTTGAATCTCCAACAGCGGTCAATGATTTATTTTCCCCGACAGCAGTTAAAGATTTCATTATCTCCAGCTATCAAGGATTTATTCTCCTCAGCAAGACACCTAATCAACTTACATGCGCATACATTACATTTATATATCATAAACATTGATAAAACCCCTTTATTGCATCATACATGTCATGCAGCATAACTTTGTGTTTCAGCTAACGTTTTACCCTTTTCAGGATAAGATTAAAAAGCTATCTTTAACAAATATTCAAAGATTTCAGGTACAGTACAGATACACTCCAAGATATGGGAGTCATTCTGCTACTCATTCAGATCTCTTATTCAGATACAGTATGGATACACCCCAGACACGGTTTCCATTCTGTCACTCATTCAAACTTTTCCAGCCTAGAGATGCTCCATGACACGGAAGTCATCCTGCTATTTATTCAAGATCAAGTACAGTTACAACTCGGATACGCTCCAGACACGACAGCTATACCCTTGCTCTTACAGAGTCAGATACAGTCCAGATACGCTCCAAATACGGTAGCCATGCTGATGTTCCCTAGCTCGGATACGCTCCAGACACGGCAACTATACCCTTGCTCTTACAGAGTCAGATACAGTCCAAATACGCTCTAAATACAGTAGCCATGCTGATCACTCATGCTGATGTTCCTTAGCTCGGATACGCTCCAGACATGGCAGCTATACCCTTGCTCTTACAAATTCATATACAGTCCAGATACGCTCCAAACACGGTAGCCATGCTGATCACTCATGCTGATGTTCCTCAGCTCGGATACGCTCCACCACGGTAGCTATACCCTTGCTCTTACAGATCCAATTACAGTTTGAATACGCTCCAGACACGGCATCTGTACCCTTGTTCGTACAGATTCAACTTCAATTTTGGCTTGAATACGCTCCAGACACGGATGCCATTCCCTTGCTCATACAGATTTGGTCTCCAGATTGAGTTCAGATACGTTCCCGACACGGATACCATTCTGATACTTATTCTTCTGACCTACAACATTCAATTCAACAAACATTCTTGGATGGCATATTTAAGCCCATCTCTAACAAGATTCAATCATCTTCAAATGGCATCTTTAAGCCCATTCCCTCAACCACATTTTGACGAGTGCAAATTTACGGGCACTCTAGTGTCCAATCCTCTTTTACCTTCGAGTCACGAAAGGCAAACTCGCCAATCTAAATCTTCAGGTTCAAGAAGATTGAACAGGGGCAGCTGTTGTACCCCAAAATTTTCCCTCTCATTTTATCAAGATTTCCCCTCACAATACTCTTTGGACTCCACACATGATTAGGGTTTGCTCTGCTCAAGACATCTCCTTGCACTGTTGACCTGAAATTAGGGTTTGATTTTGCACAGGGATTTTTGGACTTCCAATGCTCAACGTGACTTTCATACTTCATGTTGGACTTATAAGATTTCCCATACCAAGTTTCAAGCCTTGAATCAAATTTTGGCCCAGTCAATTGGACAGTTGACCTAGAAATCAGCTGTATTGGGGAAAAAGTCAATTGTGGACAATTTACAGTCAAACCTCATAATTTTTGATTCACATCAACATTATAGGCTCATATGAACCATTTGATCAAGTTTGGACCACAACTCCTCAAGAAATTTGATCAGATCATCAAAAGGGCAAATTGGTCATTTTTTAGGGTTTTGACTACAGAAGGACAATTTCTGATTTTTCACCTAGCCAATGGCAAATTGGGTTCAAGCATGTATTCAAGGACTCAATGGAATCATCTTGACCTAATCACCATGATGCAATTAGATTCAAACAAAACTTCCAACATGAAAGTTGTAGTCCTCCACAAAATCTACAACTTTGATTCACAAAGTTTTCCCAAAATATGCTTGTATCTCAAGTTATGAGTTTATGAACAAGGGTCCAAAAACTTCCTAACTTAGTGAAATTTTGCCCTACTTTAGGCAGGATTTTGACCTATCTTCATGACAATTTTTCACCTAGTTCCCCTTGGAATATCAAAATTAATTTCAAATATGTATTGTAGAGCATGTTACAAGCTTTCCAAAATGTCAATTAACTCTCCAAAATCATTTATGGTTAGGGAGAATCGAAGGTTTGAATTTGGAAAAATGTCACTTTGTTCCATGGCATTTTTCATGTTGCTACAAGTTGCAATTTCTGTCCAGCCTTGCTTGTACTTGTTTACAGGTCCTTAAACCCTTCCACACTCAAAAATTGAATGCAAACACAATGGATTAAGGCATTGTTCTGATCAATGGAAGATTATACAAAGGATTAATCTAAAAATGGCAAAAAGGCAACATTTCCACTTTGATAAAGTTAGCTTTATGTCAAGTTGTTCCTCTTGAGCTGTGAACCCAACCCTTTGCAGCAAACCAATTCCATAAACTTAGGCAAAGGTACACCAACTTTTTGCAGCTAGGAAGGAGGCTTGTACAGGCTCTTGAGCATTGTCATTTCACCTTTCTTCAAAACCAAGTCAACTTGCAAAAAACACATATCTTTGCAATCTGATAAAACCAAAGCTTGTAAACATTTAAAATAAGTTTTGCATATCACACTAATCTAGAAACACGAGCTAGCCACCTCTCAAACACCCTTCTACACAAAAATCACATTTTCTTGCAAAACAGGGCAGGTTCTGCATTTTGATTTCCAAATCACAACCCACTCGTGCATTTTGCTTGCAACCAGTTCCAACACACTCCATACAACCTACCTAAACTATCCCAACCATTCCCAAGTCACTGTAACTCCATTTACACACTTCACCATTTTCAAATTCTGACTTTACAGGTTGAGTTCTATAGAGAGATTCAAGCAAGTTCAAAGCTAACTAAGCATTGTGAAAGCTCAAAGGAACTTCAAGCAAGCTCACAAGCATCTCAGGCCTCACTGAAAACCCCTGCATTGCCATACTCGAGCTTGACTGAAACAGGTAAAGTTCAAACTTCTATCTCTCTATTTAGGGATCATTAGTCTTAGGTTTGTGAATAAAAAATGTAGTACTCATTGCCCTTGAGCTGTACATATGCATAGAATTCATTTAAGTTAACTGAGCTGGGAGAATTTGAATGATGAACTTTATGAAAAAACTAGGTTAGAAATTATGGCCAGAGAAATTCTCTCTGGTCTTTGAGAGTTAGATTAAGTTTTTTACATGGTTAGAATCGTGTGATTATGCTCTATAACTTTCATGTTGCAAGTTTTTGCTTTTGATCACGTATGCAGGATTTCCAGGTTTGAACAGGGCGCGTGTTTTTTGTTTGATCAGAGGTTGAAGATGAAGACAATCTAGGCTGGGCCTGGTCCTTTTGGCTTTTGACACCCCTTAGCTTACTGTTTACACCCCCTTGGCCCATTTAATTTACTTTTGTATATTTTTCTATTTCCTTTTTATTTTCTGACTTTTATTTATTTTTCTAAACATTAAAAAATACCAAAAATATTTTCTTAAATTTTCACATTTTATTTTATTTTTGGCATAATATTTAGTTTATTAGGTTTAATATATTTATTTTCTTAAATAAAAACTTATAATTAATACAAAAAAATATTATATTTTTACCTTTTATTATTTATATACTTAAGCAATATTTTGTCATACATATTTTATTTTTTAACATTTTGCATATATTTTATTTTATTTTTTGTACATAAATGAATAAATCAATATTATAATATATATGTATTTTCTTAATACAAATTAGGGTTTCCACCCTTAATAAAAATAATCTCTTTTTTTTTTTTATACATTAAATAACTTATTTTTACATACATAAAAATAATACAAAAAAACATTTTTGCATATTTATATTTAATTGCTTATTTAAATATTTGTCCATTTATTTATTTGTACAAAGAGTTCAATTGGGTTGTAATAGTTTACTTAGGGTTTTAATTTCTTGCAAGTACCCCGCTATTCAAACTTGTATCCCCCTCCCCATATCAATGTTGTAATAGTCGTAGATTTACTTTTACGCACTTTATCGCTTTCAAATATGCATGATAGAAAGATTAGGGTTTGTATGTAAAAATCTAAAATCAAACAAATAGCTTGACTAAAACAAGACAAAAATGCATGAAAATGACAATACAATGTACACAAGCACCCCTAGGGTTTCATCCACTTGTTGCCTTTAAAATGGCCATGGTATGCATGTTATGTGTCTTGGCAAAAAAAAATTCAAACAAAAAGATCATAGTCCCTCGATGACGCTATCTTGGTTGCCTATACAAAATGATCTAGTCCCTCAAAAAATTTTCTAAAGATACTTAGCACAATTGCTATCATGGTCATACGATGACCCGCGCCTGTCTTGTTTAACATCCAAACACAAGGTTGTTTACCAAATACAATGGTAAAACAACAATGTGAAAGGGTTAAAAATGTGTAGGAAAGATCTTTGAGTAGGTAGGTAGATGCTCCTAGTTACTTGATCAAGCTTGCAAACATCCTTGCTATTTTCAAAAACACATCACAACACATTTCAAAACATTTTCCCAAAACAAACTTTTGAACATTGAAACATTTTTCAAAAGACAAACACCTTTGTATACATTAAAACAAGAATTATTACAAAGGTTTCCTAGACAAAAGGCCTCTTTTCAAAATATTTTCAAAACCACACACAAAAGCATCATTTCAAACAATTGAAAATCAAAAGCAAGTGATCTAAAACAAGTAACTAAGAGCCCATAGAAAACCATGGATGAAAAGGGTGCTAGCACCTTCCCTTTTCATAATCTACCCCCCGAACCCAAGAAAACATCTCAAAGGTCTTTCCTGTGCTTTTTGACCTTTCCTTTGGATAAATAAAAAGTCGGTGGCGACTCTTGCTAAACTGAAACGTTTGTGAACACAAAACGCAAAACCTTAAGTCAGTTCTCCCACCGCATCACACCTTTGTACAAAAGTATTTATTCAAATTAAATACAAAGATACCCCTTTGAAAGTGCAAAAACTATTTATCTTTTTCTTTACGCTTGTGTTTTGTTTGCAAAAATGTCCAATGATTCATTGATGAACATATGCATTTGGACATGATTACTGTTTACAAATAAACAAAATGAGAAAGATAAGTACTGATAGGTTGAAAGAATAGGAAAATGTCTCTAGGCTGTTCCATAAGAAATCCCCTACAGTATGCCATTTAAATTCCCCAGTGGAACAAAATTTCAAATTATTAATCCCCAGAAGAAGTCGTCAAAATTCTCAGGATTCCCCAAGCAGATCTTACAAGCAGTACATGGCATTTCCCTTACAACAGAGTTTATTTCTCTAAATGGAAATTCATCAACACTTCAACTTCAAGACATGAAAGTCCACATATCCTCAGCAACATTCAGGAATTTACTTTCCTCAAACAGGAAGCAATACAGCAAATCAGCTCACATGCGCATACATTGCATCCATATATCATAAACATTAATGAAGCAAATACATTGCATCATACATTTCATGCAAACATAACTTTGTATTTCAGCTAACATTTTACCCTTTTCAGGATAAGATTAACAGTTACCATTGACAATATGCAATCATGATACAATATGGATACGCTCCAGACACGGATGCCATTCTGATACTCATTCAGATTCAACTTTCAGATACAGTACAGATACGCTCCAAACACTGATGCCATTCTGATACTCATTCAGATTCAACTTTCAGATACAGTGCGGATACGCTCCAAACACGAATGCCATTCTGATACTCATTCAGATACAACCTTTCAGATAGAGTTCAGATACGCTCCAGACACGGACACCATTCTGATACTTATTCTTTCAGCTTACAACTTACAATGCAACAAACATTCTTGGATGGCATCTACAAGCCCATCTCCGACGAGATTCTATCACCTCTCCAAATGGCATTTGTAAGCCCATTCCTTCTATCATCACATCATCGAGTTCAAATTTATGGGCACTCTAGTGTCCAATCATTCTTTCACCTTCGAGTCACGAACGACAAAACTCGCCAATCTAACTCTTCAGGTTTAAGAAGATTGAACAGGGGCAGCTGTTGTACCCTAAAATTTTCCCTCTCATTTATCAAGACTTTTCTCCCAAGATCTCTTTGACTCAAGACTGGATTAGGGTCTGACCAGCTCAAGACATCTCATCATGCCCTGATAACCCAAAATTAGGGTTTGGGATTGCATAAATATTTTTGGTCTATCAATTCTTCATATGACTTTCAAGTATCAATATAGACCCCTAAGATTACTCATGTCAAGTTTCAAGCTTTGAATCACATTTTTGATCAATCAATTGGACAGTCGACCTAAAAATCAGCTGTATTGGGGAAAAAGTCAACCATGGCCAATTTACAGTCAAACTTAATAATTTTTTATCCGCATCAATATTTTAGACTCATATGCATCATTTGATCAAGTTTGGACCATAATTCCTCAAGAAATTTGATCAAATCATCAAAAGGGCAAAATGGTCAAAATTAGGGTTTTGACTGAGAAAGAGCAATTTCTGATTTTTGACCTAGCAAATGACCAATTGGTTTGAAACATGATTTCAAGGGTTCAATTGTATCACCTTGACCTATTGACATGGTTCAAAACATTGCAATTTCATTGGATTGACAGATAAAATTTGCAGTCAACTGATCAAAGGTCAATTGTATACTGAAAAGTCAAACTTTGACTTTTTGGTCAAAATCAAGTGCCAAGGATCACAATTCATCAAAACATGTCAAAATGTGAAACTTGATCATCAAGGAATCAAAGATTGAAGATTTGGTTTTGAAATTCGAAATTTTCTTAACTTATAAATTTTTCTAAGTATAGAAAATTTCTTATTTTTTCTCAACTTTAAGCCAAATTTCCACCATGATACAAGATGATTCAAAGAAAGTTCCCAACATGAAAGTTGTAGATCTCCATGAAATCTACAACTTTACTTCACAAATTTTCCTCTAAAGATTCTTGGATCTCAAGATATAATTTTGTAAATACATGCCCATGAACTAAAATAACTTAGTGAAATTTTGCCCTAATTTGGGCAGGTTTTTGACCTAACTTCATGGCAACTTTTCACCTAGTTCCAAGAGGAATCTTGAAAATCATTTCAAAGATGGGTTATAGAGCACATTGCAAGCTTTCCAAAATCTCCAAGAACTCATTGATATCATTTTTTGTTAGGGAGAATCGAAGAGATGAAATTGAAAATTTCTCACTTTGATTTCAAGCCATTTCATGAGGAACAAAATTCAAATCTGAACCTAGGATGCATAATCCTTGCTCTACAGGCCTAAAACTTGTTTCTCACTTCATAATTTAATGCTTACACAATTGATAAATCCTTAATCCAAGCACAAGAGTCTTTGTCCAAGCTTTAATTCCATCAATGGCACAAAGTTGCCATTGCCATTTTAGAAAAGCACCACTTTTGCATTTGTCAACTTCTTGAGCTTTGCACCTGTTCTCTCTGCACACACAAGTCCTATAAACCAAAAGCAAATTGTATAGGACTTGTACCAACTCCAAGTAGGATTGTACAAGCATGTAAATATTTGTCTCCTCACTTTTCTTAAAAAGAAAGCAATAGAGCAAAAAGCCTACAATTGAGAAATCTGTTGTGGAGCTAACTTGAAACCTTCTCTATACTTATACATAAACACATTGCAACCTAACACACGATTTCTAAGGGCTAGAAACTCTCCCAAACTCTCTATCACCAAAAACCTGCCATAACTTACATTTTTGTACCAAGCATAGCAATCCAAAAATCCACTCGTGTGTTTCAAGTTCTAATCACCTAAACACTTAACCTACATCATATCTAAGTGTTCCAGACCATCATCCCTTCACTGTAACTCCTCCTTCTCCATCTGCCATTTTTGTTTTTCAAGCTTGCAGGTTGACTTGGATAGGGAGGTTCAGGCACTTTCAAGATAATGTAAATATTGGAACATACTCAGGGAGGTCCAGGCAAGCTAAAGGGATCTTTAAGCCTTCATAAAACTCACTCAAACTCCATTCACGATCCCAACTGAAGGAGGTAATAACTCTAACTTCTATCTCTTCATACATACATCCATTGGTCTCGGTTTGTGAAAGAAAAATGTAGATATTATTGTGCTGAAGCCAACCATGTGCATAGATTTCATTTATGTTCATTATGTATAGAGAATTTTAGATTTCAAATTTCTGTAAAAATTAGGTTTAAAATTAGGGCCATTGAAATTAGCTTTGATCTTTAACTGATAGTTTACATCAGTTACATGATTGAAATCGTGGGAAAAAGTACTACCATTTTCATGTTTGAAGTTTCCATTTTCATGGAGAAATGAGAGAGATATGATTGGTCTGGATAGCTTGAGGAAGAAGATGAAGTACAGGGAAAGGAGGCGTTATATGTTATGTGTTTTTTATTCCGTATGAACTAACGGATGTACATCAACCCTAGTGGCAAGGCAGCGTGCTGAGAATGCCAAGGTCATGGGTTCGAGCCTTGGTGTCTGCCTTTTGCATATTTTCTCATTTTTGCCATTTTTTTTCTCATTTTTGCAGCACTGGGCTTTTGTTCATTTGGGCTTATGTTTTTTCTAATATTACCTCCTGATTACTCAGGATACCCCTGGCCCAATTTATTTTCATTCATTTATTTTATTTTTGTTTATTTCATTAAATATTTTTCTTTAGCATAAAAAATATAAAACATGATAAATATTGCATTTTGTTTATTTTATTTTATTTTCACATAAAAAATATTTATATTAAATTATATACTAACTATTTTTCTTAAATAAACTTGTAAAATAAAATAGACTTAGATATATTTTTATCCCTTTTTCTTCATACTTGTAAATATTTATTTTGACATATAAAAAGACTAAATATTTTCATAAATATTATTTATTATTTTAAGACAAAAAAATACACAAAAATAATACTTAAAGAACTTTGTTTTCTTTTAAATTAGAAATTAGGGTTAACCACTTTTCAAGAAATAATTTCCTTTTTTAATATTATAGGTTTAGTTCAAAAACTCTTTTTCATATAGAAAACAAAACAAATTTCTTTTTCTTGCATATACATAAACATTGCATATTTAATTTATATTGTATATTATTTATTCAAATACTTGTACAAATTCAATTTGGTTGTAATAGCTTAATTAGATTTACATTATTTCAAATTCCCATTTATAATTTGTATACCGCTTAAAATGTTGTAATAGCGTAGTAATCTTTAAATTACACAATTTACCGCTTTCATATAACATGCTAGTAATTAGGGTTTGAATGGCAAGATAAAAACAATCAAATAGAAAATCCTAATCCAAGACAAAATCAAGCATGGAAATAACACACTTGCACACAAGCACCCTTAGGGTTACTCCACTTGGTTGCCTTACCCAAAAATGGCCATATTACACATGTGAAGTATCTTGGCAAAAACAAACAAGTATAAGATCATAGTCCCTCGATGACGTTATTCAAAGTTGCCTTATAAAATGATCTTAGTCCCTCAAAAAATGCTAAGATACTTTGCAACATTGCTAATCATGGTTATACGATGACCCACGCCCGTCCCGTTTACATCCAAAGATAGGGTTGCTTACCAAATCAATGGTAAGACAACAATATCAAAGGAAAAGAAAATGAACAAGAAAGACATTTGAGTAGGTAGATTACTTCTAGTTACTTGCTCCATTTCAAAATGATTATCCTTACTATTTTCCAAAACAAACACACACATTTAAAAACATCTTACAAACATTGAAAATATTTTCAAAAAGACAAACATATTTGTATACATTCTTACGAATGAGAATCATTACAAAGATTGCCTAAACAAATGGCCTCTTTTACAAAATACTTTCAAAACCACACAAAGCATAATTTCAAAACAAAAAGAAAGTGATCTAGTAAGTAAATAAGAGCCCATGGAAAACCATGGATGAAAAGGGTGTTAATACCTTCCATTTTCATAATCTACCCCCCGAACTCAAAAAACAATCTCAAAGGTCTTGCCTGTGCTTTTTCACCTTTCCTTTTGGATAAAAGAAAATTCGGTGGCGACTCTTGCTAACCGCAACATTTGCGATAAAATGCAAAACCCTCAAGTCAGTTCTCCTACCGTGTCACAAACATGTTTGAGCTTCAAAAATTAGGCCCACTAGTTCAAAATCTCATGTTTCCTCATTTTGCATTTCATGAATTTCCTCAAAATTGTCCAACTTATGAAACTCATAACTTGCTCATTTTTCATCTTTTGAAAATGATCTTAGACTTTTTGAAAATATCAAGATGTCCTCTACATTTTCTCTTTTGATCATTGTTGCATTTGGAGACATTATCTTGATGTAAGTTGCCTTGACAAAAAGTATCTTTTGTTGACTTTTGAAAATGACCTATAATGTATTACCTCATATTTTTCAAATGAAGCCTTTTTTGGACTTGAGCATAAAAAATAAAGTTGTAGAGAATTGAATTTTTAAAAAAATGGGATTTGGTTGGGGAAAAGTTGATGAAGCATGTGGAAGTTATGCTTGGTCAAAGTTCAGTTGACTTCTCCTAATGAAACCCTAATTTGGTAATTCTTGACTTTTGGTGATTTAAGGGCTTCTCTTGATGAATCAAGATCAAACCTTGCTCAAATGATGAATATGACTTCAAAATGTTGATGTTGACCAAAAACTCTTGAAGTTCGACTGTATGTTGACCACAGTTGACTTTTTAACCAATGTAGTTGATTTTCAATCATCTGAGCCATTGACTGAGAAAACTTGTGATGCAAGACTTGAAACTTGACATGAATCCTCTTGGAGACCTATGGAGAACCATGGAAATCACTTGATACATTTTCAACCCAAATTTCCTTGAGAAACTCAAAACCCAGTTGTAGACCTTTGGCTTAGGAGGAGCATTTGACTGGTCATCCCTTGAGTAGCTTAAGTATTTTGAGAACCTCTGTGATCATGTCTTGAATAAAAATGGGAGGGAAAATTTTGAGGTACAACAGCTTCCCCTGTTCAATCTTCTTAAACCTAAAGATTTAGATTGGCATGTCTTCCATTCGTAACTTGAATGTAGAAGAGGATTGAACACTTAAGGACCCAAAAATTTGCACTCGCCTGTGCAAGAAGTGATGTTATTGGTTGGTTGTATCGGGAATAGGCTTATAGATTCTGTTTGGAGAGGTGATGGAGAGTCGTCGAATATGGGCTTATAGATGCCATCCAAACTAACTGTTGACTTCAACTGGGAGAAGTATCAGAATAAACCTATACTCGACTTATTCTGAGCTAGAAGAGGTATATGTCTATCTCCAACTAGAACAAGTATCAGAGTAAATCTACATTCAATTTAATCTGAGTTAGAAGATGTTCACGCTCGACTTTAACTGGAAGAAGTATCAGAATAAATCTATGGTTGATTTAATCTGAGCCAGAAAATGTCTTCGACTGGAAGAAGTATCAGAATAAATCTACGCTTGATTTAATCTGAGCCAGAAGATACTTATGCTCTAATTTAACTGGAAGAAGTATCAGAATAAATCCCTTCTTGATTTAATCTGATCCAGAAAGCGTTTACGACCACCTTCAACTGGAAGAAGTATCAGAATAGATCTATGATCGATCTAATCTGAGCCAGAAGATGTCCACGCTCGTCTTTATATGGAAGAAGTATCAGAATAAATATATGGTTAATTTAATCTGAGCCAGAAGATGTCTTCGACTGGAAGAAGTATTAGAATAAATCTACGCTTGATTTAATCTGAGCCAAAAGATATATATGTTTGACTTTAACTGGAATAAGTATCAGAATAAATATACACTTGATTTAATCTGAGCCAGAAGATATTTGTGCTCGACTTTAACTGGAAGAAGCATCAAAATAAATCTCTACTTGATTTAATCTGAGCCATCTGAGCCAGAAGAAATTGTCTTTGAGAATGACCTTGACTGGAAGAAGTATCAGAATAAATCTATAGTTGATTTAAACTGAGCCAAAAAATGTTTACATTCGTCTTCAACTGG
Source organism: Vicia faba (assembly GCA_948472305.1). Taxonomy (NCBI): domain Eukaryota; kingdom Viridiplantae; phylum Streptophyta; class Magnoliopsida; order Fabales; family Fabaceae; genus Vicia; species Vicia faba. Next base: position 478,795,231 of record OX451740.1, read on the forward strand.
AAGAAGTATAAAAATAAATCTATAGTGGATTTAATCTGAGCCATAAGATATTTTCTTTGAGAATGACCTTCTGAGGAAATTGCTTAGATAGCTATTTCTCAGATGTAGCCTTTGAGAAGACTGTCTAGTCATACAAGTAATTGATAATGTTTGATTTTTTGATTGATCTTTCCTGCAAAGTTAAAGAGTTAGTTATATGAAATGCCATGATGTATGAAATGTATTGCGTAATGATGTTCTCAAAATAAATGAGATTGTGCTATATGTGTTTTGTATGCATATGCTATGTTGTTCGTAAATGATGTATGAAGTGAAATGTTGTCGAAGTGTTTTTGTAAACTCGAGAAACATCTTTTTCTGGGGAAAATAAATCCCTGACTGTTGTTGGGGATGAAGGGTATGTGTATCTTAGATTTTTTGGGTATTGTTTCCGCTGGGGATTCTTGCCCTGTGTTTGAGGAAACTCCATTGGGGAACATTAATTTCTTCTCTTTGCTTGAGGAAACTCCAATGGGGAATGATGATTCCTGCTTGGAGAGAAGAGTTCAAAACATTGGTTGTTCATCGCTCTACTGGGGATTCTAATTCTTATATACCCTGACTGGGGATAAAACAGATGGATATCCTTTCAAGGTGCTGCTTAACCGAGTTTCTGATACAGACACCGACTTGTCTAGAGAGACTAAGGTTGAATAATATCTAATCCAATTTCAGGTTTAGTAGCAATTCTTTGGGGATAACAATCCGGACTATCCTTTGCTAGAGATGGGAATTTTACCGGTAATTTATGGTAGCAACAGACTTAAGCTTGGAAGATTGAACTCTGTTGGGGAAACACCCTTGCTAAGGAAATGAGCTCTGATGAAGAGAAGTAGTCTGTATGGGATTTTACAATTTTGAAAACTCAGCTGGGGAGAAGAAATTTCCATAAACTGTAACGATTGGGACTCCGTAGGAGGGCGATATTGCTGGGAAAAGATCATGCTTCTTTTATCCGCTGGAGGAAATTGCTTGTGAGTATGATAAGACTACTCTGTAGGGGTAATCCCATGGAAGTGGATTTGTGGGGACTTGTGGATAGCTTGAACGTTATCCAAAATCATATAGTCTTGAGTACATGCTTATCCCCATTTTTATGCATATATTTATTAACAGTCAATTGTATTCATAAACAGGCGATTCTGTACAAAGAGACATAAATCCTAGTAAGAGGAAATTGTCGTGAAATGAAAAGAGTACAAAGTGTAAACAAGTTAATAGCTATATCGAAATAATCTCGTCGGGTTACAACTCTGCCACTGCCCCATGTCTTCGAGCATCTCATGCCTTGCTGTCGGAAGAAAGTGACAAAATTGATCTGTACCATTTGAACTTTGATTTTGGTAATAAAGCTTGTTGTAAGTGATCTAATGGGGACACAATCATACGCTTTAATCCCTAACTTTTTCCTGGACTGCCCTTTCGGGTTTTCAGTCCACCGGGATACCCTTTTTTGGCCAAGCTGCCTATTCAAGTTTTCGACTTGCCAGGTGTACAATCGTTTATATATATCCCTAATTTTTTCCCGAACCCTTTTGGTTCGCCAGGATGCCCTTATTTTTACCTAGGCTAGTCAACATAGAGGGTCGTTTTTATGCGTAGTATTTTTTTATTATGTTCGCATTCACAGGGTGCAGGAAATATTCACCGTCCATGGTGGTCAATATCATAGCACCTACATAAAATATTTTCTTGATCACAAATGGCCCTTCGTAAGTGGGGATTTTCCCCTAGGATCACCTTGCGGTAGAATGATGCATTTTATTACCAAGTCACTAGCCTGGTATACCCGATGCTTGATTTTCTTGTTGAATGCTTTAAGCATGCACTTCTGATACATCTGACCGTGACAGACAATCGCGAGCCTTTTCTCGTAATCTAATTTAACTGATCCAACCTAGTCGGAATCCACTCGTCTTCGCCTAGGTCTGCATCTTTCATCTCAGAGAAGGAATATGAACTTCAATAGGTAGGACAACTTCCATACTGTAGACCTGAGAGAATGGGCTTACCCCAATTGATGTTATATCCGAAGTGCAGTAGACGTGGAGAGCAAATAGTGACGTCTCGTGCCAGTATATATAGGTCACAACCATCTTCTGTATAATCTTCTTTATGTTTTTATTGGCGGCTTCCACTGCACCATTCATATTCAGACGATACATAGAAGAGTTGTGGTGCTTGATCTTGAACTGCATGCAGAGCTCAATGATCATTGTGTTTTTGAGATTGGTACTGTTGTCCGTGATAATCCTCTTGGGAATGCCATACTCACAAATAAGGTTGTGTTTGATGAATAGGGCGGCCACATTCTTGGTAACAAAGGCGAAAAAAGTTGCTTCCACCCATTTTGTAAAGTAATCAATGGCGACGAGGATGAAGAAATGTCCGTTATAGGCAGTAGGCTTGATTTCTCCGATCATATCCATGCCCCACATTATGAATGGATAAGGAGCAGCCATGACGTTCAAATGTACTGGAGGAACATGAACTTTATCAGCATAAATTTGGCACTTATGACAAGTTCTCGAGTGGTGGTGACAGTCAGCTCTATAGTCGACCAATAGTAACCAAATCTCAAAATATTTTTAGCCATAGTATGTGTAGCGGTAGAAATGTTTAAGACTAAGTCATGGGATTGACTAGACTTGTACAAATCCAAATAAAATCGCCACTGCACTTTATTGTTTCCAAAGAAATGGGAAAAGAGCGAATAACCCAAAAAAGGGGGAAAGATTCAAGGTAAGGGGTTGGTTATGAAAAGGGAAGGTATTAACACCCTAAACATCTACGGTACTCCGCAGGAACCTCTTTGTAAAATCTGTATATTTTGGCTATAAAAATGTTGTATAAAAATGGATGGTGGAGGTAAGAAAAGAAATATATTTTTATTGTTTTTGCACCCGCCGCGGTTGCAAACCTTTAGTGCCTATGTACCACCTTCCGTGCAATAAGGGATCAGGGTACACGTAGTTCCACTTTTAAATATTTTAAAACACAAATGTGTTGGTTAATTTTATGAGATAAAACATCATCATCATTGTCTGTGTGGAAAACATACCTACTACCCACAATCATGAGAAAGGAGAATTTGCATCATCTCAAAGTGGAGGATATGGCTTGGATTTTAAAATCAACAATGTCTCACTCAACACCCAAGTGGAAAGTATCTCTCTTCACTACATATTGTAGAAGTATAATTGTTTACATCACTACAAGGATTGACAATAGTTCAATCTTTTGAGAAAAGTTTAAAGATAAAAGTCAAAGTGGCAAAATGGTTTGAAATGAGATTGATTGACTTTTAGTCTTCTCACAAAAAATGTCAAAGTATTATTAAGTTTATTGAAGTTTATTTATGAAAATGTTTTGAAAATGCATGGACCTAAGTCCATGTTTATTATGAAAGTAGTTCAAGTTAAAAAAAAACAAGAAGAGTTTTCAAAAAGAGAGAGAAGATTTATGAAATTAAAGAAGATGGGAGGAGAAAAAGGGACTATCCTAAAGCATAAGGTAAAAGCTAGGAATAAGAACCATCTAACCAACAAGAAGCCAATACTTGACACTATGAGCCAAGATAGAATTACCATTCTTTGGATTGAAACCAAACAAGCAATGATACTAGACCTCTTGAAAGAACCAAACTTCGAGTGTGTTAAGTCTTCACAAAAATTGGGCAGAGTAATGGTTGTATACGGGTGAATTCCATATTACAAACAAAGAGTGTAATCACAATAACATGCATACAAAACAAACAAACAACCCAATGCCTTGAGGTAAACCTCAAGAGCTCCAGAAAAAATAATCAGACAAGGTCACAAGGTCTCCAATCATAGGCCAAGGTTTCTAGTCCTTAGTCCAAAAAGTCAAATGCTCCATAATGCCAAGGATAGTAACCAAATATTCCAAGTATCATTAAAGATTTTTAGGGTTTATGTTGATTATTAGGTGTTTTGAAAAAGAAAAGTAAAGCTCAAGTGAGCAAAAATAAAAATGACAAGAAGTAAATACTCAAATGAGCAAAGATGAAAATAGCATGAAATGTAAATGCTAAAAGTAAATAGTGCATAAAAATAAAAAGGGCATATAATAAAAATAAAGGATAAAGTCAATTATTAGTGATTAGTGGTTAGTTGGATGATCATCTTGAAACTTGCATTTAGAACTCATTAGAGGATTGGTAGAACCAAAGCCTCCACACAACAAGTTGCATTTGCTTTTTGTCAAGTATATCATCCATTTGGAATTCTCATAAGTACCATTTAATGATCAACGATGTTTAAGTGATCCGCGTTGACCAAAAGTGTTGTAGATCCATTAGAGGATTTGTAGAACCAAAGCCTCCACACAATGAATCTCAAGGTTATTGGATCAAAGAGATCAAATTAACATACTTGGGCTTGCAAACATAAGTTTGGGCCATGAATGATCATTTATTCGAATCGAGACAAAATTTAACGCTATCTTAAGCAATCGTAAGTGGAGTTATATAGAATTTGCACCTATTTTGAGGCCGGTCAATAGCAATCTATGCACCATTTGTTTTGAGACATGATATAGAGATCATGCTCCAATAACACTTAGTGCAATAAGAAAGGGATGAGATGAAGAGGGGTGAGAGAGAATATACAAACCACTTTTGAATTAAATTTAATCAAACTATTATTAAAATCATTCATCAGTTTTTGTGGAGTTAGACTCAACACCATGGATCCAATGATGTTAATAAAGTTCATGATAAAAAATTTAATCCAAGATCAGCCAGAAAATAGTCACAAAATAATATCACATTTAATATATACAAAAAAAAAGGATTTAAAAAAATGTTTTAAAATAAAAATAAAAGAGAAAAATATCAACTATGTTCAAATTAATCAAGAAATAAAAAGTAAGTCCATAGAAAAATCAGAAAAGGACTCAAATGATTTTATAAATTTTTTGGTAATTTTTTAAAGTCATAAACTATTTTTAAAATTAAAAGAAATGAGTAAAATAAACTAAAAATGATAAAAAAATACCAAAGTCAGAAATAAAAAATAAGCGAGGACACCAATATTTGTCACAATATCATTGGATCATTCCATAATTTTTTCAGAATTTAAAAACATAAAAGTATTTTTCTACATTTAAAACAATTCAAATAAAGTGAAAATTTATAAAAATACCAAAACACAAAATTAAATTGTGAAAAAGTAAAAATCAAAAAGAGAATAATCAAAAATATTTTTTATAATTTTTTCAGATTTTTTGGACTAAAAATGAGTTTTCTATGATTTTTTGAAGTTTAAAACAATTAAATATAAAAATCAGAAAAGAAAATAAAAACTAAAAAAATATGGGCCATCTGGTCAATGTCAAAACGCGTTAGTAAACAGATCAAGTGGACCTGGCGCGCTGTGCATGTTATGGACTTTAGTGAATAATGCATAGGATCATTAATTAAATCAGATTTTTGGGGGAAAAAATAGATGGCGCGCCTTCATTGGTTGGAAGATGACACATTGGTCATCTTTAACATCGAGCCAGTCCTTAAACCAGGTTGCTCAATCTGTAAAATTAGAGCACGAGACTTATGTCACTCGCTTCGTCTCTTCAAGACGAAGACAACCACACCTTTGCGATAAATTTATATAAACTGTAGCTCAAGCAATTTGGAAGGAAATTTTTGAAAAGGGATTTGAAATTTCATGGTCAAAACGTGTTTCCAGTAAAAAGCAAGTGTTGCGACTAGAACCAGGGTAATGAGAGTGTCACAATGATATCAAAGTTTTGAAGAATTGATGAAGGAATCTACCTATTGAAGTTGAGTTGCAGAGCTCTGAAACTGGACTTCTATGGAGCAATATAGGGCACGATTCTTGAATGTAATTATATGGTTAGCTTCAGGGAAGATCAAGGAAGGTGAATTGATAGAAAATTTGGATTGAAAAAGGCTTGTATATGGATTTCGAAGTTGCTGAATTTTGAGTTATGGAACAAGTTTGGCATGGTGATTCTGGCTATCCAAGTGTGAGGAAATGAATGGGGGATGACCCTCTATTTATAGGGAATCAAATGATGTCCAAGCGTGTGAAATGATGAAGTTTGGAGGGAAATCGTGTGAAGTTGCAAACAAGAAAAGTGTGACTTCTAATTTGATCAAAACTCATCCAAAACACGCATTTTGTTGTGCTAATCAATTCTAGAACTTCATTAAACATGTTTAGAGGAAAAAATGCGTGGAAAACTTATGATTAGAAGTCAAAACAAAGATTTCAAAATCTGGCTTGAGATGAAACTTCAGTTCCAAGTTACCAACTTCAAAATCATGGCATTCTCAGCTCAAGGGGTCTTAGGGCATGATTCTTGATGCTTTATAAAGATGAGGTTACAAGCTTTGCAATTTAAAAAGATTGGGATCAAATGGATGCTTGAGCTGAAAGTTGCATTGAGTCAAAGTTGGAGGAAAAAGGTTGACTTTCCATACATAGAAATATTTCAAGTTTTTCTTCAAAAGTGACCTATAATGTCTTGCATCCAAACATGGCCTTCCACTTGGATTTTGCTCTTGACCAAAAAAGATGGCATGAAATAGACCTCTTGAATGACATTTTAGGACTTTAACCATTCAAAATCTCCAAAAAAATGATAGTTATGAATTGTTGAAGTTGGCAAAATATCATGAAATGACCTATAATATTTTGTATCCTTAAGGCAACTTCCATCAATTTTCTCACTTTGCACATAAAAGAAGGAATAAAGTTCACATCCACAAGATCATTTTGGAAAAAGAATGGGATCAAGGTGATAAAAATTGACCAAGTTATGATCATTTGAAGTCACACATAGGGAAATAGGGATTCATCTGGAGGACTTGTAATCTTTCTTCATCATCAAGTTTCTTCCACATGAAAACTCCTTGAAACGTTCGAAGTGATTTGTTGATAACCATTTGAAGAGAAAGATGTCTTTTGAATCATTCCAAAATACCAAAAGATGAGCAAGATATGCTCCTTTGAAGTTCAAAACCCTAGCTCCTAGATCAAGAAACATGCCTTGAGGAACTTTGACAATTTTGAACAAACTTCTTGTACCAACACAAATGATTTGTAAATATAAGTTGTTGAGGATGATAATGAGAAATCATAGCAACCATAACCACTTCCATATCTTGAGAATTGAGAGAAATATGCATTTGTGACCAATGGGAACAAAGCCTTGTCCAAGCATGACAACTTCTCCAATCAATCCCTTGTGCTTTTGAACCAAATTTGATAACCTTGAAATGTGGTGAACCAAAATAGTCTTTCCATACCATTTATTCCAAAATAAATCCAATGGTGAGGTTTGAACTTATCAAGCTTTATTGACTAGGGCATGGAAATAAACTCATGAACCCATGGAGCAACTTTCTAAATCTCATTGCCTTTACCTATATTAGTAACAAGCAAGACAAACCAACATTGCATTTTATTAATTAAGAAGAGAAATAAAGACAAAAATATTCATGATTACAAAAGAACAAAAGTCAAGGTGCTTGGTGATTCCTCAAAGATCAAAGCTAAATATAGGGAGGGGAACCAAGAATCCTAATGTGTACTTATTATGAATGAATCAACATGGTATGATGAAGGGATCTTAGGGGGAAAAATTGGGGTATAACAGCTGCCCTTATTTAAGTTTCTTCTATCCGGAGATACGAAGGTTAAAAATCTTCGTGTCGACGCGATCGAAGATACTTAAATATAAAACAAACCCTATTTTTGGCTGTAAGATGCCATGCAATGTTTATGAATATGAGTGCACATGGACAACTCCAAAGGGACGTAAAACACCACTGGGATGTAACAAAAAATAAGGAAACAAGAGAGTAACCCAACCAGGAAAATAAATCACTGGTGGATCGAATAGGCCTGAATCAGAGAGGATGGTAAAATGGTAAAAGGATACACCAACACCTGAGGTGAAGCTACCAACGTTCACTGAAGGTAGAGAGAAAAGAAATAAAAACACCGACGTTCACTAACAGTGAGCTACCAACGTTCACTGAAGGTAGAAGAAAAAGATATATCATAGCATCGCCATTCACTGACGATGAACTACCAACATTCACCGAGGGTAGCAAAAAGATAACAAACACCAACTTTCACTGATGGTGATCTACCAACTTTCACTGAAGGTAGAGAAAAAATATATCATAGCACCGCCATTCACTGACGATGAACTACCAAATTTCATTGTAGGTAGCAAAAAGATAACAATCACCAACTTTCACTGATGGTGATCTACCAACTTTTACGGAAGGTAGAGAGAAAATATATCATAGCATCGCCCTTCATTGACGATGAACTACCAACGTTCACTGAGGGTAGAAAAAAGATAACAAACACCAACTTTCACTGATGGTGATCTACCAACTTTCACTGAAGGTAGAGAGAAAATATATCATAGCATCGTTGTTCACTGACAACGAACTACCAACGTTCACTGAGGGTAGAAAAAAGATAACAAACATCGACGTTCATTGCCGATGACCTACCAACTTTCATTGAAGGTAGATAGAAAACATATCATAGCACCACCGTTCACTGACGATGAACTACCAGCATTCACCGAGGGTAGCAAAAAGATAACAAACATCAACGTTCACTGTCGATGACCTACCAACTTTCACTGAAGGTAGAGTGAAAATATATCATAGCACCGCCATTCACTGACGATGAACTACAAACGTTCACTGAGGGTAGAAAAAAGATAACAATCACCAACTTTCACTAATGGTGATCTACATACTTTCACTGAAGGTAGAGAGAAAATATATTACAGCACCGCCGTTCACTGACGATAAACTATCAACGTTCACTGAAGGTAGAAAAAAGATAACAAGTTTCCCTAAAATTCTGGCATTTCCCCTAGAACGGGTCTCAACTTCTTCTTTAACCGAGGCACTTTTCCTGGAAAGGGTAAGTTGAATCAAATAAAGAGACTTCCACTTGCGAACTATCTCTATGAATTTGAAAGTCTTGTCATCCACTGGAGTAATTTGACAACGGACTGCAAACTATCCACTCATAGAGAAGATAGCAAAAAGGTTACGTCGACTTTTACAGGGAAGCACAAGTTGCTCAAATAAAGAGACCTGTCACTTGTTGTCATGGAGGATTGTAAAAAGAAATGACTTTATAGGGAGAACAATATGGCTTCCTGGGGAATGAAATATGACTTCTTGGGGAAATGCTACGATATTCCTGCTGAGGAGATAAAGTATTCTTGTGCAAAATAAATGCACAAACCAAAACTCGAAGCTTTCAGAAATCCAGAGTAAATAATATTGCTGGGAAACCAAAGATTCAAATCAGAAATAAACTAGAATGAAACAGTCAACCAAAATACATCCTTTGAGAAATAAACTCAAGAGGAAAAACCAAATCCATCTAAACAAAGAGTTGTACAGGAAGGCTAAAGCAAAAATCTCCCACGAGGGATAAATCAATGGGGAAATTGAAAGAATATACGCTTTCTGCTTAAGGCCAACACTCTATTGAAGAGAGGACAATGTAACTCTGCAAAACAGGGTGATATGTCAACAAAAATATTAAAAAATGTTAATGAGAAATTATTTGCCAATTTTAGCTATGCATGATGTATGTATGAATGTATGAGTGTATGAGTGTATGAGTGTATAAGTGTATGAATGTTATTATGCATATGCTGACAAAACAGATATATAACACTAGGAGTAACCAGGCAAAACCAACTCTGGTACAAATAAAACTCGTCTAAATCACATCCAATATGATCATTCCAAGAAAAAGGTAAATGCCAACTGAGGAAACAAAACCTACTGCTTACTTTAGCTTTACTGAGGAGAAACATAATCCGGAAGTAAATAAAACAAAGTGGCAGAATAATACAGATAGAGGGATAGAACATCCTTCTCCAAGCTTCACCGGGGACACAAATGTTTCAAGAGTAACGCTATTACTGGGGATTGCAAAACCAATCTCAAGTAAAGTAGATGGACACCAAATCATCAAAACATTCACTGGGGAATTCAGGCCCACTTCATTGGGGAGGTTAATCACCACATCCTTAAAGGGAAAACCACAATACGTTCTTCACTAGAAAAACCGGGGACCTACGTTCTTCAAGAGTAATTATGGTACCAACTTCTCTGGAAAAAGAACTTCCATTATACCGAATGAAAACTTCACTGGAGAAATCTCAGATTAAAACCTTACATCATGAAAACTCAGACAAGGAGGAGAAATGAATCCAAACTTGATCGAGGATACCGGAGTCTCGAACCCAATACGGTGAATCATCCTGAGTAAACTTTCCCGAGGGGAACAAAAACTTCTTAAAACAACTGGAGTTTGTCCATTCCTGGGATCACCATTTTTGTTGTTGTTGTTTATTTTTTTGCATCACAAATTCTAAAGTAAAAGTAAATTGTAAATTCTTTTTTGAAAAATCAATTTTGTTATTTAATCTTTTTGCTGTAAAAGTTATTATCAATAATAAATGAAGTATTTGCAAGCTAAATAAAATAAGAAACACAAAGAGTTAGGTAATAACTCAAACTTTATTAATAGAATGGTAGTTTGCGAACGGCGAGACCCCATAGATGATTACAAAGTTTGGAAAATGGTAATATATAATGGAAAAGATACATTGAAATACAATGACCACTATCCCCTCTAACAATTTTTGAAATCCTGAGTAGCAGCTTCTGTTGAAGTATGATGAGGATTTGAGAAGATTATTGCTTTAATGATCAGATCTTGCATGATGCATTTACTTGCCAAGAAAGTCTCTAAATTTTGCCTAAGCTGCCCTTGCGGGTTTTCAACTTAGCGGGAAACTTATTTTGTTTATGTCTCTAACTTTTGCCTAGACCGTCCTTTCGGGTTTTTGGCCTACAGAGACGCTCTTTTTTGCCTAAGCCGCTTGTGATACTGTGGGAGAACTGACTTTGAGGTTTTGAGTTTTATCGCAAATTTTGCGTTTTAGCAAGAGTCGCCACCGACTTTTCTTTTATCCAATAAGGAAAGGTGAAAAAGCACAGGAAAGACCTTTAGAGACGTTTTCTTGATTTTGGGGGGTAGATTATGAAAAGGGAAGGTATTAGCACCCTTTTCATCCATGGCTTTCCATGAGCTCTTAGTTGTTTGCTAGATCACTTGATTTTGTTTGAAAAATGTGCTTTTTGTGTGGTTTTAAAAGTATTTTAAAAAGGTTCCATCATTTAGGCAAACTTTGTAATAGTTCTCGTTCGTAAGAACGTATACAAAGTGTTGAGCTTTTGAAAATATTTCACGTTTGGAAAGTGTTTTGAAAGTGTTTTGAAGGTGTATGTGATTGTTTTTGAAAATAGCAAGGATGTTTGTTTTGAAATTGAGCAAGCAACTAAAAGTAATCTACCTACTCAAAAGGTATTAGATGTTCTTTTCCTCCTCCTTTAGACGTTGCTATCTTACCATTGTTTTGATAAGAAGCTCCATCGTTGGATGTGAAGGGACGGGCGTTGGGTCATCGTATGACCATGGTAGCAATGTTGTGAGATGACTTAGCACTTTTCTTTTAGGGACTAAGATAATTTTTGAAAGGCAACTTTGATAGCGTCATCGAGGGACTATGATCTTGTATTTTTCGATTTATTTGTGCTAAGACATCCCACATGCATAACATGACCATTTTTGTAAGGCAACAAGTGGAATCACCCTAGGGGTGCTAGTGTGAAAGTGTGTTTAATTTGCATGCATTTAATCTTGGTTTTGAATTAGGGTTTTCTAACATTGGTTTTAGTCTTGTCATTCACACCCTAATTACTAACAATATATAAAAGCAATAAAATTGCGGAAATGTAAAGTCTCGCGCTACGACAATACTTTCGGGGATGGAGGTACATATTTATGAATGGGGATTGCAAATTAATATTCTAGGTTACTATTACAACCATATTGAAATAGATAAGAATGTACAGGAAATGTAAAATACTTATTTATTTAAGAAAAGAAATAAGTTTTGTTTAAGAAAGTATTTTTTGTCTTTTTATATTAAAAGAAAATATAAAATGTGAATATGAAATATTTTTGGTGTTTTTTTTATTAATGAAAAATAAAAGATGATGGAAAAAATAATAAAAGAGAAAGAAACCAAAATCAGCGCAAATGCATGAGAATAGAAGAGGTCATACGTTCTGACTTTGACTTGCTGCACAAACATAAACATGTTAGTAAAAATATGGAAGTTCAGAAGTTCTGGATCTTCTGAGAATTCAGAAGTTTTCAGAAGTTCTGATGCAACTGTCAGAACTTTGTCTCTCTCCTTGCTAATCAGAACATTTGCAGCTTAGTCATTTCTTAACAGAACAGAAGTTGCACACATAACAGTTATGACAAATTTCATGAAATATCAAAAGCATAAATCAGAAGCAATATGGATTTGCTAATCCTAATTGAGTCCTAATTTCTTTATGAAACTCTGAACTGAGATTTCTTCTACTTAGGCAGGCAGATGCATGAAATTTCAGAATATGTACATCATCAGGATCAGAATATCTTCATTATGTTAAATATGCAAAATCTAACAATGCCTAATTAGCATGATGAGAGTCAGCAGAAAAATTACCTTGCAGCTGGAAAAGATTCTGTGAACTGAAGGTTGATCCTGAACTCTGGTGATGTTCTGAGCAACTTCTTCACGTACTCAGTAGGATGGAAGTTTGCAGCTTCTAGAACATCCAAGGGGTGATATTCTGACTTCTTTGAAGTGGAGGTGGATGGAGAGTGTATGGCAGTAGGAATACAGAAGTTAGGGTAACTTCTAATACGTGAATCAGCAACTGCATGGATGGCTTCAGTCAAGAAACATTTGAGGAAAAATGGAGTTTGAATGCAAGAATCAAATTCTAAGGTTTTGTATTTTTGTGTTTATTGTTTTGTGTATTCTTGGAATTTTTTGCAGGGGTTCAAGACTTTTCTTTCTCAAATTCCACAACTCTTTCTCAAGTTTTTCCAACCGCTCCTCAATGGCTAATGGTGTTCTATTTATAGGCAAAGGTTTTGTAGTTTGGAGATGTCAAGTGGCACCAAAATCATATGCTAGATGCTGACTTACTCTTGAAATAAGCTTAAATAAGTGTGATTCAATGCATCAAGTGGGATGGTTAGCAGCGCCTAAGCTGGATGTGTCAGCATGAATTAAGGAAAAGTAGAATCAGCGCATGGGCCTAGCATACTTTTGCCTAAAATTTTGTGCTCCCAAGACAGTAGGGGTACACGTGGGGGAAATCCTTTGGGTAAAAACTCAAAAGCTGTTGCGAGCATTAAATGAGTTCCCATGTGAAACTTTGCATCCTTGCTTGATTATGGATTAGATGTTCTGCTTCAGCGTAGCATCTCGTCTTCTGATCCTCTTATCTTCTGGCTCCAACATGTTCTGAAGGATCCCTCAGACTTTCCAATAAGCTTGCAGCGCGCTTAGTACCCTTCTTTGATTTAACCTGGCAAACTCTGACTGAACCTTTGTGAAAACTGGTCCAGAAGTTCTGACCAAACTCTGTCTTGAGAATATCCAGAGTTTGCTGATTGTGAACACTGGCCCAGAAGTTCTGAAATTGTCATATTTCTTAAACACTTAGAAAAATTTCTAAATATTTAGAATTTGACTTTTCCAAAGTAAAATTTGACTTTTAAAATTCTTGATGAAACAAACTTCATATTCCAACATGTCTTGATGATATATGATTTTTTTTAGATTTGATTTTGATCCAAAAGTCAAAGTTAGACTTCTTAGTATGCAAATGACCATTTTTCCCTTGTGAATGGTTTGCTTGGAAAAATTGATAATTCAATGCTTGGAATTGGATGAGAGAAAACTTGAGGATCCAGGGTGATTCCTTGAGAAATGAGAGGGCAAATTTTGGGGTACAACAGCTGCCCCTGTTCAAACTTCTTGAACCTGAAGGGTTCGATTGGCGGATCCGCCATTTGTGACTTGAAGGTGAAAGATGTTTGAACACTAGAGTGCCCATAAATTTGCACTCGAAGATGGATGGTGAATGGGCTTATAGATGCCATTTGGAGGAATTATGGAATAAGTATTAACACAAATCTCTTGTTGATTTATACTAAACTTGATGTTTTACCTGTGAGAAAAGGGGTCAGTAAAATGCAGATGCTTGCATGATGTTCACCAGATATGGTATCATGCTAAATGCATATGGTATGTACATGCTATGATGTATGAATGTGAAATGTATGTTTTTGTCCCGAAAAATAAATCCCTGACTACTGCTGAGGAAATCCTGGGAGGTTGAATCCCTGATTGCCTGTTGGAAATGAAAAACATGCATATCTTCAAATTTTATTGAAAGGATGCTTTTCTGGGGAATATCACTCAAATGTCAATTGTTATCTGGTCCGATCCAGGCTTCACAGTTGCTGAGGATGAGGTAGTCGGCTGCTATCTGGTCGGATCCAAACTTCATGACAACTTACTGGAAGAAGAGATGGATTAACTGTTATCTGGTCGGATCCAGGCTTTGTAGAAAATTCCTTGAAATTTAATAGTTATCTGGTCGGGTTCAGGCTTCACACCAACCTGCTGGGGATGCGGAGGTTAACTATTATCTGGTCGGATCCAGGCTCCACAGTAACTTACCAGAGGAAAGGATGAATTAACTGTTATCTGGTCAGATCTAGGCATTGCAGAAAATTCCTTGAAATTGAATAGTCATCTGGTCACGTCTAGGATTTACGGTCTTTTGGAAAGTTGTACTATTATCTGGTCCAATCCAGGATTTATAGTGTCTTTCTAGGAATCATAGTTAATTGTTATCTGGTCGGGCTCCAGGTTTCACAATAAACTGTTTGAAAATTGTTATCTGGTCGGGTCCAGGCTTCGCAGATTTCTGAGGTTGATAAGGTCAATTTTTATCTGGTTGGGTCCAGGTTTCACAATAAACTGCTTGAAAAACTATTATCTGGTCGGGTCCAGGCTTTGCAGATTTCTTTGATGAGGTCAATTGTTATCTGGTCGGGTCCAGGCTTCACAATAAACTGCTTGAAAAGCTGTTATCTGGTTGGGTCCATGATTTGCATATTTCTTTGATGAGGTCAATTGTTATCTGGTCGGGTCCAGACTTCACAATAAACTTTTTGGGGATTTAGTTGTTATCTGGTCAGTTTCCAGGCTTCACAATGAATCTTTGAGGATGATTGTTATCTGGTCGGATCCAGGCTTCGCAGATTTCTGAGGTCTATGCGGTCAATTGTTATCTAGTCGGGTCTAGGTTTCAAAATAAACTACTTGGGGATTTAGTTGTTATCTGGTCGGTTTCCAAGTTTCACAATGAATTATCTGAGGTTGATTTCTATCTGGTCGGATCCAGGCTTCGCAACGGCTTTCTTAAAAGGATGGAAATGAGGACTGATATCTGGTCGGGTCCAGGTTTTTCAGCCATTTGTTGGGGATAGAGAGACAACTCTACTGGGGAAAAGAAATTAAACCTTGGTCGGATTGAGTTCGAGTTCTTCTATACATTTGAAGAGTTAGGCTATTATCTGGACGGGTCCAGGTTTCATAGCATTTTGAGATCATCTATTATCTGGTCGGGTCCAGGCTTCAGTAACTCAAACTGTTATCTGGTCGGGTCCAGGTTTCAGTAATAACTTGAAAATGGTGCTAATATCTGGTCGGATCCAGGTTTTATAACATCTTGGAAATAGTAAAGACTTTGCTGACGGCTTTAGTGGGGATTAGGGGTTGTGGCCCTGTGATTTACAGTATTTTCAAAGGGAAATTCAAACTGGAGAGTATAGACTCAATCGGGTAAGGTAGACTCAGCTTGGGGAGGATACACCTAACTGGGGATGATGGGCTCAGCCGGGGATGATGGGCTCATCTGGGGA
This sequence comes from Vicia faba, assembly GCA_948472305.1. Lineage (NCBI taxonomy): Eukaryota > Viridiplantae > Streptophyta > Magnoliopsida > Fabales > Fabaceae > Vicia > Vicia faba. The sequence continues at coordinate 478,811,166 of OX451740.1, forward strand.
GGATAAATTCTGTTTGGAGAAAATAGCCTCGGTTGGAGAAGATGTACTCAGTTGGGAAATTTGGACTCAGCTGGGGAATTTGGGTTCAGCTGGAGAAGATGTACTCAGTTGGGGAAGATGGACTCAGTTGGGCAACTTGGACTCAACTGGGGAATTTGGGTTCATCTGGGCTATTTGTGATGGGGAAATAACTCTGTTGGGGAAATAAACCATGTTGGGGAGGTGAATTTCCATTAGGAAGAGATCCCCTAGACTTCAATCTTGTAAAAATTGACTTAGCTGGGGAGAAAGTTGCCAAGAGATTGGGACTCTGGTCAGGGATTGTCTTATGCAAAGAGATTTTGTGGGCAACTTTGTTGGGGAAAGGTTTATCATCACCGTCCTGGTGGGGATAATGATGATGAGATAACTCTGTGGGGGCTATTTCATATACACTAAAGAGATGCTTACTGCTGTTGTGCGTTGATGCTCTGTTGTTGATGTTGCTGCTTAGCAGGACACATGTGCCAAATAGTTTTAATTATGTTCATATGCATATGTTCATTCAATTTTAGTCATTGGACCAATTTGCATTCAAAATAAAATCAGAAAATTGTGCACTTCAAAGTGTATTTGTATTGATATTTTGCCCATGAATAGGCGTTTTTGTACATAGAGACGGAGATCCTAGTAAGAGGAAATCGCCAAAAGGAAAACAAAATTGAGAATGAAAACAAATAGTCATGTGAAATGATCTCATTGCCTTCCAGCTCTACTATTGCCTCAATGTCTTCAAACATCCTTTGTCGTTGATCGAAATTGATTGGATTGATCCTGGACCATTTGAACTTTGACCTTGGTGATAGAATTGACTGTGTTGATTTCACGGGACATATTCGTACGCTTTTAATCCTTAATTTTTTCCTGAACCGCCCTTTTGGGTTTTCGGTCCACCAGGATACCCTTTTTTGCCCAAGTCGCCCTTTCGGGTTTTCAACTTGTCGGGTGTACAATCTTTCGCATATATCCTTAATTTTTGCCCAAACCTTTTGGTTTGCCGGGATGCCCTTATTTTGCTTAGGTGTGTCAACCTAACGGGTCTCTTATGCGTAGTATTTTTTAACTATGTCCACGTTTATAGGATGTGGGAAATCTTCACTGTCCATGGTGGTCAGTATCATGGCACCGCCAGAATAAAATCTCTTGACAACAAACGGCCCTTCATAGGTGGGAGTCCATTTGCCTCTGGGGTCTCCTTGTGGTAGAATGTTGCATTTTATCACCAGGTCACCAACTTGATATACTCGAGGCTTGACCTTTTTGTTGAAAGCCTTGATCATCCGTTTTTGATATGTTTGACCATGGCAAATAGTAGCTAATCGTTTTTCATCGATCAAGTTCAGATGATCCAATCTCGTTTGAATCCACTCGTCTTCGCCTAGGCCTGCCTCAGTCATAATTCTCAGTGAGGGAATTTGAACTTCCACTGGAAAAAAAAGCTTCCATGCCATAGACTATAAAAAAGGGGGTTGCCCTAGTTGATGTTCTGGATTAAGTACGGTAGCCATGTAGAGAAAATGGTAACATCTCATGCCAATCTTTATAGGTCACTGCCATTTTCTGCATAATCTTCTTGATATTTTTGTTGGACGCTTCGACTACGCCATTCATTTTCGGTCTATACGGAGAAGAATTGTGATGCTTGATCTTAAATTGAGTGCACAACTCCTTGATCATGGCATTGTTGAGGTTAGTCCCATTGTCGGTGATGATCCTTTCGGGGATACCATAATGACAGATGAGGTTGTTTCTGATGAATTTGGCTACCACATTCTTGGTGACTGAGGCAAACAAGGCAGCTTCGACCCATTTGGTGAAATAGTCGATAGCAACCAGAATGAAGTGATGTTCGTTGGAAGTTTTGGGCTTGATCTCTCTGATCATGTCAATGCCCCAAATTGCAAATGGCCACAGAGCGGTCATGACATTCAGAGGGATAGGAGGCACATGGACCTTGTCAGCGTAGATTTGGCATTTATGACAAGTCCTTGAATGTTTATGGAAATCAGTCTCCATCATTGACCAATAGTAACCAGCTCTTAAGATTTTCTTAGCCATCGCATGTCCACTCGAGTGATTAACAAAAAGACCCTCGTGCATGTCTTCCATAATCTCCTCTGCCTCTTTCTTGTCCATACATCGGAGTAGAGTTGAATGATGGTTGAACTTGTACAATATCTCGTTACTTAGGAAGAATTTGGCTGCAAATCTTCGTAAGAACTTTCTGTCATTGATAGATTCCCCTTCTGGATACTCTTGTGCTTCAAGGTATCTCATCACCTCATGGTACCATGGCTTTTCCGTATCGGTGTAAAGCTCATAGCAATGTGCAGGTTCATCGAATATTTCAATTGTAATCATAGGGGCTTCGTTATCCCATCTGACCTTGAACATTGAAGACATGGTTGCCAAGGCGCCAGCCAATTGGTTTTCTTCCCTAGGGAAGTGCTCAAAAGTGATTTCTTCTAAGTGAGGTACCAGGGATAGCACAAGTTCCTTGTAAGGGATAAGATTAGGGTGTTTAGTGTCCCAATATCCTTTTACTTGGATGATCACTAGGGCGGAGTCCCCAAACACATTCAAATGCTTGATCCTTAAGTCGATAGCGGCTTTCAGACCTAAGATGCATGCTTCATACTCAGCCATATTGTTTGTGCAATCGAAGCATAGTCTAGAAGTGAAAGGAGTGTGGAAAACTTCAGGAGAGATGATCACACACCAATTTCATTACCTAAGGCGCTGGAAGCCTCATTGAATACCATAGTCCATCGGGATCCTTGTTCAGGTCCGTCATACGGTCCAGCTTTCGCACAATCAGTTACCAGCATGATGTTCTCATCAGGGAAGTCGAAATGCATTGACTGATAATCATCCACAGCCTGATGAGCCAAATGATCTGCTAGTACACTTCCTTTGATGGCTTTTTGAGTTGTGTATTAGATGTCGTACTCAGTCAAGATCATTTTCCATATGGCTATTCGTCCGGAAAGGGCAGGTTTCTCAAAGATATACTTCATTGGATCCATCTTAGAAATCAACAGAATGGTATGAGTCAACATATACTGTCTTAGCCGGCGAGCAGCCCATGCCAGAGCGCAGCAAGTTTTCTTGAGCAGTGAATATCTGGTTTCACAGTCGGTAAAATTTTTGCTCAGGTAATAAATAGCATGCTCTTTTTGGCCAGACTCGGCATGTTGGCCCAAAACACACCCCATAGAATTCTCTAGTACTGTCAAGTACATGATCAAGGGTCTTCCTTCAACTGGAGGCATGAGAATAAGAGGTTCTTATAGGTATTCTTTGATCTTGTCAAAGGCAATTTGGCATTCATCGTTCCACCTGACTACCTAATATTTCTTCAAGAGTTTTAAGAGTGGCTCACAGGTAGCAGTTAAGTGTGATATGAAACGGGTAATGTAATTGAGACGACCCCGGTATCCTCTGACTTCTTTTTCGGAATGGGGGACTAGAATTTCTTGGATGGACTTTATCTTGGCGAGATCAACTTCAATGCCTTTATTGCTGACAACAAAACCTAGAAGCTTTCCAGAGCGTACTCCAAATGTGCACTTGTTAGGGTTTAACCTCAGCTTGTACTTCTTTAGTCTTTCGAATAGTTTGTGCAGGTGACCGAGATGTTCTTCTTCAGTTTGTGATCTAGAAAACATATCATCCACTGATACCTCTATCTCATGATGAATCATGTCATGAAATAAAGCAACCATAGCCCTTTGATATGTTGCCCCTGCATTCTTTAATCCGAACGGCATGACCTTGTAGCAGAAGGTTCCCCATTGCGTAGCAAAAGTAGTTTTTCCATATCTTCGGGAGCCATCTTTATTTGATTATAGCCTGAGAAGCCATCCATGAATGAGAAGACCTTATGCTGAGCATTATTATCGACTAAGACGTCAATGTGTGGTAGAGGGAAGCCATCCTTGGGGCTTACCCTATTCAGATCCCTATAGTCTACGCACATGCGAACTTTCCCGTCTTTCTTTGGCACTGGTACTATATTGGCCACCCATTGAGGATAGGATGTCACAGCTAGGAACCCTGCATCAAACTATTTCATTACTTCGGCTTTGATCTTTTCAGACATATCAGGCCTCATGCGACGAACCTTTTGTTTAACAGGAGGGCAGTCTTCTTTAGTTGGTAGACGATGAACCACGATGTCGGATTCCAACCCAGGCATATCTTCATAAGACCAAGCAAATACTTCCACATAATTGTGCAACATTTGAACTAATCTGCTCTTAACACTGCTTTCCAAATTAGTGTCGATCCTGATTTCCTTCTTATCTTACTCAGTACCCAAGTTGATAACCTCTACTGACTCTTCATGTGGTTGAATAGCATTTTCCACTTGTAATATAAGTCTAGCTAGTTCTCATGGTATATCATAATCTTCCTCGCCTTCGTCTTCGGCTTGGTGAATTGGATGTTCGAAATCATACTTGGCAATAGTAGAGTTGTTAACAATAAGATCCAAAGTGGATGATGATCTGCAAATGTGTGTGTGTGTGCTCATGTAAGATACATGGCTATTGAAAAATGTAATAAAGGAAATGAAAGACAATGAACATAAAATTTGAATGCAAAGAGGTCCAATGGTTTATATTAAATGATCATATGATAGATGAAACATGAGAAAAACCCTTAACAAATGGACCAAAGTGCCCCGGGCAAGGCACGTGGCTTAAAAGTCGTTGTTTGGAAATAATACTATAGACATAGAGTTCTTGAATTGACTAAAAAAGTAAATAGTAATTACTCCTCAATGAAAGAAACAGGAGTGAAATCCTTTGCATGCCAATTTTTAAGCTTCCCTTTGGTTGTTGGGTAGATCCAGTCTTCAAAAGCACACTCATCAGAGTCTTCTACAACATTCACTTCATAATTTTTGAGGTGGAGAGGCGGATTTCCAACGCGGGCCCTTCTAACTTCTTTTTGAGCTTTGGAGGTGAAACCTATCCCAAACTTGTCTTCCTTGAACGGGATATCAAGGAGTTGACCCCACATCGCATTGTTTCCTTCTTCCACCACAGCACGGGCATCCTTAAGAGAAACCATCTTGGGGATAACTTTATCAGCTCTTGGAGTGTTAGAGGAGATTTTAGTGGTGGCCACGACTTCAAACGTCTGGCAAGGAGTTTCTATGAATTCTCCATCCATTTCTACGTACTTGAAAGAATTGAGATGGCTTACCATAAATTCTTCTTCACTGTAAACAGTGACAACCTTCCCTTGAACTAGACATTTTAACTTCTGGTGGAGAGTAGAAGTGACCGCACCTGCCCCATGGATCCATGGGCGCCCAAGCAAGCAAGAATACACAAGCTGTATGTCCATTATGTAGAATGTGGAGTTGAAAATATGTGAACCAACCTTAATTGGGAGATCCACCTCTCCATGAACCATCCTTTTCGACCCATCAAATTCCCTCACCACAATATCACTTGGCTTCAAAACCAAACCTTCACAGTCTAGTCGATCTAAAGCGCCTTTAGGCAACACATTTAAAGATGAGCATGTGTCAACCAAAACATGTGCCAGAGTGGTCCCTTTAGATTCAACAGAAACATGTAAGGCTTTATTGTGATTCTTTCCCATGGGAGTTAAATCTGCATCGGAGAACCCCAGACCATTGTAAGCTGTCAGACTTGCTATGCAATTTTCAAATTGGTCGGCTGTGGTTTCTTGAGGCACATGAGCCTTTTTCAAAAACTTAATCAAAGCTTGTGCATGGGCGTCAGAACATAGCAATAAGGATAACATTGATATTTTAGAAGGGGTTTTCCCCAACTTCTCTACTATTTTGAAGTCTCTTTTCTTGATGATCTTCAGAATCTCCTCCATCTCTTGAGTGGATGGTTCTTCCATAACCAACTTTTTAGCAGGTGCCTCTTCCCTAGCAGAATCTCCTTCTTTCCCTTTCCCTTTAGTACTGGCACCAGAATTGTCATTGGTTATGCGGATTGGAACTGTGGTAGTGGTTGGTGGTGAGATAACAGGGGAAAAGACCCTTCCTGTTCTTGTGACTTTACTAGAACCAATAATATTAGTAACACCAGCTTCATTATCATCAATCCAAGAATCTTGTTTTACCTCATGATAATAAACCTTGGCACCATAATTCCAGGGTACCGCTTTATCAGAGATGTATGGAACAGATCCGGCAGTAGTGATTATGAGAGGAGCAATGATTGGTTCGTTCGAAATCTTGATAGGACCTTTGGATGAGATCCTAAAAGGTTTGTTTGAAATTGTTATGATGGCCAAATCTTCAACTTTGTCGATTGAATTTCTGATGGTGGGAATCTTTTCGAATAGAATCTCGCGGTTATTTATCAGGCGTTGCACACCTTTCTTCATTAGCTCGCATCCATTTTCTCGTTGATCACAACAGGCACAATTTTTGGAACATCTAGGAAACACACCGGTTTTTAGCAAATTAGCTTTCACAACGGTCAAGGGAGTTGTTAAATCTTCGACAGAGGTGATAAAATTAACATCATCAATGGCATTAACCCCTTTGCCATGTTTTGGCATTGGCGCAGTTATCACGTTTGGAGTAGCGGGTGGATCAAACTCAATTGTCTTGTTATCTATCAAATCTTGAATTTTGTTCTTCAAGGCCCAGCACTGATCGGTCTCATGGTCGGGGTTGTTGAAATGGTATGTGCAGTTTGCATTCGGTTTGTAATTAAGTGAGGAAACATCAGGGTTGGATGGTAGATTACGCAGAGTCACCAAATTGGCCTTTAGCAGATGTTGTAAGGCTTGTGATAATGACATGCTTATTTTTGTAAATTATCGTCGGGGAACTTCAGGTCTTTGATTGTTGGAGGGTTGCCTTTGAGTAGGTTGAGGGTTGGAAATTAACACAGCATTTATAGATGAATGATGGTCCTTCTTGGTATGGGCTCTTTCCCCATACACAACATTTGTTTCCTTTTTTCCAATGAAGGGCCTTCTGACGGAGTTGGATGTAGAACCAAATGCCACAGGAATTTTTCCGCTTCTAATACCACATTCGATCCTTTCACTAGTTAAAATCAACTTGGCGAATTCGGACGAAGAACTTCCGATTAATAGGTTGAATAATGGACCAGTTAACGTACCCATAAACATATCAACTAGCTCTCTTTCGGTCAAAGGTGGCTGGACTCTACTGGAAAGGTCCCTCCACTTTTGGGCATATACTTTAAATCCTTCGTTACTTCCCATGGTCATATTCTGAAGCTGAACTCTCGTTGGTGCCAAGTCGGTGTTGTATTGATACTGGTGATAGAAGGAAGTGGCCAAATCCTCCCACGTACAGATGCGGGAACCTTCTAATTGATAAAACCACTCTAGCCGAGTTCCAACTAGACTCTCTTAGAAAAAGTGAATCCACAGTTTTCTGTCAGCAGTGTGTGGTTGTATTTTGCGCACATAATCTCTTAGATATAGTTGGGGACAGGAGACCCCATCATACTTGGCGAATACTGGTGCCTTGAACTTATAAGGAATGACGACCCCAAGAACTAGGCCCAAATCACTAAAATCCAAGCCAGGCACAACTTGAATTTCAACTGCCTTTAGCCTATCCTCCAATTCTTTGTAATTTTCCTCACCAGCAGGTGGGTATTGTTCATCAAAGTGATCCTCATCTTCAGAATCTTGATCAATCACACCCTTAACACGGGCGTTTCTTGCCTCTTCTGCTTGGTTCTCATCCTCCTCAAATGAGTCTTCGACTACTTGCACTTGGCGAATCGGTTCTTTGAATCACTTCCCCATGTTGATGAGGGCCTTCTTTTTCTTCTTTTTGGTTGTCAATGTTGTCATTAGCTCTTGCTGCCCTTTGGACAAGGTCATCAAGGTGGCTTGGAATTGAATGTTCTGAGCTTTCAAGTCCTTCACTGTTTGTTTGAGATCCATTCTTACTGAAATAAACAGTAGAAGGATGAGGAAACCTGTTTGTGAAATGCTTGCTTATGATATGATGCATGAATATGTATGTGCAAATGATTTCAAGGATTTAAAGAATTTAAATTTGTATAGACAACGAGTGAACAAACGTTAACTTGTATTAAAGAGTTCTGATTTGAATACAAACATGCCTCTTGGGCTTACAACAACAAAAATAAGCATAAAGTAAACTCCTAAGACATAAAAGTTGTGCGCATCCTCTTTGGCGTATTGTAGGTGTTCAAACTCCTTTCTTCATGAAGTTCCCTTGTAAGCTCTAATATCTTCTTCTCTCCCTCATAGAACTTAGCTTCAAAGGTGTCTTGCTCTCCTCTTAACTGAATCCAAGCATCTTGCAAATCTTCGAGAGAAGTAGGCATATCAGGATAGAGGATAGTATGTGGAAAATCTCCCTCAACTACTGGCTCCATGGTAACAGGTAAGACGACTTCATAAGGCATCTTAAGACTTTGAGTGCGAGCCCGCACCCATTTAATATAAGGTTCCAAAGGAATGGAATTCTTACGCCCCAACGTCTTGCTATCAACTTTGTTAACCATACCCCAAGCTCGTATAAATCTTTGACGGTAACCTTGGTCTTCTTTGTCATAGTCGAACACCAGACCTTGAATGAGCATTTCATGAGGACTGTCTCTTTGGGCATACCCAAACTGTCGAAGAGCTAAAAAAGTATTGTAGGTAATTCCTCCCTTAATACCAAGAAAAGGGATGTTAGGGAATTCCCCACAGCGGTCAATGATGGAGACGTCTTCCAAGGATCTTGAACACCAACAGATGTCAGAATGGGTGAGGGACATTATCCTTTGAGACCATGTCAATCTTTGCTCGTTCTTCAGTACTGATTGAGGTAGATGTGAGACAAACCATTTGGCGAGTAAGGGAATACAACACAAGAGAGTTCCTCTTTTCTTCAGGGTGCGGGTATGAAGGCAATGCAAGATGTCTCCCAATATGGTAGGTATGGGATTGCGGGAGAGAAATACTTTGATGGAATTAACATATACGAATTGGTCCGAGTTGGGGAATAGGACCAAACCATAAATGAGGAGAGCCAGGACGTCTTCAAAAGCTTGGAAATCCATGTCGTCCCAGAATGAACGAGCCTTCTCCAATAGAAACTTGGCTAGGAAAACTTTAACCCCACTTCTTGTCTCCCGATTGGCTATGACGTCAGCTCTTTTCAGATGCAAAGCTTCGGCGATGACTTCAGGCTTTGGAATCCCTTCTAGGCCGGTGAATGGTATCCGATCAAGCACGGGCACCCCTAAGAGTAGAGAGAACTCTTCCAGTGTAGGTACCAACTGATAGTCCGGGAAAGTGAAACAATGATATGCGGGACCAAAAAATTGGAACAGTACACACATCATCTCTTCTTGGAAGTTGGATGTTGCCAAACTGAGGAGTCGACCATATCTCTTGCTAAAAGGAGAATCCCCGGGCACTCTTGAGGCTAACTTTTGAAGTTGAGGGTGTGCTTTTACAAAGCTGATTCGGATGGTGTTTCTTCGGCCGGGATTCATGACCTACAAAACAAAAACAAAGATAAATTTCTAAATCCTTGAAATGGTTAGTGAGTATGCGTATGATGCTTTATAATGTTCATGATGTTTATGTACAAGTACACAAAGCAAACAAATACCTATGTTTTAGGCTTGCATGAGGTCTTATAGGTAAGTACCCTCTTGAAGTTTAGTTGGCTCAACCTGTCCTAGTAATAGTGATCGGGTTCTAAAGGATCTCAATATCACCGACCTTTCTCTTAGGCATTGTCTCAGCATAATCAATCTTTTCATGCAGATGAGATATCCCAAAAGTCTAGTCTCAATGAGTGTAGCATCGAGTATCAACCAATTTTTAGTTCTACACCAAAATCGGTTATCTCACTACGTCCTAATGGCCAAGTTGGTCAAGTAAGGTTCTAAGGTCACTTGATGCTTCACGACACCACGCGGCGGCCCTGTACTCTCCTTGATTCAACTCAAGGGTTACCAGTACCAACCAAAGTGCCACATCAACGTAGCTACTGCTTCAACCGTGTCGGTATAGGCCGCACAGTTCCCTCACGGTCTATTGCTACTTACCTAAAAGGTGTACCCAAATCCGGGTGTAGGATTTAAAACAAACCCAAACAAGGAACCAAAATGTAAAGCAAACAAATCAAACAATGTAAGCAAGTAAATGCAATCTAACCCTAAGGTGACCCCACTTTTTAAGTCCCCCCCAGCAGAGTCGCTAGTTCTGTGATACGGTGGGAGAATTGGCTTTGAGGTTTTGCGTTTTATCGCAAATGTTGCGTTTTATCAAGAGTCGCCACCGACTTTTCTTTTATCCAATAAGGAAAGGTGAAAAAGCACAGGAAATACCTTTAGAGATGTTTTCTTGAGTTCGGGGGGTAGATTAAGAAAAGGGAAGGTATTAGCACCCTTTTCATCCATGGCTTTCCATGGGTTCTTAGTTGTTTGCTAGATCACTTACTTTTGTTTGAAAAATGTGCTTTTTGTGTGGTTTTGAAAGTATTTTAAAACGGTTCCATCATTTAGGCAAACTTTGTAATAGTTCTCGTTCGTAAGAACGTATACAAAGTGTTAAGCTTTTGAAAATATTTCACGTTTGGAAAGTGTTTTGAAGGTGTATGTGATTATTTTTGAAAATAGCAAGGATGTTTGTTTTGAAATTGAGCAAGCAACTAAAAGTAATCTACCTACTCAAAATATCTTAGATGTTCTTTTCCTCCTCCTTTAGACGTTGCTATCTTACCATTGTTTTGATAAGAAGCCCAATCGTTGGATGTGAAGGGACGGGAGTTGGTTCATCGTATGACCATGATAGCAATGTTGTGAGACGACTTAGAACTTTTATTTTAGGGACTAAGATCATTTTTGAAAGGCAACTTTGATAGCGTCATCGAGGGACTATGATCTTGTATTTTTCGATTTATTTGTGCTAAGACATCCCACATGCATAACATGACCATTTTTGTAAGGCAACAAGTGGAATCACCCTAGGGATGCTAGTGTGCAAATTTGTTTAATTTGCATGCATTTAATCTTGGTCTTGAATTATGGTTTTCTAACATTGGTTTTAGTCTTGTCATTCACACCCTAATTACTAACAATATATGAAAGCAATAAAAGTGCGGAAATGTAAAGTCCTACGCTATGACAATACTTAGGGGGTACATATTTATGAATGGGGATTGCAAATTAAAATTCTCGGTTACTATTACAACCATATTGAAATAGATAAGAATGTACAGGAAATGTAAAATGCTTATTTATTTAAGAAAAGAAATAAGTTTTGTTTAAGAAAGTATTTTTTGTCTTTTTATATTAAAAGAAAATATAATATGTGAATATGAAATATTTTTAGTGTTTTTTTATTAATGAAAAATAAAAGATGATGGCGAAAATAATAAAAGAGAAAGAAACCAAAATCAGTGCAAATGCATGAGAATAGAAGAGGTCATAAGTTCTTACTCTGACTTGCTGCACAAACAGAAACATGTTAGTAAAAATATGGAAGTTCAGAAGTTCTGGATCTTCTGAGAATTCAGAAGTTTTCAGAAGTTCTGATGCAACTGTCAGAACTTTGTCTCTCTCCTTGCTAGTCAGAACATCTGCATCTTAGTCATTTTGTAACAGAACAGAAGTTGCACACATAACAGTTATGACAAATTTCATGAAATATCAGAAGCATAAATCAGAAGCAATATGGATTTGCTAATCCTAATTCTGAGTCCAAATTTCTTTATGAAACTCTGAACTGGGATTTCTTCTACTTAGGAAGGCAGATGCATGAAATTTCAGAATATGTACATCATCAGGATCAGAATATCTTCATTATGTTAAATATGCAAAATCTGACAATGCCTAATTTGCCTGATGAGAGTCAGCAGAAAACTTACCTTGCAGCTGGAAAAGATTCTATGAACTGGAGGTTGATCCTGAACTCTGGTGATGTTCTGAGCAACTTCTTCATGTACTCAGTAGGATGGAAGTTTGCAACTTCTAGAACATCCAAGGGGTGATATTCTAACTTCTTTGAAGTGGAGGTGGATGGAGAGTGTATGGCAGTAGGAATATAGAAGTTAGGGTAACTTCTAATATGTGAATCAGCAACTGCATGGATGACTTCAATCAAGAAACATTTGAGGAAAAATGGAGTTTGAATGCAAGAATCAAATTCTAAGGTTTTGTACTTTTGTGTTTATAGGTTTGTGGATTCTTGGAATTTTTTGCAGGGGTTCAAGACTTTTCTTTCTCAAATTCCACAGCTCTTTATCAAATTTTTCTGACCGCTCCTCAATGGCTAATGGTGTTCTATTTATACGCAAAGGTTTTGTAGTTTGGAGATGTCAAGTGGCACCAACATCATATGCTAGATGTTGACTTACTCTTGAAGTAAGATTAAACAAGTGTGGTTCAATGCATCAAGTGGGATGGTTAGCAGCGCCTAAGCTGGATTTGTCAGCATGAATTAAGGAAAAGTAGAATCAGCGCATGGGCCTAGCATACTTTTGCACAAAAGTTTGTCCTCCCAAGACAGTAGGGATACACGTGGGGGAAATCCTTTGGGTAAAAACTCAAAAGCGGTTGCGAGCATTAAATGAGTTCCCATGTGAAACTCTTCATCCTTGCTTGATTCTGGATTAGAAGTTCTGCTTCAGCGTAGCATCTCATCTTCTTATCCTCTTATCTTCTGGCTCCAGCATGTTCTGAAGGATCCCTCAGACTTTCCAATAAGCTTACAGCGTGCTTAGTAACCTTCTTTAATTTAACCTAGCAAACTCTGACTGAACCTTTGTGAAAACTGGTCCAGAAGTTCTGACCAAACTCTATCTTGAGAATATCTAGAGTTTGTTGATTGTGAAAACTGGCCCAGAAGTTCTGAAATTGTCATATTTCTTAAACACTTAGAAAAATTTCTAAATATTTAGAATTTGACTTTTCCAAAGTAAAATTTGACTTTTGAAATTCTTGATGAAACAAACTTCATATTCCAACATGTCTTGATGAAATATGATTTTTTTAGATTTGATTTTGATCTAAAAGTCAAAGTTAGACTTCTCAGTGTGCAAATGACCATTTTGCCCTTGTGAATGGTTTGCTTGGAAAAATTGATAATTCAAGGCTTGGAATTGGATGAGAGAAAACTTGAGGATCCAGGGGGATTCCTTGAGAAATGAGAGGGCAAATTTTTTGGTACAACACCGCCCTTTCGGGTTTTCAACTTAGCGAGTTGTTCTTTTATTTCTTTAGGCGAAGTATTTATTGACTGCATCAACATTCATAGGACGTGGGAACTCCTCGTCATCCATAGTTTCAAGAATTAATACACCGCCAGAGAAGGCTTTCTTGACAACATATGGGCCTTCAAAGTTTGGAGTCCACTTTCCCCTAGAATCAGTGTTGAAAGACATGATCTTCTTGAGCACGAGGTGGCCTTCTCTGAATTCACGAGGTTTGACCTTCTTATCAAAAGCTTTCTTCATTCTCTTCTGATATAACTGTCCATGACACAAAGCTGTCATTCTCTTTTCTTCGATCAAATTCAGTTGGTCAAACAAGTTTTGGACCCATTCAGCCTCAGTCAACTTGGTTTCCATCATCACACGCAAAGAGGGAATCTCAACCTTGACTGGGAGTACAGCTTCCATTCCATAAACCAGGGAGAACGGGGTTGCTCTTGTTGAAGTGCGGACAAATGTTCCATATCCATGCAAAGAAAAATGGAGCATTTCATGCCAATCCTTATAAGTAACAACCATTTTCTGGATAATCTTCTTGATATTCTTATTAGCAGCTTCAACAACCCCATTCATCTTTGGCCTGTACGGAGATGAATTGTGATGGACAATCTTGAATTCTTCACACAGTTTTATCATCATTTTACTGTTCAAATTCAAGCCATTGTCGGTGATAATTCTTCTCGGCACACTATACCGACATATAAGGTTATTCTTGATGAAGCGCATAACCACCTGCTTAGTAACATTGGCATATGAAGTAGCCTCCACCCACTTGGTGAAGTAATCAATTGATACCAAGATAAAACATTGTCCAATTTGAAGCTTTGGGTTCTATCATCCCGATCATGTCAATACCCCACATAGAGAAATGCCATGTGGAAGAGATCACATTGAGAAGTTTCGGAGGCACATGAACCTTGTCCGTATAAATCTAGCATTTATGACACTTCTTTGCAAATTTGTAACAATCAGATTCCATTGTCAGCCAATAGTAACCTGTCCTTAGCATCCTTTTAGCCATCGAATGTCCATTGGCATGAGTTCCAAATGAACCTTCATGAACCTCATGCATCAACATGCCTGCTTCGTGTCTATCCACGCATCTGAGCAAGACCATGTCATAATTTCTTTTATACAACACATTTTCACTGAGGAAGAAATTGCCTGCCAATCTTTTCAATGTCTTTCTATCTTTATTCGATGCACCAATCGGGTATTCCTGAGTCTGGAGAAAATGCTTGATATCATAATACCAAGGCTTCTCATCTTCTACCCCCTCTGTTGTAAACACATGAGCGGGTCTATACAGTCGTCGAACCATAATTCGAGGTACATCATTCCAAGTATTTACTTGTTACATAGAAGCCAGAGTTGCCAGAGCATCCGCCATTTGATTTTCATCTCTTGGAATGTGATGGAATTCAACTTTATTAAAGAAGGGTAACAACCTTATAGCATAATCTTTGTAAGGGATCAAGCTGGGGTGACGAGTATCTCATTCTCCTTTAATCTGGTTTATTACCAAAGCTGAATCACCATACACATCTAAAATTTTAATTCTGAGATCAATAGCTTCTTCGAGACCCATGATGCAAGCCTCATATTCTGCCATATTATTATTATAATCAAATGTCAACCTTGCGGTAAAAGGAATGTGCGATCCATGTGGAGTGAAAATCACAGCACCAATTCCTTTACCATAAGCATTCACAGCTCCATCAAATATCATACTCCAACGAGATTCAGGGTCAGGACCTTCCTCAGGAAATAGTTCATCATAATCTTTCACTTTCAGTAACATCACATCCTCGTCATGGAAATCATACTCCACAGACTAATGATCCTCCACTGGTTGGTGAGCAAGATAATCAGCCAACACACTGCTTTTAACAACTTTTTGAGTGCGGTATTCAATATCATATTCAGATAGCAACATCTGCCAGTGGGCAATTCTCCCAGTAAGAGCAGGCTTTTCAAAAATGTACTTTATTGGATCCATTTTGGAGATCAACCATGTGATATGATTCAACATATACTGCCGCAAACGCTTTTCCGCCCAGGCCAAAGCACAACATATCCTTTCCAGCATGGAATACCGCAACTCACAATCAATGAACTTTTTACTGAGATAATAAATAGCGAACTCTTTCTTCCCTGTTTCATCTTGTTGTCCCAAAATACAACCCATGGATTTATCTAACACTGTCAGATACATAATCAACGGTCTTCCTTCGATAGGAGGGAGCAAGATAGGAGGTTCAAGCAGATATTCTTTAATAATTTAAAATTCCCTTTGGCAGTCATCCGTCCACACACAACCTTGATCTTTCTTTAACAACTTAAAGATTGGTTCACATGTTGCAGTCATGTGGTAAATGAATCTAGAAATATAATTCAAACGCCCGAGGAACCCTCTGACTTGTTTTTCAGTTCTTGGAGCTGGTATCTCTTGAATTGCTTTGACTTTATCAAGGTCAACTTTAATTCCTTTTTGGCTAACAATGAAACCTAACAATTTTCCTGATCGAACACCGAAGGTGCTTTTATTTGGATTCAAGCAGAGAC
Organism: Vicia faba; assembly: GCA_948472305.1. Classification (NCBI taxonomy): domain Eukaryota; kingdom Viridiplantae; phylum Streptophyta; class Magnoliopsida; order Fabales; family Fabaceae; genus Vicia; species Vicia faba. The sequence goes on from OX451740.1 coordinate 478,826,998, forward strand.
AATACTTCCTCAATCGCTAAAACAACTTCAATAAATCTTCTACATGCCCTTCTTTCGTCTGGGATTTATCAACCCGAAGGGCATCACTCTGTAATAGAATGTTCCCCAGGGTGTGATGAACGTTGTTTTTTCCATGTCCCGTGGAGCCATTCTTATTTGATTATACCCGGAAAACCCGTCCATGAACGAGAATACTTTGAATTTTTTTGTGCTATCCACTAACATATCAATGTGTGGCAATGGAAAATCATCTTTTGGACTAGCTTTATTTAGATCTCTGTAATCTACGCACATGCGGACTTTTCCGTCTTTTTTCGGTACTGGGACAATATTGGCAATCCATTGAGGATACACTGACGTCACAAGAAAACTAGCATTAATCTGCTTTAGAACCTCCTCTTTGATCTTCACTGCCATATCTGGGTGAGTTCTTCTCAACTTCTGTTTGATTGGCGGGCACTTTGGATTCAACGGAAAACGGTGCTCTACAATATCTGTATCTAGACCAGGCATATCTTGATAAGACCAAGCAAAAATATCCATATTCTCTTTCAACAGCTCAATCAACCTTCTCTTCATATCAAGATGCAACAATGCTCCAATCTTGACTTCCTTCAGATCATCTTCTGAACCCAAATTGATCACTTCTAATGGCTCTTTGTAACACCCTGTTTTTGATTAAATATTAATTCGATTATATGAAATAAATATATTTATATTGTTGAAATATTATCTTGAATAAGATTAATTTGGTGTGTAATAATATTTGGCTTTGTTTGATTAATTGGTATAATTGAATTAATATGACTAATTGATATTTATTACTATCTTGGGCTATAATTTGAATTAATTATGTTGCGGCCAAATTAGAATTATAGAAAGTTGGAGGGATAGAAGTTAGTAGTAGAAAAGTTTGTTTTATAAAATAGAGAAAGAATAGTTGGTAAGAGGTAGAAAGAAAGAAAAGAGGAAAAGAGAGAAGAAGAAGAGAAAGAGAAGGAGAGCCTTGGAGAAGAGGAAGAAACAAGAACATCAAAGGCTAGGGTTTGGATTGGGTAAAAGATCATGAAGCTTTGCAAGAACACTTTGAGGTAAGGGGTTTGGTCATTCTTTTACTATGAATAAAGTTGTGATATATTCTATATGAGTTAGGGTTTGTAGGGATGATGGATTCTTGATGCCATGGTTGTTGTGATGATGAAACATGAATGGGTATTAGTTAGGATGAAATAAGAACCATGAAATGTGGGTTTTGGTGGAAACCCCATTTGTGCCCTATTTTGCAAAACCATAGAAATGAGGAAATGATGGCATGAGATGAATGGAATTGATTGGTGTTTTGATGTGGTATTGATCCTATTGTATGCCTTAGATCATTGCTATATGGTAGGAATTCGATTTAGATGGTTTTAGGATGTTTGGGGATGATTAGGAATGGATTGGGGTGATTTTGGGAAGCATAAAAACGTGAAAAATGGTGTTGCAGAGTCATCAACACGGGCCGTGTTGATGCACACGGGCACCCGTGTTGATGCTCGGGTAGGTTTTTCCCAAAAATCGTTTCGGCCATAACTTTTGAACCGTAACTCCGATTTAGGCGTCGTTTGATGCGTTGGAAAGCTAGTGAAATTTTCTATATTATTATGAGGAATTAGGTAGCTTTAAGAGCTTATTTTAATAAGTGATTATTGGAGAAAGTGTTTATGTTTATAGGTGAATTTGATTGTTATGTATTTTAGTGAAGTGTTTGGTGATGTTTGGTGTACTAAATGAATGATCTTGTGAGTTATACATCAAATGCAAAATGCATTATGTTTTGATATGGTTTGAATGATTGGGTATGACAACATGTATGCTTATGTTTAATATGCATGTTTGTATGAAAATGATGATGCTACATGATGATATGGGAGGCTTGTGATGAATTGTTCATGACTAAATGATTTTTGTTGATAATGATGATATATGTCCTTGTACATGATGATGTGATGATCATATTGATATTGTCGATATATGCTTCCGATTTGTGAATGCATGACTTTTGATGATGATGAATTACCGTTCGAGTTACATTCCGGTGACTCGATCGCGATGAGAAACATTGAGAATAATGCCGGTTCATTGATAATGACTTTATGTTGAAATATACTTTCCGATTTGGAATTGTTGATAGTTAATGGTTTATGTTTTGGTTGAGTAAGTAATCTTGTTTGTATACATTTTACTTGACGTTGAGATTGATAAATTATATGTATGCATGCATGTACAATAGTTGATGTTCCATTGGTTGGATTTGATGGCATGTGTATGTTAAGATCATTGTGAGTCTTAATTGCATGCATTGGATTATATTGTACATTGCATGGCATGGTGGTCTTGAAACAGAGACGGTGGAACTTTGGGTCCACAATATCTAGACGGTGACCCTATTGTGGGAAAAGACGTAGTGACCTTGATCCGGAAGGGAAACATAGGTGGTGGAACTTTGGGTCCACAATATCTAGACGGTGACCCTATTGTGGGAAAAGACGTAGTGACCTTGATCCGGAAGGGAAACATAGGTGGTGGAACTTTGGGTCCACAATATCTAGACGGTGACCCTATTGTGGGAAAAGACGTAGTGACCTTGATCCGGAAGGGAAACATAGGTGGTGGAACTTTGGGTCCACGAGTCGGTACCCGCATTTGCATACGTTGAGTCGTGTTGTGAGTCACATGTATAATTGTGCATGATATGTATGTGTGTTGATGTGTTTGATTATGTGCCAATATTGTTGTTGTTTGAATTATGGTTATGTGCCAAGGATTTGAGTATTCGGATAATCGGTTTACATGGTTAATGTGTTGGAAATGGATTCCTTGAGTAAGGATGCTACAGGTGATAAAATGAATATGATCATTATGTATTGCTTTATTTATTGCCATTTCATTTACTTAAAATTACATGTTATATGATTATTGGAATTCTTACCCTTTTGTTGGCCAATGCTTTTGATGGCATTGTGCAGGTACCGAGGACGGTAGCGCGAGGCGCTAGCTAACGGATGCATTGGATTGCAATCTGTTTTATTTGATTAGAGTCGAGTCGATGCTCTGGTAGTAACACATGGGGGGGGGGAATTTATTAGTGTCGAACTCGATTATTTTGTATTTGGATTATGATGTATATAATCCTTATTCGTGTATATGATGTTTTGTATATGTGAGACTTGATAACATATGCTTATGTGAATTATGATGGCTTGATGCCTTGAATTATGTTTTGATTCCTCCATAAATGGAGATGATGTGAAATTATGAAACTCCGTTGCGTTTGCACGAGAGAATGAAGTAAATATTTATAGTATGTTTGTTTTGTGTTGGAATGCTTATACTTTCAAACATACCCTGTCTGTTTTTCCTTAAAAACTTTGGAATGTGATGTGTGTTGTGGCATCCCTTCCGTGCAATTTTATTTCTCTGATTTTAATCTTTACCTTTAATTTGGGTATTTAGAAGGGGTGTTACAATAGTGGTATCAGAGCAGGTCGGTCTATCGGCCAGGTTGTTTATGTGTTTAATCCCTTTTGGTACGCGACATGTGTGTGAAACACTGTCGGTACTTGTTTGTGTCCTTTTCGTTGTCTGCAGAGGTACGTGTGAAATAAGTGGGGGAGAAGTTTCTTCTCTGAAGTTTTGTGCAAGAGGTTGGTTCAGTATACCGCCGATTGTAAGATGTAAGTAGTGCCGAACAGTTGATGCTTCAAGCATGGTTATGTTTAAGTAGCTTGAGGGGTAAGATTGAAGATGATGTGTGGTTTGATAACGATGGTTAATGCCACCTCATGATTGTCGACTGTCCATTGACAAATTGAGGGACTGATCATCCTTAATCTCTTGTTGATAGTAGTCGGGAATTGTGTTGTTTGGGATAGACTTGTCTTGCCAACTTATTAGAGTGTGAAGCAGATGAGTTGGCACAAGGCAGTGTACGGTTACTTGAGTTGTGGGCGAATTTGGATTTTGGTGAGAAATAAGATTTTTGGCAAGCGAGCTTCTTGTTGTGATTCTTCCGAAACCTTTTGTGGATTTGTGAGTGAATTACCGCTGTAGTGCGAGGTGAAGTTTTGATGGATTTAGTTTCTGGAACTAGTTGGGATTCGAAGTATCCTTAAGGGATGTTTGTTTCTGAATTAGAGTTGAAGAGTCAACTTGAATATTGGTTTTAGTAGAGTTTGTTTGTTCGAGTGGTTCGCCGTGGAGTGCGCCAATTGTGTTGTTCGAGAAGAGCAAAGGTTACCTAATGTTGGTGTGTCGTTTGTAGTCAAGGAATGAAGCGGATGTTGAGGACGAGTGTCTGCTTCAGAGGATTGATATTTAAGTGAAGCAGTTATTTGGAGTTTATGTGTTTAGTGAGATCGTTTTGAAGTCTGGCTTCCTATGGGTTAGTGTGAGGGTTGAAGATGTTCAGGTAATGCTTTTCAAGATAGTGTATGGTCCGGGCGAGTATAAGCTGATGTCATTAGTGTGACTAATGCGTCAGGTAAGATTTTGAAATGTTCCAACAGTACTCTCATGAGTAGCTGAAGAGTTGTTTCGTGTTCATGGATATTATTTGGTTTACATCAAGTTAAGGGATTGTGGCAAGCATCCGAGTGTTGCGTTATCAGTAGTGGAGTTAGATTGGTGCATGTTGAGTCCTCTAAAGAAGGAGTTTTGGAACTGTTGGACATGAGTGTCTTAAGTAAGCAACTTAGATGGCAATATTTTAGACAGTTCCGCGAAGATCTATTTTGGGTCTTGTCGAAGACTTTAAGGGGATAATTCATAGTTTAGAAGTTCTTTTGTTTTGGATGGTTAACTTTGTGAGTTTGATGGAAGATATTTTTATGAGTTGGTATTGATCGTGAGTATTTTGACCCGAAATGGTTGAGTCACTAATTGGACTTCGCCATGGGAAGCGAAATTGTTTTGACCGGTGAAAAGTTTAGCGAATGCCTTGATTTTGGTTTTGTTTTGTACTGAAGAACCTGGTGCGACGTGTTGTGATATTTTGTTTTGGACGTAAGATGTATTTCGACATAGAGTTGGAAAAGTGTATTACTACCTTGGAACGATTTGATTTTTCTTATGGAAAATTATCGGATGCGGGAGTTAGAGTTTGATGCAGTTATGATCATTGGAACCTTATAGGTACAGATGTTAACGACAAGGAGATTGGAATTGTTGAAGACAATTCAAGTTGAGTATGATCTATAAAGAGACTTCGTCTGTTGTTGAGTTTATTAAGTTGATATTGAGGATAACCCAAGAATATCTTATTTGAGATTTATTATTTTGAAAGAATGTTGCATGTTTGTTTTGAGACGCTTGTTGAGATTAAACTCAGAAGGTTATTAAGGATTCGTTCACTACTACCATATGGATTTCACCGGATACTAATGGTCGCGGTGGATTATTAGATTACGACTAAAATAAGTCTTGGCGGTAAGGAATTTGGTGATGGTTTGGTAACCACGGGTACTTAAAGATGATTGATGTTTTATAGAGGAAGATGTTCTGTTTGTGACTGAAGTCGGTCGCGACGGTGTTTATATTGGATTCCATAGAAATTGATGTTATGGTTCTAAGTCCAAACTATGTTGTAATTTCAAGAGTATGAGACGAAATTGATGAGTAGAGTTCTTGAGAGAGTGTTTTGGTTTGGATTACCACTTTAGAAGATTGAAAGATATGAGAGATGTTTCGAATAAGAAACCGGTGTATTAATCGTTGCGACGATGTGAGGATAGTGATTACGTAATTAAACTTTGGGAATTGAATTGTTATAAGGGAAGACTTCGTGGAAGTCAAGTGTATACATCGAAGTTTCACAAGTGAAATATTTGGACAATATTTGAAGAGGTCAAACTATGTCGTGTATTTCAGAGGATCAACGGACGTTGATCAATCGAGAATGAAAGAGTGATTCTTCGAGTTGATGAAGCTGATGTTGCGAGGTGTCTTGATGGGTGTACGCTTTGAACGTATCCATTTTGGGTGATTGGGAAGTTGAGGATTAACCAAGTTGTTTTACGGTTGGCATCTTATGCATAAAGTGACACAGCATGGTTTAGGTATCGAGCATTGAGTTTTAGCGAGTATGCGGGATTGTTGGATTTGGGCTAGTGAGTTATAGTTGCAAGTCGTCAGTATACGTCCTAGGATGAGTGGTGTGTCGCAGTTCAGTTATGTTTGGGTAACTTGGTATTGTTCAAGGGTGGTACGTTGGTAATCTACAAGGACGATGTGACCTTGTGATTTTCTGGAATGAGAGCGATAACTGCAAGTGTGATTCTTGAGTTCGTACTTATGCGTGAATGATGGCATCTTTTCGTGTTTGCGTAGCACGCGTGGTTTTATCCTTTCTGATTGTTTCAGTTTTGGTTTGTATAACCATTTTGTTGTTTTTGTTTTAGCGATGGTGTCGGTCTTGTGTCGTAGGACTTTATGTTCCTACCTTTGGTGACTCGTTTCCGAGGCGTCGGTTCGAGTGTATGACTAATTCTATGGTTGAGACGTTAGAATGGTACCGATCTTGTTTGTTTAGTTCTCGAGCGAACCGGTGTGTCTGCGACTTGTTTAGTTGTTGGGTGTTAGTAGATTGTCGAGTGCATTGTATGGGCTTCGCATCTCGGCATGGTTGTTCTTGTCTAAACGTTATGGCTAGGGGAGATGCCCTTGTGTTAGGTGTATTTTGTATGTTGTTTAATTAACGCGAGGATTGGGTGGACGAATGCGTAGGCATGTCCCGATTTGTTCGTTTTGGCCAAATTTTCGGGGCCGAAAATCTTTTAAGTGGGGGAGAGTTGTAACACCCCGTTTTTGATTAAATATTAATTCGATTATATGAAATAAATATATTTATATTGTTGAAATATTATCTTGAATAAGATTAATTTGGTGTGTAATAATATTTGGCTTTGTTTGATTAATTGGTATAATTGAATTAATATGACTAATTGATATTTATTACTATCTTGGGCTATAATTTGAATTAATTATGTTGGGGCCAAATTAGAATTATAGAAAGTTGGAGGGATAGAAGTTAGTAGTAGAAAAGTTTGTTTTATAAAATAGAGAAAGAATAGTTGGTAAGAGGTAGAAAGAAAGAAAAGAGGAAAAGAGAGAAGAAGAAGAGAAAGAGAAGGAGAGCCTTGGAGAAGAGGAAGAAACAAGAACATCAAAGGCTAGGGTTTGGATTGGGTAAAAGATCATGAAGCTTTGCAAGAACACTTTGAGGTAAGGGGTTTGGTCATTCTTTTACTATGAATAAAGTTGTGATATATTCTATATGAGTTAGGGTTTGTAGGGATGATGGATTCTTGATGCCATGGTTGTTGTGATGATGAAACATGAATGGGTATTAGTTAGGATGAAATAAGAACCATGAAATGTGGGTTTTGGTGGAAACCCCATTTGTGCCCTATTTTGCAAAACCATAGAAATGAGGAAATGATGGCATGAGATGAATGGAATTGATTGGTGTTTTGATGTGGTATTGATCCTATTGTATGCCTTAGATCATTGCTATATGGTAGGAATTCGATTTAGATGGTTTTAGGATGTTTGGGGATGATTAGGAATGGATTGGGGTGATTTTGGGAAGCATAAAAACGTGAAAAATGGTGTTGCAGAGTCATCAACACGGGCCGTGTTGATGCACACGGGCACCCGTGTTGATGCTCGGGTAGGTTTTTCCCAAAAATCGTTTCGGCCATAACTTTTGAACCGTAACTCCGATTTAGGCGCCGTTTGATGCGTTGGAAAGCTAGTGAAATTTTCTATATTATTATTAGGAATTAGGTAGCTTTAAGAGCTTAGTTTAATAAGTGATTATTGGAGAAAGTGTTTATGTTTATAGGTGAATTTGATTGTTATGTATTTTAGTGAAGTGTTTGGTGATGTTTGGTGTACTAAATGAATGATCTTGTGAGTTATACATCAAATGCAAAATGCATTATGTTTTGATATGGTTTGAATGATTGGGTATGACAACATGTATGCTTATGTTTAATATGCATGTTTGTATGAAAATGATGATGCTACATGATGATATGGGAGGCTTGTGATGAATTGTTCATGACTAAATGATTTTTGTTGATAATGATGATATATGTCCTTGTACATGATGATGTGATGATCATATTGATATTGTCGATATATGCTTCCGATTTGTGAATGCATGACTTTTGATGATGATGAATTACCGTTCGAGTTACATTCCGGTGACTCGATCGCGATGAGAAACATTGAGAATAATGCCGGTTCATTGATAATGACTTTATGTTGAAATATACTTTCCGATTTGGAATTGTTGATAGTTAATGGTTTATGTTTTGGTTGAGTAAGTAATCTTGTTTGTATACATTTTACTTGACGTTGAGATTGATAAATTATATGTATGCATGCATGTACAATAGTTGATGTTCCATTGGTTGGATTTGATGGCATGTGTATGTTAAGATCATTGTGAGTCTTAATTGCATGCATTGGATTATATTGTACATTGCATGGCATGGTGGTCTTGAAACAGAGACGGTGGAACTTTGGGTCCACAATATCTAGACGGTGACCCTATTGTGGGAAAAGACGTAGTGACCTTGATCCGGAAGGGAAACATAGGTGGTGGAACTTTGGGTCCACAATATCTAGACGGTGACCCTATTGTGGGAAAAGACGTAGTGACCTTGATCCGGAAGGGAAACATAGGTGGTGGAACTTTGGGTCCACAATATCTAGACGGTGACCCTATTGTGGGAAAAGACGTAGTGACCTTGATCCGGAAGGGAAACATAGGTGGTGGAACTTTGGGTCCACGAGTCGGTACCGCATTTGCATACGTTGAGTCGTGTTGTGAGTCACATGTATAATTGTGCATGATATGTATGTGTGTTGATGTGTTTGATTATGTGCCAATATTGTTGTTGTTTGAATTATGGTTATGTGCCAAGGATGTGAGTATTTGGATAATCGGTTTACATGGTTAATGTGTTGGAAATGGATTCCTTGAGTAAGGATGCTACAGGTGATAAAATGAATATGATCATTATGTATTGCTTTATTTATTGCCATTTCATTTACTTAAAATTACATGTTATATGATTATTGGAATTCTTACCCTTTTGTTGGCCAATGCTTTTGATGGCATTGTGCAGGTACCGAGGACGGTAGCGCGAGGCGCTAGCTAACGGATGCATTGGATTGCAATCTGTTTTATTTGATTAGAGTCGAGTCGATGCTCTGGTAGTAACACATGGGGGGGGGGGGGAATTTATTAGTGTCGAACTCGATTATTTTGTATTTGGATTATGATGTATATAATCCTTATTCGTGTATATGATGTTTTGTATATGTGAGACTTGATAACATATGCTTATGTGAATTATGATGGCTTGATGCCTTGAATTATGTTTTGATTCCTCCATAAATGGAGATGATGTGAAATTATGAAACTCCGTTGCGTTTGCACGAGAGAATGAAGTAAATATTTATAGTATGTTTGTTTTGTGTTGGAATGCTTATACTTTCAAACATACCCTGTCTGTTTTTCCTTAAAAACTTTGGAATGTGATGTGTGTTGTGGCATCCCTTCCGTGCAATTTTATTTCTCTGATTTTAATCTTTACCTTTAATTTGGGTATTTAGAAGGGGTGTTACACTCTTTATATAGCTGAATGGTATTTTCCTCGTGCTCAAGCAACCGTGAGACCTCTTCTGGAATCTCATCATAATCTTCTTCTTCGGCCCCATACACAAGACATTCAAAGTTGGGAGAGGGTGCAGGGTCATTGTATTCAACGGGTTTTTTAATTAATCTGCACATATGATTTATGATTGCTTTTAGAAACTGACACATATAACAAGTGATCATGCAGATTGAATTTCAATTATTATTTATTTTGAAGGGTTTTTTTCTGATTAACATTTTCCAAGAAAAATCAGAATATAAAGACACAATTTGGGAAACAAAGACAACTTTTATTATTGATTTTAAAAGTCACAGCAAATAGATAAGCCCTACAACATTAATACTTCCACCTTGGGCAGAGTGAAAGCTTTTCAAAAAGATTAACAAAACAAATTACTTTGAAACATGTATGTAAGAGGGAACATCAATGGTGATCCAGTTCTGAACCCTAACTCCGTGCGTCACATAATTCGACATTTCCTACTTTGCTTCATCTTTCATAATGGCATTAATCTCGGAAAAAGTTGTGTGATACGGTGGAAGAAATGACTTGGTTGTTTTGCGTTTGATTGCAAATGTTGCGGTTAGCAAGAGTCGCCACCGACTTTTCTTTTATCCAAAAAGAAAGGTGAAAAAGCATAGGAAAGACCTTTGAGATGTTTTCTTGAGTTGGGGGGGTAGATTATGAAAAGGGAAGGTATTAGCACCCTTTTCATCCATGGTTTTCCATGGGCTCTTAGTTACATGCTAGATCACTTGCTTTTGTTTGAAAATGTGCTTAATGTGGTTTTTTGAAAGTATTTTGTAAAGAGGCCTTTGTTTAGGCAAACTTTGTAATGATTATCGTTTGTAAGAATGTATACAAAGTGTTTGATCTTTTGAAAATGTTTTCAAGTTTGAAAGGTGTTTTGAAAGTGTATGTGTTTGTTTTGAAAATAACAAGGATGTTTTGTTTTAAAATGGATCAAGTAACTAGGAACATTCTACCTACTCAAAAGTCTTTCATGTTCATTTCATTTCTTCCTTTGACATTGTTATCTTACCATTGATTTGGTAAGTAACCTTATCTTTGGATGTAAACGAGACGGGTGTGGGTCATTGTATAACCATGATTAGCAATGTTGCAAGGTATCTTAGCATTTTTCTTTAGGGACTAAGATCATTTTGAAAGGCAACATGGATAGCGTCATCGAGGGACTGTGATCTTGTATTTTACTTATTTTTTGCTAAGATGCCTCACATGCATAATATGGCCATTTTTGTAAGGAAACCAAGTGGATTCACCCTAGGGGTGTTTGTGTGCAAGTGTATTGATTTTCATGCTTGATTTGTCTTTGATTAGGGTTTCCTATTGATTGGTTTTAGTCTTTCCATACAAAACCCTAATTACTAGCATTTGTATATAAAGCGATAAATTGCGGAAATTAAAATTACTACACTATTACAATACTTAGGGGAGGGGTGTACAAATTACAAATGAGGAACATTGAAAGAATTTAAATCTAAATAATATTACAACCATATTGAATTTTGAATAAATGTACAAAATAAATAAATAAATGCGAGAATGTGAAATGTAAGAAGAAATGAGATTTTTTATTTGGTTTTTTATGAGAAGATGTTTTTGACTTAATTAATTAAAATAAAATAATTAACTTAAAAAAAGGAAAATAATATTAAGTTAGTAAACTAAATTAATTTAAAGAAAACAAGTTTTTTTAGGGTTTTTATGGATTTACCTAAGTTAGTAAATAAAAAAATAATTAAATAAAAGTCCTAAATTCTAAATGGATTTTAATTTACAAGAAAAATAATAATATTTAAAAATTAAATCATCTAAGTATTATTAAAAAAAGGAATTATTTGGAGAAAATGTTTTTGCTCTTTTATTTTTGTAAAGAGAAATAAATTAAAAAATAAATAATTAAAATATAAATATTTTGGATTTTTATGATTAATGAAAATAATAATAACAACAATAATAATAGTATTAATAATAATAATAAATAAAAGATAAAAAAAGTAAAAAAATAAAATAAAGTAAAAATAAAGTCAGGGAGGTTGATAAGTGAAATAGGGGGTATTGTGAGAAAAAAAAAGTCAGGCCCAAAGGATGGCCCAAATGCTGCAAAAAAGTGTCAAAAATGTGAGAAAATGTAAAAAAACACAAAAGGTCACGCTGGGGCTTGAACCCGGGACCTCATAGTGACAGACGCGCGCTTTAACCACTGGGGTGGTGATACATCCGTTAACTTATGTCAAATTATAAATATATAACACAAATCTTGCCCTAAATATACTTCATCTTCAACCTCCAGCCAGAAGCCCTGCAACTTGTTCATTTCTCAACCATTTGCAAAAATATAAATATGAAAGTTGTGTAAAATTTCACCATGATTCCAGAAATGTAAACACCTTAAACTAATTCTCAAAAACGAGCATGAATTTTGAATGGTACCAAATTCTGACCTAACTATTCCAAGATGTTCAGATTCAAAATTCTAACTCCTTAAGCAATATAAATGAAATCTAAAGACATGGTTAGCTTCAGGAAAAGGATACCTACATTTCTTATTCACAAATGAACTATTAATGATGCCTGTATGAAGAGTTCAAAAATCAGAAAACTCACCTTGTAAGAGGATGTCGTGTATTGAGTTTGAGCAGATTTTAGTGATTTCCAATGATTGGATTAGCTTTCTCAAGTTCCCAGGAAGCTAATGTGATGCTTAGCTTGAGCTGAAAGTGCTTGAGGAGTTCTGGAGAAGTCCAAGTGCAAAGCTCTGTTTTTGAAAATGGAGGATGGTGTTAATGGTGTTACAGTCTTGTAACAGAGTGTGGGATGAGTTCTAAATGATGTTTAGAAACTTTAGGAACCAAAAGGCTTGAAAATGCACGAGGGAGACGTGAGTTTCAAACTTTTGGTCAGGTTAGGCAACAATGGAGGTATGTGATGCAGTTATAAGTTCTTGGTGTTTTTAGGGGTCAAGCATGCATGTGATTTGTTGCAAATGACTTGTGTATGTATAAGCAAAAGGTTGGAGAGCTATTGCACAAAGGATTTCTGAGTTATAGAGTTATGGCTAGGTTTCTTGATTTTGAAGAAAAGTGAATGTATGGTTCCAAGAGGAAGTACAAGCATGAGCTGAGTGATTGTAAGGGTTGGGGAAAACTTCTCTTGAGTTATGGGACGTTTATGATCAGAAGAAATCCATTTCAAGGCTCAAGAACAAGTTTTTTTTGCATTAAAGCTACTTTTTCAAAATGGCATTGTGCACTTTCTTCCTAAAATGGATATAAAGCATGGCATTGCATTAAATGCTTGAGTTGAGACCTCTAACAGCTGTGCAAGAAATTAATTATGGAGTGCCTAACAAGTTTGAGGCCTGTAAAGTAGAGATCATGCAGCATAGGTTTGAAATTTGAATCTTGTTCATCACAAAATGACCTATAATTTTAGTTTGAAACCCTAACTTCCTCTCTTTGATTCTCCATGCTCAAGAATGATCTCAAGGAGTTCTTGGACATTTTTGAAATCTTGTAATGTTGTCTACAACCCATCTTTGAATCACTTTTTAAAAATACCCTTGGAACTATATGAAAAAGTGCCATGAAGTTAGGTCAAACTCCTGCCTAAACTAGGGAAAAATTTCACTAAGTGTTTAATTTCAAGACCATGACTTCATGAATTAATAACTTGAGATCCAAGCATTTTTAGGAGAAGTTGTGTAAAGAAATGTTGTAGATATCATGGAGATCTACAACTTTCATGTTGAAAGTTTCTTTTGAAACATCTTGCATCATGGTGAAAATTTTGCTCAAAGTTGTGAAAAAACATGAAGTTTTAAACACTTAGAAAAATTTCTAAGTTAGAAAACTTTGACTTTTCAAAATGAAATCTTGACTTTTTGATTTCTTGATGAATAAATTTCATATTTTGACATGTTTTTATGAATTGGGATCTTTGACACTTGATTTTAACCAAAAAGTCAAAGTTTGACTTTTTAGTGTACAGTTGACTTTTGATCAGTTGACTGAAAATTCACTATCAATCCAAATGATTTTGAACAATGTTTTGGGTCATGAAATTAGGTCAAAATGATGAAATTGAAATCTTGAGATCATGCTTCAAACCAATTGACCATTTGCTAGGTCAAAAATCAGAATATGCCCCTTCTCAGTCAAAACCCTAATTTTGATCATTTTGCCCTTTTGATGATTTGATCAAATTTCTTAAGGAATTGTGGTTCAAACTTGATCAAATGATACATATGAGTTTATAATGTTGATGTAGATAAAAAATTATGAAGTTTGACTATAAATTGGCCATAGTTGACTTTTTCCCCAATACGACTGATTTTTAGGTCAACTACTCAATTGACTGAGCAAAAATGTGATTCAAGGCTTGAAACTTGACACGAGTAATCTTGGAGGTTCATAATTATCCTTGAAAGTCATATGAGGCATTGAAAGTTCAATTATCCTTGTGAAATCTCAAACCCTAATTTTAGTCATCAGTGCTCAAGGAGGTGTCTTGAGTTGATCAATCCTTGTGCAGTCTTGAGCCAAAAGAGGTCTTTATGAGAAAATATTTGATAAGTGAGAGGGAAAATTTTGGGGTGAAACAACTGCCCCTATTCAATCTTCTTAAACCTAAAGAGCTAGATTGGCGGATTTGCCATTCGTGACTTGAAGGTGGAAGAGGATTGGACACTAGAGTGCCTAGAAATTTGCACTCGAGGATGTGATGGTTAATGGTGCGGGGAATGGGCTTAAAGATGACATTTGGAGAGGTGATGGAAATTTGTTGGAGATGGGATTACAGATGCCATCAAAAATATTGTTGGCGGGAATGGAAGAAGTGTCATAATAAATCTCTGGTCGATTTATACTGAAATAGTGGATGTGTTGGGGTGAGTATTAGAATAATATCCATAAATGGATTATACTTGACTCGTATCTGAGTATTAGAATGGCGTCCGTATCTGGAGCGTATCGGAACTGTATCTGAAAGCTGAATCTGAATGAGTATCAGAATGGCGTCCGTGTTTGGAGCGTATCTGAACTGTATCTAAAAGTTGAATCTGAATGAGTATCAGAATGGCGTCCGTGTCTGGAGCGTATCTGAACTGTATCTAAAAGCTGAATCTGAATGAGTATCAGAATGACGTCCGTGTCTGGAGCGTATCTGAACTGTATCTGAAAGTTGAATCTAAATGAGTATCAAAATGGCATCCGTGTCTGGAGCGTATCTGAAAGCTGAATCTGAATGAGTATCAGAATGGCGTATGTGTATGGAGCGTATCTAAACTGTATCTGAAAGTTGTACGAGATGAAACCCGTGTAGGATTGCTTTAGCTGGTCGTGTAAATAATTGTCCTAGTTTGTTTCAGGTATCAATCTCTAACCCTTTCGAAAATTGTTGATGATAGCCATCTGCTGACTGATCTTTCCTGAAGAGATGAAAGATTAGTTGTATGCAATGTCATGATGTATGAAATGTATTATACAATGAAATGCAAATATGTTCTATGCATTCATGCCATAGATGTTTATGACGTATGGGTGTGATGTATGGGTATGTAAGCTATGTTGTTGTAATATTGTTAGATTAGGGAAAATAAATCCCTGACTGTTGTTTGGGATGTGGAGTGTAAGTCTTCATGTTTTTAAAGTGTTGATGAGTTGATGAGCTTCTATTCGTTAGAGAAATAAACTCTGTTGTAAGGGAAACTCCGTGTATTTCTTGTGAAATTCTGTTGGGGAATCCTGAGAAATTTGGAAACTTCTACTGGGGAGTGATAAACTGGAAGTTTTGTTCCTCCGGGAGTGTGAGGGAGCTTGATATCATTAAGCTGTGCACTGTGGGGGATTTTATGGAATAGTCTAAAGATATCACCCTATTTCTTAAAGTTGTTAGTGATTGTCTTATGTTTCTTCTTATTTGTAAACATCAGTTACGTTCAAATGCATATGTTCAAAAATAAATCATTGGACATTTTTGTAAACAAAACACAGAAATAAAGAAAAACAGATAGGTTTGCACTTTCAAAGTAA
Source organism: Vicia faba (assembly GCA_948472305.1). NCBI lineage: Eukaryota > Viridiplantae > Streptophyta > Magnoliopsida > Fabales > Fabaceae > Vicia > Vicia faba. The sequence goes on from OX451740.1 coordinate 478,842,764, forward strand.
ATCTTTGTATTAACTTGAATAAGTATTTTGTACAATGAGACTAACATCCTAGTAAGAGAATATCGTCGTAAAAAATGGAAATTTGATACAAAGAAAAGATAGCTATGTGCAATAATCCCATGGAGTTCCCATTATGCTATAGCATTCGTGTCTATGAGCGTCTTGTCCACTTGCTACCTTGTCCGAAGTCGATTGGATTGATTAGACCCGTTGAGTTTGTCAGTCGAAGCCAGAGGTTGTCTATAAGATGATCAACGGGACATAGTCATACACTTTAATTCCCTAACTTTTTCATGGACCGCCCTCTCGGGTTTTCAGTCCACCGGGATACCCTTTTTTTCCCAAGTCGCCCTTTCGGGTTTTCAACTTGCCAGGTGTACAGATTTTTTTTGGTTTTATCCCTAATTTTTTCCCGAACCTTTTTGGTTCGCCGGGATGCCCTTGTTTTGCCCAGGTGTGTCAACCTAGCGGGTCTCTTATACGTAGTATCTTTTGACTATGTCTACATTCATAGGTGCGGCAGGTTATCGCCATCCATAGTGGTTAAGATCTTTGCTCCACCAGAGAATATGCTTTTGATTACAAACGGTCATTCATATGTAGGAGTCCATTTGCCTCTGGGATCACCAGATCCCGGACTTGATACACTTGGCGTCTGACCTTTTTGTTGAAAGCCTTGATCATCTGTTTTTGATACATTTGACCATGACAGACAACAGTAAGCCTTTTTTCATCAATCAAGTTCAGTTGATCAAGCCGAGTTTGGATCCAATCGTCTTCACTCAAACCTGCATCCTTCATGATTCTCAGAGAAGGAATCTGGACCTCAATAGGCAAGACAACTTCCATACCGTATACCAGAGAGTAAGGTATTTCCCCAGTCGATGTGCGCGCCGTGGTACGGTAACCGTGGAGAGCAAATGGTAACATCTCATGCCAGTCCTTGTAGGTTACTGTCATTTTCTGTATGATCTTTTTGATGTTCTTATTTGCGGCTTCGACATCACCATTCATCTTTGGCCGGTAAGGGAAAGAATTATGGTGCTGGATTTTGAATAGCGCGCACAGTGCGGTGATCATAGTATTGTTGAGATTCGTACCATTGTCTATGATGATCCTCTTTGGGATACCGTACCGACAGATGAGATTCAGTTTGATGAACCGGGCGACAACATTCTTGGTAACGGAAGCGAAAGAAGCTGCCTCAACCAACTTCGTGAAATAGTCAATGGCTACCAAGATGAAACGATTAGAGGTTGTGGGCTTGATTTATCCAATCATATCAATGTCCCACATCGTGAATGGCCAAGGATTCGTTAGGACATTCAGAGGAACTAGAGGTACATGCACTTTGTCAGCATAGATCTGGCATTTGTGGCAGGTTCGTGAATGTTGGTAGCAATCTGCTTCCATGGTAGACCAGTAATAACCTGCCCGTAGGATCTTCTTTCCCATCGTATGTCCACTGGAATGGGTTCCAAAAGTGCCCTCATGTAGATCAGCCATGATCCTTTCTGCCTCAACCTTGTCTATGCAACGAAGCAGTACAAAGTCGTGGTTGCGTTTGTAGAGGATGCCATTACTGATGAAGAACTTAACAGAGAATCTCCTCAAGAACTTATTATCATTGACTGAAGCTCCTTCTGGATACTCTTGAGCCTCGAGATACCTCTTGACTACATGGAACCAAGTCTGGTCCATTACTTCTTCAGTATCGATCTCGTGACAGTAAGCTGGTTCATCCATCCGTTCAATGGTGGTCTGGGGAGCCTCGTTATCCCATTTGAGTTTAAACATGGATGGCATTGTGGCTAGCGCATCCGCTAGTTGATTTTCTTCTCGCGGGAAATGCTCGAAGGTAATCTTCTCAAAATATGGGATTAATGTCAAAACATGTTCTTTGTAAGGGATAAGGTTAGGGTGTTTCGTATCCCATTCTCCTTTTATCTGGCTGATGACCAAGGCTGAATCTCCAAATACACTTAAGGACTTGATTCCCAAATCCACGGCAGCTTTGAGACCAAAAATGCACGCTTTGTACTCTGTCATGTTATTTTTATAGTTGAAACATAGTCTTGCAGTAAAGGGAGTATGACATCCTTCCGGAGATATGAGTATAACACTGATGCAATTGCCGAGTGCGTTAGACGCCCCATCAAAAAATAGGGTCCATCGGGATCCTTGTTCATGTCCGTCATATGGTCTGAATTCTTCACAGTTGTTTACCATCATGATGTCTTCATCTGGGATTTTGAACTTCATGGACTGGTAGTCATCCACAGCTTGATAAGCAAGGTGATCGGCCAACACACTGCCCTTTATTTCTTTTTGGGTAGTGTATTGAATGTCATATTTCGTCAGGATCATCTTCCATCTCACTATTCTCCCAGAGAGGGCAGGCTCTCGAATATGTATTTTATTGGATCCATCTTGGATATCAATAAGGTAGTATGGGTCAGCATATACTGTCTTAGCCAGCGAGAAGCCCATGCCAGAGCGCAGCAAGTTTTCTCGAGCAGTGAATATCTTGTTTCATAGTCGGTAAAATTTTTGCTCAGGTAATAAATAGCATGCTCATTTCGGCCAGACTCGTCATGCTGCCCCAGCACACACCCTATTGAATTTTCCAAATAAGTTAGATACATGATCAAGGGTCTTCTCTCAACTGGTGGCATCAAAACAGGAGGCTCTTGTAGGTACTCTTTGATCTTGTTGAAGGTAGCTTGGCACTCATCATTCCATTTGACTACCTGATCGTTCTTCAGTAATTTGAAGATTGGTTCACAAGTAGTAGTCAAGTGAGAAATGAATCGGACAATGTAGTTTAGCCGTCCTAAGAATCCTATGACTTCCTTCTCAGTACGAGGAGTGGGAATTTCTTGTATTCCTTTCACCTTGGCAGGATCCACTTTGATACCTTTACCACTGAAAATGAAGCCCAAGAGTTTACCGGACCTCACCCCAAATGTGCATTTATTCGGGTTCAACCCCAGCTTGTACTTCTTTAGTCTCTCAAATAGTTTCTGCAAATAGTCAAGATGTTCCTCTTCAGTTTGAGATCTGGCTATCATATCGTCCACATAGACCTCCATTTCTTGATGTATCATGTCGTGAAATAAAGCTACCATGGCACGTTGATAAGTTGCCCCAACATTCTTCAACCCGAATGGCATAACCTTGTAACAGAAAGTGCCCCACTGTGTGACAAAGGTCGTTTTCTCCATGTCCTCAGGCGCCATTTTGATTTGGTTGTAGCATGAGAAACCATCCATAAATGAGAACACTTTATGTTGTGCGGTATTATCAACCAGAATATCAATATGGGGAAGTGGGAAATTATCCTTAGGGCTTGCCCTATTCAAATCTATGTAGTCTACGCACATTCGTACCTTACCATCCTTTTTAGGCACTGGAACAACATTGGAGACCCATTGTGGATAGGAGGTAATGGATTAGAATCTGACTTTAAATTGTTTCAAGACTTGGCCTTGATCTTCTATGATATGTCTGGTCGCATGCGACGGGCTTTTGTTTTACCGGAGGGCGGTCTTCTTTTGTTGGTAGATGATGTACCACAATATCATCATCAAGTCCTGGCATGTCTTTGTACGACCAGGCAAAAACCTCAACATAATCATGTAGCAACTGAGTTAGACGCTTCTTGACACTGGGTTCCAGATTGGCACGCACTCTGACTTCTTTCTTATCTTCTTAGGTACCTAGGTTAACTGTATCCACTGGTTCTTCGTGGGGCTGAATGGTCCTCTCTTCTTGTTGTAGTAACCTGGCTAGTTCCCCTGGCACTTCACAATCTTCCTCACTTTCAACTCCGGCTTGGTAGATTAGATTTCAGAGTCACAAAAGGCCATAGCAGAATCGTTACCCATGGGATCTCGAATGGATGTAGACCTGCATTTTGAATGTGAGTGTGTGTAAGAGTATAGCTATCTTTGAAAAAACAAAAAATGTAGAAAAAGAAAGACAAAGAGCACAAAGTTTGTATGCAAAAACGTCCATGATTCATTGATGACATATGAAAATGAGGTAACAACCCTTACAAATGGACCATTGTGCCTCGGGTAAGACACAAGGTTTTAAAAGTCTGAATTGTTTAATAATTACTGGTCCGACAAAAATTTAAAGACAATTACTGTTGGATAAAAGTAATTGGTACAAAGTCTTTAGCTTCCCAGTTGTTGAGTCCTCCGTTGACAGTTGGGAAAATCCATTCCTCCAGGTCTTAGTTATCCTCATCATCATCCCCCACTGCGTTGACTCCGTGGTTGCTGATCTTTAAGGGTGGTCCCCCGGCACGAGCACGACGTACAACTCTCTGGGCTCCTGAAGTGAAACCCAAACCGAATTTGTCAGATTTGTATGGGATATCTGGGAGTTGGCCCAAAATAGTGCACCCACCTTCTTTTATCACTGCCTTGGCATCTTTCAGATAAGACATCTTTAGCGGAGGTCTTGTAATCTTCGGGATTTGGGAAACAGCCTTGGTTACTGCCACGGTTGGTGGGACTTCCTCGAAATGCTGAAACGGAGTTTCAATGAATTCACCATCCAACTCCAAGTATCTGAAGGAGTTTAAATGACTGATCATATATTCCTCTTCTCCACGGACAATAATGATTTTCCCCTTGGTTGGGTATTTCAGCATTTGATGTAATGTAGAGGTGATAACACCAGCATTGTGAATCCATGGTCGGCCCAATAAGCAGGAATATGAAGGGTGAATGTCCATCATGTAAAAAGTTAAATCAAAGGTTTGAGTTCCAACATTAATGGGGATGTCTACCTCTCCATGCACCATTCTCTTTGAACTGTCGAAGGCCCTTACCACTATGTTGCTGGTTTTTAAGGTCAAACCTTCACAATAAAGTCTATCAAGAGCCTTCTTAGGCAGCACATTCAAAGACGAACCGGTATCCACCAAGACATGGGCCAAAGTTGTGCCCCAGAATTCGATAGAGACATGCAATGCCTCATTGTGCTTCCTTCATCTATGTGTCAAGTCAGCATCAGAAAAGCCTAAACCATTGTCTGCGGTCAAACTGGGCACACAGTCTTAGAACTGATCAACAGAGGTTTCTTGTGGTACGTGGGAAGTTTTAAGGAATTTCACCAAGGCCTTCGCATGAGCTTCGTAGCACAACAATAAAGACAACATGGAAATCTTTGACGGAGTCTGCCCTAGCTTTTTTTCTTTATAATTTTCAGAATTTCTTCCATATTCTTTTGGGAGGCTTCAGGGGTAGATATTGTCTGCGCCTTCATCCAAACAGGCTCAACTAGAATTCCTTTGCCTCGAGTCTCGGTCGAATCAGTGGTAGGAGTGTCAGTAGGGGTAACCATAGGGATTGTAGTAGTAGTAGTGCCAATAGGAACAGGAACGAGAATGATCACAAGATCGGTAACAGTCTTCGGAGGAGCAATCTTTGGAGAGAAAATTCTTCCACTTAGGGTTATCTTGCCGGTTCCCGCAATATTACTGATGTCGGGGTCATCCTTCTCAAGAATTGAGTCTTCATCAGCCAGCCAATCTTGTTTGACTATGTGATAGTAGACGTTGCCCCCATAGTTCCATGGGACAGTTTTATCTGATGAGTACAGGATTGGACCTGGCATAGTAATTATCAGTGGAGCTACTTTAGGAACAGATGTAATCCTAACGGGTCTTTTGGTGGAGACCCTGGAAGGATTAGCGGAAATGGTTATTATCGAAACATCTTTGTAAGAAACGGTTGGAACGAGAGCCTTTTCAAACAAAATCTATTTGTCATCCATTAGGTGCTGAACACCTGCTTTCAATAAATGACAACTAGTTAGTCGGGACAAACAGAAGTGGCAGCCTTCATCATATCCCAGAAATAAACCGGCCTTCAATAGGTTCTTCTTGACGGTCAGGAGAGGAGTAACAAGTTCATCAATAGCAGTAACAAACATATCATCTTTAACAGGGTCAACACCACGACCATGCTTGGGCATAGAAGCGGTTATAACATTTGGAATTTCAGAAGCATCAAACTCGATTTCTTTTGCTTCAAGAAGGTATTGCACCTTGATTTTCAAAGCCCAACAGTTGTTGGTGTCATGGTCGGGGCTTTCTGAATGGTAAGCACAACGAGCATTAGGATGGTAGTGAGGAGAGGTTGTGTTAGGATTCTTCGGAGCTTCCTTAAAAGTTACCAGATTAGATCTCAATAAATGTGGCAGGACTTGAGATAGTGTCCTATTAATCTGGGTAAATTGTCTCACTGGTCTTTCTGGTCTAGGCTGATCGTTCCTTTGTTGAGTAGGTGCAGGCTTAGGGATCATGACAGCCCCCACCATTGGTCGGTGTTCAGTTCTATCTTGATTCCTTTGAGGATGCACAACACCAACTTCTTTCTTTCAAATAAATGGTTTTCTTACAGCAGCGGAGGATGCGTCTTTTTGGATCTTCCCATTCTTAATTCCAGCTTCCACTCTTTCACCGGTCAAGATTAATTCAGTGAATCCTGCTGAGGAGCTTCCAAATAAATGATTAAAGAAAGGACCGGATAAGGTACCCAAAAACATGTCTACTAGTTCTCTTTCAGACAGGGGAGGCTGGACTCTTCCTGCTAAGTCTCTCCATTTCTGAGCATAGTCTTTGAAGCCTTCACTTAAAACCATAGCCATACTTTGGAGTTGAGTACGGGTAGGAGAAAGGTCTGTGTTATACTGATATTGTTTATAAAAAGCAGCGACAAGGTCTTCCCAATTATGGATATTGGCCTTTTCCAGTTGATAGAACCAATCAAGCTGAGTTTCGGATAGACTGTCTTGAAAGAAGTGTACCCACAAATCTTTGTCAGTAGTGTGAGGTTGTATCTTCCTCACATAGGATTGGAGATGCATCTTGGGACACGAAACTCCATCGTACTTAGTAAATATTGGTACCTTGAATTTTGGTGGAATGACAATCCCAGACACCAAACCCAACTCTTCAAAGTCTAGCCCGGGCACTTTCTGAATTTCCATTGCGCTTAGTCGTTCTTCCAGATGCTTGAATTTGTCGTCGACCAGGGGATACTGCTTTTCAAAGTAATCCTCTTCTTCTTCCTCTTCAGATTTTGGCTGTACAACTGCTTCCTTGCCTTTCCCTTCTTGATTATCTTTTTCACCAGACGACATCGCATAGTCTAGGGTTCGTCTGGCTTGTCCTTGGAACCTTCTTCCCATATTCAGAACTCCAGTTATTTTCTTTGTTTTCTTCTTCTTTTCTTCAATCAACAAAGTTTTCAAATTCTCTTGTCCTTTGGCTAGAGTCAAGAACATCTGTTGAAACTGAGCATTTTGTGCTTGGAGGTCTTTCACTGTCTGCTAGAGATCCATCTTACTGAAATAAACAGTAGAAAGATGACGAGACTTGTTGTAAGAAACCTGCTTATGTTATGATGAATGGAGATGCATATGCAAATGATTTCAATGAAATTAGAGATTTAAATTTGCTTTAGACCAAAAAAGGAACACACGCTATATTAATAAATCAAAGTTTGAGTACATCATGCCTCTTTGGGCTTACAAAGAAATACAAAAAACTCTAAGATAAAAAAGTTGTACGCATCCTCTTTGGCGCGATGTATGCGTTCAGACTCCGCTCGTCATGAAGCTGCTTGGTGAGTTCCAGAACCTTCTTCTTGCTAACGCAGAATTGGGCCTCAAAAGTGTCTCGCTCCCCTTTAAGCTGTATCCAATCTCTTTGCAAGTCTTCAAGAGAGGTGGGCATGTCAGGATGTAGGATGGTGTACGGGACATCTCCTTCCATAATAGGCTCTATAATAACTGGGAGAATAGAGGGATAAGGCATCATAAGACTTTAAGCACGAGCTTGTAACCATTTGAGATAAGGCTCGAGAGGGATGGAATTCTTGTGCCCCAGTGTCTTACTATCAACTCTATATACCATGCCCCAAGCTCTCATGAACCTTTTGCGGTAATCCTGAGCATCATTCTCGTAGTCAAAAACGATTCCTTGAATAAGTGCATCATGAGGACCATCCCTTCTTGCATATCCAAATTATCGTAGTCCCAAACAAGGATTGTAAGTGATTCCTCCCCTAATGCCTAAGAGAGGGACATTAGGGAATTCACCATAGCGATTGGTAATGGTAACATTCTCTGAGGATCGGGGACACCAATGAATGCCTTAATATGTAAGAGTCATCAGCCTTTGAGACCATCTCAAACCTTGTTCATTCTTCGAAACGGATTGGGGGTAGGTGAGAAATAAACCACCTAGCCAAAATAGGTGTGCAACACAGAAGGGTTCCTCTCCTCTTTATTGTGCGAGTATGCAACAAATGTAGTATATCTCTAAGAAGATTAGGTGTTGGGTTACGTGACAGGAAAATCTTAACCGCATTCACGTCTATGAGCTGGTCCGGATTAGGAAATAGTACCAAACCATAGGTGAGAAGGGATACCACCTCTTCAAAAGCTTGTAAGTCCAAGGTATCCCAGAAATGGTGAGCTTTCTCGAACAAGAACTTAGCCAAAAAACCTTTGACACGTCTCCTGGTTTCCCAATTTGCCACCACGTCAGACCGTTGTAAGGACAAAGCTTTGGCAATATCTTTAGGTTTAGGGTCTCTTTCCATACCATTGAAAGGTACCTCATTAAGGATAGGAACTCCCAATAGCAGAGAAAACTCCTCCATAGTAGGCACTAACTGGTAATTCAGGAAAGTGAAGTAGTGATGGAGAGGGTCAAAGAACTGAAAGAGCACTTTTAACATTTCTTCATCAGGGTTTGAAGTGACCAAGTTGAGAAGTCTACCATGTATTTGTATGAATGGAGATTTTTCGGGAACCCTTGACATCAATTCTTTAAGCTGAGGAGGTACTTTTACCAGACTGATTTGGATAGTGAATCTGCGGGCGAGAGCCATGTCCTACAAAACAAGACAAAAATAAACCCTAAGAATCCTTGAAATGGTTAGTATGACATGCTATGTTATGATGTCATGACTATGCTCAGATATAGAAGATAAGCACAAGCAAATCACACAAAGACCTTAGGTTTAAGGCTTGCATGGGTTTTAAGGTGATACCCTCTTGAAGTTGGATTGGTTCAACCTGTCCTAAATATAGTAACCGGGTTCTAAGGGATCTCAATATCATTGGTTTTTCCCCCAATTATCGTTCCGATAGACAATTGACTTGCCACCAAAAAAAATTCAAGGGTCAAACCTCAATGAGTGTAATATCAAGTATTAACCGACTTTGAGTTTACACCAAAGACATCTATCTCACTACGTTCTAAAAGCCAAGTTGGTCAATTAAGGTGCTAAAGTCAATTGATGCTTTATGACACCACGCGGTGGCCCTGTATTCTCCTTGATTTACTCAAGGGCTACCGGTACACACCAAAGTATCGCATCAACATAGCTACTGTTTCAACTGTGTCGGTATATCCTGCATAGTTCCCTCACAGTTTATTGCTACTTACCTAAAAAAGGTTCCCCAAATCCGGGTGTAGGATTAAAACAAACCCAAATAAGGAACCATAATATAAAGCATGCAAGTCAAACAAAGAAAGAAAATAAATGTGACCTATCCCTAAGGTAACCCCACTTTTTATAAAATTCCCCAACAGAGTCGCCAGTTCTATGATACGGCGGGAGAACTGACTTGGTTGTTTTGCATTTGATCGCAAATGTTGCGGTTAGCAAGAGTCACCACCGATTTTTCTTTTATCCAAAAGGAAAGGTGAAAAAGCACAAGAAATACCTTTGAGATGTTTTCTTTAGTTCGGGGGGTAGATTATGAAAAGGGAATGTATTATCACCCTTTTCATCCATGGTTTTCGATGGGCTCTTAGTTACTTGCTAGATCACTTGCTTTTGTTTAAAAATGTGCTTAATGTGGTTTTTTGAAAGTATTTTGTAAAGAGGCCTTTGTTTAGGCAAACTTTGTAATGATTCTCGTTCGTAAGAATGTATACAAAGTGTTTGATCTTTTGAAAATGTTTTCAAGTTTGAAAGGTGTTTTGAAAGTGTATGTGTTTGTTTTGAAAATAGCAAGGATGTTTTGTTTTGAAATGGAGCAAGTAACTAGGAACATTCTACTTACTCAAAAGTCTTTCATATTCATTTCCTTTCTTCCTTTGACATTGTTATCTTACCATTGATTTGGTAAGTAACCCTATCTTTGGATGTAAACGGGGCGGGCGTGGGTCATCGTATAACCATGATTAGCAATGTTGCAAGGTATCTTAGCATTTTTCTTTAGGGACTAAGATCATTTTAAAAGGCAACATGGATAGCGTCATCGAGGGACTATGATCTTGTATTTTGCTTGTTTTTTTCAAAGATACCTCACATGCATAATGTTGTACCCCAAAATTTTCCCTCCCATATTTCTCAAAAACATTTCAAGAGAAAATCTCAAGTTGCTTAAGGAAGTCCAAGGGTTGACCAGACAAACTTTCTCCTAAGGCAGTCTACCCCAAATTAGGGTTTCATGTTGCCTCAAGATACTTGAGTCCAAGGGATCCCAAATTCTCACTATTGTCCTAATATGTTCTCAAGATCATCCATGTCAAGTTTCAAGCCCTACAGAGAAAGTTTGCTCAGTCAATTGCTCAAAGGCCTGAAAATCGACTGTGTTAGGGCAAAAGTCAACTGTGGCCCACATATAGTCAAACTTCAATATTTTTGGTCAACATCCTAATTTTGAATTATTATTCATTATTTTATCAAATTTTGATCATAATTCATCAAGGATTGCTCACAATTCATCAAAACCCAACAGTTACTAAATTAGGGTTTTGAAGGAAAAGTCAACTCAATTTTGATCAAGCATAACTTTCTCATACTTTATTAGAAATGACCCATCCAAAGCTCATTTTTAATAGGATGCAATTCTCTACAATTAATCTTCATCTCCCAAGTTCAAAATATGCACTCACAAGAAGAAATAAATTTGGACATTATAGGTCATTTTGAAAAGACAACAAAAACACCGTTTTTGTCAAAGCATCATACATGAACATGGAAGACTCAATTGAGATGAGAACAAAAGGGTTTCTTAGAGGACATATCAAGATTTCTAAAAAGTCCAAGAACACCTTCAAAGAGTCAAAATTGAGGAAGTTATACTTTGGTGAAGTTGACCTTTTTTGCAAAATTGTCAAAAGTCAACTATGCATCAAATTGCAATTTTTGCTAAATGGGCCTAACTTTTTGCACTTGTTTTGAGTTGATAGCATGGTCCACGAGCCCTAGATCTTCCCATATGTCTTTATCTTATTTTTCTATTTATTTTGATTTTTATTTCAATTAAATAAATTTAAATCAAAACAAATCATGAAAAAAATCCAAATCATTGAAACCTCAAGATCTTGTGCATGTTTCAAGTTCTATATACAGCTAACAAGTGAATCAAATCATGCAAGGCCTTTTTGTGCATGAAAAGATTGGTTTTGGCCTATTTTTGGAAAGATTTTCAAGTAAATCAAATCAAAATCAAAAGCTATAATGGATAAAGATTGAGAGCATAATTTCAACCCTAATCCAATCCTTGGTATATAGTGAACATTTGCAGACCTAAAACACAAGTTTTGGAGGCGTAGAGAGGTAGAACAAAACTTGAAAAAAACAAAGAAAAGTGGTAATCTGTTTTGATACTTCTAGGCGTTTTCAAGGTCCCCTAACCATCTCATTCATTTTCTGGGATTGCAAGCAAGCTGTACCAATCAAGAAAAAGCATTTTCCTGCGTTGAAACTTGCTGTAAGTGGTTCATGACCATGGCTTCTTCTTGAAATTGAATCACATGTTTCTAGCACTTATAGCATGAATTACATACATATTCTTACTCCTTGAAGCATTTGCAAACTATCCATAACATTTAATTGCATTTTTTCTAACTCAATGAAGATTTGCCATTATTAGGGTTCTTGGTCTCGTTTTAGGGTCTTTGTGTACAGGTAAAATTGGGCCACAAGAAGGGCACCATCGTGCTCAGCAGGCCAAGGCGACTTGATTCACAGTCTTATATTCCATTTATCATGCTTGTGTGTGATTTTGCAATGTGCAGGGTTTGTAGTGACAGACGCTTGTCCGTAGGTAAAAGTCTGTGACTTTTACCAACGGAGAGAGGACAGGGACGACCTGCGCGGCACCATCTTACTTGTCCATTTGAATTCTGGCGCGTTTTTTTATTTTTCTCCACTAATTCCCTTTATTACATATTATTGTTTATTATTATTTCATATACAACGTGCGCATGTAGCTCAGTTGGTGTGGAGGTGAGTGGAGAAGGCCACAAGACCTGGGTTCGAATCCCAGGTCCCCCCATTATTTCATGTTATTTTTATTCAGATAATCAGGCAAGCACACAAGGCATGAAGACCACCATGGATCATCATCTCCTAACCATCAGATTACCAACCATCCAGATCTGAAGGCCATTGCATGAGGGTCCACCAAAAGCTCAATCAATGCATAGCACTGGAACATGAAAGGTCAACGTGGATCAATTGTCTTGGGCCCAGAATTGCTATCCACACTCCCAAAATTACTTACAAGTAGGCCCAATTTTCTTTTCCTTTTCTTTTATATTTCTTTAATTTATTTATTTATTTATTTTTACTAACATCAAAATTAATTCCTTTTTTCACAAAAAAATCATAAAAATAATATTTTCATCCAATTAGATTTAGAATTTATTTTTTTATACAAAAATTAATTTAATTAGTTTAAGTAATTTTAGGGTAACTTTAATTATTTTTTAAATAAATTTAAAACAAGTTAGAAATTAGGGTTTTGTTTAATTTAAATTCTATTTTCTTTTTTCTTAAAAATAACAAAATACAAAAATTGGCCATGTAAATTATTTTATTTAAATTAATTGAATTACTAATTAGATTTGTATTTAATTTAAAAACCTTATTCTTTTTCTTAAAAATAATCAAAAACAACAAAAATAATCTTTTCTTTTAATTAGGTTAGCCGGGGTCAAAACTCCATTTCTCTCTCGTTCTCGATTCATCGCGCTTATTTATTTTTACCATATTGATGTAATTGCTCACAAGATGTAATAGATTAATTAGGACCTTTTTCGTTCATTTATCACTTTTTTTACGGGTTATTTTTTGATATGTAATTAATACCCGAAGCCTTGTAATAGCGTAGCTTTACTTTCTGCACTTTAATTTCCGCAAAATATTAAACTGTTAGATGTATGATATTAGGGTTGCATGACAAGAATGTATGATTAACTTTAAAACGGGTAGAAAACCCTAAATGTGAAAAGATAATAATTTGAAATTGAATCACTCGCACATGCGCACTCCTAGGGTATACTCTCACTTCGGTTGCCTTCGGTAAACGGTCATTAAGTATAGGGTATTTTAGTGGTCGCTCTTTTGTCTCAAAGATCAAAGTTGCCTCGGAAAGGTTGCCTCGGAATTGTTTCCTCGAATATTGATCTTAAGACATTAGGGTTATTACTAAGACGTCCTAACATTGCTTTAGTGACCGTACGTCCCTTTTGAATTGACCCTTAAAACTCCAACGATGGTGCTACCTACTCACTAATAGTAGGATAGCACTGTCTAAAGGAAACGAACATAGAACAATTCTTTTCTTCGAGTAGGTAGATGCTAGTAGGTACTTGTTCAAAACAAACAAACTTTTCCACACTTACACTCTTTTCAAAACAATGTTTTCAAAAACACTTCATAACACTCTTGAAGACCGAATCAAGGGTTAAATCGAAGTCAAAGAAAAACTATTTTCAGATCAAACACACACAAGCAAATTTAAAAATGATGATCAAGTACCTAAGAGCCCGTGGAAAACCACAGATAGAAAGGGTGTTAATACCTTCCCTTTCTATAATCTACCCCCCGTACTCAAAATATCGAAAAAGGATTTTTTCTATGCTTTTTTCCTTTCTTGTTGGATAAAATAAAAGTTGGTGGCGACTCTTGCTTACCGCGACATTTTGCAAACACAAATGCAAAACGCAAACCAGCATTTACAACAGTCTGGTTCAGGCCACCGTATCACAGAACTGGCGACTCTGCTGGGGATTAATAAGTGGGGTATACCTTAGGATTAGTTCATCATATTTGCTTCTATTGTGTGATTTGATTGCTTTACTTTTTGAGGGCTTTGTATCGGAGTTACTATAGATCCTAACCCGGATCTAGGGAACACCTTTTAGGTAAGTAGCAATAAACTGTGAGGGAACTGTACGGCGTAGACCGATACAGTTGAAGCAGTAGCTACGTCGATGTGGCACATTGGTTGGTACTGGTATCCCTTGTGGATAAACGAGGAGAATACGGGGCTGCTATGTGTGTCGTTAAGCATCAACTGACCTTAGAACCTATAATTGACCAACTTGGCCATTAGGAAGTAGTGAGATAGCCGGTCTCGGTGTAAACTTGGGAACTGGTTGATACTCGATGCTACACTCATTGAGACCATACTCTCGAGATAGTTATGGCCACAAGAAAAGATTGCGTGAGCTGAAACCATGATCGATGGAGGATGGTCAGTGATATTGAGAACCTCTAGAACCCGGTTACGTTTCTAGGACAGGTTGAACCAACTAAACTTCAAGAGGATACTACCTTAAAACCCATGCAAGCCTAAACCTAAGGCTGTTTGTGTGACTTGTGTGCTTTCAACTTGAACTACTTGCACATTTTTATTATCTGACAACATGAGTTCCTTGCAGGTTTTGTTTACAATCCTTATCCAATAACTTGGATTTCTTGCTGAGTTTACTTGCTTACATCACCTTGCACTTTTGCTTAAACGCATAGCATACACATCATAACATCATACCATAGCATTTCCTTAACCATTTCAAGCATCTCAAGGGTTTGTGATGCAGGTTATGGTAAATCAGACATCTAGCAAGGGGCAAGGGGATTTATTTTCCTCTAGCCAATGTCGTCTAGAGATCAAAACACGATAACCTGAGTCAGTGGCTATGACCCACTCGATATGGTGAGCTTGACTCTTGAAGAAGGACTCTTAACGACACGAAGTTTCTTCAATCAAGCTGCAATCAAATTCTAACAGTTTCTTGTTTACCCTGCAAGATCCTTGAAAACATTGCATACATATATCATACATATCATTGCATAACAAGTCTTTCATTAAAGGTCTCTCATGTCCTCGCTGTTTATTTCAGCAATGGCTCTCAAACAAGACAACAGAGTTCTTATAACTCAAGAAGCTCAGTTCAGGGAAATATTCCTAAACCTATCCAAGGGGCAGGAAGAGTTGAAAACACTCCTCGTTGGGAACTTGGTCAAGAAAAGTCCTGAAAACAATAAGGACGAACGGCTGGAACAACTGCAAGCTGAGGTAGGTGCAATGAGAACCCAGGTGTTGGGGTAGATGGCTCTTATGTAAGGCCTAGCCCAGGGACAAGAAGAGCTGAGAACCATTATCAACCAACTTCATCAAGATGGATACAACAGTATGAAGCAAACAGTCGAGGCCGAGGACCAAGTTATTGATCAACCTCCAAGAAGACAAGAGTTTGGTTTGGTGAAGGGTGGACCTTTCCAACTTTCTACTACCTCACGGGTCCAACAACAACCTCTCCAAAAACAACAGGTTAATCAGAGTAAGCCAGATACACCCAAGAGGCAGTTTACCAAGCTCAACATGCCGCTGTCGCAAGCTTTGCAACACCTATTAAGGATGAATCTGATTGTGTTGATAGGACCTCATCCAAACCCCAAGACTTCTTCCCCTAACTACAATCCTGATGCAAGGTGTGCATATCACTCCAACAGTCCGGGGCATGATACTGATGACTGTTGGAAGTTGAAGTACAAAATTCAAGACCTGATTGATGAAGGAGCATTGGAATTCACACAAGATGGTCAACTGGAATGTTTCTATCAATCCTCCAAGGCTTACCATTTGAAGTGACAAGTTCTGACAAGAGAGGCTCATGTTCATTAGAATTTTCAATTTGCAATTTTCTTTTAATTGCTCGAACATCTATTCATGTCAAACTCTGTTACTTTATCAATGCATTTCATATGTCTGTTTTGAATCAATCCATTCGTATTCACTATATTTAAATTGCTTTCCTTTTTGTGATATTTAACTCTCGAACAAAGGCTCTGAGCCTTTAAAGGGAGGATGATGAAAATGATACCAAAATCTCTATAGTATGCTTTTGAACAGACCCCGCTGACGATGTACAGGCTTTGTTTCAAATCCTAAACAGTGGAGTTATAAGGAAGTTAATCCCTAGTCAACCCCTTTGAGCCAAAGAAGTAGGAGTTTTTCTTTTCACACAAATTAAAACCCTTAATCACAACCTGGGGCAGGGTAGTTTTCTCAGTTAATCTAGATGCACAATGAATGGCATCGAAGACGTCCTTCCAAAACAAAAGACGGTGATGGTTCCCTATAATCATCAAGACATGCAATGAAATAAAAGCCCATTAAGTCAAAACCTATGAAGGAGACTTAAGAAAAAACTGGGGCATCCCGCTGACTGTAATCACAAAAAGAAACAGTTCAGGCAAAAGACAGGGATAATAAAATCAAAAAGAAAGAGGTCCTACAAACCCTCAATAAAAATAAATGACTGCCTATTCAAAATAATCTGTCAGTATCCGAACCATCACTGGAATATCAGAGCAAAAAGTCAAACAGGATCTAAGTGCACAATTGGCTGAGTTTAGGATCGAAGAACATCACGAAGAACGGGTGGGTACAAATAAATTTTGAGCCTTTATCCTTTGTTTCTCGAACCGTGAACCAGGCTACGTTATAACCCTTAAAAGTCCTAGATGAAGCATGGGTTAGTTCGAAAGCATACTGTTACCAAAGGTATCCTGACTCCTATAAGGTTTGCTATAAATCCTGAGTTGACATCACACTTTTACAAAAAAAACTTGTTTTACCAAAAATGAATTTTCAAACTTCAAGACAGACATTAGCTTTGCATTCTTAAAATAAAATTGTTTGCATATGACTATTTGTTCAACAGCAGAGAAATTTGCATGACGAATATCTAGTGAACAAAAACCTTCTCAATAAAAAGGATCACCTCAAGAGAAAAAAAACACTTCCAACCAAGGGGCACGACATGATCATTGTCCATCATCTGGGGAAGTGTTTACAGTTATTTCTGGTAAACAACCGCTAGTCCTCCAAACTATCAAATAATCTTAATGATTGTTATTTAATCTCTCTGGTAACTTGCAGGATCGACTAGATTGATCCTATGGTGTATTGGTCAGTTGGATAATTCTCATTGTAGAACTGATATTCATGTTTGGTGTTTAGATTGTTGTGTAGGTGTTTCAACTTACTTCGATTACTCTATTAAAGATCTAATGACATGATCAAGTAAATACGCGCGAAATTAAATTGCATGAATAAAGGTTCAATTGTAAAGACATGTAAAACTGCAAAAAGACAAGTAAATAACTTTGAAGTATAAAAGCATGTAATGTAAAAGCGTTTCTGAAATGTAAAAGGTTCGAAATAGAAAGAAAGCGTTTAAATGCAAAAAATCAGTAAGATGACTTTGGATGAAAAGGGTATTCGAATGATAAAAACATGAAGATAACAGCATAAAAGGTATAAGAATTTATGAAATGTAAAGTATTCGGAGTAGAGGGAAAGACTTTTAAATGCAAGGAATCATTAAATGACTTTGAATGAAAAAGATTTTAATGTAAAGGCTTTTGAATGATATTGACATGAAGATAGAGGATAAATTGGACATGATAAAGAGTTTTGCTTAATCATAAATATTTGGTGTTATCATACGTACATTGCTCGAGCATTCGTTTCCCTAGCCATGTGGTATTTTGAATGTTTACTGAATTTTGTACAATAGATATGACACACGAAATCCTAACGCTAAGACTTCTATTTATACTACTTCGACCATAACGGTCTTGCTATAAGATTCTGCCATGTTCAGAACATGCAAAGCAATGCCCCTCTCTAGCTTCCACGCGTCTTCGAATGCTCCAGCGCATATATTTTAAATTTCGAACATCCCGCTTGCGTTTGAATTTCAAATGTTTTGGCACTCTTCGCTTCGAACTCATTTCTTGGACACAGCCTTGTTACCATTTCGAGACTTCTTTGAATATATCCCCATAACTGTCACTCGAAGCTCCGAGCTTTGACATTCCCATTCGAAGCACTGCTTCTACCATTTCGAAACATGACATCTTGCTTTATTCCAACGAAACACCCAACTTGCTTTGTTTCGAACTGTATCATCAAAATCTTCAGCCAACAAAATGCCCCTTTAAAATATGTATTTCGACCCTTTGAGAAATACTTATTTTAAATATATATGCAAGATTTTGATGTGACCTTTGAGTAATTGCAACATTTATTGTGTATGACTCCAGTCACGTCAATCACGACGCCTTTCAGATTCCTTAACCGTCTTGAACCATTTCACAGCATGGTGCAGTTATAAAAACAATGATTATTATTTAATCATGCCTATTACCAATATCAACTTTTACGCCACCTCCTTCTCAATCCAATCCACGACTCCCACGTATCTTAATCTTACTCAGTGGATGTTTAAACTTCCACACTATAAAAACCCATCAACTTAGTCTTTTATTTTACTTTTCACATTCTGAATCTTTTCTTCCTCTCTTCTCACCGAAACCATAAAAACTTCCAACAACCTTCAACAATGTCTTCTTCAACATCATCCCAACTGAAAAAAGCTTCCAAAAAGAAAGGAAAGAACACAGGAACCATAATGGAAAGAAAGGTTGGCACCTATCAAGGTCAATCTGTGCTTATCCCTCAGATGATTTCCAAAGAGAAGGAAATGCTCTACGCATCTCAGGTACTAATTCCCACTAACACCGCTGGCAAGAGGTTTGCTCTAATGGGCCCTCTTACAGTCTTTGAAATCTTAAAAGATACCAGAAAAATTTTCCCTGTTTGTTATAATTTTAAACCTTTGTTTAATAAAATGGATACCCCTAAGACAGGCGAGTCTTCTGATTCGACAACCGTGGAAACTCCAATCATTCCCCCAAAGGACCCTTTTGTGCTAGATTATGTAAAGAGTAACTTTAAACCATTTCGATCCTGTCCCACCTCTGACACAACTTACCACAACTGGTTTACCAAAGTAGAAGCCAAGAAATCCCAGCAATGGGAGGAATTAGGCATTTACAACTTGATTAAATTATCGAAACCAGGCTTCACCTATAGCCATCCATTATTATTTGCGTCCTTATATTTCTGGGACAGTACCTACAACACCTTCCACCTCCCTGGGGGAATGATTACACCCACCTTTTTTAACATAGCAGCCATTACTGGTTTGTCACCAGTAGGAGAAACATACATTCCTGACAATGAAGAGCACTCGAGCATTATTGACTTTGAAGTCAAATTAGCCAGCTTTTCAAAGTTCATTAGCCACTACCACACTGAAGGAGATAGTGTGTCAGATGTGGAACACATTGATTTCCTTACCTTATGGTTATTAAGGTATGTATTCTGCAGCAGGTCCCTACAGGTAGCCAGCAGGTTCATCCCTCTAGCTAGAGATTTACATGAGAATCGGAGGGTGTGTTTAAGCGAACTGTTACTTGTTGATCTCTACGAAAGTTTAAGATCAGCTGTTTCGAGTTTGAAATCTCACACTCCCAAAAACATCCTGCTAGCTGGCCCCTTCTGGTTACTCCAGTTATGGCTTAATGCCATGTTTGAACCTTCACTATCAACTGCTAATACTATTGTGGAACAAGATCCGGAGATAACGGACAGAATCATTGAAGGTACTAGGCTGCGAAGACTTACCCCAAACGATGACAAAGATGACTTCAAAGTTCTCTTCTCAAAATACATAATGATCTTCTCCAAGAGACACAAATTCGAAGAGACCATGGCGCCCTTTGCCTCAAGGACTCATGGGCCATCGTGGTTCACCATGGCTCTCTCATAAGCAGTTAAGAGCAAGGAAATTCAAGATATTTGGAAAGCCTTTTTGCTTCCCAGATTAATCTCCTCACGAATCACTCCTGCTAAGAACCAAATCTTCCTTTTTGCTTATCAACCTAATTTTGTTTCTAGACAATTTGGCCTATGCCAACTAATCCCTGAACCCTTGTTCCAAACAGAAAGTGCCATCACCTCTGGGCGAACCTTCAAAGCAAGAGAAGCCAAACTACAACAGGAACAATATCAAGGCTTCACCCACTTTGAACTAATATCTTTCGAACCTACACACCTCACATCAAAGGGTTTTCTGGAATGGTGGACAAAGTTCTACCAATCTTGTATGTTCGATACCCTTTCTATTCAACAGAAACTAACTGATGCGTTCAATGTGCAGGTACACTCCAGAAAAGGTATGTTCACTCATGCCAAAGAGATTAGGGCTTTTCAAAATTATTTCGAAACCACCTATGATCCCACACACTTGGAATCCACTGTGCATCAAGCTGCTAAGACCTTGAAGGAAAAAATTTCTAAACTCAAACTTCCTTCATGGTTGTCACTTGAGGATAGGTATAGGTTGGCATTCGAAATGCATCCACCTAAATTTCCTAGATTGCCTACCTCAGAACTGGCTCTGGCTTGGTTTCCTCCATACCCTTGGTGGTTCACTTGCAAAGAAATGTTCAAATATCTTCAAAAGAAACCAAAGCCATCTGAGACTGTGACATGGGCTCGTCATTGGCTCCACGATTTCCCAGGACATCTTCGCTATGACCTTTCTGCCATGTCGATTAAATCTGATCAAGGCGCAGGTGCGAATGCTTGGGAAAATCCCAAATGTTTCTCAAATTCTACATTTTTAACTTTTGCCTTAATTGTTTCGATTTTCAGCCATCAGGATAAAGACTGCTGCTTCAAAGTCTAAAGAGGGAAGCGCCTCCCAAACATCTGTCGAAACCATTGATAATGTGACTCTATCCAAACCAACAACAACTGCTGCAACAACAACAACAACACCAGTAATAACCACTGTTCCAACTCCACGGGTAATCAATTAGCCTTGATGTTTCGAATACACTAATGTTTCATGATTTGGATCTAACTCATGTTTAAATCTTTTCAGACTAATAAACTCCCACCAACCACTCCAAAGAAAAGAAAAACAAACACTACTGGGAAGGATCCTAATGCTGGAGGGAATTCACCGGCTGCTTCGAAGAAGAAGCAGAAGAAGGAAATTTCAGAAAGTGCTACACCAACTGGTATCTCTGGACTCGATTCCAGAGATGCTGCTCCCTCAACTAAATCCAAAAATCTACCTTCGACCTCCAACGTAATGTTGGAACATATAGATAGCAACCTCTCTTCTGAGAGTCCACAGGTAAATTGAACTCTAATTTTTAACAAAATAATTATTCATTACCTTGGTGCATGCTCTTAATATTCTTTGCCTCTGTAGGACATTTTGAACCCAACTCTTACCACTTCGACTTCTCCATCGAAAACTGCTTCTCCCATCAACTCTTCTCCTCAAGGGGACTCTAGTAACCTGGTATAGAATAAAGGATCCTCCAACATGGCGGTTCTGACTGGGGCTTCAGAGCAGCAAGATGACCAGAGTACTTCTCCCCCTCTGAAAGAAACGAATGAAGCAACGCTTCATGAATCTGTAGAGACTTTACAAAAAACTTCTCTTCAAAAGTCCCCTCTTGAAACCCTTCAAGAGAATCCAAAGGACATTCATGCTGAAGGAGAGAAGGCTGATTCTGATCAAGGAAATGAAGAATCTGCAGAGGAAGGGTCTGAGGAAGAAGATGCCCATGATGGTTCGACTGTTGGAACAGAGTCAGATGCAAATAGCAGTGAAAACGATGATATCGAAGTGGTGGATCTGGTTGATAATGAAGAAGGCAATGAGCGAGAAACGAGTGAAGGCGACGGTGACGCGACCAACAAACCCATGGAAGTCGAAATGGATGTGACTCCCTTGCGCGTGGAACTTCCTCAATCGTCTCAAGCTCGAATGACTGAAGAGGAGCTAGCCCTCCTAAGATGAAATAACCCAATTGGGTACATGAAGGCGAAGCTAGCTCAAAGGGATATTCCTCTTGCTAGGGCTGGCACTAGTTCGACTAGCAATCTGTTGCCCACAGATGATAGAATTATACTCCTTAACAGAATTAGGAGAACAATCCTTGATGTTTCACTTGTTCGAAGTACTCAAACAGGATAGTACAGCTTGCTATACCATGAAGGAGCTACTTACACAAGTCAACCTCGCTACCTGCTCTTTGCCAGTTAGCACTATCTTATTCGACCTTCAATCTCTGTTAGATAACGCGACTGGGTGTCTTCTCCAAGATGAATTTGCTACCAGAAAGGTCCAAGAAAAACAAACTGCAATGGACGCTGCTTATGAGCATGCTTCGAAGCTCTATCAAGAAGCTGAAGATCAAGCCATGCATCTAAAGCAAGCAAAAACCGAATATGAAGCTCGAGCTGAGTCCATTCTTCTCTGGGAAAAGCAAATTCAGGAACTTCAACAGAAGGTTAAGGAGGCTCAAGAACAACAATTAGCCTACGAAACTAATACTGCTGGCAACCAGTTCGAAGAGCTCCTCAACAAAGGACTTGCAGAAATGGAAACCGCAGAACAACTCAAGGGAGAAGTGGCTACCTTAGAGGGAGCAAGATGTTTTACTCAACAAAGGCTTGAGTCTTTTCGAAGTACCTTTAACAGATTGAAGAATAATGTCTATTTTTAAATCTTAGTTTTAATTAGTTTTGTAATTTGGTTTTGATCTGTAATATCTGAACAGCGCCATTTTGGCAATCCCATATTACCATTTTGGCATTCCTTTATGATGTTTTGACTACGTTGTTATTATTCGAATCTCCTGCAGGCGTGGCTTATATTTCTTTAAATATTTCCCATTAACCTTTAGGATTCGCTTATCATCAGCCAACTCTTCGATTTTGTATGCATTGCTTGAAAATATCTTTACTATTCGAAAAGGTCCTTCCCAATGAGGTGACCATTTACCTAATGTTTTATTTTTCTTGTACATGGGCAATATGACTTTCCAGACTAAGTCATTAATAGTGAATGCTTTTCCTTTCACCCTTTTGTTATATGCCCCGGCTACCCTTTCCTTTTGTCTCATCAGGATTTCCAATGCATGCAATCTAACTTCATCCAACTCAACTAACTCATTCATCATCATTTCCCAATATAATGCAGCTGGAATTTCGTTTTGTCTTTGAATTCGAACTGATTGTAGATGAATTTCTACTGGCAGAACTGCATCATGACCAAATGTGAGTTGGAAAGGTGTGGTGTTAGTAGCTTCTTTAGGAGATGTTCTACAGGCCCATAGTATTTGGTCCAGAGTTTTGTGCCAGTTCCTTGGCTTTTTCCCAATATGTTTCTTGATTAACCCTATTATCACTTTATTAGCTGCTTCGACCTAACCATTTGCTTGAGCATAATATGGTGTTGATGTCAGTAATTTGAACCCCATCTCTTGAGCAAATTCTTGCATCTTTCTACCAGTAAACACAGAACCTTTGTCTGTGGTTATGCTCTCTGGCAATCCGAACCTATAGATAATTTGTTTCTGTATGAACTCAATAATAACATTTTGATCAGCAACTATTAATGGTATTGCTTCGATCCACTTGGTAAAATAATCTATTCCTACCAAGATATATTTCTGTCCTTTAGACGAAGCAGGATTTATTTCTCCTATTAAATACAATGCCCATCCTCTGAAGGGCCATGGTTTAATGATTGAATGCAACTCACTTGCAGGGGCATGTTGAATCCATGCATGCTTCTGGCATTCTTCACACCCTTTAGCAAAGTCTATACAATCTTTGAGCATGTTGGGCCAATACATGCCATATCGAAATAACAACCATTTCATTTTATGACCTGCTTGATGTGCCCCACATGCCCCATTGTGGACTTCTGACAATGCTAAGTATTCCTCACTTTCTCCTAGGCATTTCAGTAATACGCCTTCTTGAGTCTTTTTGAACAATTTGTTTCCCATGAGGACATATGATAATGCTCTATATTTTATCTTCCTATCAACATTCAAAGTTGGATTTGTTAAATAGATCACAAGTGGACTTCGCCAATCTACATCTGATAAGGTTTCTATGGCTAGCACTTCGAATCCCTGTTTCTCAGCATACCCCAACTTTATACTGTCTAGATCTGATGGTATGAATCTAGTAGCCATAACTCTACCTCTTAATTCGACCAGATCCTCAAAGTTTTAGGCAGAAACTTTATAACCTGAAGCCAATTGTGCTAAGTCATTTGCTTCTTGGTTTTCTATTCTTGGTATATGTTGAATATCCATGTATTCGAATTTTCTAAGTAGCCTGTTAACTATGACGAAGTATATCATCAAATTTTCCTTTATGCATTTGTACTCCTTTGTTATTTGCTTGACCACTAACTCCGAGTCTCCTTTAATTTCGACTCTAGTTGCCCCCAATTCCAACAAAGCTTCAAGTCCAACAATAAGCGCTTCATACTCAGCTTCGTTGTTCGAGCAACGAGGACCATCTAATTTATACTTGAATTTTGTTGGAATTCCTTCAGGAGAAATTATAAGGACCCCAACACCACTACCATTCCTGTGGGTCGAACCATCAAAGTATAATTTCCATGGTTGCATTTCAACATAACTCATGACAGTCTGTTCAACCAATGAATGGTCCACAATGAAATCAGAAATCACTTGGCCTTTCACAGCTTTTAAAGGCATGAAAGTCAAAGAATATTCTGTTAAGGCTAAAGCCTATTTACCAACTCTACTATGCATTATTGGTTTCAAAAGCATATGTTTAATAACATCGAAATGAGATGAAACATAAACATCAACAGGCTTTATATAATACTTAAGTTTCATACAAGAAAAGTACAAACAGAGACATAGCTTTTCTATATTGCTATATCTAGTCTCTGCATCATTCAATACTCTACTTAAATAGTATATGGCTCTTTCGATGCCATTGCTATCTTCTTGCGCTAACATACTACCTATACTAACTTCAGAGGAAGATATGTACAATCTCATGGGCTTTCCCCATGAAGGTGGAGACAAGATGGGAGGCTGAGAGAGATATCTTTTTATCTTGTCAAATGCCTCCTGATGGGCTTCGTTCCACTCAAAGGCTTGGCCTTGCTTCAAACGAAGCAACGGAGAGAAAGCTTGGGTTCTTCCACTCAGATTCGAAATGAACCTTCTGAGAAAGTTAATCTTCCCTAGCAAAGATTGCAGTTCCCTTTTTGACGTAGGTGCTTTCGTCTCCATTATGGCTTTGGTTTTATTTTGGTTGATCTCAATTCCTTTTTTGTGAACCACAAAGCCAAGGAAATCTCCAACCTGCACAAAAAATGCACATTTAAGGGGATTCATCTTTAAGCCATGTTTTCTCATTCGTTCGAATGATTGGCTCAAATGATGCAAATGGGTTTCTGCAGATATAGATTTGATGACTATATCATCAATATACACCTGCATAAAAGTTTCAATGAAATCATGGAAAATCGAATTCATTGCCCTTTGATAAGTTGCCCCAGCAATTTTCAAACCAAAAGGCATCACCACCCATTCGTAGGTGCCTAAGGCTCCTGGGCAACGAAATGCTGTCTTGGCAACATCTTCTTCAGCAATAAAAATTTGATTGTAACCAGAGTATCCATCTAGCATACTCAAATATTCGAATCCTGCAGCAGAGTCTACCAACATTTCTGCCACAGGCATGGAGTACTCATCTTTAGGGGTTGCAGTATTTAAATCCCTAAAATCTATGTAGATTCTCAGAGAGCCATTTTTCTTAATAACAGGCATTATATTTTCTAACCATTCGACATACCTTGTGGTTCTGATGAATCTGCAGCGCAGTAACCTTTCGATATCAGCTTTGATCTTTGTGAGAACCGCTGGTGCGAATCTTCTAGGAGTTTGCTTGATGGGCTTCTTGCCCTTCTTGATTGGAAGTCTATGTTCCACTAACTCCCTCTTTAAACCAGGCATTTCGTCATAGTCCCACGCGAAGCAATCTTTGTTTTTCTTGAGGACTTCGATCACTTCCTGCTTGAGGCCTGGATCAAGTTTTGCACTTATGTAGGTTATTCTTTTCGTGTTCTCATCCCCTAAATTCACTTCTTCGAGTGGATCCTGCGCCAACATTTGGGAACCTGAGTCTATGGGGTCTCTCTCGAAGCCTAAGGGTTCTTTATCATAGATGGCGTCCAGCCTTTGATCTATTTCGAATTCTTCAAAGGGTGAGCCTTTCGAGGTACCCCCATTTATTTCGTTCACCTTTACAGCCAGTTTATTTATTTCAGCCTCTAAGGCCGCCTTTGATTCGTTCTCAGCCATATAGGCCGAAATCCTTTTGAAAAAGGAGGACTCAGTCATAAGCAAGGTTGTCAAATTCCCAGCCTGCTGGCCGTCTTTGTACAGTACCTTCGATTCCTTCATCTTCACTGATTATTCTTCTATCCCAATATATGCCATCATGGCGAAGGGTCATATAATAGTGTGCGTTTCTGGTTTCGTTGATTTCATCATTTGGGACACAAGGAGCAATCTTTGCTAGATGTTTGTCATAGTTCCTCTTGTCAACTAAGTTGACTGCTGTCATGAAGTAACTCTGGTCCGCTTCAATGTTCTCCACGATCCCATCTTCTCTCCATAAAACTAATCTCTGGTGCATTGACGAAGGAACTGCTCCTACGCCATGGATCCACTCTCTTCCCAGTAACAAGTTGTAGTTGGCCTTGGCTTCGATCACCATGAACATGGTGGGCCTACAGCTTGAGCCTATCGTCAAGTCCAATTGAACCACCCCCAATGTTTTGCCTACTTTTCCTTCATAATTGGATAGAACCATGTTGTGTGGTTTCATGTCTCCTTCGCGTATTTCTAACCTTTTCAGCATGAAATGGGGTATTAAGTTAACTGCAGCGCCCCCATCCACTAGAACCTTATTTACGCCATGGGCACCAACCTTTGCCCGAATAAATAGTGGCTTCAGATGATTTTTCATAGCTGGTTCTGGACGTTCGAAGAACGCATTCTGCTCCTCGACAGCTCCATTATCCATCACGTAGTAACACACAAGCATATGCTTCATCAGATCTATGGTATCTTCTTCCTCATACTTGTCAATTTCAGTTTCCTGTCCAAACTCACAAGGAAACACAGATACCACGTTGCAATTGATATTGAGCGAAGACTCCCCCTCTGATTCGAAGTTGTCCGTTAGCATATCTTCGTCTTCTTCTGGACCTGGGGTGTATTCCTTTGATTCATTTGGTTGTTCTTCAGAGAAGAGTCTCCTACTAACTGGGGGTTTGTCTTCAGTTTGATTATTTGGTGTGGGTTTGTTGGTGCTGGATTCACCTTGGTTTTTTATTGAAGTTGCTCCTTTATTGGCCACAGCTTCCCTTTCAGCCTTTCGAATTCTCTGTTGCCTTCGCCATTGAGATCTTGACATGGGGTTTCTTCCTTTGTAGTTCTATAATCTCACTTCTTCCCTCTTCGCTATGTTGAACTGCCTTCTATATGTCATAGCATGGCGTGCGTTTCGTTCATTGTTTCTCCATTTGTCTTTGCCTTTGTCAGTTCTGACTTGCAGCCATTTGTCTGTTGGTATTTCAGCAGGAATTTTGAACGTCACTCTTCGAGCGACCTTGGGATGAGGACTATCAGGCCTTCGTTGATCGTATTTGTTATCGAAACGTTGGCCCATTTGACCAGTCTCTTGGTGGTTCCAGCACGGGGCGAAAGGGATTGTTTCGAAGGCTCTGGCCATGCTTTGATCATACACAGCAGAACACCTTGGGCATATCAAGCATTTGGTTGCCCCTTTGTAACAGCAAAGCACAAATTCCAACAAACTTTCTCCAGCTTTAGGATAACATTTGAATAACTGGTTATCCTGGCGCCAGTTGATGCCAGTTCGTGCCCTTTGTACCCTCTCGAAGTTTGCAGCAATTCTCTGGTTGCAAAGGATGCTGCACATAGGGCATAGTATCATTCCCGTATCTCCTTTGTGGCACATCATGAGGTAATCCTTAAGACTAGCATCCCCAGCGTAATTATCCTCCATTTTATACTTTTCTTTTTCTAAGTATCTCTCCACCTCCTCCATTTCAGAATGAGGTCTCTCCATATCCACCATGTTTACACCGACATCCTCCCCTTTAGTGTCATCATCTCCCCATCCTGTAGGTTTTATATCTTCAATTTGGATTTTTGAACTCTCTGGGGCAGAATATTTGACCAAGTAGTCAAACTTTCCACTGGGTTCCCCTAAAGTATCCCATATTTCATTCTGAGGGGAGGTTGGCTTCGTGATCTGGACTTTCTCCAATTCTAACCTCAGGCCTTCAGTAACCTGTGTCAACTCTTGCTTCTGGTTTTCCTGGCCTTTAGTAGCCTGGATTTCTTTTGCAACAGCTAAAGATGCTGCTTCGATCGAAGTCTCTGGTTGCTTGTGGACGTCTTCAGTGACCCCCTTGTTGACTTCGACTAACACCCAGCTTTCATTTTCAGTACCTTTCTCTCCTACTGGAGCGTCATTTTGATCAGCTTCCACCATGTTGATTTCCCCAATGCATGCAGGCTCGGAGTAATTGGTGTCTGCGACATCCAAAGGATCTTCATCTACTTTCATTTTTGGTTTATCAGTGAATTTCAGTCTGCCATCTTTAATTGCATTCTGAATTAGGTCCCTGAAAAGAAAACACTGTGAGGTTTTGTGGCCTAGGAAACTATGATACTTGCAAAATCCTCTTTTCTTCCTTTGATCTAAAGGAGGTATTTTGACGTTTAATGGCACAATGAGTTGGCCATCTTTGACAAGTAAATCAAAAATCCTGTCACACTTAGTTACATCGAAGGTATAAACCTTCTTTGGGAATTTGTCACTTTTCTCATTTTCAACAATTTCTTTCCCTTTTGTTGGAACTAATAATTTGCAGGAGTAAGGTGGGGCCTGTTTTAATTCAGCGAGATCAATTTCGACCTCTTCGAATTCAGGGTAATCTTCTGCTTCCTCAGCTCCAACATAGGAGACCCTTTCTTTCTTGTTATTTTTAAAAACTCTGGCCTTTTCGGCCTTTAGCCTTTCGACCTGTCGAACCCTATCGGCCAATTGAGCCATATCCCTCAAGTATTGTGTGTCTAATTTCTTTCGAATGGAGTAATCCAGGCCGCCAGCAGCCATTTCGACTAACTCATATTCAGGAACTACTGTAAAGCATCTAAATTTCAAGAGCCTGAATCTATTAAGATAATCATCTATGGGTTCAGTAAACTTCCTCTTGACACTGGCTAGTTCCTTCAGACTTATTTTAGATTGTCCCATGTAGAACTGTTCATGGAATAATCTCTCCAACAGAGCCCAAGTATCTATGGACCCAGGAGGTAAAGTGGTGAACCATGTGAAAGCGTTTTTAGTTAGGGAACTTGGGAAATATTTGATCCTAAGGTCTTCATTATTCGCTATATCTCCTGCTTCGGTTAGATACCTGGCTATGTGTTCGACTGTTGATTCATTGGTATCCCCAGCAAACTTTGTGAACTTAGGGACTTTATATCCCCTTGGTAAATCAGTGTGCATTATGTAATCTAATATAGGAGAGGCATAATTTGGCCTTCTAATTCCTGTGTTGAGGCCATTCTAGGCCATGATTCTTTCTATCATGGTGGTTAAATTATTTTCTGCCAAGATGTTATCGTTTCAAATTCTGTGAACGACTACATCAGCATCTTGATTTCGACCCACATTGACAACTCCTCTAGGTTGTTCTTCTCGAAACTCTGGGACTTCTAGCCTTTCGACCCTTGCCCCTGGTTCCATGATTTCCCTTTGTGGGCCTTGAATCATTGGGGCTTCTAACCTCTGTGCCCTTGCCCCCAAATTAACCTCCTCTCTGGCTGGTCTATAGGGTGGGTCGTTAGCAACTTGTTCTATGATAGGTACGTTTGCTCGAACTCCCGCCTAATTCTACCTACGCCTTTCTGGGGGAGCGAAAAAGTCTGCTATTCGACTCATGTTATCTGCATTTTCTCTGTTTGTCATAGTTACATTTTGTACTATTGGGGAAAAGATCTCCTGCATAGTTTGTGCTAATACTCCTATCATATTATGGTTACTGTCATCCATTAATTGCCTAAAGGCCAACTGATTTTCTGTGGTTAAGATAGGCATTGCGCTATAACCCACTGACCCTTGGTTATTTGTCATAAATTGATTAGCCCCAGATCCAGACCGTAATTGTGGTGATGAATTCGATGTGGAATTGTGTAAGCCTGCCATAAAAGATGTTGGCATTCCATAAGAGGAATTTCTGGTTCTGTTACCATCGAAACCGGGTGGTCTAGTTAGTGGGGTGGCGAAATGGGTTTGTGTCCCTGTTGGTGGGACGAATCCCCCATGATAACCAATGGTTCCAGTATTTCCTAGGATCGAACTGTTAGTTGATATGCCACTTGTTCCATTAGTGGCTACACTACTGGTAGAAGATGCAACAGACTGTGCGTTCGAAGGGATCACATTAGATGTTCCCATCGAGGCGGAGATATTAGTGCCTGTTGTATGTGGGATATTCTGTTCCCCTTGTTGATTGTCTGAATTAGACATCTTGTTTAAACGTTTTCTTCTGGCTAAGGGTTGGTTGCTATTGGTTATTCTACCACTTCTAAGGTTCATATAACAACAAACTTATCACTCAGAAAGTACTTCTACAATGGTTATGTCTCAACAATTTTTACTTTGTTCTAAATTTCGTAATGACCAATGACCGTACCACTAGGTGTGCCAATTTGTTTACAGTTATTTCTGGTAAACAACCGCTAGTCCTCCAAACTATCAAATAATCTTAATGACTGTTATTTAATCTCTCTGGTAACTTGCAGGATCGACTAGATTGATCCTATGGTGTATTGGTCATTTGGATAATTCTCATTGTAGAACTGATATTCATGTTTGGTGTTTAGATTGTTGTGTAGGTGTTTCAACTTACTTCGATTACTCTATTAAAGATCTAATGACATGATCAAGTAAATACGCGCAAAATTAAATTGCATGAATAAAGGTTCAATTGTAAAGACATGTAAAACTGCAAAAAGACAAGTAAATAACTTCGAAGTATAAAAGCATGTAATGTAAAAGCGTTTCTGAAATGTAAAAGGTTCGAAATAGAAAGAAAGAGTTTAAATGCAAAAAATCAGTAAGATGACTTTGGATGAAAAGGGTATTCGAATGATAAAAACATGAAGATAACAGCATAAAAGGTATAAGAGTTTATGAAAAGTAAAGTATTCGGAGTAGAGGGAAAGACTTTTAAATGCAAGGAATCATTAAATGACTTTGAATGAAAAAGATTTTAATGTAAAGGCTTTTGAATGATATTGACATGAAGATAGAGGATAAACTGGACATGATAAAGAGTTTTGCTTAATCATAAATATTTGGTGTTATCATACATACATTGTTCGAGCATTCGTTTCCCTAGCCATGTGGTATTTTGAATGTTTACTGAATTTTGTACAATAGATATGACACACGAAATCCTAACGCTAAGACTTCTATTTATACTACTTCGACCATAACGGTCTTGCTATAAGATTCTGCCACGTTCAGAACATGCAAAGCAATGCCCCTCTCTAGCTTCCACGCGTCTTCGAATGCTCCAGCGCATATATTTTAAATTTCGAACATCCCGCTTGCGTTTGAATTTCAAATGTTTTGGCACTCTTCGCTTCGAACTCATTTCTTGGACACAGCCTTGTTACCATTTCGAGACTTCTTTGAATATATCCCCATAACTGTCACTCGAAGCTCCGAGCTTTGACATTCCCATTCGAAGCACTGCTTCTACCATTTCGAAACATGACATCTTGCTTTATTCCAACGAAACACCCAACTTGCTTTGTTTCAAACTGTATCATCAAAATCTTCAGCCAACAGGCAGTCAAGTCAAGATTCAAGGAATCTCGCAAAGATGCCAAATAGCCAGGGGCAAATCTCCATCTGAATCACTTGGGGCATTGGACATAAATTCTAGCAACGAATCTTGTATGATCAAACAAACATCTTCTGGTAGGGTGGCAACACAACACTACCGACAGTGACAACTCCCTACACCCTGAGAGCGTGGACATAGTTAGAAAATACTGGGCATGAACAAAGACCCGCTAGGTTGGCTGGCCTAGGCAAAAATTAGCGCATCCCGGCGAACCAAAAGGGTTCGGGCAAAAATTAGGGATAAAAACAAAAAAAGATATGTACACCTGGTAAGCCGAAAACCTAAAAAGGCGGTTTGGGCAAAAAAGGGTATCCCGGTGGACTAAAAATCTGAAAAGATAGTCCAAGCAAAAGTTAAGGATTAAAGCGTACGACAATGTCCCGCAATCTCGTCACTTGCCTACCAGAAGAAGACATATCATTTCGATCGAAAGTTACCAAGAACCTCATAAGTTGGGATAACACTCAATCCACAAGGCCTCCGCAGGCACTTTCTCCAGCAGATACGGGGGCAGAAAAGTCTTGATGCAAAGTCATTGTCATATCCTCAGCATGGGTCCCGGTAACATCTACACTCCCCGCAGGGTAAGAAATACCCACAAAAAAATAGCGGTGTTAATTTTCCCCAAGCAGAGTTCATCTTTCACCAACAATAGAGGACTATCCCCAGTGGAGTTAATTTCTTCCACAAACAGAAGCTTTATCCTCGACAGAGTTTATCATCACTATCAATGGTAATTCATCCACAGCCGAGGTTATTTCTCCAAGTCAGCAGATCTTCTAGCAGAGCATCTCTTCTCCATAGAGTCAGTCTCTCGCCGGTTTATTCTCCAGCAGGATCATCCTCCCAATCACCTTCGGTCGTTATCCCCAATGAGCGAAACTCTTTCATTCTCCAGCAGCAATCCGAGATTTATTTTCCCCAGATAGAGAATATTATAAAAACATCACATTTCCATACATCATGACATGCGCATACGCATCATACAGCACAATCTCATTTATTTTGAGAACATCATTGCTTGATACATATCATGCATTATATACGACTAACTCTTTACATTTCAGGAAAAGATACAATCAAATTCTCACCAAGTTCAAGCTATGAAGCCCAGATCCGACCGGATAATATCTTGATTTCTACATCATATTGTGAAGCCTGGAGAACGACCAGATAACAATATCAAACACCGTGAAGCCTGGATTCGACCAGATAGTGGTTTATCTTTAAGCTATGAAGCCCAGATTCGATCGGATAATAGTTTAATCCCCAACAAGCCGTGAAGCCCGGATTACGACCGGATAAAAGCTCAGCAAGTACCATGAATCCTGGATTCGACCAGATAGTGGTACATTATAAACACAAGCCGTGAAGCCCGGATTACGACTGAATAACAGCTCAACAATTTATTGTGAAGCCTGGATTACGACCTGATAGCAATACAAGTTACTGTGAAGCCTGGATTACGACCAGATGGCAGCCAAGAATACTACGAAGCTTGGATTACGACCAGATAGTGGTATATCTTTAATACAAGTTATGAAGCCCAGATTCTACCGGATAGTATCTTTATTTCTCCGAACACCATGAAGCCTGGATTCAACCAGATAATGGTATGAGACATCGCGAAGCCTGGATTATGACCAGATAGTGGTAAGAGACACTGAAGCCTGGATTACGACCAGATAACAGTGAGGGACACTGTGAAGCTTGGATTATGACCAAATAGCAGTTTACCCGACCAATTACTATGAAGCCCGGATTCGACCGGATATTAGTAGGCCTAAAAATCAAATGGAAGCCCGGAGGGAACCGGATAACAACTTAATTCCTTCTGAAGCCTGGATTTCGACCAGATAAGAAATAAGGTATTGTGAAGCCTGGATTACGACCAGATAGCAGTACAGGACACGGTGAAGCCTGGATTCGACCAGATAATGGTATAAAGCATCATGAAGCCTAGATTACGACCAGATAACGATAAAAGGACTGAAGCCTAGATTACGACCAGATAACAGTACAAGACACTGCGAAGCTTGGATTTCGACCAAATAGCAGTTTACCTGGACAAATACTAAGAAGCACGGAGTCGACCGGATATTAGTGTGCCCTAAATTCAAGTTGAAGCCCGGAGGCAACTGGATAACAACTTAGTTCCTTCTGAAGCCTGGATTACGACCAAATAAGAATTGAGAAATTGCGAATCCTGGATTATGACCGGATAGCAAGTTTAATCTCATCTCCCCATTAAGTCACTGTAAAGCCTGTATTACGACCAGATAGCACTCGATCTTATCACTATGAAGCCTGGACCACGACCAGATAGTAGTTCATTTTCACATATTCTACCAAGAGATGACTCCCCAGTAGAATAACGGATGACTGAAGCTCCTAAAATTCAACTTTTCTCTCAAGACAGAGAACATCATTCCCCAGCGGAATCTTCCTCAATAACAGGTATACGGGTTCTCGCTAAGGAATCTCTTAGACGATTGACACTCCTTCTGATGGCATCTTTAAGCCCATAGTCCGTCATAAATCTCCAAATGGCATCTATAATCCCATTCCCAACATCACATGACAAATACCACTTCATGCGAGTGTAAATTTATGGGTACTCTAGTGTTCAATCATCTTCAACCTTCGGATCAGGAAAGGAAAGCAAGCCAATCTACATCCTTAGGTTTAATAAGATTGAACAGGGGAAGCTGTTGTACCCCAAAATTTGCCCTCCTATATTTCTCAAAAACATTTCAAGAGAAAATATCAAGTTGCTCAAGGAAGTCCAAAGGTTGACCAGACAAACTCTCTCCTAAGGCAGTCTACCCCAAATTAGCGTTTCATGTTGCCTCAAGATAATTGAGTCCAAGGGATCCCAAATGCTCACTATTGTCCTAATATGTTCTCAAGATCATCTATGTCAAGTTTCAAGCCCTACAGAGAAAGTTTGCTCAGTCAATTGCTCAAAGGCCTCAAAATCGACTGTGCTAGGGCAAAAGTCAACTGTGGCCCACATACGGTCAAACTTCAAGAGTTTTGGTCAACATCCTCATTTTGAAGTATTATTCATCATTTGATCAAGGGTTAATCATGATTCATCAAGGATTGCTCACAATTCATCAAAACCCAAAAGTTGCTAAATTAGGGTTTTGCAGGAAAAGTCAACTCAACTTTGACCAAGCATAACTTTCTCATAATTTATTAGAAATGACCCATACAAAGCTCATTTTGAAGAGGATGAAATTCTATACAATTCATCTTCATCTCCCAAGTTCAAAATATGCACTCACAAGAAGATATAAATTTGGACATTATAGGTCATTTTGAAATGTCAACAAAAAAACCTTTTTTGTCAAAGCTACATACATTAACATGGAAGACATGATTGAGATGAGACCAAAAGGGTTGCTTATAGAACATCTCAAGCTTTCTAAAAAGTCCAAGAACACCTTCAAAGAGTCAAAATTGAGGAAGTTATGCTTTGGTGAAGTTGACCTTTTTTGCAAAATTGTCAAAAGTCAACTATGCCTCAAATTGAAATTTTTGCTAAATTGGCCTAACTTGTTGCACTTGTTTTAAGTTGGTAGCATGGTCCACAAGCCCTAGCTCTTCCCATTTGTCTTTATCTTATTTTTGCTATTTCTTTTGATTTTTATTGCAATTAAATCAATTTAAATCAAAACAAATCATGAAAAAATCCAAATCATTGAAACCTCAAGATCTTGTGCATGTTTCAAGTTCTATATACAGCTAGCAAGTGAATAAAATCATGCAAGGCCTTTGTGTGCATGAAAATATTGGTTTTGGCCTATTTTTGGAAAGATTTTCAAGTAAATCAAATGAAAATCAAAAGCCATAATGGATAAAGATTGAGAGCATAATTTCAACCCTAATCCAATCCTTGGTATATAGTGAACATTTGCAGACCTAAAACACAAGTTTTGGAGGCGTAGAGAGGCAGAACAAAACTTGAAAAAAACAAAGAAAAGTGGTAATCTGTTTTGATACTTCTAGGCTTTTTTAAGGTCCCCTAACCATCTCATTCATTTCCTGGGATTGCAAGCAAGTTGTACCAATCAAGAAAAAGCATTTTCATGCGTTGAAACTTGTTGTAAGTGGTTCACGACCATGGCTTCTTCTTGAAATCGAATCACATGTTTCTGGCACTTATAGCATGAATTACATACATATTCTTACTCCTTGAAGCATTTGCAAACTATCCATAACATTTAATTGCATTTTTTCTAACTCTATGAAGATTTGCCATTATTAGGGTTCTTGGTCTCGTTTTAGGGTCTTTGTGTACAGGTAAAATTGGGCCACAAGAAGGGCACCATCGTGCTCAGCAGGCCAAGGCGACTTGATTCACAGTCTTAGATTCCATTTATCATGCTTGTGTGTGATTTTGCAATGTGCAGGGTTTGTAGTGACAGACGCTTGTCCGTAGATAAAAGTCTGTGACTTTTACCAACGGAGAGAGGACATGGACGACCTGCGTGGCACCATCTTACTTGTCCATTTGAATTCTGGCGTGTTTTTTTATTTTTCTCCACTAATTCCCTTTATTCCATATTATTGTTTATTATTATTTCATATACAACACGCGCATGTAGCTCAGTTGGTGTGGAGGTGAGTGGAGAAGGCCACAAGACCTGGGTTCGAATCCCAGGTCCCCCCATTATTTCATGTTATTTTTATTCAGATAATCAGGTAAGCACACAAGGCATGAAGACCACCATGGATCATCATCTCCTAACCATCAGATTACCAACCATCCAGATCTTAAGGCCATTGCATGAGGGTCCACCAAAAGCTCAGTCAACGCATAGCACTGGAACATGGAAGGTCAACGTGGGTCAATTGTCTTGGGCCCAGAATTGCTATCCACACTCCCAAAATTACTTACAAGCAGGCCCAATTTTCTTTTCCTTTTCTTTTATATTTCTTTAATTTATTTATTTATTTATTTTTACTAACATCAAAATTAATTCCTTTTTTCACAAAAAAATCATAAAAATAACATTTTCATCCAATTAGATTTAGAATTTATTTTTTTATACAAAAATTAATTTAATTAGTTTAAGTAATTTTAGGGTAACTTTAATTATTTTGTAAATAAATTTAAAACAAGTTAGAAATTAGGGTTTTGTTTAATTTAAATTCTATTTTCTTTTTTCTTAAAAATAACAAAATACAAAAATAGGCCATGTAAATTATTTTCTTTAAATTAATTTAATTACTAATTAGATTTGTATTTAATTTAAAAACCTTATTCTTTTTCTTAAAAATAATCAAAAACAACAAAAATAATCTTTTTCTTTTAATTAGGTTAGACGGGGTCAAAACCCCATTTCTCTATCATTCTCGATTCATCGCGCTTATTTATTTTTACCATATTGATGTAATTGCTCACAAGATGTAATAGATTAATTATGACCTTTTTCGTTCATTTATCGCTTTTTTTTATGAGTTATTTTTGGCTATGTAATTAATACCCGAAGCCTTGTAATAGCGTAGCTTTACTTTCCGCACTTTAATTTCCGCAAAATATTCAACTGTTAGATGTATGATATTAGGGTTGCATGACAAGAATGTATGATTAACTTTAAAACGGTTAGCAAACCCTAAATGTGCAAAGATAATAATTTGAAATTGAATCACTCGCACATGCGCACTCCTAGGGTATACTATCACTTCGGTTGCCTTTGGTAAACGGTCATTAAGTATAAGGTATTTTAGTGGTCTCTCTTTTGTCTCAAAGATCAAAGTTGCATCAGAAAGGTTGCCTCGGAATTGTTGCCTCGAATATTGATCTTAAGACATTAGGGTTATTACTAAGACGTCCTAACATTGCTTTAGTGACCGTACGTCCCTTTCGAATTGACCCTTAAAACTCCAACGATGGTGCTACCTAATGTTGTACCCAAAAATTTGCCCTCCCATATTTCTCAAGACATTGCAAGAATAATCTCCAAGTTGCTCAAGATTGCTCAAGAGTTGGACAGTCAAATCATCTCCTAAGGAAGTCAATCTCAAATTAGGGTTTTGTGTTGCATCAAGGTCCTTACATCCAAATGACCTCAAGTGCTCCCCAATTTCCTAATATGTTCTCAAGTTCATCCATGTCAAATTTAAAGCCTTGCAGAGGAAGTTTGGTCAGTCAATTGCTAAAGAGGTCCAAAAATCGACTGTGTTAGGGCAAAAGTCAACTGTGACCTACAAATAGTCAAACTTCAAGATTTTTTGTCAACATTCTCATTTTTAAGGTTAATTCATCATTTTATCAAGGGTTGATCACTATTCATCAAGGATTGCTCAAAATTCATCAAGACTCAAAAGTTGCTAAATTAGGGTTTTGTAGGAAAAGTCAACTCAACTTTGACCAAGCATAACTTTCTCATAATTTATGAGAAATGACCCATCCAAAGCTCATTTTTAATAGGATGAAATTTCCTACAATCCATATTCACAACCCAAGATCAAGAAATGAACTCACAAAAAGTTATAAATTTGGACATTATAGGTCATTTTTGAAAGTCAACAAAAACACCTTTTTTTTCCAAAGATTATAACTTGAGCATGGAATACCAAAATGAGATGAGACCAAAAGGGTTGGTTAGAGGACATCTAAAGGTTTCTAAAAAGTCAAAGAAAACCTCCAAAAGTTCAAAATTGAAGAAGTTATGCATTGTTGAAGTTGGCCATTTTTCCAAAATTGCCAAAAGTCAACTATTCCCAAAACTTCAAATTTTGTCAAATGGGCACACTTTTTTCCACTTGATTTGATCTTGTCACACTACAGACTTGTCCTATCTTTAGTCTTATGTCCATTCATTGATTTTTCTATTTTATTTGATTTTTATTGAATTAATTCATTTTTAATCAATTTAAATCCAAATAAAATCTAAATATTGATAACTTGGTATCTTTTTGATTGATATAGGTCTTAAATATCATCATGGACACAATCAAACTCGTATCAAGCCATATCATGCACAAAATATTGGATCTGGAATCAAATTGGAAGCTTTTTAATGGAGGATCATATCATATCTCCAAGCATTGATACACCAAGATTCAGTCCACAAAATTTGACCTAATGCATTGCCTTATACATATACAAGCTAAAGAGGCACGAAAAAAGACCTAGAGGCTGCACAATCAGAAAAACCAAACTTGGAAATTTGTCAAAAAAGCTTGAAACTGAAATCCTTTCTAGAGGCCGATTCAAAGCAAAATCTCAACGTTATCTTCTTGCTAGACATCCACTGAGTCTATAGCAATCAAAAGCAAGGTACCAGACCCTCTCCAACGTGCTGTAAGTCTTCTGAAAAACACCCATGTACTCGAAATCGTATCTTCTCATTCTTGCATTTTTTTGACAAATTATTGGCATAGTCATGATCCTTGTGTGATTTCTAAGATTTCTGTATCATTTGATTGTATTTTCATGAGCCATAGCCCCATACCCGAATCTAGGGTTTTGGAAGTTTGTTTTTGGGTGTTTTCTTTGCAGGGAAAATTGGAACAAATAATGGACATAGGCATGTTCAGGAGGAAGACACGAGCATGACTGTGGTCGTGGCTTGAGTTTTCATGGCCTAGAACATATTTTAGGAGCAAGCCACGGATTTAGCTGCGGATAAGAATCCGCAGGTAAATATCCAGGGGCCAACGAAGAAGATGAATGCATGGCCTCTCCCCATTTGTTGATTCAAATCTCGCGCGTTTTGTTATTAATTCCAGCATATTATTTGTTTTTTCCTTATAATAATTCTTATCCAGTATAATAACAATTAAGTGCAGTAGTTGAGTTGGTAAGGGCGCTAGTACCAAGTCCAATGGGACCTGGGTTCGAATCCCAGGTCCCTAACATATTTGTTGTATTTTCTTATAGATATTCCAGCGTACCTCATGTTTAGCAATGCACCATGCTCCCTCAGATCTCCAAGCGTCAGATGGCCCCAGGCCAGATCTGGTGGTCCAGATGAGAGGTGCATCATACTCCCAAGTCAACATGCCATAGAGAATCTGGGAAAGTCAATACAGGCTTGCACGTTTGGGCCTCAAACTTGCTGATTTCACCCCCAAATCAGGCCCAACACCCCTTTGGTTATTTCTTTCTTCTTTTTATTTATTTATTTATTTGTTTTGTTTAATTATTATTTTTATTAATTAACCAACTAAATTATTTTCCTCATAAAATCAAAAACACAAAAATATATTTTATTTATTAAAACTAAATTCATCATTTTATTTTTGTAAATAAATAAATTAATTCAATTAATTTAGTTTAATTAGCTATAACTTTTAACATTTTTTGCAACAAATAAAATTAATTTAGATAATTAGGTTTTTATTAACATTAATCAAATTTGTTTTTAATTCTTTAAATATCCAAAAAAATCCAAAAATATCTTGTTTTATTAATTAATTAATTAATTTATTTATTTAAATAACTTAGTTTAATTCCATTTAATTCAAAAATAAACCAAAAAAAATCATTTTCTTTCAAAAGGGTCAAAACCCTAAAAAAAATGCATTCGATTTAATTTTTCGCACGCGATCCATTTTACCATTGATGTAATTGTTTTCCGGAATGTAATAGCTTTTAATTAGGACTTTATTTTATCGCTTTATTTAATTTCTGCATTTTAATTTCAAGGGTTGTTTTTGGCGATGTAAATACCTGACGCCTTGTAATAGTTTAGATTTAATTTCCGCAAATTTAATTCCTGCAAGTCATAAACTGTTAGATGTTTGATAATAGGGAATGCATGACAAGATCGAATGTATGAACTTAAAATC
Source organism: Vicia faba (assembly GCA_948472305.1). NCBI lineage: Eukaryota > Viridiplantae > Streptophyta > Magnoliopsida > Fabales > Fabaceae > Vicia > Vicia faba. Next base: position 478,883,598 of record OX451740.1, read on the forward strand.
AACATAGCTCACCCATGACATGTACAAAGATAAAATTAACCGAAATAATACACTCGCACATGCGCACTCTTAGGGTACACCTCACTTGGTTGCCTTCGAACGTGGTCATTGAGTATAGGAAGTTTTAGAGGTCGCCCTCTTGTCCAAAGATCATAGTTGCCTCGAAACGGTTGCCTCCGAAAAATGATCTGAGACATTAGGGTTATCGCTAAGGCATCTTAACATTGCTTTGGTGACCACACGTCCCTTAATCGAATTGACCCTTAAACTCCAACGACGACGCTACCTACTCATCAATAGTGGGATATCATTGTCTAAAGGACATTAGCACATATTGATTCATTTTTTGAGTAGGTAGATGGTTCTTAAGTACTTGCTCTCTTCAAAACAAAATAAAAACTTTTCGCACTTACACCTTTCAAACAAAAACTTCTTTCAAACCCACAAACACAAAGAAAAGCAAATTTTGAAAACACTTTGAGCAAGTACCTAAGAGCCCATGGATAACCATGGATAGAAAGGGTGTTAACACCTTCCCTTTCTATAATCTACCCCCTCGAACTCGAGAAACATCTCGAAAAAGGAATTTTTCTGTGCTTTTTTCCTTTCCTTGTTGGATAAAATAAAAGACGGTGGCGACTCTTGCTTACCGCGACATTTTGCAAAAACAAACGCAAAACGCAAACCAGCATTCCAAAAAACAGTCAGTTCTCTCCCACCGTATCACACCTACTCACTAATAGTAGGATAGCGTTGTCTAAAGGAAACGAACATAGAATAATTCTTTTCTTCGAGTAGGTAGATGCTAGTAGGTACTTGCTCAAAACAAACAAACTTTTCCACACTTACACTCTTTTCAAAACAAAGTTTTCAAAAACACTTCGTAACACTCTTGAAGACCGAAGCAAGGGTTAAATCAAAGTCAAACAAAAACTCTTTTCAGATCAACCACACACAAGCAAATTTAAAAATGATGAGCAAGTACCTAAGAGCCCGTGGAAAACCACGGATAGAAAGGGTGCTAATACTTTCCCTTTCTATAATCTACCCCCCGTACTCAAAATCTCGAAAAAGGAATTTTTCTGTGCTTTTTTCCTTTCCTGTTGGATAAAATAAATGTCGGTGACGACTCTTGCTTACCGCGACATTTTGCAAACACAAACGCAAAACGCAAACCAGCATTTACAACAGTCCGGTTCTGGCCACCGTATCACACATAATATGGCCATTTTTGTAAGGCAACCAAGTGGATTTACCCTAGGGGTGTTTGTGTGCAAGTGTATTAATTTTCATGCTTGATTTGTCTTTGATTAGGGTTTCCTATTGATTGGTTTTAGTCTTTCCATACAAAACCCTAATTACTAGCATTTGTATATAAAGCTATAAATTGCGGAAATTAAAATTACTACGCTAGTACAATACTTAAGGGAGGGGGTGAACAAATTACAAATGGGGAACATTGCAAGAATTTAAATCTAAATAATATTACAACCATATTGAATTTTGAATAAATGTACAAAATAAATAAATAAAATGCAAGAATGTGAAATGTAAGAAGAAATGGGATTTTTTATTTGGCTTTTTATGAGAAGAGGTTTTTGACTTAATTAATTAAAATAAAATAATTAACTTAAAAAAAGGAAAATAATATTAAGTTAGTAAACTAAATTAATTTAAAGAAAACAAGTTTTTTAGGATTTTTGTGGATTTAACTAAGTTAGTAAATAAAAAAATAATTAAATAAAAGTCTTAAATTCTAAATGGATTTTAATTTACAAGAAAAATAATAATATTTAAAAATTAAATCATCTAAGTATTATTAAAAAAAGGAATTATTTGGAGAAAATGTTTTTGTTCTTTTATTTTTCTAAAGAGAAATAAATTAAAAAGTAAATAATTAAAATATAAATATTTTGGATTTTTATGATTAACGAAAAAAATAATAACAATAATAATAATAGTATTAATAATAATAATAAATGAAAGATAAAAAAAGTATAAAAAAATAAAATAAAGTAAAAATAAAGTCAGAGAGGTTGATAAGTGAAACAGGGGGTATTGTGAGAAAAAAAAGTCAGGCCCAAAGGATGGCCCGGACACTGCAAAAAAGTGTCAAAAATGTGAGAAAATGTAAAAAAAAGCACAAAAGGTCACGCTGGGGCTTGAACCCAGGACCTCATAGTGACAGGTGCGCGCTTTAACCACTGGGGTGGTGATACATCCGTTAACTTATGTCAAACCATAAATATATAACACAAATCTTGCCCTAAATATACTTCATCTTTAACCTCCAACCAGAAGCCCTGTAACTTGTTCATTTCTCAACCATTTGTAAAAATATAAACATGAAAGTTGTGTAAAATTTCACCACGATTCCAGAAATGTAAACACCTTAAACTAATTCTAAAAAACGAGCATGAATTTTGAATGGTACCAAATTCTGACTTAACTTTTCCAGGATGTTCAGATTCAAAATTCTAACTCCTTAAGCAATATAAATGAAATCTAAAGACATGGTTAGCTTCAGGACAATGATACCTACATTTCTTAATCACAAATGAACTATTAATGATGCATGTATGAATAGTTCAAAAATCACACAACTCACCTTGCAAGAGGGTATCGTGTTTTGAGTTTGATCAGCTTTTAGTGAGTTCCAATGATTGGATTAGCTTCCTCAAATTCCCAGGAAGCTAATGTGATGTTTAGCTTGAGCTGAAAGTGCCTGAGGAGTTCTAGAGAAGTCCAAGTTCAAAGATCTGTTTTTGAAAATGGAGGATGGTGTTAATGGTGTTACAGTCTTGTAACAGGGTGTGGGATGAGTTCTAAATGATGTTTAGAAATTTTAGGAACCAAAAGGCTTGAAAACGCACGAGGGAGATGTGAGTTTCAAACTTTTGGTCAAGTTAGGCAACAATGGAGGTATGTGATGTAGTTCTGAGTTCTTGGTGTTTTTAGGGGTCAAGCATGCATGTTATTTGTTGCAAATGACTTGTGTATGTATAAGAAAAAGGTTGGAGAGCTATTGCACAAAGGATTTATGAGTCATAGAGTTATGGCTAGGTTGCTTGATTTTGAAGAAAAGTGAATGTATGGTTCCAAGAGGAAGTACAAGCATGGGTTGAGTGATTGTCAGGCTTGGGACAAACTTCTCTAGAGTTATGGGACATGTATGATCAGAAGAAAACCATTGCAAGGCTCAAGAACAAGTTTTGTGCATTAAAGCTACTTTTTCAAAATGGCATTGTGCACTTTCTTCCTAAAATGGATATAAAGCATGGCATTGCATTGAATGCTTGAGTTGAGACCTCTAACAGCTATGCAAGCAATTAATTATGGAGTTCCTAACAAGTTTGAGGCCTGTAAAGTAGAGATCATGCAGCATAGGTTTGTAATTTGAATCTTGTTCATCACAAAATGACCTATAATTTTAGTTTGAAACCCTAACTCCCTCTCTTCGATTCTCCCTGCTCAAGAGTGATCTCAAGGAGTTCTTGGATATTTAGAAAGCTTGTAATGTGATCTGCAACCCCTATTTGAATCACTTTTGAAAATTCCCCTTGTAACTATATGAAAAAGTGTCATGAAGTTAGGTCAAAATCCTGCCTAAACTAGGGCAAAATTTCACTAAGTGTTTAATTTCAAAACCATGACTTCATGAATTAATAACTTGAGATCCAATAATTTTTAGAAGAAGTTGTGTAAAGAAATTTTGTAGATATCATGGAGATCTACAACTTTCATGTTGAAAGTTTCTTTTGAATCATCTTGCTTCATGGTGAAAAATGTGCTCAAAGTTGTGAAAAAACATGAAGTTTTAAACACTTGGAAAAATTTCTAAGTTAGAAAACTTTGACTTTTCAAAATGAAATCTTGAATTTTTGATTTCTTGATGAATAAATTTCATATTTTGACATGTTTTGATGAATTGTGATCTTTGACACTTGATTTTGACCAAAAAGTCAAAGTTTGACTTTTTAGTGTATAGTAGACTTTTGATCAGTTTATTGAAAATTCACTATCAATCCAAATGATTTTGAACAATGTTTTGGGTCATGCCATTAGGTAAAAATGATGCAATTGAACTCTTGAGATCATGCTTCAAACCAATTGACCATTTGCTAGGTGAAAAATCAGAAATTTCCTCTTCTCAGTCAAAACCCTAATTTTGACCATTTTGCCCTTTTGATGATTTGATCAAATTTCTTAAGGAATTATGGTCCAATCTTGATCAAATGATACAAATGAGTTTATAATATTGTTGTAGATGAAAAATTATAAAGTTTGACTGTAAATTGGCCATAGTTGACTTTTCCCCATAGCTAGGGGTCCATAATGATCCTTGAAAGTCATATGAGGCATTAAAAGTTCAATTATCCTTGTGCAATCTCAAACCCTAATTTTAGTCATCAGTGCTCAAAGAGGTGTCTTGAGCTGATCAATCCTTGTGCAGTCTTGAGCCAAGATAGATCTTTGTGAGAAAATATTTGATAAGTGAGAGGGCAAATTTTGGGGTACAACAAGTTGGATGCAGATAACCCCCGCTACGGAAGATGTCTTGATACTTGCTTGTAGTAGACTTCGACTTCATGATCTTACCTTTGCCATTCCTCAAAGAGAACCCCAAGCCGTCTTTGTTCTTGTTCACAGGTGGATCCACAATTTGTCCCCATACCTCACTATGACCCTTTCGCACAACTTGTTACGCATCCTTAAGCGAAACCATGGAATTCTCATTTCCTCTTATGTTGTCAATGGACAAGGCTTGGAACTGGGTTCCAACAGAAGCTTCATCCGCATCCACAATGCTGAAAGAGGACAAATGAGATTTCAATATTGCATGTTCCCCATTTATGATTACTACTTTCCCTTCACGTACAAATTTCAGTTTCTGGTGTAAAGTTGAAGTGACAGCCCTGCCTCATGAATCCACGGCCGTCCTAACAAACAACTATAAGCGGGAACAATGTCCATGACCTGGAAAGTTATATGAAACAAATGTGGTCATATATGAATAGGCAAGTCCACTTCACCAATAACAGATTTCCTTGATCCATCAAACGCTTTCACAATGATGCCACTTGGGTGCATAGGCGTTCCTTGATATTTCAACTTCATAAGAGTGCTCCTTGGTATAACGTTCAAAGTGGATCCATTATCAATCAGCACATTAGATAGTGAATCATTCTTGCAATTCATAGAGATGTGGAGAGCCAGATTGTGATTCCTTCCTCCATTTGGTAATTCATCATCGCAGAAACTCAAATTGTTACATGACGTAATGTTCCCTATTACGCTGTTGAGTTGGTCTATAGGCATATCACTCTCCATAAAATCTTGGTCCAATACTCTCATCAAGGATTCTCTATGAGCAGATGAGTTCATCAATAAAGCCAAGATAGATAATTTTGAAGAAGTCTGCAGTAGTTAATCTACAATTCTGTAGTAACTCATATTGATTATCTTTAAAATACCATCCACTTCTTTCTCTAACATAGCCCCACTAGTCTCACCCGTAGCCTTCTTGGGTTCAACATTCTCAATCATTTTCTTTCCAGCACTAACATCTCCTCGAACAACTGGTGCAAACACACGACCACTGCGGGTCACTCTGCTATTTTCAGCAATATTCCCAACATCAGGCATTGGCTGGATGGGAACTGTTGTACCCCAAAAATTTTCCCTCCCATATTCTTCAAAGTTTGACAAGAGTCATCTTCAAATGGCTCAAGATTTCTCAAAGGGTTGCACAGTCCAAATGCCTCCTAAGCCAGTCAAAATTAGGGTTTTGTTTCTTTCAAGGAATTTGAGGTTTTCAATGGCTCAATCAAGTCTCATGTGCCTGTATACATCCTCAAGCACCTACATGCCAAGTTTCAAGACTCATAATGCCAGTTTGCACAGTTAAAAGCTTCATGTGCTTCACAATCAACTGTAGGGGTAAAATGGTCATTTTACAGTCAAAAGTCAAGATTTTTGGTCAACATCTTATTTTGAATACACAATCATCATTTGATCAAGTCTTGATCATGATTCTACAAGAATGGCTCAAAAATCATCAAGATGCAAAAAGTTACTATTTTTGGACAGTAGAAAAGTCAACTGTATCTTGACCAGGGCATAACTTTTTCATGGTTCATCAGAAAAATCCCATCCAATGCTCATTTTGAAGGGGATGACATTTCCTACAATCCATCTTCACATTCCAAGTCCAAGAAATGCTCTCACAAAAAGTTATCAATTTCTACATTATAGGTCAATTCCAAAAGTCAACAAAAATGCACTTTAAGTCAAAGACCATAACTTGAGATTGGTAAATCCAAATGACATGGGACCAAAGGCATTGGTTAGAGGACTTCAAGACCTTTCCAAAATGTCCAAGAACATGTTCATATGATCAAAATTGAGCAAGATATGCATTGAAGAAGTTGGGAAATTTTTATGAATTTGCAAAAGTCAACTTTGCCCAAAACACCTTGTTTTTGCTAATGGGCCTCAAATTTCTTCTTGAAACTTCATCCAAGGCCTATGCACGACCCATCAAGCCTATTTGAATATATTTTCTTATTTTTATTAATTAATTGGATTTTTAATTGATTTTAATTCATTTAATTAATTTAAAATGTAGGAAATACAAAGATTTGATTTGTTCAATCTTTTTGTGAAGCAAGAATGACCTAATCAAGCTGGCAAATTCGTGTGCAAATCAAAGAGACAAAAATCTCCAAGTTTGGCAAGTTTCTTCAATCAAAAAGATTCAAAAATATATGATTGCAAATCAAGTATTCAAACCATTATTTCATGGATCTTTGCCCAAGGATTTAACCTAATTCTCTTCCACTATAAGTACACAAGTCAAACCTAATGCATTGGACGTGAATTTGCTGCAGAAAAACCATAATCACATTCAAGAAAATTCAAAGAAAAGTGAAAACTGTTTTCTGCCTTCTAGCACGATTCAAAGCATTTTGTGGTTTCTAATACCTTGCAGGAATTCCCAGAGACATATTGCAATCAAAACCATACGCTAAAGCTTAAGAAATCACTCTAAACAGTCGCACGGTTTGCATACTTTTTTCAGAATCGAAACTCATATTTCATGCATAATTAACATGCTTTAATCATTGTTTTGTGTTGCTTGAATTCATATGAAGCTAATGGTATTAGTTAATTGCATTATAATGCCCAGAATCACAGGTTACCATTGAAGAAATTTAGGGTTCATGAGTTCTCAAATTGGGGCTTTATTACCCAGGAAAAATTAGAACCTCTAATGCATATGGTTGAAATCATGGAATCCAGACGAACACAAATCCATACTCGCGAAATATTTATGTTAAGCATAGAGCTATTCGCTATTATTCCTCATGTCAAATTGTGGGGGTTAAAAACCCCCGCTATCTAACATGTATTTTGCAGGTTCAGTGAAGACGATGATGAGGTGGAGATACGTGGTTGGGTGATTCAAAAAGCGCACGTGTTTGTTTTGCTTTACAGCATAGTTATTAGTTTCCCAATATATTATTTGAGTATTATCTTAATAACAAACGCAAGCAAGTGGTTCAGTGGATGGTGCACTGGCTGGTGATCATTGGGACCTGGGTTCGATTCCCAGGTCCCCTAAAACCCTTGTTTCTATTTTTCCAATGTATTCACATGCAGGTTGCCCAAGGTGGTACACCATGCACTCTCACATCCTAAGCGCCATGTGGCTGCCAGCATAGATCCAAAGGCCTGGATTGGAAGACCATGGTACTCCCAGTCAAAGCATGCGCTGGACAATCCAAGAAAGTCAATGGAATGAATAGCTTAATGGGCCAGAATTTCCAACCACACCTCCTAATGGGTCAACACCCCCCCTGGGTTCTTTTTCTTTCTTTCTTTATATTTTCCTTTTTATTATTTTTTTATTCTAATTAATAACTATAATTATTTTTATTACTTAAGTTAACCAAATTAATTTTTCATAATAAATTCAGAAACCTAAAATATTATTTATTTTTATTATTTATTAATTTCACTATTAATTATTATTTTGTAAATAAATTCTAACAAATTAATTTAGTATTAATTAGGTTTAATTTTGACTTTTTCATAATAAATAAAATAAATTTAGAATTAGGGTTTTCTTGACAACTTTTAATTTCTTTTATTTTTATTTTCATGAAGACATTAAAAAACTAAAAAATACTTTTTTTTTGTAATTACTTAATTAATTAGTAAATTGGGTTTAATATTAATTAATTGCAAAAAAAGGACCAAAATTCCATTCTTTTCTCAAAAAGGGTCAAAACCCTAAGACTTTTCCCGATTCAATTTTTCTCACGCATGTTTATTCTTGATTCCTATTTTGATCATATTTATGTAACTGTTCCGAGGATGTAATAGATAATTAGGACTTTTATCGCTTTCTTTATTTTTTGCATTTACTTTTCAAGGGTTATGTTTTTGGCGATGTAAATACCCGACGCCTTGTAATAGCGTAGATTTACTTTCCGCAATTTACTTTCCGCAAATTATTAACTGTTAATTATGCATGACAAGACTTTCCTGACAAATAAAATCAAAACGTAGCTCACCATAATACTTGTGCAAAGATAATATACACTGAATCCTGACACACGCGCACATGCCACTCCTAGGGTACGCCTCACTTGGTTGCCTCGACGTGGTCATTGAGTATAGGGTGCTTTAGAGGTTGCCCTCCTGTCTAAAGATCCAGTTGCCTCGAAACGGTTGCCTCGGATAAAAAAGGATCTAGGACATTAGGGTTACCGCTAAGGCGTCCTACTATTGCTTTGGTGACAACACATGTACCTATAATCTACCTCCCGAACCGAGAAACATCTCGAAAAGGAATTTTGTTGTGCTTTTATCCTTTCCCTGTTGGAGAAAATAAAAGACGGTGGCGACTCATGCTTACCGCGACATTTCGCGAACCAACATTTTAAAATAGTCAGTTCTATTTCCGCCGATCACAGGAACCTCCACTCCATCCTCTAAGATTGTAGCATTGTATTTGTAGGGTACAACCTTATCTGACGTGTAGGGGATAGGACCCGGCAAACTAATCACCAATGGGGTAACAACTGGCTTGCTATAATATTCAACTTCAATATGGACGGGTACCCCAAAACAAAGGTACAGTGACGCTTACCCCTTCTTTAACACAATCAGTCATTATTGAGTCATTTTTGGACAACAAATCCTCATCCGAGGAGAAATACTCATCTGCAGAGGCATACTCTTCATTCAACTCTTCTTTAGTCAAGCAAACCTCAATCAGAACAACTTCATGGTAATCATCCCTTTGACCAATAACCTTGATAACTCCATTATCTAACAACAACTGAACACCCTCCTTCATGATTGAACATCCTCGGGAGTCCCTATAGCAAATTCGGCAAGATCCATACTGGTGTTCTACCTGACCAGCCATATGGCAAAAAGTAGCATGCAATTGCACAAGGTCCTCATTCATATACTCTACATTAAAAATTCTGAATTCTCCAGGACATCCAGAAACCATATTCACCTCCTCTTCATACTCTATCCTAGGCTTGATTATGTGGATGAGGCCCTCATCCACCATCTCTTGTAAATCAGCCTTTATCTTATCGCAACCCTTTATGTCTGTACTGCAAATAGAACAACTGAAATGGTCATGCGTGTAGTAGTTAAATTCACATAGGTCTACATACATTTTCACCAAATCTCCTCTAACCAGATTAATATCAAAAATCCGGAAGTCGCCTGGACAATTGGCCACCATATTCACAGCATTTACTCCTTCATGCTTGGGTAGAGGATTGTCTTTCACATTAGGTCTCACATCCTTGAAAGATAGAATACCAGACTTCACCAATTTCTGCACCTCAGTCTTCAAAGGATAACAATTCTCAACATTATGCCCTGGTGCTCCCTGATGAAAAGCATATGTCTGGTCTGCCTTGTAATACCAAGGCAATGGTGATGGTACAGTGGGAGGTGGTCGGGTCTGAACCAACTTCTTCTGAATCGATGCTGATAGTAACTCTGTATAGCTCATAGGAATAGGGTCATAACTCCCCCTTCTCTGATTATACCCTTGATTCCCCTGCTGGGACGGTCTCTGATAAGCAACGGTAGTTAGAGCTGCACCCACAACTGGAGTAACTGAGGTGAGTTGCTGATGACGCTGATAATTCCTTCTAGGAGCGTTAACCCTCCTCTCTTGCATAACAGCATTTGCATCCCCTTCCTTTTTCTTGGTAAACCCATAAAATGGCTTCTTCACACCTCCGGAGCCTTCACCTTTCGCTAAACGGACCTCTCTTACAGCCTCTTTTAAGCGGATACCCATTCCTACCATCTCAGTAAAGTCACTTGGCGCACTTGCTACCATCCTCTCGTAGTAGAAAGCACCCAGCGTTTTCAAGAAAATCTTAGTCATCTCCTTCTCTTCCATGGGAGGAATCACTTGGGCGGCTACCTCACGCTATATCTGTGCATATTCTTTGAATGATTCCCTGTCTTTCTGAACCATGGCCCTGAGTTGATCACGGTCAGGCTCCATGTCCATGTTGTACTTGTATTGTTTGATGAATGCTTCTCCCAAATTATTGAAAGTATGGATGTTAACACTATCCAAACTCATATACCACTTCAGCACAACACCGGTCAAACTATCCTGAAAAAAGTGAATCAGCAGACGCTGATCATCAGTATGGGTAGACATTCTCCTTACATACATCACCATATGAGCACGAGGGCAAGTGTTTCCCTTGTACTTCTCAAACTCCGGGACCTTAAACTTAGCAGGTATCTTAACATTTCGGACCAGGCATAATTCATTCACATTATGCCCAAATAGCTCTTTTCCCCTCAGGGCCTTCATCTCTCTCTTCATCTTGTCAAACTGTTCTTGAAAATCATCCATTATGTCATAAAGACCCAAGTCTTCACTCGGTGGATGGAAAGGAAGACACACATCATCGTTAACAAACAGAACCATATTCACTGAAGGAGGCGCAACAGGAGCAGCATGCACCACAGGAGGTGTCGGAGTAACAATAGTCTGAACAATTGGAGTATCTTGAGGACCAAGATTGAAACCTTCAGGTGAAAAATTCTCTGGAATTCCCCATGGATAACCTTGAGGCATGCGGTTTTGAACAACAACTGGAGTAGCAAATACGGGAACAGTCAGAGCTTCAGTAATTTCCCTTGTTGGTTGAGGTTGAACACTTGGTGGCTGATTCTGAGCAGCCACTAGAGCTTCCATCAGAGCAGTTAGATTGGCCATGCCGGCCTTCAAAGCAGAAACCTCCTCGCGCAACTCGCGATTCTCTTGTTCTAAGTTGTCCATCTTCCTTCTGAAATTAGCCTGAGCGTTGTAGTGGTGAGTCAGCTTGCTGAACAAAGTAAAGAAGCTTTGTAAGACACCTGGATATGCATAACAAATGCAATAAATATGTGCAATATGATGCATGGTATGCAATGCACATGATTTTATTTTACTATTTAATATTTCAAGGGATTTAAAATTTATGGACATATTGCAAATATCAAAGTAATAACGCATTTGAAATACTGAAAAATTTCATTATAACAACTCCAAAATGGATTACAAGTTTGAATGATCCCAAGTACAAGATGAAAATAAAATCTAAAACCCTGATAAGTAAAACTGATGGAGATCACTCTATATGCAGGCGCTTCCCTGTGAGCCTGGAAATCTGAACCTTCAACCTCTGGTTTTCTTCCGCATACCTGGTGGCAACCTCCTTCCAATCACCTGAATCAGGAAGTGAGTAATCAGCATCTGATTGAGGCTTAGGAGAAAATAAATCCCCTTGCCTCTCCATAGTCTCTACCGCTCAACTCTCAAGGATCTTAATCAAGTCATCTTTCTCCTTCAAGTCTGCTCTATAGGAAATCTCTAAAGTTTGGCACTTATTCTTCCAAGCGTCCTTTTCCTGTTGCATCCTGACCAAAGCAAGCTGCAGCTCTTCTAGATCATCTAATAGGGGAGGAGTGGTCTTCACAAATAGATCAAGCATAGGTGTTTCCCGGGAATACGACATCTTCAACTGAATAGCTCTCGTTTGGACCCACTGAAGATATGGCTCCAAAGAAACAACACCCCTAGGTCCCAAATCCTTCATACTCTTCTTATGAAGGTGACTCCAGGCTTTCACAATATGCTCCCTAGCTTCCCTATGGTCTTCTCCCTCCTTCAAAAAGAAACTACTCAAATGAATACTATTTGGTTTATCCCTCATCGGATAACCGAGTTGTCGTCCTGCAAGAACAGGGTTATAGTTAATTCCTCCCTTTGTACCAAGAAGAGGTAAATTGTGGAAACTACCACAACTGTCAATAATCTCTATATCCTGGTAAGCTCGATGATACCAATCAATATCCGAGTGAGTAAGTGCTATGATCTTAGGAGCCCAACGAGGTTCCTTCTTGACATCCCAAAAAGCATCAGACTGAGGCATATGAGAGATAAACCACCGGTACAACAGAGGCGTGCAACAGATAATCATCCTCCCATGATAAGAATTCCGAAGATGAATAGAGTAATAAGCATCACCCAACAATGTAGGAACTGGGTTTCCGATCATGAAGATCCTGATAGCATTAATGTCAACAAACTTGTCCACATTAGGAATTAAGAACAACCCGTAAGCAAGTAGAGCAAAGATGGCCTCAAAAGCGACTGTACTCTTCATCCTGGCAAAGTAACAAGCTTTCTCTAATAAGAACTGAGCTGGTAATCCTCTTATCCCTCCTTTGTTAGTCATATGGGCTTACACCTCAGACTTCCCCAGATGAATCAAAGCAGCAATCTCATGTGGTTTTGGCTCACCCTTCAAACCAGTAAAAGGAATACGAACGGTAATGGGTAAATCCAACAGATAAGAATACTCCTCCAGTGTAGGCATCAACTAATAGTCGGGAAAAGTAAAGCAATGATACATCAGATCATAGAACTGGGCCAAGGTCGAGAGAATACCCTCCTTCATCTTCAGCTTCATGAGAGGAATGATGGATCCATACTTCTTCCAAAAGTCTGCAGAACACTCAATCTCGGGGATTAGACAGATCAACTCATCTATCTTGGAATCCTTGAAATTGTACTTCCCGGTCTTTCTCTTTCCAGAATCCATGGTTAAAAATTACATGAGATATTCACAAATGGTCAATTTTTAAATCCCTTGAAATAAGATCTCTTCAAAAGATGCTTATGAGTGCATGGATGCATGATGCAGCAATCACACACAAGATCACACATATAGGGTTCATATGTTCAACGTCACGAGCATGAGGTTGAAAGTACTACCCATAAGGTATTGGTCTAAAAGTTATCACCTGCCGAACAAGGTTCTAAAGGTTCCCAGAGTCTACATCCTTCCTTCGGGTATTACCAACTTCCAGATTAACTCGGTAATTAGTAATATTCTCAAGAAAAACTCGTTCGAGCATAGTATCACATGAAAACTATTTCCGGATTATTCCGTCATAGATTCCACACTACACCTAAAAGGCCAAAATGGGTTTGGTATTCTACGGTCCTCAGTTTCAGCAGGCTCCCAGGTTGAAAGCAGTACGTCTTCCTGATTACTCGGTAAACGATAATACAGTCAAAGGGGCCTCCACTGAGTGGGGGATCTCATGCCTCCTTTTTTGGGATTACTCCCTCAAAGTTAACATGACTATACCGCCCGTCCTATCTTAAAGTTTGCCCAAGTCCAGGTATAGGACTTATAAGTAATCACCAAGCACCCTGAAAACCAAGAAAATCCAGATAAACATATATACAACATATAACACATAAACAACAATAGCACATACACAGATACAAACAAAGATAGGCTCAACCCACTTAGGGATGGACCAAAAAGAGGTCAATCTTTCCCCAATGAAGTCATTATTTTTCTATAGCGGTAGAAATGTTTAAGACTAAGCCATGGGATTTACTAGACTTGTACAAATTAAAATAAAATCGCCACCGCACTTTATTGTTTCCAAAGGAATGGGAAAATAGAGAATAACCCAAAAAAGGGGGAAAGATTCAAGTTAAGGGGGTTGGTTATGCAAAGGGAAGGTATTATCACCCTAAACATCTATGGTACTCCGCAGGAACCTCTTTGTAAAATATGTATATTTTGGCTATGAAAAATGTTGTATAAAAATGGATGGTGGAGGTGAGAAAAGAAATACATTTTTATGGTTTTTGCACCCTCCGCGGTTGCGAATCTTTAGTGCTTATGTACCACCTTCCATGCAATAGGGGATCAGAGTACACGTAGTTCTCCTTTTAAAAATTTTAAAACACAAATGTGTTGGTTAATTTTATGAGATAAAACATCATTGTCATTGTCCGTGTGGAAAACATACCTACTACCCACAATCATGAGAAAGGAGAATTTGCATCATCTCAAAGTGGAGGATATGGCTTGGATTTTAAAATCAACAATGCCTCACTCAACACCCAAGTGGAAAATATCTCTCTTCACTACATATTGTAGAAGTATAGTTGTTTGCATCACTACAAGGATTGACAAGAGTTCAATCTTTTGAGAACAGTTTAAAGATAAAAGCCAAAGTGACAAAATGGTTTGAAATGAGATTGATTGACTTTTAGTCTTCTCACAAAAAATATCAAAGTATTATTAAGTTTATTGAAGTTTATTTATAAAAATGTTTTGAAAATGCATGGACCTAAGTCCAAGTTTATTATGAAAGTGGTTCAAGTTTAAAATAAAAAAAAGAAGAGTTTTCAAAAAGAGAGAGAAGATTTTTGAAATTAAAGAAGATGGGAGGAAAAGAAGGGACTATCCTAAAGCATAAGGTAAAAGCTAGGGATAAGAACCATCTAACCAACAAGAAGCCAATACTTGACACTATGAGCCAAGATAGAATTCTCATTCTTTGGATTGAAACCAAACAAACAATGATACTAGACCTCTTGAAAGAACCAAACTTCGAGTGTATTAAGTCTTCACAAAAATTGGGCAGAGTAACGGCTGTATACAGGTGAATTTCATATTGCAAACAAAGAGAGTAATCACAATAACCTGCATATAAAATAAACAAACAACCCAATGCCTTGAGGTAAACCTCAAGAGCTCTAGACAAAATAATCAGATAAAGTCACAAGGTCTCCAATCATAGGCCAAGGTTTCTAATTCTAAGTCCAAAAAGTCCAATGCGCTATAATACCAAGGATAGTAACCAAATAGTCCAAGTATCATTAAAGATTTTTAGGGTTTATGTTGATTATTAGGTGTTTTGAAAAAGAAAAGTAAAGCTCAAGTGAGCAAAAATAAAAATGACAAGAAAGTAAATATTCAAATGAGCAAAGATGAAAATGGCATGAAATACAAATGCTAAAAGTAAATAGTGCATAAAAATAAAAAGGGCATATAATAAAAATAAAGGAAAAGTCAATTATTAGTGATTAGTGGTTAGTTGGATGATCATCTTGAAACTTGCATTTGGAACTCATTAGAGGATTGGTAGAACCAAAGCCTCTACACAACAAGTTGTATTTGTTTTTTTTCAAGTATATCATCCATTTGGAATCCTCATAAGTACCATTTAATGATCAACGATGTTTACGTGATCCGCGTTGACCAAAAGTGTTGTAGATCCATTAGAGGATTGGTAGAACCAAAGCCTCCACACAATAAATCTCAAGGTTATTAGATCAAAGAGATCAAATTAACATACTTGGGCTTGCAAACATAAGTTTGGGCCACAAATGATCATTTATTCGAATCGGGACAAAAGTTAGCGCTATGTTAAGCAATCGTAAATGGAGTTATATAGAAGTCGCACCTATTTTGAGGCCGGTCAATAGCAATTTATGCACCATTTGTTTTGCAACATGATATAGAGATCATGCTCCAATAACACTTAGTGCAATAAGAAAGGGATGAGATGAAGAGGGGTGAGAGAGAATATACAAACCACTTTTGAATTAAATTTAATCAAACTATTATTAAAACCATTCATCCATTTTTGTGGAGTTAGACTCAACATCATAGATCTAATGATGTTAATAAAGTTCATGATAAAAAATTTAACCCAAGATCAGCCAGAAAATAGTCACAAAATATTACATTTAATATATACAAAAAAAGGTTTTAAAAAAATGTTTTAAAATAGAAATAAAAGAGAAAAATATCAACTATGTTCAAATTGATCAAGAAATAAAAAGTAAGTCCATAAAAAAATCAGAAAAGGACTCAAATGATTTTATAAATTTTTTGGTAATTTTTTAAAGTCAGAAACTATTTTTAAAATTAAAAGAAATGAGTAAAATAAACTAAAAATGATAAAAAAATACCAAATTCAGAAATAAAAAATAAGTGAGGTCACCAATATTTTTCACAATATCATTGGATCGTTCCATAATTTTTTCAGAATTTAAAAATGCATAAAAGTATTTTTAAACATTTAAAACAATTCAAATAAAGTGAACATTTATAAAAAAAATACCAAAACACAATTAAATTGTGAAAAAATAAAAATCAGAAAGAGAATAATCAAAAAAAAAATTCAGAATTTTTTTCCAGATTTTTTGGACTAAAAATGAGTTTTCTATGATTTTTTGAAGTTTAAAACAATTAAATATAAAAATCAGTAAAGAAAGTAAAAACCAAAAAAATATGGGTCATCTGATCAATGTCAAATCGCGTTAGTAAACAGATCAAGTGGACCTGGCGCGCTGTACATGTTATGGAATTTAGTGAATAATGCATATGATCATTAATTAAATCAGATTTTTGAAAAAAAAAACAGATGGCGCGCCTTCATTGGTTGGAAGATGACACGTTGGTCATCTTTAACCTCCAGCCAGTCCCAAAACCAGGTTGCTCAGTCTGTAAAATTAGAGCACGAGACCTATGTCATTCGCTTCGTCTCTTCAAGACGAAGACAACCACACCTTCGCGACAAATTTATATAAACTGTAGCTCAAGCAATTTGAAAGGAAAGTTTTGAAAAGGGATTTGAAATTTCATGGTCAAAACGTGTTTCCAGTAAAAAGCAAGTGTTGCGACTAGAACCAGGGCAATGAAAGCATCACAATGATATCAAAGTTTTGAAGAATTGATGAAGGAATCTACCTATTGAAGTTAAGTTGCAGAGCTCTAAAACTGGACTTCTATGGAGAAATATAGGGTACGATTCTTGAATGTAATTATATGGTTAGCTTCAGGGAAGATCAAAGAAGGTGAATTGATGGTAAAATTGGATCGAAAAAGGCTTGTATATGGATTTTGAAGTTGCTGAATTTTTAGTTATGGAACAAGTTTGGCAGGGTGATTTTGGCTATCCAAGCTTGAGGAAATGAATGGGGGATGAACCTCTATTTATAGGGAATCAAATGGAATGTCCAAGCGTGTGAAATGATGAAGTTTGGAGGGAAATCGTGTGAAGTTGCTAACAAGAAAAGTGTGACTTCTAATTTGATCAAAACTCATCCAAAACGCGCATTTTATTGTGCTAATCAATTCTGGAACTTTATTAAACATGTTTATAGGCAAAACGCGTGGAAAACTTGTGATTAGAAGCCAACAAAAGATTTCAAAATCTTAATTGAGATGAAACTTCAGTTCCAAGTTACCAACTTCAAAATCATGGCATTCTCAGCTCAAGGGGTCTTAGGGCATGATTCTTGATGCTTTAGAAAGATGAGGTTACAAGATTTACAATGGAAAAAGAATGGGATCAAATGGATGCTTGAGCTGAAAGTTGTATTGAGTCAAAGTTGGAGAAAAAGGGTTGACTTTCCATACTTAGAAATATTTCAAGTTTTTCTTCAAAAGTGACATATAATGTCTTGCATCCAAACATGGCCTTCCACTTGGATTTTGCTCTTGACCAAAAAAGAAGGAATGAAAAAGACCTCTTGAATGACATTTTGGGACTTGAACCATTCAAAATATCCAAAAATTGAGAGAGTTATGAATTGTTGAATTTGGCAAAAAATCATGAAATAACCTATAATCTTTTGTATCCTTAAGGAAACTTCCTTCCATTTTCTCACTTTGCACATAAAAGAAGGAATAAATTTCACATCCTTAAGATCATTGTGGAAAAATAATGGGCTCAAGGTGATAAAAATTGACCAAGTTATGATCATTTGAAGTCACACATAGGGAAATGGGGATTCATCTGGAGGACTTGTAATCTTTCTCCATCATCAAGTTTCTTCCACATGAAAACTCCTTGGAACTTTTGAATGGATTTGTTGATAACCGTTTTAAGAGAATCATGTATTTGGAATCACTCCAAAATACAAAAATATGAGCAAGATATGCTCCTTTGAAGTTGAAAACCCTAGCTCCTAGATCAAGAAACATGCCTTGAGGAACTTTGACAATTTTGAACAAACTTCTTGTACCAACACAAATGCTTTGTAAATATAAGTTGTTGAGGATGATAATGAGAACTCATAGCAACCACAACCACTTCCATATCTTGATAATTAAGAGAAATATGCATTTGTGACCAATGGGAATAAAGCCTTTTCCAAGCATGACAACTTCTCCAATCAATCCCTTGTGCTTTTGAACCAAATTTGATAACCTTAAAATGTGGTGAACCAAAATAGCCTTGCCATGCCATTTCCTCCAAAACAAATCCAATGGTGAGGTTTGAACTTCTCAAGCTTTATTGATTAGGGCATGGAAATAAACTCATAAACCCATAGAGCAACTTGCTAAATCTCATTGCCTTTACCTATATTAGTAACAAGCAAGACAAACCAACATTGCATTTTATTAATTAAGAGGAGAAATCAAGACAAAAATATTCATGATCATAAAAGAACACAAGTCAAGGTGCTTGGTGATTCCTCAAATAGCAATGCTAAATATAGGGAGGGGAACCAAGGATCCTAATGTGATCTTATTGTGAATGAATCAACATAGTATGATAAAGGGATCTTAGGGGGAAAAATTGGGGTACAACAGTATGCCCACTGGAGTGAGTACCAAAGACACCTTCGTGCATATCTTGCATAATTTCTCCAGCTTCCTTCTTGTCCATACAACGAAGCAAGGTTGAATCATGATTACGCTTGTATAAAAATCCGTTGCTCAAGAAGAACTTAGCCGAGAACCTCCGTAGGAATTTCTTGTCATTGATGGATTCCCCTTCAGGGTATTCTTGAGATTCAAGATCCCTTTTCACTTCATGAAACCAAGGCTTTTCCTCTACTCCATCAGCATCAATCTCATAGCAGTGTGCCGATTCGTCGAATTTTTCAATGGTAATTCTGGGAGCCTCATTGTCCCATCTGACCTTGAACATGACTGACATGGTAGCTAATGCGTCCTCCAACTGATTCTCTTCTCTTGGTATATGCTCAAAAGTAATCTCCTCGAAATACATAATCAAGGTTAACACATGTTCTCGATAAGAGATAAGGTTCAGATGCTTTGTATCCCATTCTTCTTTAACCTGGCTGATTACCAGGGTTGAGCCTCCTTATACGTTTAAAAATTTGATTCTCAGGTCAATAGAAGCTTTAAGAACCATGGTGCACGCTTCATATTCAGCCATATTATTGGTGCAGTCAAAGCAAAGCCTGGCAGTGAAGGGCGTGTGATAACCCTGTGGAGAGATAATTACCACACCGATTCATTTACCAAGTGCGTTAGAAGCTCCATCGAAAACAATAGTCCATCAGGATCCTGGCTCAGGTCCTTCATATTGTCCAGGTTCTCCATAGTCTGTGACTAGCATAATGTTCTCATCCAGGAATTTGAAGTCCATAGACTGATAGTTGTCTACAGCTTAATGCGCTAATGGTCTGCCAGTACACTTCCTTTGATTGCTTTTTGAGTAGTGTACTGAATGTCATATTCTGTTAAGACCATATGCCATTGGGATATTCTTTCAGAGAGAGTTGGCTTCTCGAATATCTACTTAATGGGATCCATTTTAGAGATCAACAAGGTAGTATGGGTCAACATATATTGTCTTAAACGGCGAGCAGCCCATGCCAAAGCATAACAAGTTTTCTCAAACAGTGAATATCTTGTTTCACAGTCGGTAAATTTTTTACTAAGGTAGTATATTGCATGCTCTTTTCGACCAGACTCGTCATGCTGCCTCAATACACACCCCATTGAGTTCTCTAGCACTACTAAGTACATGATTAGAGGTCTTCCTTCGACTATTGGCATCAGAATCAGAGGTTCTTGTAGATATTATTTAATTTTATCGAAAGCTATTTGACAGTCATCATTCCATTTTACTACTTGATCTTTCTTCAGTAGCTTGAAGATTGGCTCACAACTAGAAGTTAAATGAGAAATGAAACATGCAATTTAATTCAGCCGTCCTAAGAAACCTCTGGCTTCCTTTTCGGTACGGGGAGTTGGCATTTCTTGAATAACTTTAACTTTTGCAGGGTCAACCTCAATACCTTTTCCGCTGACGATGAAACCCAGGAGTTTACCAGATTTCACCCCAAAGGTGCACTTGTTCGGGTTTAACCTTAGCTTATATTTCCTTAGTCTCTCAAACAATTTATGTAGATGATCGAGATTCTCTTCTTCAGTTTTTGACCTTGCTATCATGTCGTCAACGTAGAACTCTATCTCATGGTGAATCATGTCATGAAATAAAGCTACCATGGCACGCTGATAAGTTTCCCCGATGTTCTTCAACCCAAAAGGCATGACCTTCTAACAGAAAGTTCCCCACTGTGTGACGAAGGTAGTTTTCTCCATGTCTTCAGGCGCCATTTTGATCTAATTATAACTCGAGAAATCATCCATGAAGGAGAATACTTGTGTTGAGCGGTGTTGTCGACCAGAACATCAATATGTGGTAGCGGGAAGTCATCTTTAGGGCTTTCCCTGTTCAGATCCTTGTAATCTACGCATATACAAACCTTGCCATCTTTCTTTGGCACCTGAACAACATTAGCAACCCATTGAGGATATGACTCCACTACCAAGAAACCAGCGTTGAATTACTTCATGACCTCGGCTTTGATCTTTTCTAACATTTCAGGATGCATGCGACAAACCTTCTTCTTAATCGGAGCACAACCCTCTTTCCTTGGCAGGCATTGAACCATGATATCAGTATTGAGTCCTGGCATATCTTCGTATAACCAAGAAAATATTTCAACATATTCATGCAACATCTAGATTAGTCTGCTCTTGACACTACTCTTTAGGTTGGCGCCTATCTTGACCTCTTTCTTGTATGTCTCGGTACCCAAGTTTACCACTTTGACCGGCCCTTCATGGGGTTGGATAGCCTTTTCTTCTTATATTAAGAGTATGATAAGTTCTCCAGGTATTTCACATTCTTCCTCACCTTCTTCCTCGGCTTGGTAAATCGGATTTTCAAAGCCATATACGACAATAGTAGAATCGTCATCAACGAGATCCAGAGTGGATGAGGATCTGCAATGTAGTGTGTGGGTGTGTGTAAGAACACATAGCTATTTGAAAATGCAATAAGATAAAAGAAAGACAGAGATTATAAAATTTTCATGCAAAACGTCCAATGTTTTTATTGAATGAGTAATGTTTATGAATTATCAACCCTTAAAAAATGAACCATTGTACCCTGAGTAAGACACAAGGTTTTAAAGTCATTGTTTATTACATAAACAAAAATATTTTGAAAACAATAAGACATGAATATAGCTATTACTCCTGACTAAAGGAGATAGGAAATATGTTTGATGCCTTCCAATTATCAAGTCCGTCACCAATGGTAGGGAATATCCAGCTGTTAAAGTCACAATCACTGTCTGCATCCTCTATAGCATTGACCCCATTGTTGCTGATACGAAATGGAGGTCCCCCAGCACAAGCGTGACGAACAGCCCTCTGACCTTCTGTAGTAAATCCCAGACCAAATTTGTTAGATTTATAAGGGATATCAGGAAGCTGATCCCAAATAGTACTACCACATTTTTCTATAGCAGCCTTGGCATCTTTCAAGGAAGCCATCTTGTGAGGAGTTTTGGTGATCTTCAGAATGGAAGAAACATCTTCAACATCAGCAGGGGAAATCACTTTAAAGGTTTGACATGGTGTTTCAATAAATTCTTCGTCCATCTCCACGTATTGGGATGAATTGAGGTGGATGATCATATACTCCTCTTCTCCATAAATAGTAACAACTTTTCCTTTTACATGATACTTGAGTTTCTGGTGCAAGGTGGAGGTGACAGCGCCTGCCCCATGGATCCAGGGGCGTCCCAATAGACAAGAATAGGTCGGATGAATGTTTATTACCTAGAAAGTGGATTCAAATATCTGTGAGCCCACCTTGATTAGGAGGTCTACCTCTCCATGCACCATCCTTTTCGATTTATCAAAGGCTTGAACTATGATATTGCTGGGCTCCAACACAACCCCTTCACAATCTAGTCGGTCAAGAGCACCCTTTGGTAGAAAATTCAGAGAAGATCACATATCAATTAACACATGGGCCAACATAGTGCCCCTTCATTCAATGGAGATATACAGGGCCCTATTTTGATTTCTTCCCTCCGGAGTCAAGTCAACATCGGAGAAACCCAAACCATTATCAGTTGTCAAACTAGCCACGTAGCTTCCAAATTGATCAGCCGAAATCTCTTGCAGAACATGGGCAGTCTTGAAGAACTCTACTAAAGCCTTCGCATGGGCTTCAGAACACAACAACAAAGATAGCATGGAGATTTTAGACGGGGTTTGCCACAACTATTCCACAGTTTTATAATCACTTTGATGAATGATCTTTAAAACCTCTTCCAAATCTTGTCCCGAGGTATCCTTGACCGTAGCTTCTTTTGGAACCTCCATTCGAGCAGGCTCTATCATTTGTTCTTTACCCCGAGCCTCAGTAGTTGTCTTGGTAACAGTAACTTGAGCAGGTGGAGAGATTTCCAGGGAGAAAATCCTTCCACTTATGGTAATTTTGCCAGTCCCCGCAATATTTTCAATGCTAGGATCAGCCTCTTCATCATCTTCGTCTAATAATTCTTGTTTAACGTCTTGGTAATAAACATCAGACCCATAATTCCATGGAACAACCTTCTCAGAGGAATATGTGATGGGCCCAGGTGTTGTAATAATTAATGGAGTAAATTTAGGATTGGCGGTAATCCTTATAGGACCTTTGGAAGGGATCCTAAAAGGAGTACCAGAGATAACAGACAAATATTGGCACAGATTCTCAATAGATGGAACTTTTTCAATTAAAATTATATGTTCATCCATCAGGCGTTGAACACCTTCCTTCAGCAACCCACAACCATTGGGTTGGACCGCACAATAATAACATCCTTCAACATAACCCGAAAATAAATCGACCTGTAATAGATTCTTCTTGATTATAGAGAGGGAAGTAACCACATCACTTATAGAGGTAATGTACAACACATCTTCAACAACACTTATGCCCTTGTCATGCTTGGGCATAGGTGCGGTGATCACATTTGGAGTCTCCGGAGGATCAAACTTAATTTCCTTATTATCGATCATATCCTGAATCTTGCTCCTCAGGGCCCAGCAATTGTTAGTGTCATGCCCAGGACTGTTTGAATGATAAACACATCTCGCGTTTGGATTATACTTTGGAGAGGAGGTGTTGGGATTCTGAGGAGGATCCCGCAGTGAAATGAGTTCAGCCTTCAGCAAATGTTGTAATGCCTGAGATAAAGGCATGCCAATTTTGGTAAATTGCCTCGGCGGAGCGTCTGGCCTTCGTCGGTTACCCTATTGTTGTTGTTGAACAGGCGCCAGATTGGAAATCAACACCGCTCCCACAAACTGATGGCGGTTACTTTTACTACGTCTCTTCTATACATAGACAATATTAATTTCCTTTTTACCTCTAAATGGCTTCTTCATAGCATTAGAATATGTAGCCATCAGTATCTTCCCATTCTTGATACCGCTTTAAATTCTCTCCCCAGTCAAAATCATCTCTATAAAACCAGACGAAGAGCTTCCAATCAACAGATTAAATAACGGGCCTGTTAGAGTGCCAATGAACATATCCACCATTTCTCGATGAGTCAAGGGAGGTTGCACCCTTCCATCCAAATCTCTCCATTTCTGTGCATATTAATTGAACCCTTCATTAGAGCCCATGGACATATTCTACAGTTGCACTCGAGTTGGTGCCAGGTCAGTGTTATATTGATACTTCTTATAGAAAGTAACAACCAAGTCTTCCCATGTATGAATGTTGGTTCTCTCCAGCTGATAGAACCATTCCAGTTGAGTTCCAGCCAAACTTTCTTGGAAGAAATGGACCCATAACTTCTGGTCAGCAGTGTGAGACTGTATCTTCCGAACATACGACCTCAAATGAAGTTTAGGACAACAGACTCCATCGTATTTAGCAAAGACAGGGACCTTGAACTTAGGTGTGATGACCACCCCCGAAACCAGACCTAATTCACGAAAATCCAATCCAGGTACCTGCCGGATTTCCATAGCATTGAGTCTGTCTTCCAACTGCTTGTACTTGTTGTCTGCAGGAGGATACTGTTCATCAGAGTAGTCTTCATCCTCATGAGAATTCTCATAACCCTGATTGTTCCTTCCTTCATTCTTGATGCTTCTACCATCTTTATCCTGGTTGTCATCTTCTTCAGAGGAGACATCTTCCACCCGGACTGGTTGAGCAGGACCTTTGAACCTTCTACCCATATAGAGGATAACAACCGGCTTCTTGGTCTTCTTTTTCTTGGAGACGAGCGCCAATAGCTCTTTGTGCCCCTGTTCCAGATTCATGAGAGTCTCTTGGAATTGTGCATGTTGAACATGGATATCCTTGACAGTTTGTTCGAGGGCCATTTTTCTGCTGAAATAAACAACGAGAAAATGAGAAACCTGTATGTCAAACCTGTTATGAACTGATGCATGATATGTAAATGTAATGATTTCAAGGACCTTAGGAGATTTAAATTTTCTAACCAAGAGGAAACATAAACAAAGATTTTATTAGTGAGTTCAACTTACAACTGCCTTTTAGGCTTACAATGAAATCAACAAGGTCTCAAAGAGACAAAAAATTAAACTCCTAAAACCTAAGACTCAAGTCTCCCATGGGAGCTTCCTCTTTGTGTTGATGTATGCATTAAGACTCTGCTCCTCGTGAAGTTTCTTTGTGAGCTCCAACACTTTCTTCTCACTTGCATAGAATTGAGTCTCAAAGGTGTCCCATTCTTCTTTCAGTTGAATCCAAGACTTCTGCAATTCTTCAAGGTCAGTAGGCATGTCTGGATAGAGGATGGTGTGAGGAACGTCTCCTTCAACAACAGGCTCCATGATCATTGGTAAGATAGCTGGATATGGCATCATAAGGTTTTAAGCGCGAGCTCGTACCCATTTGAGGTAAGGATCCAGAGGGATGGAATTATTCTTCCCTAAAGCCTTACCATCAATCTTGCTTACCATGCCCCAAGCATGTATAAACCTCCAACGATAACCTTGAAGATCACTTTCATCATCGAACACAATACCCTGGATAAGTGCGTCATGAGGACCATCTCTTCGAACATAACCAAACTGGCGTAGAGCCAAGGAAGAGTTGTAAGTAATACCTCCCCTAATTCCAAGGAGTGGAACATTAGGGAATTTCCCACATGGATCAATGATAATGATATCCTCATGAGATAGGGGACACCAGTAAATATATGCATGAGAAAGTGACATTATTCTTTGCGAACATCTCAAACCTTGTTCATTCTTCATTATTGATCGGGGAAGGTGAGAAATAAACCACCTGGATAGTAGGGGAATACAACACATGGGAGTTCGTCTCCTCTTCATAGTATGAGTGTGAAGAGAATGCAGAATGTCTCCGGGAAAGGTAGGCACAAGATTACGCGCGAGAAAAATCTTGACGGCGTTCACATCTATGAGTTGGTCTGGATTAGAGAATAGTACCAACCCTTAGATTCGAAGAGCCAAGATATCCTCAAAAGCCTGGAAACTCATAGCATATAGGAATAGTTGCGCCTTCTCTATCAGAAATTTATCCAGAAAACCCTTGACTCCACTTCTCGTTTCCCAGTTAGATATAATGTCGGACCGCTTCAGATGTAAAGTTGCTGCAATAACTACTGGTTTTGGAGCTTCCTCTAAATCGGTGAAGGGCATCTAATCAAGAACATATACTCCAAGTAATTAAGGGAACTCCTCCATAGTGGGTTCCAAATGATAATCAGGAAAGGTGAAGCAATGATGTGCAGGGTCAAAGAAATGGAACATAACACTCATCATGTCTTCGTTAAAATCTGGGGTAACCAGACTGAGTATTCGACCATGTCTTTTGATGAATGAAGAACTTTTGGGAACCCTTGAGACTAATTATTTAAGTTGAGGAGGAACCCTTACGAATTTTACCCGGATAGTGTTTCTACGAGTGGAGGTTATAGCCTGCAAAACAGAACAAAGATAAATTCCCTGGTCCTTGAAATGGTTAGAAAATGATATCTTGTGAATGTTATGATACTATGATGTTATGTTAGAAAAATTTAATCATACACAAGCAAAACACACAAGGCTTTAGGTTTAAGCTTGCATGGGGTTTGTAGGTAAATACCCTCTTGAAATTTTAGTTGGCTCAACCTGTCCTAAAATAAAGTAACCGGGTTCTAGGAGTCTCAATATCACCGATCTTTCTCCCGGGCATTGTTTCAGCACAAGCATCTGATTTGCGACCGAAATATCCCGAGAGTCCGACCTCAATGAGTGTAGCATCGAGTACCAAACAACTTCAGTCGACACCAAAGCTGGCTATCTCGCTACCTTCGAATCATTAAGTTGTGTCAACTAAGGTTCTACGGTCAGTTAGTGCTTTATGACACCACACAGCAACCCAACATTCTCCTTGACTTAACTCAAGGGACATTATGATCGGTGGATCTGGAACTGACTGTTTAACGCTGGTTCGCGAAATGTCGCGGAAGCAAGAGTCGCCACCGTCTTTTATTTTCTCCAACAAGGAAAGGACAAAAGCACAGCAAAATTCCTTATGAGATATGTTTCTCGGTTCGGGAGGTAGATTTATAGAAAGGGAAGGTGTTAGCACCCTTTCTATCCATGGTTATCCATGGGCTCTTAGATACTTGCTCATTTGTGTTTTCAAAAATGTTTGTTTGCTTTTCAAGGTGAGTGGGTTTGAAAAAAGTTTCTTTGAAAGTTTCAGATCGACTCTTGTATCAGTCCTCAAGAGTGTTTGAAAAGTTGTTTTTGAAAGCTTTTTGCAAAGTGTCGGTGTGAAAAGAAGTTTTTGATTTGTTTTGAATTAGAGAAAGTATCTACGAGTCATCTACCTACCCTAAGGAATTAGTCTGTGTAAATGTCCTTAAGGTAGTGCCATCCCACCATTGAAAGGTAGGTAGCACCACCGCTGGAGGTGTTCGGGTCAATTCGAGTTTGTAGGGACAGTGTGGTCACCGAGCAACGGTAAGACACCTTAGAAGCTACCCTTATGCCATTGATCTTTTTATTCCGAGGCAACTTGTTTCGAGACAACCGTTTCGAGGCAACCAGATCAATGGGACATAAGGACTTACTAAGACGTCCTATAGTCGACGACCACGTTTCGAGGGGGCAAGGCAACAGTGTGGTCACCAGAGCAATAGTAAGACACCTTAGAAGCTACCCTTATGCCATGTTCATGGACATAAGGACTTACTAAAACGTCCTATACTCGACGACCACGATTCGAAGGGCAAGGCAACAGTACCAAACCATAGGTGAGAATGGATACCACCTCTTCAAAAGCTTGTAAGTCCAAGGTATCCCAGAAATGGTGAGCTTTCTCGAACAAGAACTTAGCCAAAAAACCTTTGACACGTCTCCTGGTTTCCCAATTTGCCACCACGTCAGACCGTTGTAAGGACAAAGCTTTGGCAATATCTTCAGGTTTAGGGTCTCTTTCCATACCATTGAAAGGTACCTCATTAAGGATAGGAACTCCCAATAGCAGAGAAAACTCCTCCATAGTAGGCACTAACTGGTAATTCAGAAAAATGAAGCAGTGATGGAGAGGGTCAAAGAAGTGAAAGAGCACTTTTAACATTTCTTCATCAGGGTTTGAAGTGACCAAGTTGATAAGTCTACCATGTATTTGTATGAATGGAGATTTTTCGGGAACACTTGACATCAATTCTTTAAGCTGAGGAGGTACTTTTACCAGACTGATTTGGATAGTGAATCTGCGGGCGAGAGCCATGTCCTACAAAACAAGACAAAAATAAACCCTAAGAATCCTTGAAATGGTTAGTATGACATGCTATGTTATGATGTCATGACTATGCTCAGATATAGAAGATAAGCACAAGCAAATCACACAAAGACCTTAGGTTTAAGGCTTGCATGGGTTTTAAGGTGATACCCTCTTGAAGTTGGATTGGTTCAACCTGTCCTAAATATAGTAACCGGGTTCTAAGGGATCTCAATATCATTGGTTTTTCCCCCAATTATCGTTCCGATAGACAATTGACTTGCCACCAAACAAAATTCAAGGGTCAAACCACAATGAGTGTAATATCAAGTATTAACCGACTTTGAGTTTACACCAAAGACATCTATCTCACTATGTTCTAAAAGCCCAGTTGGTCAATTAAGGTGCTAAAGTCAATTGATGCTTTATGACACCACGCGGTGGCCCCGTATTCTCCTTGATTTACTCAAGGGCTACCGGTACACACCAAAGTATCGCATCAACATAGCTACTGTTTCAACTATGTCGGTATATCCTACATAGTTCCCTCACAGTTTATTGCTACTTACCTAAAAAAGGTTCCCCAAATCCGGGTGTAGGATTAAAACAAACCCAAATAAGGAACCATAATATAAAGCATGCAAGTCAAACAAAGAAAGAAAATAAATGTGACATATCCCTAAGGTAACCCCACTTTTTATAAAATTCCCCAACAGAGTCGCCAGTTCTATAATACGGCGGGAGAACTGACTTGGTTGTTTTGCATTTGATCGCAAATGTTGCGGTTAGCAAGAGTCGCCACTGATTTTTCTTTTATCCAAAAGGAAAGGTGAAAAAGCACAAGAAAGACCTTTGAGATGTTTTCTTTAGTTCGGGGGGTAGATTATGAAAAGGGAATGTATTATCACCCTTTTCATCCATGGTTTTCGATGGGCTCTTAGTTACTTGCTAGATCACTTGCTTTTGTTTAAAAATGTGCTTAATGTGGTTTTTTGAAAGTATTTTGTAAAGAGGCCTTTGTTTAGGCAAACTTTGTAATGATTCTCGTTCGTAAGAATGTATACAAAGTGTTTGATCTTTTGAAAATGTTTTCAAGTTTGAAAGGTGTTTTGAAAGTGTATGTGTTTGTTTTGAAAATAGCAAGGATGTTTTGTTTTGAAATGGAGCAAGTAACTAGGAACATTCTACTTACTCAAAAGTCTTTCATATTCATTTCCTTTCTTCCTTTGACATTGTTATCTTACCATTGATTTGGTAAGTAACCCTATCTTTGGATGTAAACGGGGCGGGCATGGGTCATCGTATAACCATGATTAGCAATGTTGCAAGGTATCTTAGCATTTTTCTTTAGGGACTAAGATCATTTTAAAAGGCAACATGGATAGCATCATCGAGGGACTATGATCTTGTATTTTGCTTGTTTTTTTCAAAGATACCTCACATGCATAATGTTGTACCCCAAAATTTTCCCTCCCATATTTCTCAAAAACATTTCAAGAGAAAATCTCAAGTTGCTCAAGGAAGTCCAAGGGTTGACCAGACAAACTCTCTCCTAAGGCAGTCTACCCCATATTAGGGTTTCATGTTGCCTCAAGATACTTGAGTCCAAGGGATCCCAAATGCTCACTATTGTCCTAATATGTTCTCAAGATCATCCATGTCAAGTTTCAAGCCCTACAGAGAAAGTTTGCTCAGTCAATTGCTCAAAGGCCTGAAAATTGACTGTGCTAGGGCAAAAGTCAACTGTGGCCCACATACAGTCAAACTTCAATATTTTTGGTCAACATCCTAATTTTGAATTATTATTCATTATTTTATCAAAGGTTGATCATAATTCATCAAGGATTGCTCACAATTCATCAAAACCCAACAGTTACTAAATTAGGGTTTTGAAGGAAAAGTCAACTCAATTTTGATCAAGCATAACTTTCTCATACTTTATTAGAAATGACCCATCCAAAGCTCATTTTTAATAGGATGCAATTCTCTACAATTCATCTTCATCTCCCAAGTTCAAAATATGCACTCACAAGAAGCAATAAATTTGGACATTATAGGTCATTTTGAAAAGACAACAAAAATACCGTTTTTGTCAAAGCATCATACATGAACATGGAAGACTCAATTGAGATGAGAACAAAAGGGTTTCTTAGAGGACATATCAAGATTTCTAAAAAGTCCAAGAACAACTTCAAAGAGTCAAAATTGAGGAAGTTATGCTTTGGTGAAGTTGACCTTTTTTGCAAAATTGTCAAAAGTCAACTATGCCTCAAATTGAAATTTTTGCTAAATGGGCCTTACTTGTTGCACTTGTTTTAAGTTGGTAGCATGGTCCACGAGCCCTAGCTCTTCCCATTTGTCTTTATCTTATTTTTGCTATTTCTTTTGATTTTTATTGCAATTAAATCAATTTAAATCAAAACAAATCATGAAAAAATCCAAATCATTGAAACCTCAAGATCTTGTGCATGTTTCAAGTTCTATATACAGCTAGCAAGTGAATCAAATCATGCAAGGCCTTTGTGTGCATGAAAATATTGGTTTTGGCCTATTTTTGGAAAGATTTTCAAGTAAATCAAATGAAAATCAAAAGCCATAATGGATAAAGATTGAGAGCATAATTTCAACCCTAATCCAATCCTTGGTATATAGTGAACATTTGCAGACCTAAAACACAAGTTTTGGAGGCGTAGAGAGGCAGAACAAAACTTGAAAAAAACAAAGAAAAGTGGTAATATGTTTTGATACTTCTAGGCGTTTTTAAGGTCCCCTAACCATCTCATTCATTTCCTGGGATTGCAAGCAAGTTGTACCAATCAAGAAAAAGCATTTTCATGCGTTGAAACTTGTTGTAAGTGGTTCACGACCATGGCTTCTTCTTGAAATCGAATCACATGTTTCTGGCACTTATAGCATGAATTACATACATATTCTTACTCCTTGAAGCATTTGCAAACTATCCATAACATTTAATTGCATTTTTTCTAACTCTATGAAGATTTGCCATTATTAGGGTTCTTGGTCTCGTTTTAGGGTCTTTGTGTACAGGTAAAATTGGGCCACAAGAAGGGCACCATCGTGCTCAGCAGGCCAAGGCGACTTGATTCACAGTCTTATATTCCATTTATCATGCTTGTGTGTGATTTTGCAATGTCCAGGGTTTGTAGTGACAGACGCTTGTCCGTAGGTAAAAGTCTGTGACTTTTACCAACGGAGAGAGGACATGGACGACCTGCGTGGCACCATCTTACTTGTCCATTTGAATTCTGGCGTGTTTTTTTTATTTTTCTCCACTAATTCCCTTTATTCCATATTATTGTTTATTATTATTTCATATACAACGCGCGCATGTAGCTCAGTTGGTGTGGAGGTGAGTGGAGAAGGCCACAAGACCTGGGTTCGAATCCCAGGTCCCCCCATTATTTCATGTTATTTTTATTCAGATAATCAGGTAAGCACACAAGGCATGAAGACCACCATGGATCATCATCTCCTAACCATCATATTACCAACCATCCAGATCTTAAGGCCATTGCATGAGGGTCCACCAAATGCTCAGTCAACGCATAGCACTGGAACATGGAAGGTCAACGTGGGTCAATTGTCTTGGGCCCAGAATTGCTATCCACACTCCCAAAATTACTTACAAGCAGGCCCAATTTTCTTTTCCTTTTCTTTTATATTTCTTTAATTTATTTATTTATTTATTTTTACTAACATCAAAATTAATTCCTTTTTTCACAAAAAAATCATAAAAATAACATTTTCATCCAATTAGATTTAGAATTTATTTTTTTATACAAAAATTAATTTAATTAGTTTAAGTAATTTTAGGGTAACTTTAATTATGACCTTTTTCGTTCATTTATCGCTTTTTTTTATGAGTTATTTTTGGCTATGTAATTAATACCCGAAGCCTTGTAATAGCGTAGCTTTACTTTCCGCACTTTAATTTCCGCAAAATATTCAACTGTTAGATGTATGATATTAGGGTTGCATGACAAGAATGTATGATTAACTTTAAAACGGTTAGCAAACCCTAAATGTGCAAAGATAATAATTTGAAATTGAATCACTCGCACATGCGCACTCCTAGGGTATACTATCACTTCGGTTGCCTTTGGTAAATGGTCATTAAGTATAAGGTATTTTAGTGGTCTCTCTTTTGTCTCAAAGATCAAAGTTGCATCAGAAAGGTTGCCTCGGAATTGTTGCCTCGAATATTGATCTTAAGACATTAGGGTTATTACTAAGACGTCCTAACATTGCTTTAGTGACCGTACGTCCCTTTCGAATTGACCCTTAAAACTCCAAGGATGGTGCTACCTACTGTTGTACCCCAAAATTTTCCCTCCCATATTTCTCAAGACATTGCAAGAATAATCTCCAAGTTGCTCAAGATTGCTCAAGAGTTGGACAGTCAAATCATCTCCTAAGGAAGTCAATCTCAAATTAGGGTTTTGTGTTGCATCAAGGTCCTTACATCCAAATGACCTCAAGTGCTCCCCAATGTCCTAATATGTTCTCAAGTTCATCCATGTCAAATTTAAAGCCTTGCAGAGGAAGTTTGGTCAGTCAATTGCTAAAGAGGTCCAAAAATCGACTGTGTTAGGGCAAAAGTCAACTGTGACCTACAAATAGTCAAACTTCAAGATTTTTTGTCAACATTCTCATTTTTAAGGTTAATTCATCATTTTATCAAGGGTTGATCACTATTCATCACGGATTGCTCAAAATTCATCAAGACTCAAAAGTTGCTAAATTAGGGTTTTGTAGGAAAAGTCAACTCAACTTTGACCAAGCATAACTTTCTCATAATTTATGAGAAATGACCCATCCAAAGCTCATTTTTAATAGGATGAAATTTCCTACAATCCATATTCACAACCCAAGATCAAGAAATGAACTCACAAAAAGTTATAAATTTGGACATTATAGGTCATTTTTGAAAGTCAACAAAAACACCTTTTTTTCCAAAGATTATAACTTGAGCATGGAATACCAAAATGAGATGAGACCAAAAGGGTTGGTTAGAGGACATCTAAAGGTTTCTAAAAAGTCAAAGAACACCTCCAAAAGTTCAAAATTGAAGAAGTTATGCATTGTTGAAGTTTTCCATTTTTCCAAAATTGCCAAAAGTCAACTATTCCCAAAACTTCAAATTTTGTCAAATGGGCACACTTTTTTCCACTTGATTTGATCTTGTCACACTACAGACTTGTCCTATCTTTAGTCTTATGTCCATTCATTGATTTTTCTATTTTATTTGATTTTTATTGAATTAATTCATTTTTAATCAATTTAAATCCAAATAAAATCTAAATATTGATAACTTGGTATCTTTTTGATTGATATAGGTCTTAAATATCATCATGGACACAATCAAACTCGTATCAAGCCATATCATGCACAAAATATTGGATCTGGAATCAAATTGGAAGCTTTTTAATGGAGGATCATATCATATCTCCAAGCATTGATACACCAAGATTCAGTCCACAAAATTTGACCTAATGCATTGCCTTATACATATACAAGCTAAAGAGGCACGAAAAAAGACCTAGAGGCTGCACAATCAGAAAAACCAAACTTGGAAATTTGTCAAAAAAGCTTGAAACTGAAATCCTTTCTAGAGGCCGATTCAAAGCAAAATCTCAATGTTATCTTCTTGCTAGACATCCACTGAGTCTATAGCAATCAAAAGCAAGGTACCAGACCCTCTCCAACATGCTGTAAGTCTTCTGAAAAACACCCATGTACTCGAAATCGTATCTTCTCATTCTTGCATTTTTTGACAAATTATTGGCATAGTCATGATCCTTGTGTGATTTCTAAGATTTCTGTATCATTTGATTGTATTTTCATGAACCATAGCCCCATACCCGAATCTAGGGTTTTGGAAGTTTGTTTTTGGGTGTTTTCTTTGCAGGGAAAATTGGAACAAATAATGGACATAGGCATGTTCAGAAGGAAGAGACGAGCATGACTGTGGTCGTGGCTTGAGTTTTCATGGCCTAGAACATATTTTAGGAGCAAGCCACGGATTTAGCTGCGGATAAGAATCCGCAGGTAAATATCCAGGGGCCAACGAAGAAGATGAATGCATGGCCTCTCCCCATTCGTTGATTCAAATCTCGCGCGTTTTGTTTTTAATTCCAGCATATTATTTGTTTTTTCCTTATAATAATTCTTATCCATTATAATAACAATTAAGTGCAGTAGTTGAGTTGGTAAGGGCGCTAGTACCAAATCCAATGGGACCTGGGTTCGAATCCCAGGTCCCCAACATATTTGTTGTATTTTCTTATGGATATTCCAGCGTACCTCATGTTTAGCAATGCACCATGCTCCCTCAGATCTCCAAGCGTCAGATGGCCCCAGGCCAGATCTGGTGGTCCAGATGAGAGGTGCATCATACTCCCAAGTCAACATGCCATAGAGAATCTGGGAAAGTCAATACAGGCTTGCACGTTTGGGCCTCAAACTTGCTGATTTCACCCCCAAATCAGGCCCAACACCCCTTGGTTATTTCTTTCTTCTTTTTATTTATTTATTTATTTGTTTTGTTTAATTATTATTTTTATTAATTAACCAACTAAATTATTTTCCTCATAAAATCAAAAACACAAAAATATATTTTATTTATTAAAACTAAATTCATCATTTTATTTTTGTAAATAAATAAATTAATTCAATTAATTTAGTTTAATTAGCTATAACTTTTAACATTTTTTGCAACAAATAAAATTAATTTAGATAATTAGGT
Source organism: Vicia faba (assembly GCA_948472305.1). Classification (NCBI taxonomy): domain Eukaryota; kingdom Viridiplantae; phylum Streptophyta; class Magnoliopsida; order Fabales; family Fabaceae; genus Vicia; species Vicia faba. The sequence continues at coordinate 478,918,570 of OX451740.1, forward strand.
TTTTATTAACATTAATCAAATTTGTTTTTAATTCTTTAAATATCCAAAAAAATCCAAAAATATCTTCTTTTATTAATTAATTAATTAATTTATTTATTTAAATAACTTAGTTTAATTCCATTTAATTCAAAAATAAACCAAAAAAAATCATTTTCTTTCAAAAGGGTCAAAACCCTAAATAAAATGCATTCGATTTAATTTTTCGCGCGCGATCCATTTTACCATTGATGTAATTGTTTTCCGGAATGTAATAGCTTTTAATTAGGACTTTATTTTATCTCTTTATTTAATTTCTGCATTTTAATTTCAAGGGTTGTTTTTGGCGATGTAAATACCCGACGCCTTGTAATAGTTTAGATTTAATTTCCGCAAATTTAATTCCTGCAACTCATAAACTGTTAGATGTTTGATAATAGGGAATGCATGACAAGATCGAATGTATGAACTTAAAATCAACATAGCTCACCCATGACATGTACAAAGATAAAATTAACCGAAATAATACACTCGCACATGCGCACTCTTAGGGTACACCTCACTTGGTTGCCTTCGAACGTGGTCATTGAGTATAGGAAGTTTTAGAGGTCGCCCTCTTGTCCAAAGATCATAGTTGTCTCGAAACGGTTGCCTCGGAAAAATGATCTGAGACATTAGGGTTATCGCTAAGGCATCTTAACATTGCTTTGGTGACCACACGTCCCTTAATCGAATTGACCCTTAAACTCCAACGACGACGCTACCTACTCATCAATAGTGGGATATCATTGTCTAAAGGACATTAGCACATATTGATTCATTTTTTGAGTAGGTAGATGGTTCTTAAGTACTTGCTCTCTTCAAAACAAAATAAAAACTTTTCGCACTTACACCTTTCAAACAAAAACTTCTTTCAAACCCACAAACACAAAGAAATGCAAATTTTGAAAACACTTTGAGCAAGTACCTAAGATCCCATGGATAACCATGGATAGAAAGGGTGTTAACACCTTCCCTTTCTATAATCTACCCCCTCGAACTCGAGAAACATCTCGAAAAAGGAATTTTTCTGTGCTTTTTTCCTTTCCTTGTTGGATAAAATAAAAGACGGTGGCGACTCTTGCTTACCGCGACATTTTGCAAAAACAAACGCAAAACGCAAACCAGCATTCCAAAAAACAGTCAGTTCTCTCCCACCGTATCACACCTACTCACTAATAGTAGGATAGCATTGTCTAAAGGAAACGAACATAGAATAATTCTTTTCTTCGAGTAGGTAGATGCTAGTAGGTACTTGCTCAAAACAAACAAACTTTTCCACACTTACACTCTTTTCAAAACAAAGTTTTCAAAAACACTTCGTAACACTCTTGAAGACCGAAGCAAGGGTTAAATCGAAGTCAAACAAAAACTCTTTTCAGATCAACCACACACAAGCAAATTTAAAAATGATGAGCAAGTACCTAAGAGCCCGTGGAAAACCACGGATAGAAAGGGTGCTAATACTTTCCCTTTCTATAATCTACCCCCCGTACTCAAAATCTCGAAAAAGGAATTTTTCTGTGCTTTTTTCCTTTCCTGTTGGATAAAATAAATGTCGGTGACGACTCTTGCTTACCGCGACATTTTGCAAACACAAACGCAAAACGCAAACCAGCATTTACAACAGTCCGGTTCTGGCCACCGTATCACACATAATATGGCCATTTTTTTAAGGCAACCAAGTGGATTTACCCTAGGGGTGTTTGTGTGCAAGTATATTAATTTTCATGCTTGATTTGTCTTTGATTAGGGTTTCCTATTGATTGGTTTTAGCCTTTCCATACAAAACCCTAATTACTAGCATTTGTATATAAAGCTATAAATTGCGGAAATTAAAATTACTACGCTAGTACAATACTTAAGGGAGGGGGTGAACAAATTACAAATGGGGAACATTGCAAGAATTTAAATCTAAATAATATTACAACCATATTGAATTTTGAATAAATGTACAAAATAAATAAATAAAATGCAAGAATGTGAAATGTAAGAAGAAATGGGATTTTTTATTTGGCTTTTTATGAGAAGAGGTTTTTGACTTAATTAATTAAAATAAAATAATTAACTTAAAAAAAGGAAAATAATATTAAGTTAGTAAACTAAATTAATTTAAAGAAAACAAGTTTTTTAGGATTTTTGTGGATTTAACTAAGTTAGTAAATAAAAAAATAATTAAATAAAAGTCTTAAATTCTAAATGGATTTTAATTTACAAGAAAAATAATAATATTTAAAAATTAAATCATCTAAGTATTATTAAAAAAAGGAATTATTTGGAGAAAATGTTTTTGTTCTTTTATTTTTCTAAAGAGAAATAAATTAAAAAATAAATAATTAAAATATAAATGTTTTGGATTTTTATGATTAACGAAAAAAATAATAACAATAATAATAATAATAGTATTAATAATAATAATAAATGAAAGATAAAAAAAGTATAAAAAAATAAAATAAAGTAAAAATAAAGTCAGAGAGGTTGATAAGTGAAACAGGGGGTATTGTGAGAAAAAAAAGTCAGGCCCAAAGGATGGCCCGGACACTGCAAAAAAGTGTCAAAAATGTGAGAAAATGTAAAAAAAAGCACAAAAGGTCACGCTGGGGCTTGAACCCAGGACCTCATAGTGACAGGTGCGCGCTTTAACCACTGGGGTGGTGATACATCCGTTAACTTATGTCAAACCATAAATATATAACACAAATCTTGCCCTAAATATACTTCATCTTTAACCTCCAACCAGAAGCCCTGCAACTTGTTCATTTCTCAACCATTTGTAAAAATATAAACATGAAAGTTGTGTAAAATTTCACCACGATTCCAGAAATGTAAACACCTTAAACTAATTCTCAAAAACGAGCATGAATTTTGAATGGTACCAAATTCTGACTTAACTTTTCCAGGATGTTCAGATTCAAAATTCTAACTCCTTAAGCAATATAAATGAAATCTAAAGACATGGTTAGCTTCAGGACAATGATACCTACATTTCTTAATCACAAATGAACTATTAATGATGCATGTATGAATAGTTCAAAAATCATACAACTCACCTTGTAAGAGGGTATCGTGTTTTGAGTTTGATCAGCTTTTAGTGAGTTCCAATGATTGGATTAGCTTCCTCAAATTCCCAGGAAGCTAATGTGATGTTTAGCTTGAGCTGAAAGTGCCTGAGGAGTTCTAGAGATGTCCAAGTTCAAAGATCTGTTTTTGAAAATGGAGGATGGTGTTAATGGTGTTACAGTCTTGTAACAGGGTGTGGGATGAGTTCTAAATGATGTTTAGAAATTTTAGGAACCAAAAGGCTTGAAAACGCACGAGGGAGATGTGAGTTTCAAACTTTTGGTCAAGTTAGGCAACAATGGAGGTATGTGATGTAGTTCTGAGTTCTTGGTGTTTTTAGGGGTCAAGCATGCATGTTATTTGTTGCAAATGACTTGTGTATGTATAAGAAAAAGGTTGGAGAGCTATTGCACAAAGGATTTATGAGTCATAGAGTTATGGCTAGGTTGCTTGATTTTGAAGAAAAGTGAATGTATGGTTCCAAGAGGAAGTACAAGCATGGGTTGAGTGATTGTCAGGCTTGGGACAAACTTCTCTAGAGTTATGGGACATGTATGATCAGAAGAAAACCATTGCAAGGCTCAAGAACAAGTTTTGTGCATTAAAGCTACTTTTTCAAAATGGCATTGTGCACTTTCTTCCTAAAATGGATATAAAGCATGGCATTGCATTGAATGCTTGAGTTGAGACCTCTAACAGCTATGCAAGCAATTAATTATGGAGTTCCTAACAAGTTTGAGGCCTGTAAAGTAGAGATCATGCAGCATAGGTTTGTAATTTGAATCTTGTTCATCACAAAATGACCTATAATTTTAGTTTGAAACCCTAACTCCCTCTCTTCGATTCTCCCTGCTCAAGAGTGATCTCAAGGAGTTCTTGGATATTTAGAAAGCTTGTAATGTGATCTGCAACCCCTATTTGAATCACTTTTGAAAATTCCCCTTGTAACTATATGAAAAAGTGTCATGAAGTTAGGTCAAAATCCTGCCTAAACTAGGGCAAAATTTCACTAAGTGTTTAATTTCAAAACCATGACTTCATGAATTAATAACTTGAGATCCAAGAATTTTTAGAAGAAGTTGTGTAAAGAAATTTTGTAGATATCATGGAGATCTACAACTTTCATGTTGAAAGTTTCTTTTGAATCATCTTGCATCATGGTGAAAAATGTGCTCAAAGTTGTGAAAAAACATGAAGTTTTAAACACTTGGAAAAATTTCTAAGTTAGAAAACTTTGACTTTTCAAAATGAAATCTTGAATTTTTGATTTCTTGATGAATAAATTTCATATTTTGACATGTTTTGATGAATTGTGATCTTTGACACTTGATTTTGACCAAAAAGTCAAAGTTTAACTTTTTAGTGTATAGTAGACTTTTGATCAGTTTATTGAAAATTCACTATCAATCCAAATGATTTTGAACAATATTTTGGGTCATGCCATTAGGTAAAAATGATGCAATTGAACTCTTGAGATCATGCTTCAAACCAATTGACCATTTGCTAGGTGAAAAATCAGAAATTTCCTCTTCTCAGTCAAAACCCTAATTTTGACCATTTTGCCCTTTTGATGATTTGATCAAATTTCTTAAGGAATTATGGTCCAATCTTGATCAAATGATACATATGAGTTTATAATATTGATGTAGATGAAAAATTATAAAGTTTGACTGTAAATTGGCCATAGTTGACTTTTCCCCATAGCTAGGGGTCCATAATGATCCTTGAAAGTCATATGAGGCATTAAAAGTTCAACTATCCTTGTGCAATCTCAAACCCTAATTTTAGTCATCAGTGCTCAAAGAGGTGTCTTGAGCTGATCAATCCTTGTGCAGTCTTGAGCCAAGATAGATCTTTGTGAGAAAATATTTGATAAGTGAGAGGGCAAATTTTGGGGTACAACAAGTTGGATGCAGATAACCCCCGCTACGGAAGATGTCTTGATACTTGCTTGTAGTAGACTTCGGCTTCATGATCTTACCTTTGCCATTCCTCAAAGATAACCCCAAGCCGTCTTTGTTCTTGTTCACAGGTGGATCCACAATTTGTCCCCATACCTCACTATGACCCTTTCGCACAACTTGTTACGCATCCTTAAGCGAAACCATGGAATTCTCATTTCCTCTTATGTTGTCAATGGACAAGGCTTGGAACTGGGTTCCAACAGAAGCTTCATCCGCATCCACAATGCTGAAAGAGGACAAATGAGATTTCAATATTGTATGTTCCCCATTTATGATTACTACTTTCCCTTCACGTACAAATTTCAGTTTCTGGTGTAAAGTTGAAGTGACAGCCCTGCCTCATGAATCCACGGCCGTCCTAACAAACAACTATAAGCGGGAACAATGTCCATGACCTGGAAAGTTATATGAGACAAATGTGGTCATATATGAATAGGCAAGTCCACTTCACCAATAACAGATTTCCTTGATCCATCAAACACTTTCACAATGATGCCACTTGGGTGCATAGGTGTTCCTTGATATTTCAACTTCATAAGAGTGCTCCTTGGTATAACGTTCAAAGTGGATCCATTATAATTCAGCACATTAGATAGTGAATCATCCTTGCAATTCATAGAGATGTGGAGAGCCAGATTGTGATTCCTTCCTTCATTTTGTAATTCATCATCGCAGAAACTCAAATTGTTACATGACGTAATGTTCCCTATTACGCTGTTGAGTTGGTCTATAGGCATATCACTCTCCATAAAATCTTGGTCCAATATTCTCATCAAGGATTCTCTATGAGCAGATGAGTTCATCAATAAAGCCAAGATAGATAATTTTGAAGAAGTCTGCAGTAGTTAATCTACAATTCTGTAGTAACTCATATTGATTATCTTTAAAATACCATCCACTTCTTTCTCTAACATAACCCCACTAGTCTCACCCATAGCCTTCTTGGGTTCAACATTCTCAATCATTTTCTTTCCAGCACTAACATCTCCTCGAACAACTGGTGCAAACACACGACCACTGCGGGTCACTCTGCTATTTTCAGCAATATTCCCAACATCAGGCATTGGCTGGATGGGAACTGTTGTACCCCAAAAATTTTCCCTCCCATATTCTTCAAAGTTTGACAAGAGTCATCTTCAAATGACTCAAGATTTCTCAAAGGGTTGCACAGTCCAAATGCCTCTTAAGCCAGTCAAAATTAGGGTTTTGTTTCTTTCAAGGAATTTGAGGTTTTCAATGGCTCAATCAAGTCTCATGTGCCTGTATACATCCTCAAGCACCTACATGCCAAGTTTCAAGACTCATAATGCCAGTTTGCACAGTTAAAAGCTTCATGTGCTTCACAATCAACTGTAGGGGTAAAATGGTCATTTTACAGTCAAAAGTCAAGATTTTTGGTCAACATCTTATTTTGAATACACAATCATCATTTGATCAAGTCTTGATCATGATTCTACAAGAATGGCTCAAAAATCATCAAGATGCAAAAAGTTACTATTTTTGGACAGTAGAAAAGTCAACTGTATCTTGACCAGGGCATAACTTTTTCATGGTTCATCAGAAAAATCCCATCCAATGCTCATTTTGAAGGGGATGACATTTCCTACAATCCATCTTCACATTCCAAGTCCAAGAAATGCTCTCACAAAAAGTTATCAATTTCTACATTATAGGTCAATTCCAAAAGTCAACAAAAATGCACTTTAAGTCAAAGACCATAACTTGAGATTGGTAAATCCAAATGACATGGGACCAAAGGCATTGGTTAGAGGACTTCAAGACCTTTCCAAAATGTCCAAGAACATGTTCATATGATCAAAATTGAGCAAGATATGCATTGAAGAAGTTGGGAAATTTTTATGAATTTGCAAAAGTCAACTTTGCCCAAAACACCTTGTTTTTGCTAATGGGCCTCAAATTTCTTCTTGAAACTTCATCCAAGGCCTATGCACGACCCATCAAGCCTATTTGAATTTATTTTCTTATTTTTATTAATTAATTGTATTTTTAATTGATTTTAATTCATTTAATTAATTTAAAATGTAGGAAATACAAAGATTTGATTTGTTCAATCTTTTTGTGAAGCAAGAATGACCTAATCAAGCTGGCAAATTCGTGTGCAAATCAAAGAGACAAAAATCTCCAAGTTTGGCAAGTTTCTTCAATCAAAAAGATTCAAAAATATATGATTGCAAATCAAGTATTCAAACCATTATTTCATGGATCTTTGCCCAAGGATTTAACCTAATTCTCTTCCACTATAAGTACACAAGTCAAACCTAATGCATTGGACGTGAATTTGCTGCAGAAAAACCATAATCACATTCAAGAAAATTCAAAGAAAAGTGAAAACTGTTTTCTGCCTTCTAGCACGATTCAAAGCATTTTGTGGTTTCTAATACCTTGCAGGAATTCCCAGAGACATATTGCAATCAAAACCATACGCTAAAGCTTAAGAAATCACTCTAAACAGTCGCACGGTTTGCATACTTTTTTCAGAATCGAAACTCATATTTCATGCATAATTAACATGCTTTAATCATTGTTTTGTGTTGCTTGAATTCATATGAAGCTAATGGTATTAGTTAATTGCATTATAATGCCCAGAATCACAGGTTACCATTGAAGAAATTTAGGGTTCATGAGTTCTCAAATTGGGGCTTTATTACCCAGGAAAAATTAGAACCTCTAATGCATATGGTTGAAATCATGGAATCCAGACGAACACAAATCCATACTCGCGAAATATTTATGTTAAGCATAGAGCTATTCGCTATTATTCCTCATGTCAAATTGTGGGGGTTAAAAACCCCCGCTATCTAACATGTATTTTGCAGGTTCAGTGAAGACGATGATGAGGTGGAGATATGTGGTTGGGTGATTCAAAAAGCGCACGTGTTTGTTTTGCTTTACAGCATAGTTATTAGTTTCCCAATATATTATTTGAGTATTATCTTAATAACAAACGCAAGCAAGTGGTTCAGTGGATGGTGCACTGGCTGGTGATCATTGGGACCTGGGTTCGATTCCCAGGTCCCCCAAAACCCTTGTTTCTATTTTTTCCAATGTATTCACATGCAGGTTGCCCAAGGTGGTACACCATGCACTCTCACATCCTAAGCGCCATGTGGCTGCCAGCATAGATCCAAAGGCCTGGATTGGAAGACCATGGTACTCCCAGTCAAAGCATGCGCTGGACAATCCAAGAAAGTCAATGGAATGAATAGCTTAATGGGCCAGAATTTCCAACCACACCTCCTAATGGGTCAACACCCCCCCTGGGTTCTTTTTCTTTCTTTCTTTATATTTTCCTTTTTATTATTTTTTTATTCTAATTAATAACTATAATTATTTTTATTACTTAAGTTAACCAAATTAATTTTTCATAATAAATTCAGAAACCTAAAATATTATTTATTTTTATTATTTATTAATTTCACTATTAATTATTATTTTGTAAATAAATTCTAACAAATTAATTTAGTATTAATTAGGTTTAATTTTGACTTTTTCATAATAAATAAAATAAATTTAGAATTAGGGTTTTCTTGACAACTTTTAATTTCTTTTATTTTTATTTTCATGAAGACATTAAAAAACTAAAAAATACTTTTTTTGTAATTATTTAATTAATTAGTAAATTGGGTTTAATATTAATTAATTGCAAAAAAGGACCAAAATTCCATTCTTTTCTCAAAAAGGGTCAAAACCCTAAGACTTTTCCCGATTCAATTTTTCTCACGCATGTTTATTCTTGATTCCTATTTTGATCATATTTATGTAACTGTTCCGAGGATGTAATAGATAATTAGGACTTTTATCGCTTTCTTTATTTTTTGCATTTACTTTTCAAGGGTTATGTTTTTGGCGATGTAAATACCCGACGCCTTGTAATAGCGTAGATTTACTTTCCGCAATTTACTTTCCGCAAATTATTAACTGTTAATTATGCATGACAAGACTTGCCTGACAAATAAAATCAAAACGTAGCTCACCATAATACATGTGCAAAGATAATATACACTGAATCCTGACACACGCGCACATGCCACTCCTAGGGTACGCCTCACTTGGTTGCCTCGACGTGGTCATTGAGTATAGGGTGCTTTAGAGGTCGCCCTCCTGTCTAAAGATCCAGTTGCCTCGAAACGGTTGCCTCGGATAAAAAAGGATCTAGGACATTAGGGTTACCGCTAAGGCGTCCTACTATTGCTTTGGTGACAACACATGTACCTATAATCTACCTCCCGAACCGAGAAACATCTCGAAAAGGAATTTTGCTGTGCTTTTATCCTTTCCTTGTTGGAGAAAATAAAAGACGGTGGCGACTCATGCTTACCGCGGCATTTCGCGAACCAGCATTTCAAAATAGTCAGTTCTATTTCCGCCGATCACAGGAACCTCCACTCCATCCTCTAAGATTGTAGCATTGTATTTGTAGGGTACAACCTTATCTGACGTGTAGGGGATAGGACCCGGCAAACTAATCACCAATGGGGTAACAACTGGCTTGCTATAATATTCAACTTCAATATGGACGGGTACCCCAAAACAAAGGTACAGTGACGCTTACCCCTTCTTTAACACAATCAGTCATTATTGAGTCATTTTTGGACAACAAATCCTCATCCGAGGAGAAATACTCATCTGCAGAGGCATACTCTTCATTCGACTCTTCTTTAGTCAAGCAAACCTCAATCAGAACAACTTCATGGTAATCATCCCTTTGACCAATAACCTTGATAACTCCATTATCTAACAACAACTGAACACCCTCCTTCATGATTGAACATCCTCGGGAGTCCCTGTAGCAAATTCGGCAAGATCCATACTGGTGTTCTACCTGACCAGCCATATGGCAAAAAGTAGCATGCAATTGCACAAGGTCCTCATTCATATACTCTACATTAAAAATTCTGAATTCTCCAGGACATCCAGAAACCATATTCACCTCCTCTTCATACTCTACCCTAGGCTTGATTATGTGGATGAGGCCCTCATCCACCATCTCTTGTAAATCAGCCTTTATCTTATCGCAACCCTTTATGTCTGTACTGCAAATAGAACAACTGAAATGGTCATGCGTGTAGTAGTTAAATTCACATAGGTCTACATACATTTTCACCAAATCTCCTCTAACCAGATTAATATCAAAAATCCGGAAGTCGCCTGGACAATTGGCCACCATATTCACAGCATTTACTCCTTCATGCTTGGGTAGAGGATTGTCTTTCACATTAGGTCTCACATCCTTGAAAGATAGAATACCAGACTTCACCAATTTCTGCACCTCAGTCTTCAAAGGATAACAATTCTCAACATTATGCCCTGGTGCTCCCTGATGAAAAGCATATGTCTGGTCTGCCTTGTAATACCAAGGCAATGGTGATGGTACAGTGGGAGGTGGTCGGGTCTGAACCAACTTCTTCTGAATCGATGCTGATAGTAACTCTATATAGCTCATAGGAATAGGGTCATAACTCCCCCTTCTCTGATTATACCCTTGATTCCCCTGCTGGGACGGTCTCTGATAAGCAACGGTAGTTAGAGCTGCACCCACAACTGGAGTAACTGAGGTGAGTTGCTGATGACGCTGATAATTCCTTCTAGGAGCGTTAACCCTCCTCTCTTGCATAACAGCATTTGCATCCCCTTCCTTTTTCTTGGTAAACCCATAAAATGGCTTCTTCACACCTCCGGAGCCTTCACCTTTCGCTAAACGGCCCTCTCTTACAGCCTCTTTTAAGCGGATACCCATTCCTACCATCTCAGTAAAGTCACTTGGCGCACTTGCTACCATCCTCTCGTAGTAGAAAGCACCCAGCGTTTTCAAGAAAATCTTAGTCATCTCCTTCTCTTCCATGGGAGGAATCACTTGGGCGGCTACCTCACGCTATATCTGTGCATATTCTTTGAATGATTCCCTGTCTTTCTGAACCATGGCCCTGAGTTGATCACGGTCAGGCTCCATGTCCATGTTGTACTTGTATTGTTTGATGAATGCTTCTCCCAAATTATTGAAAGTATGGATGTTAACACTATCCAAACTCATATACCACTTCAGCACAACACCGGTCAAACTATCCTGAAAAAAGTGAATCAGCAGACGCTGATCATCAGTATGGGTAGACATTCTCCTTACATACATCACCAGATGAGCACGAGGGCAAGTGTTTCCCTTGTACTTCTCAAACTCCGGGACCTTAAACTTAGCAGGTATCTTAACATTTCGGACCAGGCATAATTCATTAACATTATGCCCAAATAGCTCTTTTCCCCTCAGGGCCTTCATCTCTCTCTTCATCTTGTCAAACTGTTCTTGAAAATCATCCATTATGTCATAAAGACCCAAGTCTTCACTCGGTGGATGGAAAGGAAGACACACATCATCGTTAACAAACGGAACCATATTCACTGAAGGAGGCGCAACAGGAGCAGCATGCACCACAGGAGGTGTCGGAGTAACAATAGTCTGAACAATTGGAGTATCTTGAGGACCAAGATTGAAACCTTCAGGTGAAAAATTCTCTGGAATTCCCCATGGATAACCTTGAGGCATGCGGTTTTGAACAACAACTGGAGTAGCAAATACGGGAACAGTCAGAGCTTCAGTAATTTCCCTTGTTGGTTGAGGTTGAACACTTGGTGGCTGATTCTGAGCAGCCACTAGAGCTTCCATCAGAGCAGTTAGATTGGCCATGCCGGCCTTCAAAGCAGAAACCTCCTCGCGCAACTCGCGATTCTCTTGTTCTAAGTTGTCCATCTTCCTTCTGAAATTAGCCTGAGCGTTGTAGTGGTGAGTCAGCTTGCTGAACAAAGTAAAGAAGCTTTGTAAGACACCTGGATATGCATAACAAATGCAATAAATATGTGCAATATGATGCATGGTATGCAATGCACATGATTTTATTTTACTATTTAATATTTCAAGGGATTTAAAATTTATGGACATATTGCAAATATCAAAGTAATAACGCATTTGAAATACTGAAAAATTTCATTATAACAACTCCAAAATGGATTACAAGTTTAAATGATCCCAAGTACAAGATGAAAATAAAATCTAAAACCCTGATAAGTAAAACTGATGGAGATCACTCTATATGCAGGCGCTTCCCTGTGAGCCTGGAAATCTGAACCTTCAACCTCTGGTTTTCTTCCGCATACCTGGTGGCAACCTCCTTCCAATCACCTGAATCAGGAAGTGAGTAATCAACATCTGATTGAGGCTTAGGAGAAAATAAATCCCCTTGCCTCTCCATAGTCTCTACCGCTCGACTCTCAAGGATCTTAATCAAGTCATCTTTCTCCTTCAAGTCTGCTCTATAGGAAATCTCTAAAGTTTGGCACTTATTCTTCCAAGCGTCCTTTTCCTGTTGCATCCTGACCAAAGCAAGCTGCAGCTCTTCTAGATCATCTAATAGGGGAGGAGTGGTCTTCACAAATAGATCAAGAATAGGTGTTTCCCGGGAATACGACATCTTCAACTGAATAGCTCTCCTTTGGACCCACTGAAGATATGGCTCCAAAGAAACAACACCCCTAGGTCCCAAATCCTTCATACTCTTCTTATGAAGGTGACTCCAGGCTTTCACAATATGCTCCCTAGCTTCCCTATGGTCTTCTCCCTCCTTCAAAAAGAAACTACTCAAATGAATACTATTTGGTTTATCCCTCATCGGATAACCGAGTTGTCGTCCTGCAAGAACAGGGTTATAGTTAATTCCTCCCTTTGTACCAAGAAGAGGTACATTGTGGAAACTACCACAACTGTCAATAATCTCTATATCCTGGTAAGCTCGATGATACCAATCAATATCCGAGTGAGTAAGTGCTATGATCTTAGGAGCCCAACGAGGTTCCTTCTTGACATCCCAAAAAGCATCAGACTGAGGCATATGAGAGATAAACCACCGGTACAACAGAGGCGTGCAACAGATAATCATCCTCCCATGATAAGAATTCCGAAGATGAATAGAGTAATAAGCATCACCCAACAATGTAGGAACTGGGTTTCCGATCATGAAGATCCTGATAGCATTAATGTCAACAAACTTGTCCACATTAGGAAATAAGAACAACCCGTAAGCAAGTAGAGCAAAGATGGCCTCAAAAGCGACTGTACTCTTCATCCTGGCAAAGTATCAAGCTTTCTCTAATAAGAACTGAGCTGGTAATCCTCTTATCCCTCCTTTGTTAGTCATATGGGCTTCCACCTCAGACTTCCCCAGATGAATCAAAGCAGCAATCTCATGTGGTTTTGGCTCACCCTTCAAACCAGTAAAAGGAATACGAACGGTAATGGGTAAATCCAACAGATAAGAATACTCCTCCAGTGTAGGCATCAACTAATAGTCGGGAAAAGTAAAGCAATGATACATCAGATCATAGAACTGGGCCAAGGTCGAGAGAATACCCTCCTTCATCTTCAGCTTCATAAGAGGAATGATGGAACCATACTTCTTCCAAAAGTCTGCAGAACACTCAATCTCGGGGATTAGACAGATCAATTCATCTATCTTGGAATCCTTGAAATTGTACTTCCCGGTCTTTCTCTTTCCAGAATCCATGGTTAAAAATTACATGAGATATTCACAAATGGTCAATTTTTAAATCCCTTGAAATAAGATCTCTTCAAAAGATACTTATGAGTGCATGGATGCATGATGCAGCAATCACACACAAGATCACACATATAGGGTTCATATGTTCAACGTCACGAGCATGAGGTCGAAAGTACTACCCATAAGGTATTGGTCTAAAATTTATCACCTGCCGAACAAGGTTCTAAAGGTTCCCAGAGTCTACATCCTTCCTTCGGGTATTACCAACTTCCAGATTAACTCGGTAATTAGTAATATTCTCAAGAAAAACTCGTTCGAGCATAGTATCACATGACAACTAATTCCGGATTATTCCGTCATAGATTCCACACTACACCTAAAAGGCCAAAATGGGTTTGGTATTCTACGGTCCTCAGTTTCAGCAGGCTCCCAGGTTGAAAGCAATACGTCTTCCTGATTACTCGGTAAACGATAATACAGTCAAAGGGGCCTCCACTGAGTGGGGGATCTCATGCCTCCTTTTTTGGGATTACTCCCTCAAAGTTAACATGACTATACCGCCCGTCCTATCTTAAAGTTTGCCCAAGTCCGGGTATAGGACTTATAAGTAATCACCAAGCACCCTGAAAACCAGGAAAATCCAGATAAACATATATACAATATATAACACATAAACAACAATAGCACATACACAGATACAAACAAAGATAGGCTCAACCCACTTAGGGATGGACCAAAAAGAGGTCAATCTTTCCCCAATGAAGTCACTATTTTTCTATAGCGGTAGAAATGTTTAAGACTAAGCCATGGGATTTACTAGACTTGTACAAATTAAAATAAAATCGCCACCGCACTTTATTGTTTCCAAAGGAATGGGAAAATAGAGAATAACCCAAAAAAGGGGGAAAGATTCAAGTTAAGGGGGTTGGTTATGCAAAGGGAAGGTATTATCACCCTAAACATCTATGGTACTCCGCAGGAACCTCTTTGTAAAATATGTATATTTTGGCTATGAAAAATGTTGTATAAAAATGGATGGTGGAGGTGAGAAAAGAAATACATTTTTATGGTTTTTGCACCCTCCGCGGTTGCGAATCTTTAGTGCTTACGTACCACCTTCCATGCAATAGGGGATCAGGGTACACGTAGTTCTCCTTTTAAAAATTTTAAAACACAAATGTGTTGGTTAATTTTATGAGATAAAACATCATCGTCATTGTCCGTGTGGAAAACATACCTACTACCCACAATCATGAGAAAGGAGAATTTGCATCATCTCAAAGTGGAGGATATGGCTTGGATTTTAAAATCAACAATGCCTCACTCAACACCCAAGTGGAAAATATCTCTCTTCACTACATATTGTAGAAGTATAGTTATTTGCATCACTACAAGGATTGACAAGAGTTCAATCTTTTGAGAACAGTTTAAAGATAAAAGCCAAAGTGACAAAATGGTTTGAAATGAGATTGATTGACTTTTAGTCTTCTCACAAAAAATATCAAAGTATTATTAAGTTTATTGAAGTTTATTTATAAAAATGTTTTGAAAATGCATGGACCTAAGTCCAAGTTTATTATGAAAGTGGTTCAAGTTTAAAATAAAAAAAAGAAGAGTTTTCAAAAAGAGAGAGAAGATTTTTGAAATTAAAGAAGATGGGAGGAAAAGAAGGGACTACCCTAAAGCATAAGGTAAAAGCTAGGGATAAGAACCATCTAACCAACAAGAAGCCAATACTTGACACTATGAGCCAAGATAGAATTCTCATTCTTTGGATTGAAACCAAATAAACAATGATACTAGACCTCTTGAAAGAACCAAACTTCGAGTGTATTAAGTCTTCACAAAAATTGGGCAGAGTAACGGCTGTATACAGGTGAATTTCATATTGCAAACAAAGAGAGTAATCACAATAACCTGCATATAAAATAAACAAACAACCCAATTCCTTGAGGTAAACCTCAAGAGCTCTAGACAAAATAATCAGATAAAGTCACAAGGTCTCCAATCATAGGCCAAGGTTTCTAATTCTAAGTCCAAAAAGTCCAATGCGCTATAATACCAAGGATAGTAACCAAATAGTCCAAGTATCATTAAAGATTTTTAGGGTTTATGTTGATTATTAGGTGTTTTGAAAAAGAAAAGTAAAGCTCAAGTGAGCAAAAATAAAAATGACAAGAAAGTAAATATTCAAATGAGCAAAGATGAAAATGGCATGAAATACAAATGCTAAAAGTAAATAGTGCATAAAAATAAAAAGGGCATATAATAAAAATAAAGGAAAAGTCAATTATTAGTGATTAGTGGTTAGTTGGATGATCATCTTGAAACTTGCATTTGGAACTCATTAGAGGATTGGTAGAACCAAAGCCTCTACACAACAAGTTGTATTTGTTTTTTTCCAAGTATATCATCCATTTGGAATCCTCATAAGTACCATTTAATGATCAACGATGTTTACGTGATCCGCGTTGACCAAAAGTGTTGTAGATCCATTAGAGGATTGGTAGAACCAAAGCCTCCACACAATAAATCTCAAGGTTATTGGATCAAAGAGATCAAATTAACATACTTGGGCTTGCAAACATAAGTTTGGGCCACAAATGATCATTTATTCGAATCGGGACAAAAGTTAGCGCTATGTTAAGCAATCGTAAATGGAGTTATATAGAAGTCGCACCTATTTTGAGGCCGGTCAATAGCAATTTATGCACCATTTGTTTTGCAACATGATATAGAGATCATGCTCCAATAACACTTAGTGCAATAAGAAAGGGATGAGATGAAGAGGGGTGAGAGAGAATATACAAACCACTTTTGAATTAAATTTAATCAAACTATTATTAAAACCATTCATCCATTTTTGTGGAGTTAGACTCAACATCATAGATCTAATGATGTTAATAAAGTTCATGATCAAAAATTTAACCCAAGATCAGCCAGAAAATAGTCACAAAATAATATTACATTTAATATATACAAAAAAAGGTTTTAAAAAAATGTTTTAAAATAGAAATAAAAGAGAAAAATATCAACTATGTTCAAATTGATCAAGAAATAAAAAGTAAGTCCATAAAAAAATCAGAAAAGGACTCAAATGATTTTATAAATTTTTTGGTAATTTTTTAAAGTCAGAAACTATTTTTAAAATTAAAAGAAATGAGTAAAATAAACTAAAAATAATAAAAAAAATACCAAATTCAGAAATAAAAAATAAGTGAGGTCACCAATATTTTTCACAATATCATTGGATCGTTCCATAATTTTTTCAGAATTTAAAAATGCATAAAAGTATTTTTAAACATTTAAAACAATTCAAATAAAGTGAACATTTATAAAAAAAATACCAAAACACAATTAAATTGTGAAAAAATAAAAATCAGAAAGAGAATAATCAAAAAAAAAATTCAGAATTTTTTTCCAGATTTTTTGGACTAAAAATGAGTTTTCTATGATTTTTTGAAGTTTAAAACAATTAAATATAAAAATCAGTAAAGAAAGTAAAAACCAAAAAAATATGGGTCATCTGATCAATGTCAAATCGCGTTAGTAAACAGATCAAGTGGACCTGGCGCGCTGTACATGTTATGGACTTTAGTGAATAATGCATAGGATCATTAATTAAATCAGATTTTTGAAAAAAAAACAGATGGCGCGCCTTCATTGGTTGGAAGATGACACGTTGGTCATCTTTAACCTCCAGCCAGTCCCAAAACCAGGTTGCTCAGTCTGTAAAATTAGAGCACGAGACCTATGTCATTCGCTTCGTCTCTTCAAGACGAAGACAACCACACCTTCGCGACAAATTTATATAAACTGTAGCTCAAGCAATTTGAAAGGAAAGTTTTGAAAAGGGATTTGAAATTTCATGGTCAAAACGTGTTTCCAGTAAAAAGCAAGTGTTGCAACTAGAACCAGGGCAATGAAAGCATCACAATGATATCAAAGTTTTGAAGAATTGATGAAGGAATCTACCTATTGAAGTTAAGTTGCAGAGCTCTAAAACTGGACTACTATGGAGAAATATAGGGTACGATTCTTGAATGTAATTATATGGTTAGCTTCAGGGAAGATCAAAGAAGGTGAATTGATGGTAAAATTGGATCGAAAAAGGCTTGTATATGGATTTTGAAGTTGCTGAATTTTTAGTTATGGAACAAGTTTGGCAGGGTGATTTTGGCTATCCAAGCTTGAGGAAATGAATGGGGGATGAACCTCTATTTATAGGGAATCAAATGGAATGTCCAAGCGTGTGAAATGATGAAGTTTGGAGGGAAATCGTGTGAAGTTGCTAACAAGAAAAGTGTGACTTCTAATTTGATCAAAACTCATCCAAAACGCGCATTTTATTGTGCTAATCAATTCTAGAACTTTATTAAACATGTTTATAGGCAAAACGCGTGGAAAACTTGTGATTAGAAGCCAACAAAAGATTTCAAAATCTTAATTGAGATGAAACTTCAGTTCCAAGTTACCAACTTCAAAATCATGGCATTCTCAGCTCAAGGGGTCTTAGGGCATGATTCTTGATGCTTTAGAAAGATGAGGTTACAAGATTTACAATGGAAAAAGAATGGGATCAAATGGATGCTTGAGCTGAAAGTTGTATTGAGTCAAAGTTGGAGAAAAAGGGTTGACTTTCCATACTTAGAAATATTTCAAGTTTTTCTTCAAAAGTGACATATAATGTCTTGCATCCAAACATGGCCTTCCACTTGGATTTTTCTCTTGACCAAAAAAGACGGAATGAAAAAGACCTATTGAATGACATTTTGGGACTTGAACCATTCAAAATATCCAAAAATTGAGAGAGTTATGAATTGTTGAATTTGGAAAAAAATCATGAAATAACCTATAATCTTTTGTATCCTTAAGGAAACTTCCTTCCATTTTCTCACTTTGCACATAAAAGAAGGAATAAATTTCACATCATTAATATCATTGTGGAAAAATAATGGGCTCAAGGTGATAAAAATTGACCAAGTTATGATCATTTGAAGTCACACATAGGGAAATGGGGATTCATCTGGAGGACTTGTAATCTTTCTCCATCATCAAGTTTCTTCCACATGAAAACTCCTTGGAACTTTTGAAGGGATTTGTTGATAACCGTTTTAAGAGAAGCATGTATTTGGAATCACTCCAAAATACAAAAATATGAGCAAGATATGCTCCTTTGAAGTTGAAAACCCTAGCTCCTAGATCAAGAAACATGCCTTGAGGAACTTTGACAATTTTGAACAAACTTCTTGTACCAACACAAATGCTTTGTAAATATAAGCTGTTGAGGATGATAATGAGAACTCATAGCAACCACAACCACTTCCATATCTTGATAATTAAGATAAATATGCATTTGTGACCAATGGGAATAAAGCCTTTTCCAAGCATGACAACTTCTCCAATCAATCCCTTGTGCTTTTGAACCAAATTTGATAACCTTAAAATGTGGTGAACCAAAATAGCCTTGCCATGCCATTTCCTCCAAAACAAATCCAATGGTGAGGTTTGAACTTCTCAAGCTTTATTGATTAGGGCATGGAAATAAACTCATAAACCCATAGAGCAACTTGCTAAATCTCATTGCCTTTACCTATATTAGTAACAAGCAAGACAAACCAACATTGCATTTTATTAATTAAGAGGAGAAATCAAGACAAAGATATTCATGATCATAAAAGAACACAAGTCAAGGTGCTTGGTGATTCCTCAAATAGCAATGCTAAATATAGGGAGGGGAACCAAGGATCCTAATGTGATCTTATTGTGAATGAATCAACATAGTATGATAAAGGGATCTTAGGGGGAAAAATTGGGGTACAACAGTATGCCCACTGGAGTGAGTACCAAAGACACCTTCGTGCATATCTTGCATAATTTCTCCAGCTTCCTTCTTGTCCATACAACGAAGCAAGGTTGAATCATGATTACGCTTGTATAAAAATCCGTTGCTCAAGAAGAACTTAGCCGAGAACCTCCGTAGGAATTTCTTGTCATTGATGGATTCCCCTTCAGGGTATTCTTGAGATTCAAGATCCCTTTTCACTTCATGAAACCAAGGCTTTTCCTCTACTCCATCAGCATCAATCTCATAGCAGTGTGCCGATTCGTCGAATTTTTCAATGGTAATTCTGGGAGCCTCATTGTCCCATCTGACCTTGAACATGACTGACATGGTAGCTAATGCGTCCTCCAACTGATTCTCTTCTCTTGGTATATGCTCAAAAGTAATCTCCTCGAAATACATAATCAAGGTTAACACATGTTCTCGATAAGAGATAAGGTTCAGATGCTTTGTATCCCATTCTTCTTTAACCTGGCTGATTACCAGGGTTGAGCCTCCTTATACGTTTATGTGATACGGTGGGAGAACTGACTATGGTTTTGCGTTTGTTTTCGCAAATGTTTCGGTTGAGCAAGAGTCGCCACTGACTTTTTATTTTATCCTAAGGAAAGGTTTAAAAAGCACAGCAAAAACCTTTGAGATTTTTCTTGGGTTCGGGGAGTAGGTTATAGAAGGGGAAGGTATTAGCACCCCTTCTATCCATGGTTATCCATGGGCTCTTAGGTACTTGCTTAGATCAACTTGCCTTGGTTTTCAATTGTTTGAAATGGTGCTTTGTGTGTGGTTTTGAAAATGTTTTGAAAAGATGCCTTGTGCTAGGCTAACCTTGTAACAATTCTTTACTCGAATGTTTTACAAAAGGTGTTTTATCTTTTAAAAAGATGTTTCAAGGGTTTGAAAAGTTGATTTTGAAAGTGTTTGTGAAGTGGGTTTGGAAATTAGGCAAGTGTTTTCTTTGCAAATTGACAAGTACTTAAGAGTTTATCTACCCTAAAGTTTTCTCAAAGATTTTTGTTATGTTTTTAAACCTTTTGACAATTTTGTTCCACCATTGCATTGGGTGGACAATCTTGTCTTAGGAGATGAAAGGGACAGGCGCGGGTCATCGTTTGGACCATAATTGCAACGGCGTTAAATGTCTTTGGGCAATTTTCTTTAAGGGACTTGATCATTTATTTTTGTTTTGTTTTGAAAAAGTTTTATCGAGGGACTATGATCATTCAATTTATTTGCTTTGCCCAAAGAAATTCAACATACAACATGGCCCATTTATTTGAAGGCAACAAAGTGGAGTACCCTAGGGGTGCTAGTGTGAGATGTGTTGTTTATTTTCATGCTTGTTTATCTTGTATTAAGTCAAACTATTTTTTTTTGTCGTTTTTTCGCATGCAAACCCTAATTCTAACATGGCATAATTAGAAAGCGTATAAAGTGCGAAATTTAAATTCCTACGCTATTACAACATAGTAATATAGGGAGGGGGGTACAAATTTACAAATGGGGAATATTTAGACAAGAATTTAAATCTAAACTATTACATCATTTTTGGATATTTGCAAGATAAATTACATAATTAAATAGAAATTAAATAAATATGCAAAATGCAAAAAGAAAGTTTTTATATGTATGAAAAAATGTTGTTTATGTAAAATAAAATAAGAAAATAAAAAGGTATTATTTTTGAGTATTTTCACATTTAGGGTAAAAACCCTAACTTTAATCAAAATGTATATTAATTAATTAATTCACATAATATTTATTATTTACATACAAAAATAAAATAAAATATGGTATATTTATAAAAAAAAAGCCCTTTTTTAGTATTAAATATTAAAAAATAAAATATGTACATTATTTGATATTTTATTCTAAGTATATTAACAAATATGTATTTATATATATTATTTTAAATATGTATCATGGATAAATAATAATAATAATTTTTAATATTTTTTAGAAAATAGTATTTTTTGTATGAAATATTTTCAGAGGGTAATACAAAATAAAAAATGAAAATGAGAATGTATTTACACTATTTTTCTATTTACCCTAAATAATAATATATATACATATATGTATAAATCAAAAGAAAATCAAATAAATACCAAATAAAATCAAAAAATGATGAGAAAATTATTTTCAAAATTTTAATATGCTGAGAAAAAATAAACAAGTCAAACAAAAAAAGAAAAAAAGTCAAAAAGAATTAAAAATGAGACAAATGGGCTTGGGGGTGCAAAACAGAAAAGATGGTGTGAATAAAAAAAATGCTCAGGCCCAGCCCAAACCACTTCTTCTTCAACCTCTGAATCACAAAACGCGCGCCTGCAAGCTTGTGTTTGAAATCCTGATTCTTTGATTTTTTGAACAAACTTCCAACACAAAAGATGTTAAGCATGAAATCACGATTCTAACCATATGCATTACTTGATCTAACTCTCTAAGATGAGGGAGAATTTCTCCTCCCCCAATTCCTGACCTAGTTTTTCTGCCATTTTCAAAGCTCAAATTCTCTCTACTCAGACAAAAGAAATGAAAAGTAAAGATATGTACATGTTCAGGGCTATGAGTAGAACCTTGCTTCTTCACAAACTTAAGACTAAAGATGCATAATAAGAGAGATACGAGTTCAAAATTTTACCTATTCAGTTGAACTTCTATCTGGAGAATGAGGAACTTTCAGTGCAAGGTGATGGTTGGAAAAGCTTCCTTGAGGTCCAGGGATGCTATTCCAATGTTTACTTTGTCTTGAAACTTCTTGTATCGAGCTGTGGAACTTCAACTGCAAAAGGAAAAAATGAAAATGGTGGAAGCTGTTAGAGGGATTACAGGTCAGGTTTTAGGTCATGGTTAGCTTGCATACATGCTAGGGAATGTGTATGAATTGATTTTGGTAAGAATGCTCGAGGGAAATGGGAGTTTGCACTCAAACTGCAGAGGCAACCCTGTTTTTGCAGTTTGAGGATGATTCTAAGATGGAGGGTGTTTTGGAGGCCAATGGCTCGTGTCACAGCTTGGTTATGTTGTCTTGAGTGTGTTTGGCAAGTTTGTTCTTGTGTGCTGATGCTGGTATGAGAGTTGTTACAAAAAATGGGACTTTCTTCTTTCTTAAACAACAAAATGCCACTTGATGTTCTAGGCATGTAGGGGGCCTCCTAATGGGCTGCATAATCTTCTCTTGATCAGAGCAATTTGTCCATAATCTTGTGCCATTCAGATTTGCAATGTACTTCTTTGATTTACCAATTGACATAAAGCAAGCTTTTACAAAAATGGAAAGTTCACTTTATCTAAAAATGGATCAATCTTGTGTACAATGCTTAAACTCATGGAACAACACTTTGGCACAATGAACAAGCATTAAATTATGGAGTGTAACTTGGTTTAAGGACCTGTAATCTAGCCTAAAGCATGCTGAGTTCAAATTTGCAAAGTTATGGACATGGAACTTGGTCATGAACAAAGTGGTTTTTTGCTATATTGTGAAATTCGATTCTCTCTAACCATGAGGTTGTTTGAGAAGTTCTTGGACATTTTGGAAAGCTTGGAATGTGTACTACAATCCATCTTTGAAATGCAAATTGAAATTCCAAGTGGAAGGGTATGAAAAATGGCCTTGAAGTGGGGTAGAAAACCTTGTCAAAATAGGTTAAAATTCTACTAAGTTAAAAAATGGTTTAGTGCCCTTATTCAAAAAATTGTAACTTGAGATACAAGCTTCAAATGAGGAAACTTTGTGAATCAAAGTTGTAGATTATGCAACAAGCTACAACTTTCATGTTTTGACTTTTGTTTGAATCCAAATGGATCTTGGTGAAAAGGTGGGGCAAAGTTGGGAAAAAAATTAGGTTTTTTCATAACTTAGAAAAATTCTAAGTTATGAAAAATTCCATTTTCTAACCCTAATTTGCAATTTGTGATTTCTTGGTGAACAAGTTTCATGATTTGGCATATTTTTATGAAAAATGAATCTTGACTCTTGATTTTGACCAAAAAGTCAAAGTTTGACTTTTCAGTATACAGTCAAAACTGATCAATTGACTGGGAAATTCAATTGTCAATCTTGTGTACTTGGGATCTTTTGAACTTGTTGAGCATGTCAAGATAGTTCCATGGGGTCCTTGAGTCTATATGTGAGCTTGGTTTGCCATTGGCTAAGTCAAACAGTCAAAAATTGCCTCTGTGCAGTCAAAACCCTAAAAATGACCATTTTGCCCTTTTGGTGATCTGATCAAATTTCTTGTGGAATTGTGATCCAAACTTGATCAAATGGTTCATATGAGTTCATAATGTTGGTGTGGGTTAATTTTCATGAGATTTGACTGTCAATTGGCCACAGTTGACTTTTTTCCAAATACAGTTGATTTCTAGGTCAACTGTCCAATTGACTGGGCAAAACTTGGAATCAAGACTTGAAACTTGGTATGGACAAACTTGGGAGGTCAATATGAAGCAAGAAAGTCATCTTGGGCACCTTAGGTCAAAACATCTTTGTGCAAACATAAACCCTAATTTGGGGTTAGCAGTGCAAGGAGGAGTCTTGAGCAGATGAAACCCTAACTGGATCTTGAACTTCAAAAGTTTTGTGAGGAGAAATCAATGAGAAATGGGAGGGCAAATTTTGGGGTACAACAGTTGCCCCTGTTCAATCTTCTTGAACCTGAAGAGTTAGATTGGCAAGCTTGCCTTTCGTGACTCGAGGGTAAAAGGAGATTGGACACTAGAGTGCCCAGAAATTTGCACTCATCAAAGCACTGGATGCGGGAATGGGCTTAGAGATGCCATTTGGAGATGGGCTTAACGATGCCATCTGGGAGAGTGACAGAAACTTTGTCGGGGATGGGCTTAAAGATGCCATCTGGAAGGGAATATTAGGAAAGTGTTCAAGCTTTGGACCATTTCTGAATTGGGGGTCTGAACAAGTCGTAGGTTGACATCCGTTGTTGGGAGGAACCTGCAAGCTGTTTTCAGGAAGTCGCATCTAAACAAGTTGATAGATTAACATCCGTTACTTGGGAAGAATCCATGAACTGTTTTCAGAAGTCTGGAAGAAGAAACTAAACAAGTGACAGGTTAACATCCGTTACTTGGGGAACCCGTGAACTGTTTTCAGAAATCTTGAGATTGAATCAGCAATAGAGCAGCATCCGTTGTTGGGAAGCTTCTGTAAGCTGTCTTTAAGAAGTTGCATCTGAACAAGTTGATAGATTAACATCCGTTACTTGGGAAGAATCCATGAACTGTTTTCAGAAGTCTTGAGAAGAATCTGAACAAGTGATAGGTTAACATCCGTTTTCTTGGAGAACCCGTGAACTGTTTTCAGAAATCTTGAGATTGAATCAGCAATAGAGCAGCATCCGTTGTTGGGAAGCTTCCGTAAGCTGAATTCAAAGGTGCATCTGAACAAGCTGATAGATTAACATCCGTTACTTGGGAGGAATCCATGAACTGTTTTCAGAAGTCTTGGGAAGAATCTGAACAAGTGATAGGTTAACATCCGTTTACTTGGAGAACCCGTGAACTGTTTTCAGAAATCTTGAGATTTGAATGATTTTAGTCCGTCGACTGATCTTACCTGAAAAAGGCAAAGAGTTAGTTGGATGCAATGCTATGATGCATGATACAATGTATATTATGGTGTTATGAATGTAAATGGATGTGCATGTAAGCTGGAGAGCTGTCTTGCATAGGATAGATGAATCCGGGACAGCGGAAGATAGAAGTATCCTGACTGCTGCCGGGGAAAATAAGTCCTGGGTCGTTACTGGGGAACCTGGAGCTTGGGTTGTATACCAATCTTCTGGGGAATTCCTGAAGTCTTCTACTGGGGAGTACCAAACTAGTGGACTTAATGCTGGGGAGGCCAGATTGAGAATCTTCAGCTTGGAGAGAAGTATCTCTGGAGATTTCACTGGGGAACTCAAGATTTTTCTTCTAAAAACTCTGTGGGGAGAAGGTTTAAAAGTCTGACTCCGCTGGGGATTGTCCATTTGAAGCTTTTGATCTGCTGGGGATACTGAGGCTTAAACTCTGAGGGAAAATGATTTCCGGAAGATTCTCTGGCTGGGGATTTGCAAAGATAAACTCCTCCAGGGATAGTATTGATAAGTTATTGTTGGGGGAATTTTGAGGAACTCCGCTGGGGAATTTTGAGGAACTCCGCTGGGGATGGGAAGAATTTTGGCGAGCGCGATCTCCCCTGGTTGTTAGCTGAGGATAACCCAGTTATAAGCCTTTGTGAGGAATAACTTTGAATAAAACTCGGAAGGGACGTCCGTACTCTGCGAGGAATACCTTTCAGAACCTTACTGGGGATAAGCTTCGAGGGTCTGCTGGAGATAGACCTCAGGGTTTGCCAGGGATTATGGATTCCAAATCTCTTGAGGGATTTCCTTTGAAAGGGTGCCAAAATATCCGTTTATACCTTCATCCTATCAGTAATCCTTTTCTTAGGTTCAAATAGGAAGTGATTATGTTTCAAATGCATATTCCCATTTAACAAAACATTGGACGTTTCTCAAAATAAAACAAATAGTGCAAGAGAAAAAGAAAAGGGAAATGACACAAAGTTTTGGGAAGAGTATTTGTATTGATTTTCTTTGAGTATATTTGTACAAAGGAGACAATCATCCTAGTAAGAGGATCTTGTCGTAAATATTTGAAAAATTTATACAAAATAAAGATGGCTATGTGAAATAATTCCATGGGATTCCATTCTGCTGTAGCTTTCACAACTCTGAACCTCTGTCCATTCAATGCTTCGTTTGACGATGGCTGGATTGATCAGAAACCTGGAACCGGTTGATGAAGAGATCGTCTTTGAAGTGATCCGACGAGGCATAGTCATACGCTTTAATTCCCTAACTTTTGCCTGAATCGCCCTTTCGGGTTTTCGATCCATCGGGAAACCCCTTTTTGCCCAAGCCGCCCTTTCGGGTTTTCGACTTGCCGGGTGTACAGATTTTTTTGTTTTTATCCCTAATTTTTTCCTGAACCGCCCTTTCGGGTTTTCGATCCACCGGGATGCCCATTTTTGCCCAAGCCGCCCTTTCGGGTTTTCGACTTGTCGGGTTATTTTATGCGTAGTATCTTTTGACTATGTCTGCGTTCGCAGGGTGCGGCAAATCGTCACCGTCCATGGTGGTCAGAATCATCGCACCACCAGAAAATATGCTTTTGATCACAAATGGTCCTTCATATGTAGGAGTCCATTTGCCCCTGGGATCACTTTGCGGCAAGATAATCCGCTTGACTACTAGATCTCCGACTCGATACACTTGACGTCTGACTTTCTTATTGAAGGCCTTGATCATCCGTTTTTGATACGTCTGACCATGACATATAGCCGCAAGTCGCTTTTCGTCGATCAGATTGAGTTGATCAAGTCGGGTCTGCATCCAGTCATCTTCATTCAAACCTGCATCCTTCATGATCCTTAGAGAAGGGATCTGAACTTCCATAGGCAAAACAGCTTCCATGCCATAAACCAAAGAAAATGGGGTTGCCCCAGTTGAAGTACGTATCTTCGTACGGTATCCATGCAGCGCAAACGGTAACATCTCATGCCAGTCTTTGTAAGTGACTGTCATTTTCTGAATAATCTTTTTAATGTTTTTGTTCGCAGCTTCAACAACACCGTTCATCTTCGGCCGATAGGGAGATGAATTGTGATGATAAATCTTGAACTGTTCGCATAATGCAGTGATCATTGTATTATTCAGATTTGTACCGTTGTCTGTGATGATCCTGTCGGGAACACCATACCGACATATGAGATTATGTTTGATAAAGCGGGCAACCACATTTTTGGTGACAGAGGCGAAGGAAGCTGCTTCGACCCATTTAGTGAAGTAGTCAATGGCAACCAGGATGAAGCGATGTCCGTTAGAAGCCGTGGGTTTGATCTCTCCAATCATATCAATGCCCCACATTGCAAAGGGCCATGGAGCAGTCAGGACGTTGAGGGGAACCGGAGGGATATGAAATTTGTCAGCATAGACTTGACACTTGTGACAAGTACGGGAATGTTGATGGCAGTCAGCCTCCATGGTAGACCAGTAATAGCCTGCCCTTAGGATCTTTTTAGCCATTGTATGCCCGCTCAAGTGAGTGCCAAATGGGCCGCTGTGTATATCAGTCATGATCAATTCTGCTTCAGCCTTATCCACACATCGGAGTAATACACAATCATGGCTTCGTTTGTAAAGGATGCCGTTGCTCAGGAAGAACTTAGCAGCGAATTTCCTTAAGAACTTCTTGTCATTCACGGAAGCTCCTTCAGGATAATCTTTAGTCTCGAGATACCTTTTGATTTCATGGAACCAAGGTTGTTCCATTACTTCTTCGGTATTAATCTCGTGGCAATGTGCCGGTTCATCCATTCGCTTGATGGTGATTTGGGGAGTCTCGTTATCCCAGTTGAGTTTAAACATGGAGGACATTGTGGCTAGAGCATCTGCTAGCTGATTCTCTTCTCGCGGAAAGTGCTCGAAGGTAATTTGCTCGAAGTGAGGCAACAATGTCAGAACATGTTCTTTGTATGGAATAAGATTAGGATGTTTGGTATCCCAATCTCCTTTGATCTGGCTGATGACCAAAGTCGAGTCCCCGAATACGATCAAAGATTTGATCCCCAAGTCTATAGCAGCCTTGAGACCAAAGATGCAGGCTTCATACTCAGCCATATTGTTTGTGCAACTGAAGCAAAGTCGGGCCGTGAAAGGAGTGTGGCATACTTCCGGAGAAATGAGTACTGCGCCAATGCCGTTTCCGAGTGCATTTGAAGCACCATCAAAGTACAGGGTCCATCGGGATCCCTTTTCGGGTCCGTCATACGGTCCGTTACCTTTAATGTTGTCCAAATTCATGATGTCCTCGTCTGGGAAATCAAATCTCATGGGTTGATAGTCTTCGATAGCCTGATGAGCCAGGTGGTCAGCTAATACACTCCCTTTTATAGCTTTTTGGGTGGTGTACTGGATGTCATACTCGGTCAAGATCATTTGCCATCTGGCTATCCTTCCAGATAAAGCGGGCTTTTCGAAGATATATTTGATAGGGTCCATTTTGGATATCAACAAGGTAGTATGGGTCAGCATATACTGTCTTAGTCGGCGAGCAGCCCATACCAAAGCGCAGCAAGTTTTCTCGAGCAGTGAGTAGCGAGTCTCACAGTCGGTAAACTTTTTGCTAAGGTAATAAATAGCATGCTCTTTTCGACCAGACTCGTCATGCTGGCCCAAAACACACCCCATTGAGTTATCCAAGACGGTCAAATACATGATCAATGGTCTTCCTTCGACGGGTGGCATCAGAATAGGAGGTTCTAGCAAATACTCCTTGATTCTATCAAAAGCAGCTTGACAGTCGTCGTTCCATTCAACTACCTAATCTTTTTTCAAGAGTTTGAAAATTGGCTCACAGGTAGAAGTCAGATGCGAAATGAATCTGGCAATATAGTTTATGCGCCCCAAGAAACCTCTAACTTCCTTTTCAGTACGGGGAGCAGGCATCTCTTGTATTGCTTTCACTTTTGCCGGATCGACTTCAATGCCTTTGTTGCTTACAATGAATCCCAAGAGTTTACCAGACCTAACTCCAAAAGTGCATTTGCTTGGATTCAGCCTTAACTTGTATTCTTTCAATCTGGCAAACAGCTTTTCCAGATGTTCAAGGTGATCTTCCTCTGTTTGTGACCGAGCTATCACATCGTCTACGTAAACTTCAATCTCATGATGTATCATGTCATGAAATAGAGCTACCATGGCGCGCTGATAAGTTGCCCCTGCGTTCTTCAACCCGAACGGCATCACTTTGTAACAGAAAGTGCCCCATTGTGTGACAAAAGTTGTTTTCTCCATATCCTCGGGAGCCATCTTGATTTGATTGTAGCCCGAGAATCCGTCCATGAAGGAAAACACCTTATGCTGAGCTGTATTATCGATCAAGACGTCAATATGAGGTAGCGGGAAATCATCCTTAGGACTGGCCCTATTCAAATCCCGGTAGTCCACACACATTCTGACTTTGCCATCCTTTTTAGGCACTGGCACAATGTTAGCGACCCATTGAGGATAGGACGTAACAGCCAGAAAGCCAGCATTGAACTGCTTCATTACTTCTGCTTTGATTTTTTCAGACATGTCAGGCCTCATTCGGCAAACTTTTTGCTTGATCGGTGGACAGTCTTCTCTTGTGGGGAGACGGTGAACCACGATATCGGTGTCTAGGCCTGGCATGTCTTCATAGGACCAAGCGAAGATTTCAACATACTCATTCAGTAACTGTACCAAGCGTTCCTTAACTTCTGGTTCCAGGTTGGCACCCACTTGCACCTCTCTCCGATTCTCCTCGGTTCCCAAGTTGACAGTTTCCAATGGCTCTTTATGCGGTAAGATGGCCCTTTCCTCTTGTTGCAGAAGTCTGGCTAGTTCCCCTGGTACTTCACAACCTCCGTCATCTTCATACTCGGCTAGATTGACCAGATCTTCAGAGTTTTTGAAAGATATAGCAGAATAGTCACCCATGGAATCCGGAGTGGATGGGTACCTGCATTGGTGAGTGTGGGTGTGTGTAAGGGATAGCCATCCTTAAACAAAAAAATGCAAAAGGAAAGAAAATGAACACAAGCAGTTTTATCAAATGAAAAACGTCCAATGAATCATTAAACATGGCATATGAATATGAAAAATAGTTAAAACCCTTACAAGTGGACCTACATGCCCTGGGTAAGGCAGGAGGCGAAAAGATAGTGTACAGATTGTTTGAAAGTAAAATATTACAGACCAAATAGGAAATGTTTGATAGATAAATTACTGAGGAATAAAAGTAATGGGGACAAAGTCCTTAGCCTCCCAATTGCTCAACCCTCCTCTGACAGTTGGATGAATCCATTCTTCAAAGTTGCTTTCTTTGTCTTCATCTTCCAGGGCGTTGATTCGGTAAGGAGAAATTTTGACTGGCGCTCTCTCAATCTTTGACCGGCGCATAGCTTTCTGGCCAGCGATGGTGAAACCTAATCCAAGCTTATCAACCTTATGCGGAAAATCGGGTAACTGCCCCCACGCTGAATTCTTCCCTTCTTTAACTGCAGCCCTTGCATCCTCCAGAGATGCCATCCTGGCCATCTGTCTCGGTGTCTCAGCTGCCAACTTCGCCATTGCTATCGCAGGAAGAACCTCTTCAAAATGTTGAAACGGTGTCTCAATGAACTCCCCTTCAACCTCCACATACCGGAAAGAATTTAAATGGCTAATCATGTACTCTTCTTCACCATGGACAGTAATGATCTTTCCCTTTACGGGATACTTCAGCATCTGATGCAGGGAGGAGGTGACTGCCCCAGCATGGTGTATCCAAGGTCTACCCAGCAGGCAGGAGTATGATGGACGGATGTCCATTACGTAGAAAGTGGATTTAAACACCTCAGTACCTATCTTGATAGGAATTTCAACTTCTCCATGGACCATTCTCTTTGACCCATCGAAAGCTCTGACGACAATATCACTCGGCTTCAATTCCAAACCTTCGCAATCTAGCCGGTCCAAGGCCTTCTTAGGCAAAACATTCAGCGATGAACCGGTATCAACCAAAACATGTGCAAGGGTGGTTCCGCGACACTCGATTGAAATATGCAACGCATCATTGTGGTTTCGGCCTTTAGGGGTCAGGTCGGCATCAGAGAAACCTAGTCCATTGTCCACAGTCAGGCTAGCCACGCAATTCTGAAATTGATCCGCAGAGGTTTCCTGGGGCACATGAGCTGCCTTCAGAAACTTAATCAAAGCTTGAGCGTGCGCTTCTGAGCAAAGCAATAGTGCCAGCATGGAGATCTTGGAGGGGGTTTGCCCCAACTGTTCCAACACATCGTAATCACTCCTCTTGATTATCCTTAAAATCTCGTCCATTTCTCTCTTGGAGGCTTCTGGAATCACCAAAGGTTGAGCCCTCGTCCTGACGGGCTCATCTTGTATTCCTTTTCCTTTATCGGCAATGGTAGGAGAGACAGCACTAGGAACGAAAATTTCTTCAATCAAAGGAGTTCTGGCAGAAAGCTTTACTGGTGCAGGGATGACTTCTTTAGCTGATGAGGGTCCAAAGACTGCTTTTGGAGGAGCAATCTCTAGAGAAAATATCCTCCCACTCCTGGTGATTTTGTTGGTGCCCGCAATGTTACTAATGCTGGCTTCTTCATCATCTAAATCTTCTTCAATTATTTCAACTTGCTTGATACCATGGTAGTAGATGTCACCACCATAGTTCCAAGGTATCGACTTCTCGGAGACATAGGGAACAGGCCCTGGCATTGTTATCTTCAAAGGTATAGACTTTGCAGCTGGTGTAATCTTAACTGGCTTTTTGACGGCCTTGGAAAGATTGGCGTGAATGGTTATGATTGAGACATTTTCAACATGAACTGGAACGGCAGGAATTTTTTCGAACAAAATTTGTCGGCTATCCATGAGGCCTTGGATGCCTTTCTTCAATAGCGGACAATCAAACGGCAGAGAGTGGCAACAGTAACAGTCTTCTTTACATCCCGGGAAAATCCCGGCCCTTAACAAATTCAACTTAATGGTTAACAGTGGAGTAGTCAGATCACTAACGTCAGCAACATACAGATCCTCTTCAAGGGCATTGACATTCCGACCGTGCTTTGGCATAGGTGCAAATATCACATTGGGTTTCTCCGGAGCGTCAAACTCTACCTCCTTAGCCTCTATCAGGTCCTGGATCTTATGCTTGAGTGCCCAACAATCATTGGTGTCGTGTCCAACACTTTCTGAATGATAGGCGCACTTAGCATTGGCATGATAATGCGGAGAGGATGTATTTACATTCTTTGGCGCCTCCTTGATAGTGGCAAGATTCAATTTCAACAGATGGGGAAGCACCTGCGCTGGAGTCATATTAATACGGGTGAACTGCCGTTGTGGCCTTTCCACCCGTTGCTGATTTGGTCTGGATTGGTTGTAGCGAGGCTGCTCACTCGGAGTGTTTTGAATCATTACGTCCCCCACAGTCGGCCGACGCTCCATCTTCCCTGCTCTTCTTTAAGAATATACCATAGCTGTCTCCTTCTTAAACGGCTTCTTCTCAACACTTGCAGCGACACCCTTCTGAATCTTTCCTGACTTGATGCCAGCCTCGATTCTTTCGCCCGTTAAGATCAAATCAGTAAACCCCGCAGAAGAGTTACCAATTAAATGATTGAAAAATGGCCCAGATAGGGTCCCAAGAAACATATCAACGAGTTCACGATCGGTTAAAGGAGGCTGCACCCTGCCAGCCAAATCCCTCCATTTCTGTGCGTATTCCTTGAATCCCTCACTTGTTCCTAGCGACATACCCTGAAGTTGGGTACGGGTAGGAGCAAGATCAGAATTATACTGGTATTGTTTATAGAAAGCGGTGGCCAAATCTTCCCAATTTCTGACACTGGTTCCTTCTAACTGATAAAACCATTCCAACTGAGCTCCCGACAGGCTGTCTTGAAAGAAATGAATCCAGAGATTTTTATCTGCTGTATAGGGTTGAATCTTTCTCACATAGGACCTGAGATGCATTTTGGGGCAGGACAGCCCGTCATACCTTACAAACACTGGCACCTTGAATTTTGGGGGAATCACAATTCCGGCGACCAAGCCCATGTCTTCAAAATCCAAACCCGGTACCCTTTGCAATTCCATAGCAGCCAATCTGTCTTCTAAACCCTTGTACTTATCATCCGCCGGAGGATACTACTGGTCAGAATAATCTTCATCCTCTTCAACCTCTTCCTCCTCTGCATCAGACTCGGAAGGCACCGCAACTCGATCTCTTTTACTAGTCCCTTCATCAGAAGTAGGAGGAAATTTAAGCACCCTCCGAGCTTCTCTGTCAAATCTTCTCCCCAAAGTAGCCACTCCGACCCTCTTTTTCTTCTTCACTGGGTCTCTACTCTCCAGATGAGCCTTGATATCCTCTTGACTCTTGACCAAGGTCATCAAGAGTTGCTGGAACTGTGCATTCTGGGCTTGTAGGTCTTTAACTGTTTGCTCGAGATCCATCCTACTGAAATAAACAGCAGATAGATAAGGAAACCTGGAGTGAGACCTGCTTATGCACATGATGAATGGTATGCTGATGTATGCAATGCATTCAAGGATTTAGGACATTCAAAATTGTTTCAGACAAAGAAGAACGCACGTCATATTAATAAGAAGAAATTTGTTAGTACATAAATGCCCCATGGGCCAAATATAAACTTCTCAAGGCAGAAAGACATTGCGCATCCTCTTTGGTGCGATGTAGGTATTGAGGGCCTCTTACTCGTGGAGTCGGCGGGTAAGCTCTAGAACCTTCTTTTCACTGGCGTAGTAACTAGCTTCAAAAGTGTTCCGTTCCTCCTTGAGCTGAATCCAACTTTTCTGCATTTCCTCCCACGATGTAGGCATGTCTGGATGCAGGATGGTGTAGGGAACCTCTCCTTCATTGACGGGCTCTTTAATCACTGGGAGTACATGAGGATAAGGCATCATTAGACTTTGGGCTCGGGCTCGTACCCACTTGAGATAGGGCTCAAGAGGGATGGAGTTCTTGTGTCCCAGAGTCTTGCTATCAACCTTGTTGAGTTTTACCCAAGCTCTGATGAATCTTTGGCGAAGTCCTTGCGCATCGTTGTCGAAGTCAAAAACTAGGCTAGGAATCAACATGTCATGAGGGCCATCCCTCCGTGCATATCCAAATTGTCTCAAAGCTAGGCAAGGATTGTAGGTGATACCTCCTCTGATTCCAAGCAAAGGAACATTAGGAAACTCTCCGCAACGATCGACAATGATGACATTTTCTCTGGACCGAGAACACCAATGTACATCAGAATGAGTAAGAGTCATCAATCGTTGGGACCACCTTGTACCTTGGTCATTCTTCAGGACAGATTGTGGAAGGTGAGAAATAAACCACCTTGCAAGGAGAGGAGTACAGCACATGAGAACACCCCTCTTTCTCATTGTTCGTGTGTAAAATGAGTGGAGGATGTCCCCAAGCAATGTTGGTATTGGGTTTCTGGACAAGAAGATTTTGACAGCGTTGACATCTACCAATTGGTCAGGATTTGGGAACAAGACCAACCCATAGATAAGGAGTGCCACAATCTCTTCAAAGGCTTGTAGGTCCAATGAGTTCCAACATTCTTGTGCCTTTTCAAACAAGAATTTTGCTAAGAATCCCTTGACGCCGCTTCTGGTTTCCCAATGCCCCTTGATTTCAGATGGTTGTAGATGTAGTGCTCGAGCAACATCTTCAGGCTTTGGTTCCTTCTCCGTACCGTTGAAGGGTAGTTGATTAAGGATAGGGATTCTTAGGAGTTGAGAAAACTCCTCCAAAATGGGAACCAACTGATAATCAGGGAAAGTGAAGCAATGGTGAAGAGGGTCAAAGAACTGGAATAGCACTTTCATCATGTCTTCTTCAATGTTGGTGTTGACTAGGCTGAGCAGTCTACCATGTCTTTCACTGAAGGATGAACTTTTCGGAATTCTTGTAGTGATCTCCTTGAGTTGAGGAGAGATTCTCACAAGGTTGACTTGAATGGTATTTCTGCGAGGTATTTCCATGACCTACAAAACAAGAACAATGATGAAGATCCAAACCCTTGAAATGGTTAGTGAATGCATATGATGTTTTATGATGTTTATGATGTATGCACAAAACATATGTACAAGCAAATCACACCAAACCCTAGTTTCAGGCTTGCATGGGGTTTCATAGGTAAGTACCCTCTTGAGTGTAGTTGGCTTAAAAACCTGTCCTATAAATAGTAACCGGGTTCTAAGGAGCTCAATATCACTGGATTGTTTTCATTGTTCATTGTTTTGGTTTAGCCACTTAACTAGCGACCAAAATATTCCAAGAAAACAACCCTCAATGAGTGTAGTATCGAGTATCTACCAACTTCGGACTGCACCAAAGCCGGTCATCTCACTACCCCTAATAAAAGGCCAAGATGGTCAAGTAAGGTTCTAGGTCATTAGTGCTTAGTGACATCACTCAGCGGCCTCGTACTCTCCTTGATTGAACTCAAGGGTTACCGGTACTCACAAATATGTCGCACTAATATAGCTATTGCTTAGACCGTGTCGGTATACCCCGCACAGTCTCCACAACATATTGCTATCTATGAATGTTTCCCAAAATCCGGGTGGAGGATTATAAACCCAAACAATAGAGCCCAAGTATAAAGTAAGCAAATCAAACAATTAGTCATGCAAGAGGGTGATCTAAGCCCTAAGGTTACTCCACTTAAAGAATATTCCCCAGCAGAGTCGCCAGTTCTGTGATACGGTGGGAGAACTGACTATGGTTTTGCGTTTGTTTTCGCAAATGTTTCGGTTGAGCAAGAGTCGCCACCGACTTTTTATTTTATCCTAAGGAAAGGTTTAAAAAGCACAGCAAAAACCTTTGAGATTTTTCTTGGGTTCGGGGAGTAGGTTATAGAAGGGGAAGGTATTAGCACCCCTTCTATCCATGGTTATCCATGGGCTCTTAGGTACTTGCTTAGATCAACTTGCCTTGGTTTTCAATTGTTTGAAATGGTGCTTTGTGTGTGGTTTTGAAAATGTTTTGAAAAGATGCCTTGTGCTAGGCTAACCTTGTAACAATTCTTTACTCGAATGTTTTACAAAAGGTGTTTTATCTTTTAAAAAGATGTTTCAAGGGTTTGAAAAGTTGATTTTGAAAGTGTTTGTGAAGTGGGTTTGGAAATTAG
Source organism: Vicia faba (assembly GCA_948472305.1). Classification (NCBI taxonomy): domain Eukaryota; kingdom Viridiplantae; phylum Streptophyta; class Magnoliopsida; order Fabales; family Fabaceae; genus Vicia; species Vicia faba. The sequence goes on from OX451740.1 coordinate 478,954,765, forward strand.
GCAAGTGTTTTCTTTGCAAATTGACAAGTACTTAAGAGTTTATCTACCCTAAAGTTTTCTCAAAGATTTTTGTTATGTTTTTAAACCTTTTGACAATTTTGTTCCACCATTGCATTGGGTGGACAATCTTGTCTTAGGAGATGAAAGGGACAGGCGCGGGTCATCGTTTGGACCATAATTGCAACGGCGTTAAATGTCTTTGGGCAATTTTCTTTAAGGGACTTGATCATTTATTTTTGTTTTGTTTTGAAAAAGTTTTATCGAGGGACTATGATCATTCAATTTATTTGCTTTGCCCAAAGAAATTCAACATACAACATGGCCCATTTATTTGAAGGCAACAAAGTGGAGTACCCTAGGGGTGCTAGTGTGAGATGTGTTGTTTATTTTCATGCTTGTTTATCTTGTATTAAGTCAAACTATTTTTTTTTGTCGTTTTTTCGCATGCAAACCCTAATTCTAACATGGCATAATTAGAAAGCGTATAAAGTGCGAAATTTAAATTCCTACGCTATTACAACATAGTAATATAGGGAGGGGGGTACAAATTTACAAATGGGGAATATTTAGACAAGAATTTAAATCTAAACTATTACATCATTTTTGGATATTTGCAAGATAAATTACATAATTAAATAGAAATTAAATAAATATGCAAAATGCAAAAAGAAAGTATTTATATGTATGAAAAAATGTTGTTTATGTAAAATAAAATAAGAAAATAAAAAGGTATTATTTTTGAGTATTTTCACATTTAGGGTAAAAACCCTAACTTTAATCAAAATGTATATTAATTAATTAATTCACATAATATTTATTATTTACATACAAAAATAAAATAAAATATGGTATATTTATAAAAAAAAGCCCTTTTTTAGTATTAAATATTAAAAAATAAAATATGTACATTATTTGATATTTTATTCTAAGTATATTAACAAATATGTATTTATATATATTATTTTAAATATGTATCATGGATAAATAATAATAATAATTTTTAATATTTTTTAGAAAATAGTATTTTTTGTATGAAATATTTTCAGAGGGTAATACAAAATAAAAAATGAAAATGAGAATGTATTTACACTATTTTTCTATTTACCCTAAATAATAATATATATACATATATGTATAAATCAAAAGAAAATCAAATAAATACCAAATAAAATCAAAAAATGATGAGAAAATTATTTTCAAAATTTTAATATGCTGAGAAAAAATAAACAAGTCAAACAAAAAAAGAAAAAAAGTCAAAAAGAATTAAAAATGAGACAAATGGGCTTGGGGGTGCAAAACAGAAAAGATGGTGTGAATAAAAAAAATGCTCAGGCCCAGCCCAAACCACTTCTTCTTCAACCTCTGAATCACAAAACGCGCGCCTGCAAGCTTGTGTTTGAAATCCTGATTCTTTGATTTTTTGAACAAACTTCCAACACAAAAGATGTTAAGCATGAAATCACGATTCTAACCATATGCATTACTTGATCTAACTCTCTAAGATGAGAGAGAATTTCTCCTCCCCCAATTCCTGACCTAGTTTTTCTGCCATTTTCAAAGCTCAAATTCTCTCTACTCAAACAAAAGAAATGAAAAGTAAAGATATGTACATGTTCAGGGCTATGAGTAGAACCTTGCTTCTTCACAAACTTAAGACTAAAGATGCATAATAAGAGAGATACGAGTTCAAAATTTTACCTATTCAGTTGAACTTCTATCTGGAGAATGAGGAACTTTCAGTGCAAGGTGATGGTTGGAAAAGCTTCCTTGAGGTCCAGGGATGCTATTCCAATGTTTACTTTGTCTTGAAACTTCTTGTATCGAGCTGTGGAACTTCAACTGCAAAAGGAAAAAATGAAAATGGTGGAAGCTGTTAGAGGGATTACAGGTCAGGTTTTAGGTCATGGTTAGCTTGCATACATGCTAGGGAATATGTATGAATTGATTTTGGTAAGAATGCTCGAGGGAAATGGGAGTTTGCACTCAAACTGCAGAGGCAACCCTGTTTTTGCAGTTTGAGGATGATTCTGAGATGGAGGGTGTTTTGGAGGCCAATGGCTCGTGTCACAGCTTGGTTATGTTGTCTTGAGTGTGTTTGGCAAGTTTGTTCTTGTGTGCTGATGCTGGTATGAGAGTTGTTACAAAAAATGGGACTTTCTTCTTTCTTAAGCAACAAAATGCCACTTGATGTTCTAGGCATGTAGGGGGCCTCCTAATGGGCTGCATAATCTTCTCTTGATCAGAGCAATTTGTCCATAATCTTGTGCCATTCAGATTTGCAATGTACTTCTTTGATTTACCAATTGACATAAAGCAAGCTTTTGCAAAAATGGAAAGTTCACTTTATCTAAAAATGGATCAATCTTGTGTACAATGCTTGAACTCATGGAACAACACTTTGGCACAATGAACAAGCATTAAATTATGGAGTGTAACTTGGTTTAAGGACCTGTAATCTAGCCTAAAGCATGCTGAGTTCAAATTTGCAAAGTTATGGACATGGAACTTGGTCATGAACAAAGTGGTTTTTTGCTATATTGTGAAATTCGATTCTCTCTAACCATGAGGTTGTTTGAGAAGTTCTTGGACATTTTGGAAAGCTTGGAATGTGTACTACAATCCATCTTTGAAATGCAAATTGAAATTCCAAGTGGAAGGGTATGCAAAAATGGCCTTGAAGTGGGGTAGAAAACCTTGTCAAAATAGGTTAAAATTCTACTAAGTTAAAAAATGGTTTAGTGCCCTTATTCAAAAAATTGTAACTTGAGATACAAGATTCAAATGAGGAAACTTTGTGAATCAAAGTTGTAGATTATGCAACAAGCTACAACTTTCATGTTTTGACTTTTGTTTGAATCCAAATGGATCTTGGTGAAAAGGTGGGGCAAAGTTGGGAAAAAAATTAGGTTTTTTCATAACTTAGAAAAATTCTAAGTTATGAAAAATTCCATTTTCTAACCCTAATTTGCAATTTGTGATTTCTTGGTGAACAAGTTTCATGATTTGGCATATTTTGATGAAAAATGAATCTTGACTCTTGATTTTGACCAAAAAGTCAAAGTTTGACTTTTCAGTATACAGTCAAAACTGATCAATTGACTGGGAAATTCAATTGTCAATCTTGTGTACTTGGGATCTTTTGAACTTGTTGAGCATGTCAAGATAGTTCCATGGGGTCCTTGAGTCTATATGTGAGCTTGGTTTTCCATTGGCTAAGTCAAACAGTCAAAAATTGCCTCTGTGCAGTCAAAACCCTAAAAATGACCATTTTGCCCTTTTGGTGATCTGATCAAATTTCTTGTGGAATTGTGATCCAAACTTGATCAAATGGTTCATATGAGTTCATAATGTTGGTGTGGGTTAATTTTCATGAGATTTGACTGTCAATTGGCCACAGTTGACTTTTTTCCAAATACAGTTGATTTCTAGGTCAACTGTCCAATTGACTGGGCAAAACTTGGAATCAAGACTTGAAACTTGGTATGGACAAACTTGGGAGGTCAATATGAAGCAAGAAAGTCATCTTGGGCACCTTAGGTCAAAACATCTTTGTGCAAACATAAACCCTAATTTGGGGTTAGCAGTGCAAGGAGGAGTCTTGAGCAGATGAAACCCTAACTGGATCTTGAACTTCAAAAGTTTTGTGAGGAGAAATCAATGAGAAATGGGAGGGCAAATTTTGGGGTACAACAGTTGCCCCTGTTCAATCTTCTTGAACCTGAAGAGTTAGATTGGCAAGCTTGCCTTTCGTGACTCGAGGGTAAAAGGAGATTGGACACTAGAGTGCCCGGAAATTTGCACTCATCAAAGCACTGGATGCGGGAATGGGCTTAGAGATGCCATTTGGAGATGGGCTTAACGATGCCATCTGGGAGAGTGACAGAAACTTTGTCGGGGATGGGCTTAAAGATGCCATCTGGAAGGGAATATTAGGAAAGTGTTCAAGCTTTGGACCATTTCTGAATTGGGGGTCTGAACAAGTCGTAGGTTGACATCCGTTGTTGGGAGGAACCTGCAAGCTGTTTTCAGGAAGTCGCATCTAAACAAGTTGATAGATTAACATCCGTTACTTGGGAAGAATCCATGAACTGTTTTCAGAAGTCTGGAAGAAGAAACTAAACAAGTGACAGGTTAACATCCGTTACTTGGGGAACCCGTGAACTGTTTTCAGAAATCTTGAGATTGAATCAGCAATAGAGCAGCATCCGTTGTTGGGAAGCTTCTGTAAGCTGTCTTTAAGAAGTTGCATCTGAACAAGTTGATAGATTAACATCCGTTACTTGGGAAGAATCCATGAACTGTTTTCAGAAGTCTTGAGAAGAATCTGAACAAGTGATAGGTTAACATCCGTTTTCTTGGAGAACCCGTGAACTGTTTTCAGAAATCTTGAGATTGAATCAGCAATAGAGCAGCATCCGTTGTTGGGAAGCTTCCGTAAGCTGAATTCAAAGGTGCATCTGAACAAGCTGATAGATTAACATCCGTTACTTGGGAGGAATCCATGAACTGTTTTCAGAAGTCTTGGGAAGAATCTGAACAAGTGATAGGTTAACATCCGTTTACTTGGAGAACCCGTGAACTGTTTTCAGAAATCTTGAGATTTGAATGATTTTAGTCCGTCGACTGATCTTACCTGAAAAAGGAAAAGAGTTAGTTGGATGCAATGCTATGATGCATGATACAATGTATATTATGGTGTTATGAATGTAAATGGATGTGCATGTAAGCTGGAGAGCTGTCTTGCATAGGATAGATGAATCCGGGACAGCGGAAGATAGAAGTATCCTGACTGCTGCCGGGGAAAATAAGTCCTGGGTCGTTACTGGGGAACCTGGAGCTTGGGTTGTATACCAATCTTCTGGGGAATTCCTGAAGTCTTCTACTGGGGAGTACCAAACTAGTGGACTTAATGCTGGGGAGGCCAGATTGAGAATCTTCAGCTTGGAGAGAAGTATCTCTGGAGATTTCACTGGGGAACTCAAGATTTTTCTTCTAAAAACTCTGTGGGGAGAAGGTTTAAAAGTCTGACTCCGCTGGGGATTGTCCATTTGAAGCTTTTGATCTGCTGGGGATACTGAGGCTTAAACTCTGAGGGAAAATGATTTCCGGAAGATTCTCTGGCTGGGGATTTGCAAAGATAAACTCCTCCAGGGATAGTATTGATAAGTTATTGTTGGGGGAATTTTGAGGAACTCCGCTGGGGAATTTTGAGGAACTCCGCTGGGGATGGGAAGAATTTTGGCGAGCGCGATCTCCCCTGGTTGTTAGCTGAGGATAACCCAGTTATAAGCCTTTGTGAGGAATAACTTTGAATAAAACTCGGAAGGGACGTCCGTACTCTGCGAGGAATACCTTTCAGAACCTTACTGGGGATAAGCTTCGAGGGTCTGCTGGAGATAGACCTCAGGGTTTGCCAGGGATTATGGATTCCAAATCTCTTGAGGGATTTCCTTTGAAAGGGTGCCAAAATATCCGTTTATACCTTCATCCTATCAGTAATCCTTTTCTTAGGTTCAAATAGGAAGTGATTATGTTTCAAATGCATATGCCCATTTAACAAAACATTGGACGTTTCTCAAAATAAAACAAATAGTGCAAGAGAAAAAGAAAAGGGAAATGACACAAAGTTTTGGGAAGAGTATTTGTATTGATTTTCTTTGAGTATATTTGTACAAAGGAGACAATCATCCTAGTAAGAGGATCTTGTCGTAAATATTTGAAAAATTTATACAAAATAAAGATGGCTATGTGAAATAATTCCATGGGATTCCATTCTGCTGTAGCTTTCACAACTCTGAACCTCTGTCCATTCAATGCTCCGTTTGACGATGGCTGGATTGATCAGAAACCTGTAACCGGTTGATGAAGAGATCGTCTTTGAAGTGATCCGACGAGGCATAGTCATACGCTTTAATTCCCTAACTTTTACCTGAATCGCCCTTTCGGGTTTTCGATCCATCGGGAAACCCCTTTTTGCCCAAGCCGCCCTTTCGGGTTTTCGACTTGCCGGGTGTACAAATTTTTTTGTTTTTATCCCTAATTTTTTCCTGAACCGCCCTTTCGGGTTTTCGATCCACCGGGATGCCCATTTTTGCCCAAGCCGCCCTTTCGGGTTTTCGACTTGTCGGGTTATTTTATGCGTAGTATCTTTTGACTATGTCTGCGTTCGCAGGGTGCGGCAAATCGTCACCGTCCATGGTGGTCAGAATCATCGCACCACCAGAAAATATGCTTTTGATCACAAATGGTCCTTCATATGTAGGAGTCCATTTGCCCCTGGGATCACTTTGCGGCAAGATAATCCGCTTGACTACTAGATCTCCGACTCGATACACTTGACGTCTGACTTTCTTATTGAAGGCCTTGATCATCCGTTTTTGATACGTCTGACCATGACATATAGCCGCAAGTCGCTTTTCGTCGATCAGATTGAGTTGATCAAGTCGGGTCTGCATCCAGTCATCTTCATTCAAACCTGCATCCTTCATGATCCTTAGAGAAGGGATCTGAACTTCCATAGGCAAAACAGCTTCCATGCCATAAACCAAAGAAAATGGGGTTGCCCCAGTTGAAGTACGTATCTTCGTACGGTATCCATGCAGCGCAAACGGTAACATCTCATGCCAGTCTTTGTAAGTGACTGTCATTTTCTGAATAATCTTTTTAATGTTTTTGTTCGCAGCTTCAACAGCACCGTTCATCTTCGGCCGATAGGGAGATGAATTGTGATGATAAATCTTGAACTGTTCGCATAATGCAGTGATCATTGTATTATTCAGATTTGTACCGTTGTCTGTGATGATCCTGTCGGGAACACCATACCGACATATGAGATTATGTTTGATAAAGCGGGCAACCACATTTTTGGTGACAGAGGCGAAGGAAGCTGCTTCGACCCATTTAGTGAAGTAGTCAATGGCAACCAGGATGAAGCGATGTCCGTTAGAAGCCGTGGGTTTGATCTCTCCAATCATATCAATGCCCCACATTGCAAAGGGCCATGGAGCAGTCAGGACGTTGAGGGGAACCGGAGGGATATGAAATTTGTCAGCATAGACTTGACACTTGTGACAAGTACGGGAATGTTGATGGCAGTCAGCCTCCATGGTAGACCAGTAATAGCCTGCCCTTAGGATCTTTTTAGCCATTGTATGCCCGCTCAAGTGAGTGCCAAATGGGCCGCTGTGTATATCAGTCATGATCAATTCTGCTTCAGCCTTATCCACACATCGGAGTAATACACAATCATGGCTTCGTTTGTAAAGGATGCTGTTGCTCAGGAAGAACTTAGCAGCGAATTTCCTTAAGAACTTCTTGTCATTCACGGAAGCTCCTTCAGGATAATCTTTAGTCTCGAGATACCTTTTGATTTCATGGAACCAAGGTTGTTCCATTACTTCTTCGGTATTAATCTCGTGGCAATGTGCCGGTTCATCCATTCGCTTGATGGTGATTTGGGGAGTCTCGTTATCCCAGTTGAGTTTAAACATGGAGGACATTGTGGCTAGAGCATCTGCTAGCTGATTCTCTTCTCGCGGAAAGTGCTCAAAGGTAATTTGCTCGAAGTGAGGCAACAATGTCAGAACATGTTCTTTGTATGGAATAAGATTAGGATGTTTGGTATCCCAATCTCCTTTGATCTGGCTGATGACCAAAGTCGAGTCCCCGAATACGATCAAAGATTTGATCCCCAAGTCTATAGCAGCCTTGAGACCAAAGATGCAGGCTTCATACTCAGCCATATTGTTTGTGCAACTGAAGCAAAGTCGGGCCGTGAAAGGAGTGTGGCATACTTCCGGAGAAATGAGTACTGCGCCAATGCCGTTTCCGAGTGCATTTGAAGCACCATCAAAGTACAGGGTCCATCGGGATCCCTTTTCGGGTCCGTCATACGGTCCGTTACCTTTAATGTTGTCCAAATTCATGATGTCCTCGTCTGGGAAATCAAATCTCATGGGTTGATAGTCTTCGATAGCCTGATGAGCCAGGTGGTCAGCTAATACACTCCCTTTTATAGCTTTTTGGGTGGTGTACTGGATGTCATACTCGGTCAAGATCATTTGCCATCTGGCTATCCTTCCAGATAAAGCGGGCTTTTCGAAGATATATTTGATAGGGTCCATTTTGGATATCAACAAGGTAGTATGGGTCAGCATATACTGTCTTAGTCGGCGAGCAGCCCATACCAAAGCGCAGCAAGTTTTCTCGAGCAGTGAGTAGCGAGTCTCACAGTCGGTAAACTTTTTGCTAAGGTAATAAATAGCATGCTCTTTTCGACCAGACTCGTCATGCTGGCCCAAAACACACCCCATTGAGTTATCCAAGACGGTCAAATACATGATCAATGGTCTTCCTTCGACGGGTGGCATCAGAATATGAGGTTCTAGCAAATACTCCTTGATTCTATCAAAAGCAGCTTGACAGTCGTCGTTCCATTCAACTACCTAATCTTTTTTCAAGAGTTTGAAAATTGGCTCACAGGTAGAAGTCAGATGCGAAATGAATCTGGCAATATAGTTTATGCGCCCCAAGAAACCTCTAACTTCCTTTTCAGTACGGGGAGCAGGCATCTCTTGTATTGCTTTCACTTTTTCCGGATCGACTTCAATGCCTTTGTTGCTTACAATGAATCCCAAGAGTTTACCAGACCTAACTCCAAAAGTGCATTTGCTTGGATTCAGCCTTAACTTGTATTCTTTCAATCTGGCAAACAGCTTTTCCAGATGTTCAAGGTGATCTTCCTCTGTTTGTGACCGAGCTATCACATCGTCTACGTAAACTTCAATCTCATGATGTATCATGTCATGAAATAGAGCTACCATGGCGCGCTGATAAGTTGCCCCTGCGTTCTTCAACCCGAACGGCATCACTTTGTAACAGAAAGTGCCCCATTGTGTGACAAAAGTTGTTTTCTCCATATCCTCGGGAGCCATCTTGATTTGATTGTAGCCCGAGAATCCGTCCATGAAGGAAAACACCTTATGCTGAGCTGTATTATCGATCAAGACGTCAATATGAGGTAGCGGGAAATCATCCTTAGGACTGGCCCTATTCAAATCCCGGTAGTCCACACACATTCTGACTTTGCCATCCTTTTTAGGCACTGGCACAATGTTAGCGACCCATTGAGGATAGGACGTAACAGCCAGAAAGCCAGCATTGAACTGCTTCATTACTTCTGCTTTGATTTTTTCAGACATGTCAGGCCTCATTCGGCAAACTTTTTGCTTGATCGGTGGACAGTCTTCTCTTGTGGGGAGACGGTGAACCACGATATCGGTGTCTAGGCCTGGCATGTCTTCATAGGACCAAGCGAAGATTTCAACATACTCATTCAGTAACTGTACCAAGCGTTCCTTAACTTCTGGTTCCAGGTTGGCACCCACTTGCACCTCTCTCCGATTCTCCTCGGTTCCCAAGTTGACAGTTTCCAATGGCTCTTTATGCGGTAAGATGGCCCTTTCCTCTTGTTGCAGAAGTCTGGCTAGTTCCCCTGGTACTTCACAACCTCCGTCATCTTCATACTCGGCTAGATTGACCAGATCTTCAGAGTTTTTGAAAGATATAGCAGAATAGTCACCCATGGAATCCGGAGTGGATGGGTACCTGCATTGGTGAGTGTGGGTGTGTGTAAGGGATAGCCATCCTTAAACAAAAAAATGCAAAAGGAAAGAAAATGAACACAAGCAGTTTTATCAAATGAAAAACGTCCAATGAATCATTAAACATGGCATATGAATATGAAAAATAGTTAAAACCCTTACAAGTGGACCTACATGCCCTGGGTAAGGCAGGAGGCGAAAAGATAGTGTACGGATTGTTTGAAAGTAAAATATTACAGACCAAATAGGAAATGTTTGATAGATAAATTACTGAGGAATAAAAGTAATGGGGACAAAGTCCTTAGCCTCCCAATTGCTCAACCCTCCTCTGACAGTTGGATGAATCCATTCTTCAAAGTTGCTTTCTTTGTCTTCATCTTCCAGGGCGTTGATTCGGTAAGGAGAAATTTTGACTGGCGCTCTCTCAATCTTTGACCGGCGCATAGCTTTCTGGCCAGCGATGGTGAAACCTAATCCAAGCTTATCAACCTTATGCGGAAAATCGGGTAACTGCCCCCACGCTAAATTCTTCCCTTCTTTAACTGCAGCCCTTGCATCCTCCAGAGATGCCATCCTGGCCATCTGTCTCGGTGTCTCAGCTGCCAACTTCGCCATTGCTATCGCAGGAAGAACCTCTTCAAAATGTTGAAACGGTGTCTCAATGAACTCCCCTTCAACCTCCACATACCGGAAAGAATTTAAATGGCTAATCATGTACTCTTCTTCACCATGGACAGTAATGATCTTTCCCTTTACGGGATACTTCAGCATCTGATGCAGGGAGGAGGTGACTGCCCCAGCATGGTGTATCCAAGGTCTACCCAGCAGGCAGGAGTATGATGGACGGATGTCCATTACGTAGAAAGTGGATTTAAACACCTCAGTACCTATCTTGATAGGAATTTCAACTTCTCCATGGACCATTCTCTTTGACCCATCGAAAGCTCTGACGACAATATCACTCGGCTTCAATTCCAAACCTTCGCAATCTAGCCGGTCCAAGGCCTTCTTAGGCAAAACATTCAGCGATGAACCGGTATCAACCAAAACATGTGCAAGGGTGGTTCCGCGACACTCGATTGAAATATGCAACACATCATTGTGGTTTCGGCCTTTAGGGGTCAGGTCGGCATCAGAGAAACCTAGTCCATTGTCCGCAGTCAGGCTAGCCACGCAATTCTGAAATTGATCCGCAGAGGTTTCCTGGGGCACATGAGCTGCCTTCAGAAACTTAATCAAAGCTTGAGCGTGCGCTTCTGAGCAAAGCAATAGTGCCAGCATGGAGATCTTGGAGGGGGTTTGCCCCAACTGTTCCACCACATCGTAATCACTCCTCTTGATTATCCTTAAAATCTCGTCCATTTCTCTCTTGGAGGCTTCTGGAATCACCAAAGGTTGAGCCCTCGTCCTGACGGGCTCATCTTGTATTCCTTTTCCTTTATCGGCAATGGTAGGAGAGACAACACTAGGAACGAAAATTTCTTCAATCAAAGGAGTTCTGGCAGAAAGCTTTACTGGTGCAGGGATGACTTCTTTAGCTGATGAGGGTCCAAAGACTGCTTTTGGAGGAGCAATCTCTAGAGAAAATATCCTCCCACTCCTGGTGATTTTGTTGGTGCCCGCAATGTTACTAATGCTGGCTTCTTCATCATCTAAATCTTCTTCAATTATTTCAACTTGCTTGATACCATGGTAGTAGATGTCACCACCATAGTTCCAAGGTATCGACTTCTCGGAGACATAGGGAACAGGCCCTGGCATTGTTATCTTCAAAGGTATAGACTTTGCAGCTGGTGTAATCTTAACTGGCTTTTTGACGGCCTTGGAAAGATTGGCGTGAATGGTTATGATTGAGACATTTTCAACATGAACTGGAACGGCAGGAATTTTTTCGAACAAAATTTGTCGGCTATCCATGAGTCCTTGGATGCCTTTCTTCAATAGCGGACAATCAAACGGCAGAGAGTGGCAACAGTAACAGTCTTCTTTACATCCCGGGAAAATCCCGGCCCTTAACAAATTCAACTTAATGGTTAACAGTGGAGTAGTCAGATCACTAACGTCAGCAACATACAGATCCTCTTCAAGGGCATTGACATTCCGACCGTGCTTTGGCATAGGTGCAGATATCACATTGGGTTTCTCCGGAGCGTCAAACTCTACCTCCTTAGCCTCTATCAGGTCCTGGATCTTATGCTTGAGTGCCCAACAATCATTGGTGTCGTGTCCAACACTTTCTGAATGATAGGCGCACTTAGCATTGGCATGATAATGCGGAGAGGATGTATTTACATTCTTTGGCGCCTCCTTGATAGTGGCAAGATTCAATTTCAACAGATGGGGAAGCACCTGCGCTGGAGTCATATTAATACGGGTGAACTGCCGTTGTGGCCTTTCCACCCGTTGCTGATTTGGTCTGGATTGGTTGTAGCGAGGCTGCTCACTCGGAGTGTTTTGAATCATTACGTCCCCCACAGTCGGCCGACGCTCCATCTTCCCTGCTCTTCTTTAAGAATATACCATAGCTGTCTCCTTCTTAAACGGCTTCTTCTCAACACTTGCAGCGACACCCTTCTGAATCTTTCCTGACTTGATGCCAGCCTCGATTCTTTCGCCCGTTAAGATCAAATCAGTAAACCCCGCAGAAGAGTTACCAATTAAATGATTGAAAAATGGCCCAGATAGGGTCCCAAGAAACATATCAACGAGTTCACGATCGGTTAAAGGAGGCTGCACCCTGCCAGCCAAATCCCTCCATTTCTGTGCGTATTCCTTGAATCCCTCACTTGTTCCTAGCGACATACCCTGAAGTTGGGTACGGGTAGGAGCAAGATCAGAATTATACTGGTATTGTTTATAGAAAGCGGTGGCCAAATCTTCCCAATTTCTGACACTGGTTCCTTCTAACTGATAAAACCATTCCAACTGAGCTCCCAACAGGCTGTCTTGAAAGAAATGAATCCAGAGATTTTTATCTGCTGTATAGGGTTGAATCTTTCTCACATAGGACCTGAGATGCATTTTGGGGCAGGACAGCCCGTCATACCTTACAAACACTGGCACCTTGAATTTTGGGGGAATCACAATTCCGGCGACCAAGCCCATGTCTTCAAAATCCAAACCCGGTACCCTTTGCAATTCCATAGCAGCCAATCTGTCTTCTAAACCCTTGTACTTATCATCCGCCGGAGGATACTACTGGTCAGAATAATCTTCATCCTCTTCAACCTCTTCCTCCTCTGCATCAGACTCGGAAGGCACCGCAACTCGATCTCTTTTACTAGTCCCTTCATCAGAAGTAGGAGGAAATTTAAGCACCCTCCGAGCTTCTCTGTCAAATCTTCTCCCCAAAGTAGCCACTCCGACCCTCTTTTTCTTCTTCACTGGGTCTCTACTCTCCAGATGAGCCTTGATATCCTCTTGACTCTTGACCAAGGTCATCAAGAGTTGCTGGAACTGTGCATTCTGGGCTTGTAGGTCTTTAACTGTTTGCTCGAGATCCATCCTACTGAAATAAACAGCAGATAGATAAGGAAACCTGGAGTGAGACCTGCTTATGCACATGATGAATGGTATGCTGATGTATGCAATGCATTCAAGGATTTAGGACATTCAAAATTGTTTCAGACAAAGAAGAACGCACGTCATATTAATAAGAAGAAATTTGTTAGTACATAAATGCCCCATGGGCCAAATATAAACTTCTCAAGGCAGAAAGACATTGCGCATCCTCTTTGGTGCGATGTAGGTATTGAGGGCCTCTTACTCGTGGAGTCGGCGGGTAAGCTCTAGAACCTTCTTTTCACTGGCGTAGTAACTAGCTTCAAAAGTGTTCCGTTCCTCCTTGAGCTGAATCCAACTTTTCTGCATTTCCTCCCACGATGTAGGCATGTCTGGATGCAGGATGGTGTAGGGAACCTCTCCTTCATTGACGGGCTCTTTAATCACTGGGAGTACATGAGGATAAGGCATCATTAGACTTTGGGCTCGGGCTCGTACCCACTTGAGATAGGGCTCAAGAGGGATGGAGTTCTTGTGTCCCAGAGTCTTGCTATCAACCTTGTTGAGTTTTACCCAAGCTCTGATGAATCTTTGGCGAAGTCCTTGCGCATCGTTGTCGAAGTCAAAAACTAGGCTAGGAATCAACATGTCATGAGGGCCATCCCTCCGTGCATATCCAAATTGTCTCAAAGCTAGGCAAGGATTGTAGGTGATACCTCCTCTGATTCCAAGCAAAGGAACATTAGGAAACTCTCCGCAACGATCGACAATGATGACATTTTCTCTGGACCGAGAACACCAATGTACATCAGAATGAGTAAGAGTCATAAATCGTTGGGACCACCTTGTACCTTGGTCATTCTTCAGGACAGATTGTGGAAGGTGAGAAATAAACCACCTTGCAAGGAGAGGAGTACAGCACATGAGAACACCCCTCTTTCTCATTGTTCGTGTGTAAAATGAGTGGAGGATGTCCCCAAGCAATGTTGGTATTGGGTTTCTGGACAAGAAGATTTTGACAGCGTTGACATCTACCAATTGGTCAGGATTTGGGAACAAGACCAACCCATAGATAAGGAGTGCCACAATCTCTTCAAAGGCTTGTAGGTCCAATGAGTTCCAACATTCTTGTGCCTTTTCAAACAAGAATTTTGCTAAGAATCCCTTGACGCCGCTTCTGGTTTCCCAATGCCCCTTGATTTCAGATGGTTGTAGATGTAGTGCTCGAGCAACATCTTCAGGCTTTGGTTCCTTCTCCGTACCGTTGAAGGGTAGTTGATTAAGGATAGGGATTCTTAGGAGTTGAGAAAACTCCTCCAAAATGGGAACCAACTGATAATCAGGGAAAGTGAAGCAATGGTGAAGAGGGTCAAAGAACTGGAATAGCACTTTCATCATGTCTTCTTCAATGTTGGTGTTGACTAGGCTGAGCAGTCTACCATGTCTTTCACTGAAGGATGAACTTTCCGGAATTCTTGTAGTGATCTCCTTGAGTTGAGGAGAGATTCTCACAAGGTTGACTTGAATGGTATTTCTGCGAGGTATTTCCATGACCTACAAAACAAGAACAATGATGAAGATCCAAACCCTTGAAATGGTTAGTGAATGCATATGATGTTTTATGATGTTTATGATGTATGCACAAAACATATGTACAAGCAAATCACACCAAACCCTAGTTTCAGGCTTGCATGGGGTTTCATAGGTAAGTACCCTCTTGAGTGTAGTTGGCTTAAAAACCTGTCCTATAAATAGTAACCGGGTTCTAAGGAGCTCAATATCACTGGATTGTTTTCATTGTTCATTGTTTTGGTTTAGCCACTTAACTAGCGACCAAAATATTCCAAGAAAACAACCCTCAATGAGTGTAGTATCGAGTATCTACCAACTTCGGACTGCACCAAAGCCGGTCATCTCACTACCCCTAATAAAAGGCCAAGATGGTCAAGTAAGGTTCTAGGTCATTAGTGCTTAGTGACATCACTCAGCGGCCTCGTACTCTCCTTGATTGAACTCAAGGGTTACCGGTACTCACAAATATGTCGCACTAATATAGCTATTGCTTAGACCGTGTCGGTATACCCCGCACAGTCTCCACAACATATTGCTATCTATGAATGTTTCCCAAAATCCGGGTGGAGGATTATAAACCCAAACAATAGAGCCCAAGTATAAAGCAAGCAAATCAAACAATTAGTCATGCAAGAGGGTGATCTAAGCCCTAAGGTTACTCCACTTAAAGAATATTCCCCAGCAGAGTCGCCAGTTCTGTGATACGGTGGGAGAACTGACTATGGTTTTGCGTTTGTTTTCGCAAATGTTTCGGTTGAGCAAGAGTCGCCACCGACTTTTTATTTTATCCTAAGGAAAGGTTTAAAAAGCACAGCAAAAACCTTTGAGATTTTTCTTGGGTTCGGGGAGTAGGTTATAGAAGGGGAAGGTATTAGCACCCCTTCTATCCATGGTTATCCATGGGCTCTTAGGTACTTGCTTAGATCAACTTGCCTTGGTTTTCAATTGTTTGAAATGGTGCTTTGTGTGTGGTTTTGAAAATGTTTTGAAAAGATGCCTTGTGCTAGGCTAACCTTGTAACAATTCTTTACTCGAATGTTTTACAAAAGGTGTTTTATCTTTTAAAAAGATGTTTCAAGGGTTTGAAAAGTTGATTTTGAAAGTGTTTGTGAAGTGGGTTTGGAAATTAGGCAAGTGTTTTCTTTGCAAATTGACAAGTACTTAAGAGTTTATCTACCCTAAAGTTTTCTCAAAGATTTTTGTTATGTTTTTAAACCTTTTGACAATTTTGTTCCACCATTGCATTGGGTGGACAATCTTGTCTTAGGAGATGAAAGGGACAGGCGCGGGTCATCGTTTGGACCATAATTGCAACGGCGTTAAATGTCTTTGGGCAATTTTCTTTAAGGGACTTGATCATTTATTTTTGTTTTGTTTTGAAAAAGTTTTATCGAGGGACTATGATCATTCAATTTATTTGCTTTGCCCAAAGAAATTCAACATACAACATGGCCCATTTATTTGAAGGCAACAAAGTGGAGTACCCTAGGGGTGCTAGTGTGAGATGTGTTGTTTATTTTCATGCTTGTTTATCTTGTATTAAGTCAAACTATTTTTTTTTGTCGTTTTTTCGCATGCAAACCCTAATTCTAACATGGCATAATTAGAAAGCGTATAAAGTGCGAAATTTAAATTCCTACGCTATTACAACATAGTAATATAGGGAGGGGGGTACAAATTTATAAATGGGGAATATTTAGACAAGAATTTAAATCTAAACTATTACATCATTTTTGGATATTTGCAAGATAAATTACATAATTAAATAGAAATTAAATAAATATGCAAAATGCAAAAAGAAAGTATTTATATGTATGAAAAAATGTTGTTTATGTAAAATAAAATAAGAAAATAAAAAGGTATTATTTTTGAGTATTTTCACATTTAGGGTAAAAACCCTAACTTTAATCAAAATGTATATTAATTAATTAATTCACATAATATTTATTATTTACATACAAAAATAAAATAAAATATGGTATATTTATAAAAAAAAGCCCTTTTTTAGTATTAAATATTAAAAAATAAAATATGTACATTATTTGATATTTTATTCTAAGTATATTAACAAATATGTATTTATATATATTATTTTAAATATGTATCATGGATAAATAATAATAATAATTTTTAATATTTTTTAGAAAATAGTATTTTTTGTATGAAATATTTTCAGAGGGTAATACAAAATAAAAAATGAAAATGAGAATGTATTTACACTATTTTTCTATTTACCCTAAATAATAATATATATACATATATGTATAAATCAAAAGAAAATCAAATAAATACCAAATAAAATCAAAAAATGATGAAAAAATTATTTTCAAAATTTTAATATGCTGAGAAAAAATAAACAAGTCAAACAAAAAAAGAAAAAAAGTCAAAAAGAATTAAAAATGAGACAAATGGGCTTGGGGGTGCAAAACAGAAAAGATGGTGTGAATAAAAAAAATGCTCAGGCCCAGCCCAAACCACTTCTTCTTCAACCTCTGAATCACAAAACGCGCGCCTGCAAGCTTGTGTTTGAAATCCTGATTCTTTGATTTTTTGAACAAACTTCCAACACAAAAGATGTTAAGCATGAAATCACGATTCTAACCATATGCATTACTTGATCTAACTCTCTAAGATGAGGGAGAATTTCTCCTCCCCCAATTCCTGACCTAGTTTTTCTGCCATTTTCAAAGCTCAAATTCTCTCTACTCAAACAAAAGAAATGAAAAGTAAAGATATGTACATGTTCAGGGCTATGAGTAGAACCTTGCTTCTTCACAAACTTAAGACTAAAGATGCATAATAAGAGAGATACGAGTTCAAAATTTTACCTATTCAGTTGAACTTCTATCTGGAGAATGAGGAACTTTCAGTGCAAGGTGATGGTTGGAAAAGCTTCCTTGAGGTCCAGGGATGCTATTCCAATGTTTACTTTGTCTTGAAACTTCTTGTATCGAGCTGTGGAACTTCAACTGCAAAAGGAAAAAATGAAAATGGTGGAAGCTGTTAGAGGGATTACAGGTCAGGTTTTAGGTCATGGTTAGCTTGCATACATGCTAGGGAATGTGTATGAATTGATTTTGGTAAGAATGCTCGAGGGAAATGGGAGTTTGCACTCAAACTGCAGAGGCAACCCTGTTTTTGCAGTTTGAGGATGATTCTGAGATGGAGGGTGTTTTGGAGGCCAATGGCTCGTGTCACAGCTTGGTTATGTTGTCTTGAGTGTGTTTGGCAAGTTTGTTCTTGTGTGCTGATGCTGGTATGAGAGTTGTTACAAAAAATGGGACTTTCTTCTTTCTTAAGCAACAAAATGCCACTTGATGTTCTAGGCATGTAGGGGGCCTCCTAATGGGCTGCATAATCTTCTCTTGATCAGAGCAATTTGTCCATAATCTTGTGCCATTCAGATTTGCAATGTACTTCTTTGATTTACCAATTGACATAAAGCAAGCTTTTGCAAAAATGGAAAGTTCACTTTATCTAAAAATGGATCAATCTTGTGTACAATGCTTGAACTCATGGAACAACACTTTGGCACAATGAACAAGCATTAAATTATGGAGTGTAACTTGGTTTAAGGACCTGTAATCTAGCCTAAAGCATGCTGAGTTCAAATTTGCAAAGTTATGGACATGGAACTTGGTCATGAACAAAGTGGTTTTTTGCTATATTGTGAAATTCGATTCTCTCTAACCATGAGGTTGTTTGAGAAGTTCTTGGACATTTTGGAAAGCTTGGAATGTGTACTACAATCCATCTTTGAAATGCAAATTGAAATTCCAAGTGGAAGGGTATGCAAAAATGGCCTTGAAATGGGGTAGAAAACCTTGTCAAAATAGGTTAAAATTCTACTAAGTTAAAAAATGGTTTAGTGCCCTTATTCAAAAAATTGTAACTTGAGATACAAGATTCAAATGAGGAAACTTTGTGAATCAAAGTTGTAGATTATTCAACAAGCTACAACTTTCATGTTTTGACTTTTGTTTGAATCCAAATGGATCTTGGTGAAAAGGTGGGGCAAAGTTGGGAAAAAAATTAGGTTTTTTCATAACTTAGAAAAATTCTAAGTTATGAAAAATTCCATTTTCTAACCCTAATTTGCAATTTGTGATTTCTTGGTGAACAAGTTTCATGATTTGGCATATTTTGATGAAAAATGAATCTTGACTCTTGATTTTGACCAAAAAGTCAAAGTTTGACTTTTCAGTATACAGTCAAAACTGATCAATTGACTGGGAAATTCAATTGTCAATCTTGTGTACTTGGGATCTTTTGAACTTGTTGAGCATGTCAAGATAGTTCCATGGGGTCCTTGAGTCTATATGTGAGCTTGGTTTTCCATTGGCTAAGTCAAACAGTCAAAAATTGCCTCTGTGCAGTCAAAACCCTAAAAATGACCATTTTGCCCTTTTGGTGATCTGATCAAATTTCTTGTGGAATTGTGATCCAAACTTGATCAAATGGTTCATATGAGTTCATAATGTTGGTGTGGGTTAATTTTCATGAGATTTGACTGTCAATTGGCCACAGTTGACTTTTTTCCAAATACAGTTGATTTCTAGGTCAACTGTCCAATTGACTGGGCAAAACTTGGAATCAAGACTTGAAACTTGGTATGGACAAACTTGGGAGGTCAATATGAAGCAAGAAAGTCATCTTGGGCACCTTAGGTCAAAACATCTTTTTGCAAACATAAACCCTAATTTGGGGTTAGCAGTGCAAGGAGGAGTCTTGAGCAGATGAAACCCTAACTGGATCTTGAACTTCAAAAGTTTTGTGAGGAGAAATCAATGAGAAATGGGAGGGAAAATTTTAGGGTACAACAGTTTAAAAATTTGATTCTCAGGTCAATAGAAGCTTTAAGAACCATGGTGCACGCTTCATATTCAGCCATATTATTGGTGCAGTCAAAGAAAAGCCTGGAAGTGAAGGGCGTGTGATAACCCTGTGAAGAGATAATTACCACACCGATTCATTTACCAAGTGCGTTAGAAGCTCCATCGAAAACAATAGTCCATCAGGATCCTGGCTCAGGTCCTTCATATTGTCCAGGTTCTCCATAGTCTGTGACTAGCATAATGTTCTCATCCAGGAATTTGAAGTCCATAGACTGATAGTTGTCTACAGCTTAATGCGCTAATGGTCTGCCAGTACACTTCCTTTGATTGCTTTTTGAGTAGTGTACTGAATGTCATATTCTGTTAAGACCACATGCCATTGGGATATTCTTTTAGAGAGAGCTGGCTTCTCGAATATCTACTTAATGGGATCCATTTTAGAGATCAACAAGGTAGTATGGGTCAACATATATTGTCTTAAACGGCGAGCAGCCCATGCCAAAGCATAACAAGTTTTCTCAAACAGTGAATATCTTGTTTCACAGTCGGTAAATTTTTTACTAAGGTAGTATATTGCATGCTCTTTTCGACCAGACTCGTCATGTTGCCTCAATACACACCCCATTGAGTTCTCTAGCACTACTAAGTACATGATTAGAGGTCTTCCTTCGACTATTGGCATCAGAATCAGAGGTTCTTGTAGATATTATTTAATTTTATCGAAAGCTATTTGACAGTCATCATTCCATTTTACTACTTGATCTTTCTTCAGTAGCTTGAAGATTGGCTCACAACTAGAAGTTAAATGAGAAATGAAACATGCAATTTAATTCAGCCGTCCTAAGAAACCTCTGGCTTCCTTTTCGGTACGGGGAGTTGGCATTTCTTGAATAACTTTAACTTTTGCAGGGTCAACCTCAATACCTTTGCCGCTGACGATGAAACCCAGGAGTTTACCAGATTTCACCCCAAAGGTGCACTTGTTCGGGTTTAACCTTAGCTTATATTTCCTTAGTCTCTCAAACAATTTATGTAGATGATCGAGATTCTCTTCTTCAGTTTTTGACCTTGCTATCATGTCGTCAACGTAGAACTCTATCTCATGGTGAATCATGTCATGAAATAAAGCTACCATGGCACGCTGATAAGTTTCCCCGATGTTCTTCAACCCAAAAGGCATGACCTTCTAACAGAAAGTTCCCCACTGTGTGACGAAGGTAGTTTTCTCCATGTCTTCAGGCGCCATTTTGATCTAATTATAACTCGAGAAACCATCCATGAAGGAGAATACTTGTGTTGAGCGGTGTTGTCGACCAGAACATCAATATGTGGTAGCGGGAAGTCATCTTTAGGGCTTTCCCTGTTCAGATCCTTGTAATCTACGCATATACAAACCTTGCCATCTTTCTTTGGCACCTGAACAACATTAGCAACCCATTGAGGATATGACTCCACTACCAAGAAACCAGCGTTGAATTACTTCATGACCTCGACTTTGATCTTTTCTGACATTTCAGGATGCATGCGACAAACCTTCTTCTTAATCGGAGCACAACCCTCTTTCCTTGGCAGGCATTGAACCATGATATCAGTATTGAGTCCTGGCATATCTTCGTATAACCAAGAAAATATTTCAACATATTTATGCAACATCTAGATTAGTCTGCTCTTGACACTGCTCTTTAGGTTGGCGCCTATCTTGACCTCTTTCTTGTATGTCTCGGTACCCAAGTTTACCACTTCGACCGGCCCTTCATGGGGTTGGATAGCCTTTTCTTCTTATATTAAGAGTATGATAAGTTCTCCAGGTATTTCACATTCTTCCTCACCTTCTTTCTCGGCTTGGTAAATCGGATTTTCAAAGTCATATACGACAATAGTAGAATCGTCATCAACGAGATCCAGAGTGGATGAGGATCTGCAATGTAGTGTGTGGGTGTGTGTAAGAACACATAGCTATTTGAAAATGCAATAAGATAAAAGAAAGACAGAGATTATAAAATTTTCATGCAAAACGTCCAATGTTTTTATTGAATGAGTAATGTTTATGAATTATCAACCCTTAAAAAATGAACCATTGTACCCTGAGTAAGACACAAGGTTTTAAAGTCATTGTTTATTACATAAACAAAAATATTTTGAAAACAATAAGACATGAATATAGCTATTACTCCTGACTAAAGGAGATAGGAAATATGTTTGATGCCTTCCAATTATCAAGTCCGTCACCAATGGTAGGGAATATCCAGCTGTTAAAGTCACAATCACTGTCTGCATCCTCTATAGCGTTGACCCCGTTGTTGCTGATACGAAATGGAGGTCCCCCAGCACAAGCGTGACGAACAGCCCTCTGACCTTCTGTAGTAAATCCCAGACCAAATTTGTTAGATTTATAAGGGATATCAGGAAGCTGATCCCAAATAGTACTACCACATTTTTCTATAGTAGCCTTGGCATCTTTCAAGGAAGCCATCTTGTGCGGAGTTTTGGTGATCTTCAGAATGGAAGAAACATCTTCAACATCAGCAGGGGAAATCACTTTAAAGGTTTGACATGGTGTTTCAATAAATTCTTCGTCCATCTCCACGTATTGGGATGAATTGAGGTGGATGATCATATACTCCTCTTCTCCATAAATAGTAACAACTTTTCCTTTTACATGATACTTGAGTTTCTGGTGCAAGGTGGAGGTGACAGCGCCTGCCCTATGGATCCAGGGGTGTCCCAATAGACAAGAATAGGTCGGACGAATGTTTATTACCTAGAAAGTGGATTCAAATATATGTGAGCCCACCTTGATTAGGAGGTCTACCTCTCCATGCACCATCCTTTTCGATTTATCAAAGGCTTGAACTATGATATTGCTGGGCTTCAACACAACCCCTTCACAATCTAGTCGGTCAAGAGCACCCTTTGGTAGAAAATTCAGAGAAGATCACATATCAATTAACACATGGGCCAACATAGTGCCCCTTCATTCAATGGAGATATACAGGGCCCTATTTTGATTTCTTCCCTCCGGAGTCAAGTCAACATCGGAGAAACCCAAACCATTATCAGTTGTCAAACTAGCCACGTAGCTTCCAAATTGATCAGCCGAAATCTCTTGCAGAACATGGGCAGTCTTGAAGAACTCTACTAAAGCCTTCGCATGGGCTTCAGAACACAACAACAAAGATAGCATGGAGATTTTAGACGGGGTTTGCCACAACTATTCCACAATTTTATAATCACTTTGATGAATGATCTTTAAAACCTCTTCCAAATCTTGTCCCGAGGTATCCTTGACCGTAGCTTCTTTTGGAACCTCCATTCGAGCAGGCTCTATCATTTGTTCTTTACCCCGAGCCTCAGTAGTTGTCTTGGTAACAGTAACTTGAGCAGGTGGAGAGATTTCCGGGGAGAAAATCCTTCCACTTATGGTAATTTTGCCAGTCCCCGCAATATTTTCAATGCTAGGATCAACCTCTTCATCATCTTCGTCTAATAATTCTTGTTTAACGTTTTGGTAATAAACATCAGACCCATAATTCCATGGAACAACCTTCTCAGAGGAATATGTGATGGGCCCAGGTGTTGTAATAATTAATGGAGTAAATTTAGGATTGGCGGTAATCCTTATAGGACCTTTGGAAGGGATCCTGAAAGGAGTACCAGAGATAACAGACAAATCTTGGCACATATTCTCAATAGATGGAACTTTTTCAATTAAAATTATATGTTCATCCATCAGGCGTTGAACACCTTCCTTCAGCAACCCACAACCATTGGGTTGGACCGCACAATAATAACATCCTTCAACATAACCCGAAAATAAACCGACCTGTAATAGATTCTTCTTGATTATAGAGAGGGAAGTAACCACATCACTTATAGAGGTAATGTACAACACATCTTCAACAACACTTATGCCCTTGTCATGCTTGGGCATAGGTGCGGTGATCACATTTGGAGTCTCCGGAGGATCAAACTTAATTTCCTTATTATCGATCATATCCTGAATCTTGCTCCTCATGGCCCAGCAATTGTTAGTGTCATGCCCAGGACTGTTTGAATGATAAACACATCTCGCGTTTGGATTATACTTTGGAGAGGAGGTGTTGGGATTCTGAGGAGGATCCCGCAGTGAAATGAGTTCAGCCTTCAGCAAATGTTGTAATGCCTGAGATAAAGGCATGCCAATTTTGGTAAATTGCCTCGGCAGAGCGTCTGGCCTTCGTCGGTTACCCTATTGTTGTTGTTGAACAGGCGCCAGATTGGAAATCAACACCGCTCCCACAAACTGATGGCGGTTACTTTTACTACGTCTCTTCTATACATAGACAATATTAATTTCCTTTTTACCTCTAAATGGCTTCTTCATAGCATTAGAATATGTAGCCATCAGTACCTTCCCATTCTTGATACCGCTTTACATTCTCTCCCCAGTCAAAATCATCTCTATAAAACCAGACGAAGAGCTTCCAATCAACAGATTAAATAACGGGCCTGTTAGAGTGCCCATGAACATATCCACCATTTCTCGATGAGTCAAGGGAGGTTGCACCCTTCCATCCAAATCTCTCCATTTCTGTGCATATTACTTGAACCCTTCATTAGAGCCCATGGACATATTCTACAGTTGCACTCGAGTTGGTGCCAGGTCAGTGTTATATTGATACTTCTTATAGAAAGTAACAACCAAGTCTTCCCATGTATGAATGTTGGTTCTCTCCAGCTGATAGAACCATTTCAGTTGAGTTCCAGCCAAACTTTCTTGGAAGAAATGGACCCATAACTTCTGGTCAGCAGTGTGAGACTGTATCTTCCGAACATACGACCTCAAATGAAGTTTAGGACAAGAGACTCCATCGTATTTAGCAAAGACAGGGACCTTGAACTTAGGTGTGATGACCACCCCCGAAACCAGACCTAATTCACGAAAATCCAATCCAGGTACCTGCTGGATTTCCATAGCCTTGCGTCTGTCTTCCAACTGCTTGTACTTGTTGTCTGCAGGAGGATACTGTTCATCAGAGTAGTCTTCATCCTCATGAGAATTCTCATAACCCTGATTGTTCCTTCCTTCATTCTTGATGCTTCTACCATCTTTATCCTGGTTGTCATCTTCTTCAGAGGAGACATCTTCCACCTGGACTGGTTGAGCAGGACCTTTGAACCTTCTACCCATATAGAGGATAACAACCGGCTTCTTGGTCTTCTCTTTCTTGGAGACGAGCGCCAATAGCTCTTTGTGCCCCTGTGCCAGATTCATGAGAGTCTCTTGGAATTGTGCATGTTGAACATGGATATCCTTGACAGTTTGTTCGAGGGCCATTTTTCTGCTGAAATAAACAACGAGAAAATGAGAAACCTGTATGTCAAACCTGTTATGAACTGATGCATGATATGTAAATGAAATGATTTCAAGGACCTTAGTAGATTTAAATTTTCTAACCAAGAGGAAACATAAACAAAGATTTTATTAGTGAGTTCAACTTACAACTGCCTTTTAGGCTTACAATGAAATCAACAAGGTCTCAAAGAGACAAAAAATTAAACTCCTAAAACCTAAGACTCAACTCTCCCATGGGAGCTTCCTATTTGTGTTGATGTATGCATTAAGACTCTGCTCCTCGTGAAGTTTCTTTGTGAGCTCCAACACTTTCTTCTCACTTGCATAGAATTGAGTCTCAAAGGTGTCCCATTCTTCTTTCAGTTGAATCCAAGACTTCTGAAATTCTTCAAGGTCAGTAGGCATGTCTGGATAGAGGATGGTGTGAGGAACGTCTCCTTCAACAACAGGCTCCATGATCATTGGTAAGATAGCTGGATATGGCATCATAAGGTTTTAAGCGCGAGCTCGTACCCATTTGAGGTAAGGATCCAGAGGGATAGAATTATTCTTCCCTAAAGCCTTACCATCAATCTTGCTTACCATGCCCCAAGCATGTATAAACCTCCAACGATAACCTTGAAGATCACTTTCATCATTGAACACAATACCCTGGATAAGTGCGTCATGAGGACCATCTCTTCGAACATAACCAAACTGGCGTAGAGCCAAGGAAGAGTTGTAAGTAATACCTCCCCTAATTCCAAGGAGTGGAACATTAGGGAATTTCCCACAGGGATCAATGATAATGATATCCTCATGAGATAGGGGACACCAGTAAATATATGCATGAGAAAGTGACATTATTCTTTGCGAACATCTCAAACCTTGTTCATTCTTCATTATTGATCGGGGAAGGTGAGAAATAAACCACCTGGATAGTAGGGGAATACAACACATGGGAGTTCGTCTCCTCTTCATAGTATGAGTGTGAAGAGAATGCAGAATGTCTCCGGGAAAGGTAGGCACAGGATTACGCGCGAGAAAAATCTTGACGGTGTTCACATCTATGAGTTGGTCTGGATTAGAGAATAGTACCAACCCTTAGATTCGAAGAGCCAAGATATCCTCAAAAGCCTGGAAACTCATAGCATATAGGAATAGTTGCGCCTTCTCTATCAGAAATTTATCCAGAAAACCCTTTACTCCACTTCTCGTTTCCCAGTTAGATATAATGTCGGACCGCTTCAGATGTAAAGTTGCTGCAATAACTACTGGTTTTGGAGCTTCCTCTAAATCGGTGAAGGGCATCTAATCAAGAACATATACTCCAAGTAATTAAGGGAACTCCTCCATAGTGGGTTCCAAATGATAATCAGGAAAGGTGAAGCAATGATGTGCAGGGTCAAAGAAATGGAACATAACCCTCATCATGTCTTCGTTAAAATCTGGGGTAACCAGACTGAGTATTCGACCATGTCTTTTGATGAATGAAGAACTTTTGGGAACCCTTGAGACTAATTATTTAAGTTGAGGAGGAACCCTTACGAATTTTACCCGGATAGTGTTTCTACGAGTGGAGGTTATAGCCTGCAAAACAGAACAAAGATAAATTCCCTGGTCCTTGAAATGGTTAGAAAATGATATCTTGTGAATGTTATGATACTATGATGTTATGTTAGAACAATTTAATCATACACAAGCAAAACACACAAGGATTTAGGTTTAAGCTTGCATGGGGTTTGTAGGTAAATACCCTCTTGAAATTTTAGTTGGCTCAACCTGTCCTAAAATAAAGTAACCGGGTTCTAGGAGTCTCAATATCACCGATCTTTCTCCCGGGCATTGTTTCAGCACAAGCATCTGATTTGCGACCGAAATATCCCGAGAGTCCGACCTCAATGAGTGTAGCATCGAGTACCAAACAACTTCAGTCGACACCAAAGCTGGCTATCTCGCTACCTTCGAATCATTAAGTTGTGTCAACTAAGGTTCTACGGTCAGTTAGTGCTTTATGACACCACACGGCAGCCCAACATTCTCCTTGACTTAACTCAAGGGACACTATGATCGGTGGATCTGGAACTGACTGTTTAACGCTGGTTCGCGAAATGTCGCGGAAGCAAGAGTCGCCACCGTCTTTTATTTTCTCCAACAAGGAAAGGACAAAAGCACAACAAAATTCCTTATGAGATATGTTTCTCGGTTCGGGAGGTAGATTTATAGAAAGGGAAGGTGTTAGCACCCTTTCTATCCATGGTTATCCATGGGCTCTTAGATACTTGCTCATTTGTGTTTTCAAAAATGTTTGTTTGCTTTTCAAGGTGAGTGGGTTTGAAAAAAGTTTCTTTGAAAATTTCAGATCGACTCTTGTATCAGTCCTCAAGAGTGTTTGAAAAGTTGTTTTTGAAAGCTTTTTGCAAAGTGTCGGTGTGAAAAGAAGTTTTTGATTTGTTTTGAATTAGAGCAATTATCTACGAGTCATCTACCTACCCTAAGGAATTAGTCTGTGTAAATGTCCTTAAGGTAGTGCCATCCCACCATTGAAAGGTAGGTAGCACCACCGTTGGAGGTGTTCGGGTCAATTCGAGTTTGTAGGGACAGTGTGGTCACCGAGCAACGGTAAGACACCTTAGAAGCTACCCTTATGCCAATGATCTTTTTATTCCGAGGCAACTTGTTTCGAGACAACCGTTTCGAGGCAACCAGATCAATGGGACATAAGGACTTACTAAGACGTCCTATAGTCGACGACCACGTTTCGAGGGGGCAAGGCAATAGTGTGGTCACCATAGCAATAGTAAGACACCTTAGAAGCTACCCTTATGCCATGTTCATGGACATAAGGACTTACTAAAACGTCCTATACTCGACGACCACGATTCGAAGGGCAAGGCAACAGTACCAAACCATAGGTGAGAAGGGATACCACCTCTTCAAAAGCTTGTAAGTCCAAGGTATCCCAGAAATGGTGAGCTTTCTCGAACAAGAACTTAGCCAAAAAACCTTTGACACGTCTCCTGGTTTCCCAATTTGCCACCACGTCAGACCGTTGTAAGGACAAAGCTTTGGCAATATCTTCAGGTTCAGGGTCTCTTTCCATACCATTGAAAGGTACCTCATTAAGGATAGGAACTCCCAATAGCAGAGAAAACTCCTCCATAGTAGGAACTAACTGGTAATTCGGGAAAGTGAAGCAGTGATGGAGAGGGTCAAAGAAGTGAAAGAGCACTTTTAACATTTCTTCATCAGGGTTTGAAGTGACCAAGTTGAGAAGTCTACCATGTATTTGTATGAATGGAGATTTTTCGGGAACCCTTGACATCAATTCTTTAAGCAGAGGAGGTACTTTTACCAGACTGATTTGGATAGTGAATCTGCGGGCGAGAGCCATGTCCTACAAAACAAGACAAAAATAAACCCTAAGAATCCTTGAAATGGTTAGTATGACATGCTATGTTATGATGTCATGACTATGCTCAGATATAGAAGATAAGCACAAGCAAATCACACAAAGACCTTAGGTTTAAGGCTTGCATGGGTTTTAAGGTGATACCCTCTTGAAGTTGGATTGGTTCAACCTGTCCTAAATATAGTAACCGGGTTCTAAGGGATCTCAATATCATTGGTTTTTCCCCCAATTATCGTTCCGATAGACAATTGACTTGCCACCAAACAAAATTCAAGGGTCAAACCACAATGAGTGTAATATCAAGTATTAACCGACTTTGAGTTTACACCAAAGACATCTATCTCACTACGTTCTAAAAGCCAAGTTGGTCAATTAAGGTGCTAAAGTCAATTGATGCTTTATGACACCACGCGGTGGCCCCGTATTCTCCTTGATTTACTCAAAGGCTACCGGTACACACCAAAGTATCGCATCAACATAGCTACTGTTTCAACTGTGTCGGTATATCCTGCATAGTTCCCTCACAGTTTATTGCTACTTACCTAAAAAAGGTTCCCCAAATCCGGGTGTAGGATTAAAACAAACCCAAATAAGGAACCATAATATAAAGCATGCAAGTCAAACAAAGAAAGAAAATAAATGTGACCTATCCCTAAGGTAACCCCACTTTTTATAAAATTCCCCAACAGAGTCGTCAGTTCTATGATACGGCGGGAGAACTGACTTGGTTGTTTTGCATTTGATCGCAAATGTTGCGGTTAGCAAGAGTCGCCACCGATTTTTCTTTTATCCAAAAGGAAAGGTGAAAAAGCACAAGAAAGACCTTTGAGATGTTTTCTTTAGTTCGGGGGGTAGATTATGAAAAGGGAATGTATTATCACCCTTTTCATCCATGGTTTTCGATGGGCTCTTAGTTACTTGCTAGATCACTTGCTTTTGTTTAAAAATGTGCTTAATGTGGTTTTTTGAAAGTATTTTGTAAAGAGGCCTTTGTTTAGGCAAACTTTGTAATGATTCTCGTTCGTAAGAATGTACACAAAGTGTTTGATCTTTTGAAAATGTTTTCAAGTTTGAAAGGTGTTTTGAAAGTGTATGTGTTTGTTTTGAAAATAGCAAGGATGTTTTGTTTTGAAATGGAGCAAGTAACTAGGAACATTCTACTTACTCAAAAGTCTTTCATATTCATTTCCTTTCTTCCTTTGACATTGTTATCTTACCATTGATTTGGTAAGTAACCCTATCTTTGGATGTAAACGGGGCGGGCGTGGGTCATCGTATAACCATGATTAGCAATGTTGCAAGGTATCTTAGCATTTTTCTTTAGGGACTAAGATCATTTTAAAAGGCAACATGGATAGCGTCATCGAGGGACTATGATCTTGTATTTTGCTTGTTTTTTTCAAAGATACCTCACATGCATAATGTTGTACCCCAAAATTTTCCCTCCCATATTTCTCAAAAACATTTCAAGAGAAAATCTCAAGTTGCTCAAGGAAGTCCAAGGGTTGACCAGACAAACTCTCTCCTAAGGCAGTCTACCCCATATTAGGGTTTCATGTTGCCTCAAGATACTTGAGTCCAAGGGATCCCAAATGCTCACTATTGTCCTAATATGTTCTCAAGATCATCCATGTCAAGTTTCAAGCCCTACAGAGAAAGTTTGCTCAGTCAATTGCTCAAAGGCCTGAAAATCGACTGTGCTAGGGCAAAAGTCAATTGTGGCCCACATATAGTCAAACTTCAATATTTTTGGTCAACATCCTAATTTTGAATTATTATTCATTATTTTATCAAAGTTTGATCATAATTCATCAAGGATTGCTCACAATTCATCAAAACCCAACAGTTACTAAATTAGGGTTTTGAAGGAAAAGTCAACTCAATTTTGATCAAGCATAACTTTCTCATACTTTATTAGAAATGACCCATCCAAAGCTCATTTTTAATAGGATGCAATTCTCTACAATTCATCTTCATCTCCCAAGTTCAAAATATGCACTCACAAGAAGAAATAAATTTGGACATTATAGGTCATTTTGAAAAGACAACAAAAACACCGTTTTTGTCAAAGCATCATACATGAACATGGAAGACTCAATTGAGATGAGAACAAAAGGGTTTCTTAGAGGACATATCAAGATTTCTAAAAAGTCCAAGAACGCCTTCAAAGAGTCAAAATTGAGGAAGTTATGCTTTGGTGAAGTTGACCTTTTTTGCAAAATTGTCAAAAGTCAACTATGCCTCAAATTGCAATTTTTGCTAAATGGGCCTAACGTTTTGCACTTGTTTTGAGTTGATAGCATGGTCCACGAGCCCTAGATCTTCCCATATGTCTTTATCTTATTTTTTCTATTTATTTTGATTTTTATTGCAATTAAATCAATTTAAATCAAAACAAATCATGAAAAAAATCCAAATCATTGAAACCTCAAGATCTTGTGCATGTTTCAAGTTCTATATACAGCTAACAAGTGAATCAAATCATGCAAGGCCTTTTTGTGCATGAAAAGATTGGTTTTGGCCTATTTTTGGAAAGATTTTCAAGTAAATCAAATCAAAATCAAAAGCTATAATGGATAAAGATTGAGAGCATAATTTCAACCCTAATCCAATCCTTGGTATATAGTGAACATTTGCAGACCTAAAACACAAGTTTTGGAGGCGTAGAGAGGTAGCACAAAACTTGAAAAAAACAAAGAAAAGTGGTAATCTGTTTTGATACTTCTAGGCGTTTTCAAGGTCCCCTAACCATCTCATTCATTTTCTGGGATTGCAAGCAAGCTGTACCAATCAAGAAAAAGCATTTTCCTGCGTTGAAACTTGCTGTAAGTGGTTCATGACCATGGCTTCTTCTTGAAATTGAATCACATGTTTCTAGCACTTATAGCATGAATTACATACATATTCTTACTCCTTGAAGCATTTGCAAACTATCCATAACATTTAATTGCATTTTTTCTAACTCAATGAAGATTTGCCATTATTAGGGTTCTTGGTCTCGTTTTAGGGTCTTTGGGTACAGGTAAAATTGGGCCACAAGAAGGGCACCATCGTGCTCAGCAGGCCAAGGCGACTTGATTCATAGTCTTATATTCCATTTATCATGCTTGTGTGTGATTTTGCAATGTGCAGGGTTTGTAGTGACAGACGCTTGTCCGTAGGTAAAAGTCTGTGACTTTTACCAACGGAGAGAGGACAGGGACGACCTGCGCGGCACCATCTTACTTGTCCATTTGAATTCTGGCGCGTTTTTTTATTTTTCTCCACTAATTCCCTTTATTACATATTATTGTTTATTATTATTTCATATACAATGTGCGCATGTAGCTCAGTTGGTGTGGAGGTGAGTGGAGAAGGCCACAAGACCTGGGTTCGAATCCCAGGTCCCCCCATTATTTCATGTTATTTTTATTCAGATAATCAGGCAAGCACACAAGGCATGAAGACCACCATGGATCATCATCTCCTAACCATCAGATTACCAACCATCCAGATCTGAAGGCCATTGCATGAGGGTCCACCAAAAGCTCAATCAATGCATAGCACTGGAACATGGAAGGTCAATGTGGATCAATTGTCTTGGGCCCAGAATTGCTATCCACACTCCCAAAATTACTTACAAGTAGGCCCAATTTTCTTTTCCTTTTCTTTTATATTTCTTTAATTTATTTATTTATTTATTTTTACTAACATCAAAATTAATTCCTTTTTTCACAAAAAAATCATAAAAATAATATTTTCATCCAATTAGATTTAGAATTTATTTTTTTATACAAAAATTAATTTAATTAGTTTAAGTAATTTTAGGGTAACTTTAATTATTTTGTAAATAAATTTAAAACAAGTTAGAAATTAGGGTTTTGTTTAATTTAAATTCTATTTTCTTTTTTCTTAAAAATAACAAAATACAAAAATAGGCCATGTAAATTATTTTATTTAAATTAATTGAATTACTAATTAGATTTGTATTTAATTTAAAAACCTTATTCTTTTTCTTAAAAATAATCAAAAACAACAAAAATAATCTTTTCTTTTAATTAGGTTAGCCGGGGTCAAAACTCCATTTCTCTCTCGTTCTCGATTCATCGCGCTTATTTATTTTTACCATATTGATGTAATTGCTCACAAGATGTAATAGATTAATTAGGACCTTTTTCGTTCATTTATCTCTTTTTTTACGGGTTATTTTTTGATATGTAATTAATACCCGAAGCCTTGTAATAGCGTAGCTTTACTTTCCGCACTTTAATTTCCGCAAAATATTAAACTGTTAGATGTATGATATTAGGGTTGCATGACAAGAATGTATGATTAACTTTAAAACGGGTAGCAAACCCTAAATGTGCAAAGATAATAATTTGAAATTGAATCACTCGCACATGCGCGCTCCTAGGGTATACTCTCACTTCGGTTGCCTTCGGTAAACGGTCATTAAGTATAGGGTATTTTAGTGGTCGCTCTTTTGTCTCAAAGATCAAAGTTGCCTCGGAAAGGTTGCCTCGGAATTGTTTCCTCGAATATTGATCTTAAGACATTAGGGTTATTACTAAGACGTCCTAACATTGCTTTAGTGATCGTACGTCCCTTTTGAATTGACCCTTAAAACTCCAACGATGGTGCTACCTACTCACTAATAGTAGGATAGCACTGTCTAAAGGAAACGAACATAGAACAATTCTTTTCTTCGAGTAGGTAGATGCTAGTAGGTACTTGTTCAAAACAAACAAACTTTTCCACACTTACACTCTTTTCAAAACAATGTTTTCAAAAACACTTCGTAACACTCTTGAAGACCGAATCAAGGGTTAAATCGAAGTCAAAGAAAAACTATTTTCAGATCAAACACACACAAGCAAATTTAAAAATGATGAGCAAGTACCTAAGAGCCCGTGGAAAACCACAGATAGAAAGGGTGTTAATACCTTCCCTTTCTATAATCTACCCCCCGTACTCAAAATCTCGAAAAAGGATTTTTTCTATGCTTTTTTCCTTTCTTGTTGGATAAAATAAAAGTTGGTGGCGACTCTTGCTTACCGCGACATTTTGCAAACACAAATGCAAAACGCAGACCAGCATTTACAACAGTCTGGTTCAGGCCACCGTATCACAGAACTGGCGACTCTGCTGGGGATTAATAAGTGGGGTATACCTTAGGATTAGTTCATCATATTTGCTTCTATTGTGTGATTTGATTGCTTTACTTTTTGAGGGCTTTGTATCGGAGTTACTATAGATCCTAACCCGGATCTAGGGAACACCTTTTAGGTAAGTAGCAATAAACTGTGAGAGAACTGTACGGCGTAGACCGATACAGTTGAAGCAGTAGCTACATTGATGTGGCACATTGGTTGGTACTGGTATCCCTTGTGGATAAACGAGGAGAATACGGGGCTGCTATGTGTGTCGTTAAGCATCAACTGACCTTAGAACCTATAATTGACCAACTTGGCCATTAGGAAGTAGTGAGATAGCCGGTCTCGGTGTAAACCTGGGAACTGGTTGATACTCGATGCTACACTCATTGAGACCATACTCTCGAGATAGTTATGGCCACAAGAAAAGATTGCGTGAGCTGAAACCATGATCGATGGAGGATGGTCAGTGATATTGAGAACCTCTAGAACCCGGTTACGTTTCTAGGACAGGTTGAACCAACTAAACTTCAAGAGGATACTACCTTAAAACCCATGCAAGCCTAAACCTAAGGCTGTTTGTGTGACTTGTGTGCTTTCAACTTGAACTACTTGCACATTTTTATTATCTGACAACATGAGTTCCTTGCAGGTTTTGTTTACAATCCTTATCCAATAACTTGGATTTCTTGCTGAGTTTACTTGCTTACATCACCTTGGACTTTTGCTTAAACGCATAGCATACACATCATAACATCATACCATAGCATTTCCTTAACCATTTCAAGGATCTCAAGGGTTTGTGATGCAGGTTATGGTAAATCAGACGTCTAGCAAGGGGCAAGGGGATTTATTTTCCTCTAGCCAATGTCGTCTAGAGATCAAAACACGATAACTTGAGTCAGTGGCTATGACCCACTCGATATGGTGAGCTTGACTCTTGAAGAAGGACTCTTAACGACACGAAGTTTCTTCAATCAAGCTGCAATCAAATTCTAACACTTTCTTGTTTACCCTGCAAGATCCTTGAAAACATTACATACATATATCATACATATCATTGCATAACAGGTCTTTCATTAAAGGTCTCTCATGTCCTCGCTGTTTATTTCAGCAATGGCTCTCAAACAAGACAACAGAGTTCTTATAACTCAAGAAGCTCAGTTCAGGGAAATATTCCTAAACCTATCCAAGGGGCAGGAAGAGTTGAAAACACTCCTCGTTGGGAACTTGGTCAAGAAAAGTCCTGAAAACAATAAGGACGAACGGCTGGAACAACTGCAAGCTGAGGTAGGTGCAATGAGAACCCAGGTGTTGGGGTAGATGGCTCCTATGTAAGGCCTAGCCCAGGGACAAGAAGAGCTGAGAACCATTATCAACCAACTTCATCAAGATGGATACAACAGTATGAAGCAAACAGTCGAGGCCGAGGACCAAGTTATTGATCAACCTCCAAGAAGACAAGAGTTTGGTTTGGTGAGGGGTGGACCTTTCCAACTTTCTACTACCTCATGGGTCCAACAACAACCTCTCCAAAAACAACAGGTTAATCAGAGTAAGCCAGATACACCCAAGAGGCAGTTTACCAAGCTCAACATGCCGTTGTCGCAAGCTTTGCAACACCTATTAAGGATGAATCTGATTGTGTTGATAGGACCTCATCCAAACCCCAAGACTTCTTCCCCTAACTACAATCCTGATGCAAGGTGTGCATATCACTCCAACAGTCCGGGGCATGATACTGATGACTGTTGGAAGTTGAAGTACAAAATTCAAGACCTGATTGATGAAGGAGCATTGGAATTCACACAAGATGGTCAACTGGAATGTTTCTGTCAATCCTCCAAGGCTTACCATTTGAAGTGACAAGTTCTGACAAGAGAGGCTCATGTTCATTAGAATTTTCAATTTGCAATTTTCTTTTAATTGCTCGAACATCTATTCATGTCAAACTCTGTTACTTTATCAATGCATTTCATATGTCTGTTTTGAATCAATCCATTCGTATTCACTATATTTAAATTGCTTTCCTTTTTGTGATATTTAACTCTCGAACAAAGGCTCTGAGCCTTTAAAGGGAGGATGATGAAAATGATACCAAAATCTCTATAGTATGCTTTTGAACAGACCCCGCTGACGATGTACAGGCTTTGTTTCAAATCCTAAACAGTGGAGTTATAAGGAAGTTAATCCCTAGTCAACCCCTTTGAGCCAAAGAAGTAGGAGTTTTTCTTTTCACACAAATTAAAACCCTTAATCACAACCTGGGGCAGGGTAGTTTTCTCAGTTAATCTAGATGCACAATGAATGGCATCGAAGACGTCCTTCCAAAACAAAAGACGGTGATGGTTCCCTATAATCATCAAGACATGCAATCATTATCTCTCGAAATAAAAGCCCATTAAGTCAAAACCTATGAAGGAGACTTAAGAAAAAACTGGGGCATCCCGCTGACTGTAATCACAAAAAGAAACAGTTCAGGCAAAAGACAGGGATAATAAAATCAAAAAGAAAGAGGTCCTACAAACCCTCAATAAAAATAAATGACTGCCTATTCAAAATAATCTGTCAGTATCCGAACCATCACTGGAATATCAGAGCAAAAAGTCAAACAGGATCTAAGTGCACAATTGGCTGAGTTTAGGATCGAAGAACATCACGAAGAACGGGTGGGTACAAATAAATTTTGAGCCTTTATCCTTTGTTTCTCGAACCGTGAACCAGGCTACGTTATAACCCTTAAAAGTCCTAGATGAAGCATGGGTTAGTTCGAAAGCATACTGTTACCAAAGGTATCCTGACTCCTATAAGGTTTGCTATAAATCCTGAGTTGACATCACACTTTTACAAAAAAAACTTGTTTTACCAAAAATGAATTTTCAAACTTCAAGACAGACATTAGCTTTGCGTTCTTAAAATAAAATTGTTTGCATATGACTATTTGTTCAACAGCAGAGAAATTTGCATGACGAATATCTAGTGAACAAAAACCTTCTCAATAAAAAGGATCACCTCAAGAGAAAAAAAACACTTCCAACCAAGGGGCACGACATGATCATTGTCCATCATCTGGGGAAGTGTTTACAGTTATTTCTGGTAAACAACCGCTAGTCCTCCAAACTATCAGATAATCTTAATGATTGTTATTTAATCTCTCTGGTAACTTGCAGGATCGACTAGATTGATCCTATGGTGTATTGGTCAGTTGGATAATTCTCATTGTAGAACTGATATTCATGTTTGGTGTTTAGATTGTTGTGTAGGTGTTTCAACTTACTTCGATTACTCTATTAAAGATCTAATGACATGATCAAGTAAATACGCGCGAAATTAAATTGCATGAATAAAGGTTCAATTGTAAAGACATGTAAAACTGCAAAAAGACAAGTAAATAACTTCGAAGTATAAAAGCATGTAATGTAAAAGCGTTTCTGAAATGTAAAAGGTTCGAAATAGAAAGAAAGCGTTTAAATGCAAAAAATCAGTAAGATGACTTTGGATGAAAAGGGTATTCGAATGATAAAAACATGAACATAACAACATAAAAGGTATAAGAATTTATGAAATGTAAAGTATTCGGAGTAGAGGGAAAGACTTTTAAATGCAAGGAATCATTAAATGACTTTGAATGAAAAAGATTTTAATGTAAAGGCTTTTGAATGATATTGACATGAAGATAGAGGATAAACTGGACATGATAAAGAGTTTTGCTTAATCATAAATATTTGGTGTTATCATACGTACATTGTTCGAGCATTCGTTTCCCTAGCCATGTGGTATTTTGAATGTTTACTGAATTTTGTACAATAGATATGACACACGAAATCCTAACGCTAAGACTTCTATTTATACTACTTCGACCATAACGGTCTTGCTATAAGATTCTGCCACGTTCAGAACATGCAAAGCAATGCCCCTCTCTAGCTTCCACGCGTCTTCAAATGCTCCAGCGCATATATTTTAAATTTCGAACATCCCGCTTGCGTTTGAATTTCAAATGTTTTGGCACTCTTCGCTTCGAACTCATTTCTTGGACACAACCTTGTTACCATTTCGAGACTTCTTTGAATATATCCCCATAACTGTCACTCGAAGCTCCGAGCTTTGACATTCCCATTCGAAGCACTGCTTCTACCATTTCGAAACATGACATCTTGCTTTATTCCAACGAAACACCTAACTTGCTTTGTTTCGAACTGTATCATCAAAATCTTCAGCCAACAAAATGCCCCTTTAAAATATGTATTTCGACCCTTTGAGAAATACTTATTTTAAATATATATGCAAGATTTTGATGTGACCTTTGAGTAATTGCAACATTTATTGTGTATGACTCCAGTCACGTCAATCACGAAGCCTTTCAGATTCCTTAACCGTCTTGAACCATTTCACAGCATGGTGCAGTTATAAAAACAATGATTATTATTTAATCATGCCTATTACCAATATCAACTTTTACGCCACCTCCTTCTCAATCCAATCCACGACTCCCACGTATCTTAATCTTACTCAGTGGATGTTTAAACTTCCACACTATAAAAACCCATCAACTTAGTCTTTTATTTTTCTTTTCACATTCTGAATCTTTTCTTCCTCTCTTCTCACCGAAACCATAAAAACTTCCAACAACCTTCAACAATGTCTTCTTCAACATCATCCCAACTGAAAAAAGCTTCCAAAAAGAAAGGAAAGAACACAGGAACCATAATGGAAAGAAAGGTTGGCACCTATCAAGGTCAATCTGTGCTTATCCCTCAGATGATTTCCAAAGAGAAGGAAATGCTCTACGCATCTCAGGTACTAATTCCCACTAACGCCGCTGGCAAGAGGTTTGCTCTAATGGGCCCTCTTACAGTCTTTGAAATCTTAAAAGATACCAGAAAATTTTTCCCTGTTTGTTATAATTTTAAACCTTTGTTTAATAAAATGGATACCCCTAAGACAGGCGAGTCTTCTGATTAGACAACCATGGAAACTCCAATCATTCCCCCAAAGGACCCTTTTGTGCTAGATTATGTAAAGAGTAACTTTAAACCATTTCGATCCTGTCCCACCTCTGACACAGCTTACCACAACTGGTTTACCAAAGTAGAAGCCAAGAAATCCCAGCAATGGGAGGAATTAGGCATTTACAACTTGATTAAATTATCGAAACCAGGCTTCACCTATAGCCATCCATTATTATTTGTGTCCTTATATTTCTGGGACAGTACCTACAACACCTTCCACCTCCCTGGGGGAATGATTACACCCACCTTTTTTAACATAACAGCCATTACTGGTTTGTCACCAGTAGGAGAAACATACATTCCTGACAATGAAGAGCACTCGAGCATTATTGACTTTGAAGTCAAATTAGCCAGCTTTTCAAAGTTCATTAGCCACTACCACACTGAAGGAGATAGTATGTCGGATGTGGAACACATTGATTTCCTTACCTTATGGTTATCAAGGTATGTATTCTGCAGCAGGTCCCTACAGGTAGCCAGCAGGTTCATCCCTCTAGCTAGAGATTTACATGAGAATCGGAGGGTGTGTTTAAGCGAACTGTTACTTGTTGATCTCTACGAAAGTTTAAGATCAGCTATTTCGAGTTTGAAATCTCACACTCCCAAAAACATCCTGCTAGCTGGCCCCTTCTGGTTACTCCAGTTATGGCTTAATGCCATGTTTGAACCTTCACTATCAACTGCTAATACTATTGTGGAACAAGATCCAGAGATAACGGACAGAATCATTGAAGGTACTAGGCTGTGAAGACTTACCCCAAACGATGACAAAGATGACTTCAAAGTTCTCTTCTCAAAATACATAATGATCTTCTCCAAGAGACACATATTCGAAGAGACCATGGCGCCCTTTGCCTCAAGGACTCATGGGCCATCGTGGTTCACCATGGCTCTCTCATAAGCAGTTAAGAGCAAGGAAATTCAAGATATTTGGAAAGCCTTTTTGCTTCCCAGATTAATCTCCTTACGAATCACTCCTGCTAAGAACCAAATCTTCCTTTTTTCTTATCAACCCAATTTTGTTTCTAGACAATTTGGCCTATGCCAACTAATCCCTGAACCCTTGTTCCAAACAGAAAGTGCCATCACCTCTGGGCGAACCTTCAAAGCAAGAGAAGCCAAACTACAACAGGAACAATATCAAGGCTTCGCCCACTATGAACTAATATCTTTCGAACCTACACACCTCACAGCAAAGGGTTTTCTGGAATGGTGGACAAAGTTCTACCAATCTTGTATGTTCGATACCCTTTCTATTCAACAGAAACTAATTGATGCGTTCAATGTGCAGGTACACTCCAGAAAAGGTATGTTCACTCATGCCAAAGAGATTAGGGCTTTTCAAAATTATTTCGAAACCACCTATGATCCCACACACTTGGAATCCACTGTGCATCAAGCTGCTAAGACCTTGAAGGAAAAATTTACAGAAAAAATTTCTAAACTCAAACTTCCTTCAGGGTTGTCACCTGAGGATAGGTATAGGTTGGCATTCGAAATGCATCCACCTAAATTTCCTAGATTGCCTACCTCAGAACTGGCTCTGGCTTGGTTTCCTCCATACCCTTGGTGGTTCACTTGCAAAGAAATGTTCAAATATCTTCAAAAGAAACCAAAGCCATCTGAGACTGTGACATGGGCTCGTCATTGGCTCCACGATTTCCCAGGACATCTTCGCTATGACCTTTCTGCCATGTCGATTAAATCTGATCAAGGCGCAAGTGCGAATGCTTGGGAAAATCCCAAATGTTTCTCAAATTCTACATTTTTAACTTTTGCCTTAATTGTTTTGATTTTCAGCCATCAAGATAAAGACTGCTGCTTCAAAGTCTAAAGAGGGAAGCGCCTCCCAAACATCTGTCGAAACCATTGATAATGTGACTCTATCCAAACCAACAACAACTGCTGCAACAACAACAATAACACCAGTAATAACCACTGTTCTAACTCCACGGGTAATCAATTAGCCTTGATGTTTCGAATACACTAATGTTTCATGATTTGGATCTAAATCATGTTTAAATCTTTTCAGACTAATAAACTCCCACCAACCACTCCAAAGAAAAGAAAAACAAACACTACTGGGAAGGATCCTAATGCTGGAGGGAATTCACCGGCTGCTTCGAAGAAGAAGCAGAAGAAGGAAATTTCCAAAAGTGCTGCACCAACTGGTATCTCTGGACTCGATTCCAGAGATGCTGCTCCCTCAACTAAATCCAAAAATCCACCTTCGACCTCCAACGTAATGTTGGAACATATAGATAGCAACCTCTCTTCTGAGAGTCCACAGGTAAATTGAACTCTAATTTTTAACAAAATAATTATTCATTACCTTGGTGCATGCTCTTAATATTCTTTGCCTCTGTAGGACATTTTGAACCCAACTCTTACCACTTCGACTTCTCCATCGAAAACTGCTGCTCCCATCAACTCTTCTCCTCAAGGGGACTCTAGTAACCTGGTACAGAACAAAGGATCCTCCAACATGGCGGTTCTGACTGGGGCTTCAGAGCAGCAAGATGACCAGAGTACTTCTCCCCCTCTGAAAGAAACGAATGAAGCAACGCTTCATGAATCTGTAGAGACTTTACAAAAAACTTCTCTTCAAAAGTCCCCTCTTGAAACCCTTCAAGAGAATCCAAAGGAAATTCATGCTGAAGGAGAGAAGGCTGATTCTGATCAAGGAAACGAAGAATATGCAGAGGAAGGGTCTGAGGAAGAAGATGCCCACGATGGTTCGACTGTTGGAACAGAGTCAGATGCAAATAGCAGTGAAAACGATGATATCGAAGTGGTGGATCTGGTTGATAATGAAGAAGGCAATGAGCGGGAAACGAGTGAAGGCGACGGTGACGCGACCAATAAACCCATGGAAGTCGAAATGGATGTGACTCCCTTGCACGTGGAACTTCCTCAATCGTCTCAAGCTCGAATGACTGAAGAGGAGCTAGCCCTCCTAAGATGAAATAACCCAATTGGGTACATGAAGGCGAAGCTAGCTCAAAGGGATATTCCTCTTGCTAGGGCTGGCACTAGTTCGACTAGCAATCCGTTGCCCACAGATGATAGAATTGTACTCCTTAACAGAATTAGGAGAACAATCCTTGATGTGGACTTGTTCGAAGTACTCAAACAGGATAGTACAGCTTGCTATACCATGAAGGAGCTACTTACACAAGTCAACCTCGCTACCTGCTCTTTGCCAGTTAGCACTATCTTATTCGACCTTCAATCTCTGTTAGATAACGCGACTGGGTGTCTTCTCCAAGATGAATTTGCTACCAGAAAGGTCCAAGAAAAACGAACTGCAATGGACGCTGCTTATGAGCATGCTTCGAAGCTCTCTCAAGAAGCTGAAGATCAAGCCATGCATCTAAAGCAAGCAAAAACCGAATATGAAGCTCGAGCTGAGTCCATTCTTCTCTGGGAAAAGCAAATTCAGGAACTTCAACAGAAGGTTAAGGAGGCTCAAGAACAACAATTAGCCTACGAAACCAATACTGCTGGCAACCAGTTCGAAGAGCTCCTCAACAAAGGACTTGCAGAAATGGAAACCGCAGAACAACTCAAGGGAGAAGTGGCTACCTTAGAGGGAGCAAGACGTTTTACTCAACAAAGGCTTGAGTCTTTTCGAAGTACCTTTAACAGATTGAAGAATAATGTCTATTTTTAAATCTTAGTTTTAATTAGTTTTGTAATTTGGTTTTGATCTGTAATATCTGAACAGCGCCATTTTGGCAATCCCATATTACCATTTTGGCATTCCTTTATGATGTTTTGACTATGTTGTTATTATTCGAATCTCCTACAGGCGTGGCTTATATTTCTTTAAATATTTCCCATTAACCTTTAGGATTCGCTTATCATCAGCCAACTCTTCGATTTTGTATGCATTGCTTGAAAACATATTTACTATTCGAAAAGGTCATTCCCAATGAGGTGACCATTTACCTAATGTTTTATTTTTCTTGTACATGGGCAATATGACTTTCCAGACTAAGTCATTAATAGTGAATGCTTTTCCTTTCACCCTTTTGTTATATGCCCTAGCTACCCTTTCCTTTTGTCTCATCAGGATTTCCAATGCATGCAATCTAACTTCATCAAACTCAACTAACTCATTCATCATCATTTCCCAATATAATGCAGCTGGAATTTCGTTTTGTCTTTGAATTCGAACTGATTGTAGATGAATTTCTACTGGCAGAACTGCATCATGACCAAATGTGAGTTGGAAAGGTGTGGTGTTAGTAGCTTCTTTAGGAGATGTTCTACAGGCCCATAGTATTTGGTCCAGAGTTTTGTGCCAGTTCCTTGGCTTTTTCCCAATATGTTTCTTGATTAACCCTATTATCACTTTATTAGCTGCTTCGACCTAACCATTTGCTTGAGCATAATATGGCGTTGATGTCAGTAATTTGAACCCCATCTCTTGAGCAAATTCTTGCATCTTTCTACCAGTAAACACAGAACCTTTGTCTGTGGTTATGCTCTCTGGAAATCCGAACCTATAGATAATTTGTTTCTGTATGAACTCAATAATAGCATTTTGATCAGCAACTATTAATGGTATTGCTTCGATCCACTTGGTAAAATAATCTATTCCTACCAAGATATATTTCTGTCCTTTAGACGAAGCAGGATTTATTTCTCCTATTAAATCCAATGCCCATCCTCTGAAGGGCCATGGTTTAATGATTGAATGTAACTCACTTGCAGGGGAATGTTGAATCCATGCATGCTTCTGGCATTCTTCACACCCTTTAGCAAAGTCTATACAATCTTTGAGCATGTTGGGCCAATACATGCCATATCGAAATAACAACCATTTCATTTTATGACCTGCTTGATGTGCCCCACATGCCCCATTGTGGACTTCTGGCAATGCTAAGTATGCCTCACTTTCTCCTAGGCATTTCAGTAATACGCCTTCTTGAGTCTTTTTGAACAATTTGATTCCCATGAGGACATATGATAATGCTCTATATTTTATCTTCCTATCAACATTCAAAGTTGGATTTGTTAAATAGCTCACAAGTGGACTTCGCCAATCTGCATCTGATAAGGTGTCTATGGCTAGCACTTCGAATCCCTGTTTCTCAGCATACCCCAACTTTATACTGTCTAGATCTGATGGTATGAATCTAGTATCCATAACTCTACCTCTTAATTCGACCAGATCCTCAAAGTTTTAGGCAGAAACTTTATAACCTGAAGCCAACTGTGCTAAGTCATTTGCTTCTTGGTTTTCTATTCTTGGTATATGTTGAATATCCATGTATTCGAATTTTCTAAGTAGTCTGTTAACTATGACGAAGTATATCATCAAATTTTCCTTTATGCATTTGTACTCCTTTTTATTTGCTTGACCACTAACTCCGAGTCTCCTTTAATTTCGACTCTAGTTGCCCCCAATTCCAACAAAGCTTCAAGTCCAACAATAAGCGCTTCATACTCAGCTTCGTTGTTCGAGCAACGAGGACCATCTAATTTATACTTGAATTTTGTTGGAATTCCTTCAGGAGAAATTATAAGGACCCCAACACCACTACCATTCCTGTGGGTCGAACCATCAAAGTATAATTTCCATGGTTGCATTTCAACATAACTCATGACAGTCTGTTCAACCAATGAATGATCCACAATGAAATCAGAAATCACTTGGCCTTTCACAACTTTTAAAGGCATGAAAGTCAAAGAATATTCTGTTAAGGCTAAAGCCCATTTACCAACTCTACTATGCATTATTGGTTTCAAAAGCATATGTTTAATAACATCGAAATGAGATGAAACATAAACATCAACAGGCTTTATATAATACTTAAGTTTCATACAAGAAAAGTACAAACAGAGACATAGCTTTTCTATATTGCTATATCTAGTCTCTGCATCATTCAATACTCTACTTAAATAGTATATGGCTCTTTCGATGCCATTGCTATCTTCTTGCGCTAACATACTACCTATACTAACTTCAGAGGAAGATATGTACAATCTCATGGGCTTTCCCCATGAAGGTGGAGACAAGATGGGAGGCTGAGAGAGATATCTTTTTATCTTGTCAAATGCCTCCTGATGGGCTTCGTTCCACTCAAAGGCTTGGCCTTACTTCAAACGAAGCAACGGAGAGAAAGCTTGGGTTCTTCCACTCAGATTCGAAATGAACCTTCTGAGAAAGTTAATCTTCCCTAGCAAAGATTGCAGCTCCCTTTTTGACGTAGGTGCTTTCGTCTCCATTATGGCTTTGGTTTTATTTTGGTTGATCTCAATTCCTTTTTTGTGAACCACAAAGCCAAGGAAATCTCCAACCTGCACAAAAAATGCACATTTAAGGGGATTCATCTTTAAGCCATGTTTTCTCATTCGTTCGAATGATTGGCTCAAATGATGCAAATGGGTTTCTGCAGATATAGATTTGATGACTATATCATCAATATACACCTGCATAAAAGTTTCAATGAAATCATGGAAAATCGAATTCATTTCCCTTTGATAAGTTGCCCCAGCATTTTTCAAACCAAAAGGCATCACCACCCATTCGTAGGTGCCTAAGGCTCCTGGGCAACGAAATGCTGTCTTG
Source organism: Vicia faba (assembly GCA_948472305.1). NCBI lineage: Eukaryota > Viridiplantae > Streptophyta > Magnoliopsida > Fabales > Fabaceae > Vicia > Vicia faba. Next base: position 478,999,722 of record OX451740.1, read on the forward strand.
GAAACATCTTCTTCAGCAATAAAAATCTGATTGTAACCAGAGTATCCATCTAGCATACTCAAATATTCGAATCCTGCAGTAGAGTCTACCAACATTTCTGCCACAGGCATGGAGTACTCATCTTTAGGGGTTACAGTATTTAAATCCCTAAAATCTATGTAGATTCTCAGAGAGCCATTTTTCTTAATAACAGGCATTATATTTGCTAACCATTCGACATACCTTGTGGTTCTGATGAATCTGCAGCGCAGCAACCTTTCGATATCAGCTTTGATCTTTGTGAGAACCGCTGGTGCGAATCTTCTAGGAGTTTGCTTGATGGGCTTCTTGCCCTTCTTGATTGGAAGTCTATGTTCCACTAACTCCCTCTTTAAACCAGGCATTTCGTCATAGTCCCACGCGAAGCAATCTTTGTTTTTCTTGAGGACTTCGATCACTTCCTGCTTGAGGCCTGGATCAAGTTTTGCACTTATGTAGGTTATTCTTTTCGTGTTCTCATCCCCTAAATTCACTTCTTCGAGTGGATCCTGCGCCAACATTTTGGAACCTGAGTCTATGGGGTCTCTCTCGAAGCCTAAGGGTTCTTTATCATAGATGGCGTCCAGCCTTTGATCTATTTCGAATTCTTCAAAGGGTGAGCCTTTCGAGCTACCCCCATTTATTTCGTTCACCTTTACAGCCAGTTTATTTATTTCAGCCTCTAAGGCCGCCTTTGATTCGTTCTCAGCCATATAGGCCGAAATCCTTTTGAAAAAGGAGGACTCAGTCATAAGCAAGGTTGTCAAATTCCCAGCCTGCTGGCCGTCTTTGTACAGTACCTTCGATTCCTTCATCTTCACTGATTATTCTTCTATCCCAATATATGCCATCATGGCGAAGGGTCATATAATAGTGTGCGTTTCTGGTTTCGTTGATTTCATCATTTGGGACACAAGGAGCAATCTTTGCTAGATGTTTGTCATAGTTCCTCTTGTCAACTAAGTTGACTGCTGTCATGAAGTAACTCTGGTCCGCTTCAATGTTCTCCACGATCTCATCTTCTCTCCATAAAACTAATCTCTGGTGCATTGACGAAGGAACTGCTCCTACGCCATGGATCCACTCTCTTCCCAGTAACAAGTTGTAGTTGGCCTTGGCTTCGATCACCATGAACATGGTGGGCCTACAGCTTGAGCCTATCGTCAAGTCCAATTGAACCACCCCCAATGTTTTGCCTACTTTTCCTTCATAATTGGATAGAACCATGTTGTGTGGTTTCATGTCTCCTTCGCGTATTTCTAACCTTTTCAGCATGAAATGGGGTATTAAATTAACTGCAGCGCCCCCATCCACTAGAACCTTATTTACGCCATGGGCACCAACCTTTGCCCGAATAAATAGTGGCTTCAGATGATTTTTCATAGCTGGTTCTGGACGTTCGAAGAACGCATTCTGCTCCTCGACAGCTCCATTATCCATCACGTAGTAACACACAAGCCTATGCTTCATCAGATCTATGGTATCTTCTTCCTCATACTCGTCAATTTCAGTTTCCTGTCCAAACTCACAAGGAAACACATATACCACGTTGCAATTGATATTGAGCGAAGACTCCCCCTCTGATTCGAAGTTGTCCGTTAGCATATCTTCGTCTTCTTCTGGACCTGGGGTGTATTCCTTTGATTCATTTGGTTGTTATTCAGAGAAGAGTCTCCTACTAACTGGGGGTTTGTCTTCAGTTTGATTATTTGGTGTGGGTTTGTTGGTGCTGGATTCACCTTGGTTTTTTATTGAAGTTGCTCCTTTATTGGCCACAGCTTCCCTTTCAGCCTTTCGAATTCTCTGTTGCCTTCGCCATTGAGATCTTGACATGGGGTTTCTTCCTTTGTAGTTCTATAATCTCACTTCTTCCCTCTTCGCTATGTTGAACTGCCTTCTATATGTCATAGCGTGGCGTGCGTTTCGTTCATTGTTTCTCCATTTGTCTTTTCCTTTGTCAGTTCTGACTTGCAGCCATTTGTCTGTTGGTATTTCAGCAGGAATTTTGAACGTCACTCTTCGAGCGACCTTGGGATGAGGACTATCAGGCCTTCGTTGATCGTATTTGTTATCGAAACGTTGGCCCATTTGACCAGTCTCTTGGTGGTTCCAGCACGAGGCGAAAGGGATTGTTTCGAAGGCTCTGGCCATGCTTTGATCATACACAGCAGAACACCTTGGGCATATCAAGCATTTGGTTGCCCCTTTGTAACAGCAAAGCACAAATTCCAACAAACTTTCTCCAGCTTTAGGATAACATCTGAATAACTGGTTATCCTGGCGCCAGTTGATGCCAGTCCGTGCCCTTTGTACCCTCTCGAAGTTTGCAGCAATTCTCTGGTTGCAAAGGATGCTGCACCTAGGGCATAGTATCATTCCCGTATCTCCTTTGTGGCACATCATGAGGTAATCCTTAAGACTAGCATCCCCAGCGTAATTATCCTCCATTTTATACTTTTCTTTTTCTAAGTATCTCTCCACCTCCTCCATTTCAGAACGAGGTCTCTCCATATCCACCATGTTTACACCGACATCCTCCCCTTTAGTGTCATCATCTCCCCATCCTGTAGGTTTTATATCTTCAATTTGGATTTTTGAACTCTCTGGGGCAGAATATTTGACCAAGTAGTCAAACTTTCCACTGGGTTCCCCTACAGTATCCCATATTTCATTCTGAGGGGAGGTTGGCTTCGTGATCTGGACTTTCTCCAATTCTAACCTCAGGCCTTCAGTAACCTGTGTCAACTCTTGCTTCTGGTTTTCCTGGCCTTCAGTAGCCTGGATTTCTTGTGCAACAGCTAAAGATGCTGCTTCGATCGAAGTCTCTGGTTGCTTGTGGACGTCTTCAGTGACCCCCTTGTTGACTTCGACTAACACCCAACTTTCATTTTCAGTACCTTTCTCTCCTACTGGAGCGTCATTTTGATCAGCTTCCACCATGTTGATTTCCCCAATGCATGCAGGCTCGGAGTAATTGGTGTCTGCGACATCCAAAGGATCTTCATCTACTTTCATTTTTGGTTTATTAGTGAATTTCAGTCTGCCATCTTTAATTGCATTCTGAATTAGGTCCCTGAAAAGAAAACACTGTGAGGTTTTGTGGCCTAGGAAACTATGATACTTGCAAAATCCTCTTTTCTTCCTTTGATCTAAAGGAGGTATTTTGATGTTTAATGGCACAATGAGTTGGCCATCTTTGACAAGTAAATCAAAAATCTCGTCACACTTAGTTACATCGAAGGTATAAACCTTCTTTGGGAATTTGTCACTTTTCTCATTTTCAACAATTTCTTTCCCTTTTGTTGGAACTAATAATTTGCAGGAGTAAGGTGGGGCCTGTTTTAATTCAGCGAGATCAATTTCGACCTCTTCGAATTCAGGGTAATCTTATGCTTCCTCAGCTCCAACATAGGAGACCCTTTCTTTCTTGTTATTTTTAAAAACTCTGGCCTTTTCGGCCTTTAGCCTTTCGACCTGTCGAACCCTATCGGCCAATTGAGCCATATCCCTCAAGTATTGTGTGTCTAATTTCTTTCGAATGGAGTAATCCAGGCCGCCAGCAGCCATTTCGACTAACTCATATTCAGGAACTACTGTAAAGCATCTAGATTTCAAGAGCCTGAATCTATTAAGATAATCATCTATGGGTTCAGTAAACTTCCTCTTGACACTGGCTAGTTCCTTCAGACTTATTTTAGATTGTCCCATGTAGAACTGTTCATGGAATAATCTCTCCAACAGAGCCCAAGTATCTATGGACCCAGGAGGTAAAGTGGTGAACCATGTGAAAGCGTTTTTAGTTAGGGAACTTGGGAAATATTTGATCCTAAGGTCTTCATTATTCGCTATATCTCCTGCTTCGGTTAGATACCTGGCTATGTGTTCGACTGTTGATTCATTGGTATCCCCAGCAAACTTTGTGAACTTAGGGACTTTATATCCCCTTGGTAAATCAGTGTGCATTATGTAATCTAATATAGGAGAGGCATAATTTGGCCTTCTAATTCCTGTGTTGAGGCCATTCTAGGCCATGATTCTTTCTATCATGGTGGTTAAATTATTTTCTGCCAAGATGTTATCATTTCGAATTCTGTGAACGACTACATCAGCATCTTGATTTCGACCCACCATGACAACTCCTCTAGGTTGTTCTTCTCGAAACTTTGGGACTTCTAGACTTTCGACCCTTGCCCCTGGTTCCATGATTTCCCTTTGTGGGCCTTGAATCATTGGGGCTTCTAACCTCTGTGCCCTTGCCCCCAAATTAACCTCCTCTCTGGCTGGTCTATAGGGTGGGTCGTTAGCAACTTGTTCTATGATAGGTACGTTTGCTCGAACTCCCGCCTAATTCTGCCTACGCCTTTCTGGGGGAGCGAAAAAGTATGCTATTCGACTCATGTTATCTGCATTTTCTCTGTTTGTCATAGTTACATTTTGTACTATTGGGGCAAAGATCTCCTGCATAGTTTGTGCTAATACTCCTATCATATTATGGTTACTGTCATCCATTAATTGCCTAAAGGCCAACTGATTTTCTGTGGTTAAGATAGGCATTATGCTATAACCCACTGACCCTTGGTTATTTGTCATAAATTGATTAGCCCCAGATCCAGACCGTAATTGTGGTGATGAATTCGATGTGGAATTGTGTAAGCCTGCCATAAAAGATGTTGGCATTCCATAAGAGGAATTTCTGGTTCTATTACCATCGAAACCGGGTGGTCTAGTTAGTGGGGTGGCGAAATGGGTTTGTGTCCCTGGTGGTGGGACGAATCCCCCAGGATAACCAATGGTTCCAGTATTTCCTAGGATCGAACTGTTAGTTGATATGCCACTTGTTCCATTAGTGGCTACACTACTGGTAGAAGATGCAACAGACTGTGCATTTGAAGGGATCACATTAGATGTTCCCATCGAGGCGGAGATATTAGTGCCTGTTGTATGTGGGATATTCTGTTCCCCTTGTTGATTGTCTGAATTAGACATCTTGTTTAAACGTTTTCTTCTGGGTAAGGGTTGGTTGCTATTGGTTATTCTACCACTTCTAAGGTTCATATAACAACAAACTTATCACTCAGAAAGTACTTCTACAATGGTTATGTCTCAACAATTTTTACTTTGTTCTAAATTTCGTAATGACCAATGACCGTACCACCAGGTGTGCCAATTTGTTTACAGTTATTTCTGGTAAACAACCGCTAGTCCTCCAAACTATCAAATAATCTTAATGACTGTTATTTAATCTCTCTGGTAACTTGCAGGATCGACTAGATTGATCCTATGGTGTATTGGTCATTTGGATAATTCTTATTGTAGAACTGATATTCATGTTTGGTGTTTAGATTGTTGTGTAGGTGTTTCAACTTACTTCGATTACTCTATTAAAGATCTAATGACATGATCAAGTAAATACGCACAAAATTAAATTGCATGAATAAAGGTTCAATTGTAAAGACATGTAAAACTGCAAAAAGACAAGTAAATAACTTCGAAGTATAAAAGCATGTAATGTAAAAGCATTTCTGAAATGTAAAAGGTTCGAAATAGAAAGAAAGAGTTTAAATGCAAAAAATCAGTAAGATGACTTTGGATGAAAAGGGTATTCGAATGATAAAAACATGAAGATAACAGCATAAAAGGTATAAGAATTTATGAAATGTAAAGTATTCGGAGTAGAGGGAAAGACTTTTAAATGCAAGGAATCATTAAATGACTTTGAATGAAAAAGATTTTAATGTAAAGGCTTTTGAATGATATTGACATGAAGATAGAGGATAAACTAGACATGATAAAGAGTTTTGCTTAATCATAAATATTTGGTGTTATCATACGTACATTGTTCGAGCATTCGTTTCCCTAGCCATGTGGTATTTTGAATGTTTACTGAATTTTGTACAATAGATATGACACACGAAATCCTAACGCTAAGACTTCTATTTATACTACTTCGACCATAATGGTCTTGCTATAAGATTCTGCCACGTTCAGAACATGCAAAGCAATGCCCCTCTCTAGCTTCCACGCGTCTTCGAATGCTCCAGCGCATATATTTTAAATTTCGAACATCCCGCTTGCGTTTGAATTTCAAATGTTTTGGCACTCTTCGCTTCGAACTCATTTCTTGGACACAGCCTTGTTACCATTTCGAGACTTCTTTGAATATATCCCCATAACTGTCACTCGAAGCTCCGATCTTTGACATTCCCATTCGAAGCACTGCTTCTACCATTTCGAAACATGACATCTTGCTTTATTCCAACGAAACACCCAACTTGCTTTGTTTCGAACTGTATCATCAAAATCTTCAGCCAACAGGCAGTCAAGTCAAGATTCAAGGAATCTCGCAAAGATGCCAAATAGCCAGGGGCAAATCTCCATCTGAATCACTTGGGGCATTGGACGTAAATTCTAGCAACGAATCTTGTATGATCTAACAAACATCTTCTGGTAGGGTGGCAACACAACACTACCGACAGTGACAACTCCCTACACCCTGAGAGCGTGGACATAGTTAGAAAATACTGGGCATGAACAAAGACCCGCTAGGTTGGCTGGCCTAGGCAAAAATTAGCGCATCCCGGCGAACCAAAAGGGTTCGGGCAAAAATTAGGGATAAAAACAAAAAAAGATATGTACACCTGGTAAGCCGAAAACCTGAAAAGGCGGTTTGGGCAAAAAAGGGTATCCCGGTGGACTAAAAATCTGAAAAGATAGTCCAAGCAAAAGTTAAGGATTAAAGCGTACGATAATGTCCCGCCATCTCGTCACTTGCCTACCAGAAGAAGACATATCATTTCGATCGAAAGTTACCAAGAACCTCATAAGTTGGGATAACACTCAATCCACAAGGCCTCCGCGGGCACTTTCTCCAGCAGATACGGGGGCAGAAAAGTCTTGATGCAAAGTCATTGTCATATCCTCAGCATGGGTCCCGGTAACATCTACACTCCCCGCAGGGTAAGAAATACCCACAAAAAAATAGCGGTGTTAATTTTCCCCAAGCAGAGTTCATCTTTCACCAACAATAGAGGACTATCCCCAGTGGAGTTAATTTCTTCCACAAACAGAAGCTTTATCCTCGACAGAGTTTATCATCACCATCAATGGTAATTCATCCGCAGCCGAGGTTATTTCTCCAAGTCAGCAGATCTTCTAGCAGAGCATCTCTTCTCCACAGAGTCAGTCTCTCGTCGGTTTATTCTCCAGCAGGATCATCCTCCCAATCACCTTCGGTCGTTATCCCCAACGAGCGAAACTCTTTCATTCTCCAGCAGCAATCCGAGATTTATTTTCCCCAGCTAGAGAATATTATAAAAACATCACATTTCCATACATCATGACATGCGCATACGCATCATACAGCACAATCTCATTTATTTTGAGAACATCATTGCTTGATACATATCATGCATTACATACGACTAACTCTTTACATTTCAGGAAAAGATACAATCAAATTCTCACCAAGTTCAAGCTATGAAGCCCAGATCCGACCGGATAATATCTTGATTTCTACATCATATTGTGAAGCCTGGAGAACGACCAGATAACAATATCAAACACCGTGAAGCCTGGATTCGACCAGATAGTGGTTTATCTTTAAGCTATGAAGCCCAGATTCGATCGGATAATAGTTTAATCCCCAACAAGCCGTGAAGCCCGGATTACGACCGGATAAAAGCTCAGCAAGTACCATGAATCCTGGATTCGACCAGATAGTGGTACATTATAAACACAAGCCGTGAAGCCCGGATTACGACTGAATAACAGCTCAACAATTTATTGTGAAGCCTGGATTACGACCTGATAGCAATACAAGTTACTGTGAAGCCTGGATTACGACCAGATGGCAGCCAAGAATACTACGAAGCTTGGATTACGACCAGATAGTGGTATATCTTTAATACAAGTTATGAAGCCCAGATTCTACCGGATAGTATCTTTATTTCTCCGAACACCATGAAGCCTGGATTCAACCAGATAATGGTATGAGACATCGCGAAGCCTGGATTATGACCAGATAGTGGTAAGAGACACTGAAGCCTGGATTACGACCAGATAACAGTGAGGGACACTATGAAGCTTGGATTACGACCAAATAGCAGTTTACCCGGCCAATTACTATGAAGCCCGGATTCGACCGGATATTAGTAGGCCTAAAAATCAAATGGAAGCCCGGAGGGAACCGAATAACAACTTAATTCCTTCTGAAGCCTGGATTTCGACCAGATAAGAAATAAGGTATTGTGAAGCCTGGATTACGACCAGATAGCAGTACAGGACACGGTGAAGCCTGGATTCGACCAGATAATGGTATAAAGCATCATGAAGCCTGGATTACGACCAGATAACGATAAAAGGACTGAAGCCTAGATTACGACCAGATAACAGTACAAGACACTGCGAAGCTTGGATTTCGACCAAATAGCAGTTTACCTGGACAAATACTAAGAAGCACGGAGTCGACCGGATATTAGTGTGCCCTAAATTCAAGTTGAAGCCCGGAGGCAACTGGATAACAACTTAGTTCCTTCTGAAGCCTGGATTACGACCAAATAAGAATTGAGAAATTGCGAATCCTGGATTATGACCGGATAGCAAGTTTAATCTCATCTCCCCATTAAGTCACTGTAAAGCCTGTATTACGACCAGATAGCACTCGATCTTATCACTATGAAGCCTGGACCACGACCAGATAGTAGTTCATTTTCACATAGTCTACCAAGAGATGACTCCCCAGTAGAATAACGGATGACTGAAGCTCCTAAAATTCAACTTTTCTCTCAAGACAGAGAACATCATTCCCCAGCAGAATCTTCCTCAACAACAGGTATACGGGTTCTCGCTAAGGAATCTCTTAGACGATTGACACTCCTTCTGATGGCATCTTTAAGCCCATAGTCCGTCATAAATCTCCAAATGGCATCTATAATCTCATTCCCAACATCACAAGACAAATACCACTTCATGCGAGTGTAAATTTATGGGCACTCTAGTGTTCAATCATCTTCAACCTTCGGATCACGAAAGGAAAGCAAGCCAATCTACATCCTTAGGTTTAATAAGATTGAACAGGGGAAGCTGTTGTACCCCAAAATTTGCCCTCCCATATTTCTCAAAAACATTTCAAGAGAAAATATCAAGTTGCTCAAGGAAGTCCAAAGGTTGACCAGACAAACTCTCTCCTAAGGCAGTCTACCCCAAATTAGCGTTTCATGTTGCCTCAAGATAATTGAGTCCAAGGGATCCCAAATTGTCACTATTGTCCTAATATGTTCTCAAGATCATCCATGTCAAGTTTCAAGCCCTACAGAGAAAGTTTTCTCAGTCAATTGCTCAAAGGCCTGAAAATCGACTGTGCTAGGGCAAAAGTCAACTGTGGCCCACATATAGTCAAACTTCAAGAGTTTTGGTCAACATCCTCATTTTGAAGTATTATTCATCATTTGATCAAGGGTTAATCATGATTCATCAAGGATTGCTCACAATTCATCAAAACCCAATAGTTGCTAAATTAGGGTTTTGCAGGAAAAGTCAACTCAACTTTGACCAAGCATAACTTTCTCATAATTTATTAGAAATGACCCATAAAAAGCTCATTTTGAAGAGGATGAAATTATATACAATTCATCTTCATCTCCCAAGTTCAAAATATGCACTCACAAGAAGATATAAATTTGGACATTATAGGTCATTTTGAAATGTCAACAAAAACACCTTTTTTGTCAAAGCTACATACATTAACATGGAAGACATAATTGAGATGAGACCAAAAGAGTTGCTTATAGAACATCTCAAGCTTTCTAAAAAGTCCAAGAACACCTTCAAAGAGTCAAAATTGAGGAAGTTATGCTTTGGTGAAGTTGACCTTTTTTGCAAAATTGTCAAAAGTCAACTATGCCTCAAATTGAAATTTTTGCTAAATGGGCCTTACTTGTTGCACTTGTTTTAAGTTGGTAGCATGGTCCACGAGCCCTAGCTCTTCCCATTTGTCTTTATCTTATTTTTGCTATTTCTTTTGATTTTTATTGCAATTAAATCAATTTAAATCAAAACAAATCATGAAAAAATCCAAATCATTGAAACCTCAAGATCTTGTGCATGTTTCAAGTTCTATATACAGCTAGCAAGTGAATCAAATCATGCAAGGCCTTTGTGTGCATGAAAATATTGGTTTTGGCCTATTTTTGGAAAGATTTTCAAGTAAATCAAATGAAAATCAAAAGCCATAATGGATAAAGATTGAGAGCATAATTTCAACCCTAATCCAATCCTTGGTATATAGTGAACATTTGCAGACCTAAAACACAAGTTTTGGAGGCGTAGAGAGGCAGAATAAAACTTGAAAAAAACAAAGAAAAGTGGTAATATGTTTTGATACTTCTAGGCGTTTTTAAGGTCCTCTAACCATCTCATTCATTTCCTGGGATTGCAAGCAAGTTGTACCAATCAAGAAAAAGCATTTTCATGCGTTGAAACTTGTTGTAAGTGGTTCACGACCATGGCTTCTTCTTGAAATCGAATCACATGTTTCTGGCACTTATAGCATGAATTACATACATATTCTTACTCCTTGAAGCATTTGCAAACTATCCATAACATTTAATTGCATTTTTTCTAACTCTATGAAGATTTTCCATTCTTAGGGTTCTTGGTCTCGTTTTAGGGTCTTTGTGTACAGGTAAAATTGGGCCACAAGAAGGGCACCATCGTGCTCAGCAGGCCAAGGCGACTTGATTCACAGTCTTAGATTCCATTTATCATGCTTGTGTGTGATTTTGCAATGTGCAGGGTTTATAGTGACAGACACTTGTCCGTAGGTAAAAGTCTGTGACTTTTACCAACGGAGAGAGGACATGGACGACCTGCGTGGCACCATCTTACTTGTCCATTTGAATTCTGGCGTGTTTTTTTTTATTTTTCTCCACTAATTCCCTTTATTCCATATTATTGTTTATTATTATTTCATATACAACGTGCGCATGTAGCTCAGTTGGTGTGGAGGTGAGTGGAGAAGGCCACAAGACCTGGGTTCGAATCCCAGGTCCCCCCATTATTTCATGTTATTTTTATTCAGATAATCAGGTAAGCACACAAGGCATGAAGACCACCATGGATCATCATCTCCTAACCATCAGATTACCAACCATCCAGATCTTAAGGCCATTGCATGAGGGTCCACCAAAAGCTCAGTCAACGCATAGCACTGGAACATGGAAGGTCAACGTGGGTCAATTGTCTTGGGCCCAGAATTGCTATCCACACTCCCAAAATTACTTACAAGCAGGCCCAATTTTCATTTCCTTTTCTTTTATATTTCTTTAATTTATTTATTTATTTATTTTTACTAACATCAAAATTAATTCCTTTTTTCACAAAAAAATCATAAAAATAACATTTTCATCCAATTAGATTTAGAATTTATTTTTTTATACAAAAATTAATTTAATTAGTTTAAGTAATTTTAGGGTAACTTTAATTATTTTGTAAATAAATTTAAAACAAGTTAGAAATTAGGGTTTTGTTTAATTTAAATTCTATTTTCTTTTTTCTTAAAAATAACAAAATACAAAAATAGGCCATGTAAATTATTTTCTTTAAATTAATTTAATTACTAATTAGATTTGTATTTAATTTAAAAACCTTATTCTTTTTCTTAAAAATAATCAAAAACAACAAAAATAATCTTTTTCTTTTAATTAGGTTAGACGGGGTCAAAACCCCATTTCTCTATCATTCTCGATTCATCGCGCTTATTTATTTTTACCATATTGATGTAATTGCTCACAAGATGTAATAGATTAATTATGGCCTTTTTCGTTCATTTATCGCTTTTTTTTATGAGTTATTTTTGGCTATGTAATTAATACCCGAAGCCTTGTAATAGCGTAGCTTTACTTTCCGCACTTTAATTTCCGCAAAATATTCAACTGTTAGATGTATGATATTAGGGTTGCATGACAAGAATGTATGATTAACTTTAAAACGGTTAGCAACCCCTAAATGTGCAAAGATAATAATTTGAAATTGAATCACTCGCACATGCGCACTCCTAGGTTATACTATCACTTCGGTTGCCTTTGGTAACGGTCATTAAGTATAAGGTATTTTAGTGGTCTCTCTTTTGTCTCAAAGATCAAATTTGCATCAGAAAGGTTGCCTCGGAATTGTTGCCTCGAATATTGATCTTAAGACATTAGGGTTATTACTAAGACGTCCTAACATTGCTTTAGTGACCGTACGTCCCTTTCGAATTGACCCTTAAAACTCCAACGATGGTGCTACCTACTGTTGTACCCCAAAATTTGCCCTCCCATATTTCTCAAGACATTGCAAGAATAATCTCCAAGTTGCTCAAGATTGCTCAAGAGTTGGACAGTCAAATCATCTCCTAAGGAAGTCAATCTCAAATTAGGGTTTTGTGTTGCATCAAGGTCCTTACATCCAAATGACCTCAAGTGCTCCCCAATGTCCTAATATGTTCTCAAGTTCATCCATGTCAAATTTAAAGCCTTGCAGAGGAAGTTTGGTTAGTCAATTGCTAAAGAGGTCCAAAAATCGACTGTGTTAGGGCAAAAGTCAACTGTGACCTACAAATAGTCAAACTTCAAGAATTTTTGTCAAAATTCTCATTTTTAAGGTTAATTCATCATTTTATCAAGGGTTGATCACTATTCATCAAGGATTGCTCAAAATTCATCAAGACTCAAAAGTTGCTAAATTAGGGTTTTGTAGGAAAAGTCAACTCAACTTTGACCAAGCATAACTTTCTCATAATTTATGAGAAATGACCCATCCAAAGCTCATTTTTAATAGGATGAAATTTCCTACAATCCATATTCACAACCCAAGATCAAGAAATGAACTCACAAAAAGTTATAAATTTGGACATTATAGGTCATTTTTGAAAGTCAACAAAAACACCTTTTTTTCCAAAGATTATAACTTGAGCATGGAATACCAAAATGAGATGAGACCAAAAGGGTTGGTTAGAGGACATCTAAAGGTTTCTAAAAAGTCAAAGAACACCTCCAAAAGTTCAAAATTGAAGAAGTTATGCATTGTTGAAGTTGGCCATTTTTCCAAAATTGCCAAAAGTCAACTATTCCCAAAACTTCAAATTTTGTCAAATGGGCACACTTTTTTCCACTTGATTTGATCTTGTCACACTACAGACTTGTCCTATCTTTAGTCTTATGTCCATTCATTGATTTTTCTATTTTATTTTATTTTTATTGAATTAATTCATTTTTAATCAATTTAAATCCAAATAAAATCTAAATATTGATAACTTGGTATCTTTTTGATTGATATAGGTCTTAAATATCATCATGGACACAATCAAACTCGTATCAAGCCATATCATGCACAAAATATTAGATCTGGAATCAAATTGGAAGCTTTTTAATGGAGGATCATATCATATCTCCAAGCATTGATACACCAAGATTCAGTCCACAAAATTTGACCTAATGCATTGCCTTATACATATACAAGCTAAAGAGGCACGAAAAAAGACCTAGAGGCTGCACAATCAGAAAAACCAAACTTGGAAATTTGTCAAAAAAGCTTGAAACTGAAATCCTTTCTAGAGGCCGATTCAAAGCAAAATCTCAACGTTATCTTCTTGCTAGACATCCACTGAGTCTATAGCAATCAAAAGCAAGGTACCAGACCCTCTCCAACGTGCTGTAAGTCTTCTGAAAAACACCCATGTACTCGAAATCGTATCTTCTCATTCTTGCATTTTTTTGACAAATTATTGGCATAGTCATGATCCTTGTGTGATTTCTAAGATTTATGTATCATTTGATTGTATTTTCATGAGCCATAGCCCCATACCCGAATCTAGGGTTTTGGAAGTTTGTTTTTGGGTGTTTTCTTTGCAGGGAAAATTGGAACAAATAATGGACATAGGCATGTTCAGGAGGAAGAGACGAGCATGACTGTGGTCGTGGCTTGAGTTTTCATGGCCTAGAACATATTTTAGGAGCAAGCCACGGATTTAGCTGCGGATAAGAATCCGCAGGTAAATATCCAGGGGCCAACGAAGAAGATGAATGCATGGCCTCTCCCCATTCGTTGATTCAAATCTCGCGCGTTTTGTTTTTAATTCCAGCATATTATTTGTTTTTTCCTTATAATAATTCTTATCCAGTATAATAACAATTAAGTGCAGTAGTTGAGTTGGTAAGGGCGCTAGTACCAAGTCCAATGGGACCTGGGTTCGAATCCCAGGTCCCCAACATATTTGTTGTATTTTCTTATAGATATTCCAGCGTACCTCATGTTTAGCAATGCACCATGCTCCCTCAGATCTCCAAGCGTCAGATGGCCCCATGCCAGATCTGGTGGTCCAGATGAGAGGTGCATCATACTCCCAAGTCAACATGCCATAGAGAATCTGGGAAAGTCAATACAGGCTTGCACGTTTGGGCCTCAAACTTGCTGATTTCACCCCCAAATCAGGCCCAACACCCCTTGGTTATTTCTTTCTTCTTTTTATTTATTTATTTATTTGTTTTGTTTAATTATTATTTTTATTAATTAACCAACTAAATTATTTTCCTCATCAAATCAAAAACACAAAAATATATTTTATTTATTAAAACTAAATTCATCATTTTATTTTTGTAAATAAATAAATTAATTCAATTAATTTAGTTTAATTAGCTATAACTTTTAACATTTTTTGCAACAAATAAAATTAATTTAGATAATTAGGTTTTTATTAACATTAATCAAATTTGTTTTTATTTCTTTAAATATCCAAAAAAATCCAAAAATATCTTCTTTTATTAATTAATTTATTTATTTATTTATTTAAATAACTTAGTTTAATTCCATTTAATTCAAAAATAAACCAAAAAAAATCATTTTCTTTCAAAAGGGTCAAAACCCTAAAAAAAATGCATTCGATTTAATTTTTCGCGCGCGATCCATTTTACCATTGATGTAATTATTTTCCGGAATGTAATAGCTTTTAATTAGGACTTTATTTTATCGCTTTATTTAATTTCTGCATTTTAATTTCAAGGGTTGTTTTTGGCGATGTAAATACCCGACGCCTTGTAATAGTTTAGATTTAATTTCCGCAAATTTAATTCCTGCAACTCATAAACTGTTAGATGTTTGATAATAGGGAATGCATGACAAGATCGAATGTATGAACTTAAAATCAACATAGCTCACCCATGACATGTACAAAGATAAAATTAACCGAAATAATACACTCGCACATGCGCACTCTTAGGGTACACCTCACTTGGTTGCCTTCGAACGTGGTCATTGAGTATAGGAAGTTTTAGAGGTCGCCCTCTTGTCCAAAGATCATAGTTGCCTCGAAACGGTTGCCTCGGAAAAATGATCTGAGACATTAGGGTTATCGCTAAGGCATCTTAACATTGCTTTGGTGACCACACGTCCCTTAATCGAATTGACCCTTAAACTCCAACGACGACGCTACCTACTCATCAATAGTGGGATATCATTGTCTAAAGGACATTAGCACATATTGATTCATTTTTTGAGTAGGTAGATGGTTCTTAAGTACTTGCTCTCTTCAAAACAAAATAAAAACTTTTCGCACTTACACCTTTCAAACAAAAACTTCTTTCAAACCCACAAACACAAAGAAAAGCAAATTTTGAAAACACTTTGAGCAAGTACCTAAGAGCCCATGGATAACCATGGATAGAAAGGGTGTTAACACCTTCCCTTTCTATAATCTACCCCCTCGAACTCGAGAAACATCTCGAAAAAGGAATTTTTCTGTGCTTTTTTCCTTTCCTTGTTGGATAAAATAAAAGACGGTGGCGACTCTTTCTTACCGCGACATTTTGCAAAAACAAACGCAAAACGCAAACCAGCATTCCAAAAAACAGTCAGTTCTCTCCCACCGTATCACACCTACTCACTAATAGTAGGATAGCGTTGTCTAAAGGAAACGAACATAGAATAATTCTTTTCATCGAGTAGGTAGATGCTAGTAGGTACTTGCTCAAAACAAACAAACAAACTTTTCCACACTTACACTCTTTTCAAAACAAAGTTTTCAAAAACACTTCGTAACACTCTTGAAGACCGAAGCAAGGGTTAAATCGAAGTCAAACAAAAACTCTTTTCAGATCAACCACACACAAGCAAATTTAAAAATGATGAGCAAGTACCTAAGAGCCCGTGGAAAACCACTGATAGAAAGGGTGCTAATACTTTCCCTTTCTATAATCTACCCCCCGTACTCAAAATCTCGAAAAAGAAATTTTTCTGTGCTTTTTTCCTTTCCTGTTGGATAAAATAAATGTCGATGACGACTCTTGCTTACCGCGACATTTTGAAAACACAAACGCAAAACGCAAACTAGCATTTACAATAGTCCGGTTCTGGCCACCGTATCACACATAATATGGCCATTTTTGTAAGGCAACCAAGTGGATTTACCCTAAGGGTGTTTGTGTGCAAGTGTATTAATTTTCATGCTTGATTTGTCTTTGATTAGGGTTTCCTATTGATTGGTTTTAGTCTTTCCATACAAAACCCTAATTACTAGCATTTGTATATAAAGCTATAAATTGTGGAAATTAAAATTACTACGCTAGTACAATACTTAAGGGAGGGGGTGAACAAATTACAAATGGGGAACATTGCAAGAATTTAAATCTAAATAATATTACAACCATATTGAATTTTGAATAAATGTACAAAATAAATAAATAAAATGCAAGAATGTGAAATGTAAGAAGAAATGGGATTTTTTATTTGGCTTTTTATGAGAAGAGGTTTTTGACTTAATTAATTAAAATAAAATAATTAACTTTAAAAAAGGAAAATAATATTAAGTTAGTAAACTAAATTAATTTAAAGAAAACAAGTTTTTTAGGATTTTTGTGGATTTAACTAAGTTAGTAAATAAAAAAATAATTAAATAAAAGTCTTAAATTCTAAATGGATTTTAATTTACAAGAAAAATAATAATATTTAAAAATTAAATCATCTAAGTATTATTGAAAAAAGGAATTATTTGGAGAAAATGTTTTTGTTCTTTTATTTTTCTAAAGAGAAATAAATTAAAAAATAAATAATTAAAATATAAATATTTTGGATTTTTATGATTAACGAAAAAAATAATAACAATAATAAGAATAATAGTATTAATAATAATAATAAATGAAAGATAAAAAAAGTATAAAAAAATAAAATAAAGTAAAAATAAAGTCAGAGAGGTTGATAAGTGAAACAGGGGGTATTGTGAGAAAAAAAAGTCAGGCCCAAAGGATGGCCCGGACACTGCAAAAAAGTGTCAAAAATGTGAGAAAATGTAAAAAAAAGCACAAAAGATCACGCTGGGGCTTGAACCCAGGACCTCATAGTGACAGGTGCGTGCTTTAACCACTGGGGTGGTGATACATCCGTTAACTTATGTCAAACCATAAATATATAACACAAATCTTGCCCTAAATATACTTCATCTTTAACCTCCAACCAGAAGCCGTGCAACTTGTTCATTTCTCAACCATTTGTAAAAATATAAACATGAAAGGTGTGTAAAATTTCACCATGATTCCAGAAATGTAAACACCTTAAACTAATTCTCAAAAACGAGCATGAATTTTGAATGGTACCAAATTCTGACTTAACTTTTCCAGGATGTTCAGATTCAAAATTCTAACTCCTTAAGCAATATAAATGAAATCTAAAGACATGGTTAGCTTCAGGACAATGATACCTACATTTCTTAATCACAAATGAACTATTAATGATGCATGTATGAATAGTTCAAAAATCATACAACTCACCTTGCAAGAGGGTATCGTGTTTTGAGTTTGATCAGCTTTTAGTGAGTTCCAATGATTGGATTAGCTTCCTCAAATTCCCAGGAAGCTAATGTGATGCTTAGCTTGAGCTGAAAGTGCCTGAGGAGTTCTAGAGAAGTCCAAGTTCAAAGATCTGTTTTTGAAAATGGAGGATGGTGTTAATGGTGTTACAGTCTTGTAACAGGGTGTGGGATGAGTTCTAAATGATGTTTAGAAATTTTAGGAACCAAAAGGCTTGAAAACGCACGAGGGAGATGTGAGTTTCAAACTTTTGGTCAAGTTAGGCAACAATGGAGGTATGTGATGTAGTTCTGAGTTCTTGGTGTTTTTAGGGGTCAAGCATGCATGTTATTTGTTGCAAATGACTTATGTATGTATAAGAAAAAGGTTGGAGAGCTATTGCACAAAGGATTTATGAGTCATAGAGTTATGGCTAGGTTGCTTGATTTTGAAGAAAAGTGAATGTATGGTTCCAAGAGGAAGTACAAGCATGGGTTGAGTGATTGTCAGGCTTGGGACAAACTTCTCTAGAGTTATGGGACATGTATGATCAGAAGAAAACCATTGCAAGGCTCAAGAACAAGTTTTGTGCATTAAAGCTACTTTTTCAAAATGGCATTGTGCACTTTCTTCCTAAAATGGATATAAAGCATGGCATTGCATTGAATGCTTGAGTTGAGACCTCTAACAGCTATGCAAGCAATTAATTATGGAGTTCCTAACAAGTTTGAGGCCTGTAAAGTAGAGATCATGCAGCATAGGTTTGTAATTTGAATCTTGTTCATCACAAAATGACCTATAATTTTAGTTTGAAACCCTAACTCCCTCTCTTCGATTCTCCCTGCTCAAGAGTGATCTCAAGGAGTTCTTGGATATTTAGAAAGCTTGTAATGTGATCTGTAACCCCTATTTGAATCACTTTTGAAAATTCCCCTTGTAACTATATGAAAAAGTGTCATGAAGTTAAGTCAAAATCCTGCCTAAACTAGGGCAAAATTTCACTAAGTGTTTAATTTCAAAACCATGACTTCATGAATTAATAACTTGAGATCCAAGAATTTTTAGAAGAAGTTGTGTAAATAAATTTTGTAGATATCATGGAGATCTACAACTTTCATGTTGAAAGTTTCTTTTGAATCATCTTGCATCATGGTGAAAAATGTGCTCAAAGTTGTGAAAAAACATGAAGTTTTAAACACTTGGAAAAATTTCTAAGTTAGAAAACTTTGACTTTTCAAAATGAAATCTTGAATTTTTGATTTCTTGATGAATAAATTTCATATTTTGACATGTTTTGATGAATTGTGATCTTTGACACTTGATTTTGACCAAAAAGTCAAAGTTTGACTTTTTAGTGTATAGTAGACTTTTGATCAGTTTATTGAAAATTCACTATCAATCCAAATGATTTTGAACAATGTTTTGGGTCATGCCATTAGGTAAAAATGATGCAATTGAACTCTTGAGATCATGCTTCAAATCAATTGACCATTTGCTAGGTGAAAATCAGAAATTTCCTCTTCTCAGTCAAAACCCTAATTTTGACCATTTTGCCCTTTTGATGATTTGATCAAATTTCTTAAGGAATTATGGTCCAATCTTGATCAAATGATACATATGAGTTTATAATATTGATGTAGATGAAAAATTATAAAGTTTGACTGTAAATTGGCCATAGTTGACTTTTCCCCATAGCTAGGGGTCCATAATGATCCTTGAAAGTCATATGAGGCATTAAAAGTTCAATTATCCTTGTGCAATCTCAAACCCTAATTTTAGTCATCAGTGCTCAAAGAGGTGTCTTGAGCTGATCAATCCTTGTGCAGTCTTGAGCCAAGATAGATCTTTGTGAGAAAATATTTGATAAGTGAGAGGGCAAATTTTGGGGTACAACAAGTTGGATGCAGATAACCCCCGCTACGGAAGATGTCTTGATACTTGCTTGTAGTAGACTTCGGCTTCATGATCTTACCTTTGCCATTCCTCAAAGAGAACCCCAAGCCATCTTTGTTCTTGTTCACAGGTGGATCCACAATTTGTCCCCATACCTCACTATGACCCTTTCGCACAACTTGTTACGCATCCTTAAGCGAAACCATGGAATTCTCATTTCCTCTTATGTTGTCAATGGACAAGGCTTGGAACTGGGTTCCAACAGAAGCTTCATCCGCATCCACAATGCTGAAAGAGGACAAATGAGATTTCAATATTGCATGTTCCCCATTTATGATTACTACTTTCCCTTCACGTACAAATTTCAGTTTCTGGTGTAAAGTTGAAGTGACAGCCCTGCCTCATGAATCCACGGCCGTCCTAACAAACAACTATAAGCGGGAACAATGTCCATGACCTGGAAAGTTATATGAAACAAATGTGGTCATATATGAATAGGCAAGTCCACTTCACCAATAACAGATTTCCTTGATCCATCAAACGCTTTCACAATGATGCCACTTGGGTGCATAGGCGTTCCTTGATATTTCAACTTCATAAGAGTGCTCCTTGGTATAACGTTCAAAGTGGATCCATTATCAATCAGCACATTAGATAGTGAATCATTCTTGCAATTCATAGAGATGTGGAGAGCCAGATTGTGATTCCTTTCTTCATTTGGTAATTCATCATCGCAGAAACTCAAATTGTTACATGACGTAATCTTCCTTATTACGCTGCTGAGTTGGTCTATAGGCATATCACTCTCCATAAAATCTTGGTCCAATACTCTCATCAAGGATTCTCTGTGAGCAGATGAGTTCATCAATAAAGCCAAGATAGATAATTTTGAAGAAGTCTGCAGTAGTTAATCTACAATTCTGTAGTAACTCATATTGATTATCTTTAAAATACCATCCACTTCTTTCTCTAACATAGCCCCACTAGTCTCACCCGTAGCCTTCTTGGGTTCAACATTCTCAATCATTTTCTTTCCAGCACTAACATCTCCTCGAACAACTGGTACAAACACACGACCACTGCGGGTCACTCTGCTATTTTCAGCAATATTCCCAACATCAGGCATTGGCTGGATGGGAACTGTTGTACCCCAAAAATTTTCCCTCCCATATTCTTCAAAGTTTGACAAGAGTCATCTTCAAATGGCTCAAGATTTCTCAAAGGGTTGCACAGTCCAAATGCCTCCTAAGCCAGTCAAAATTAGGGTTTTGTTTCTTTCAAGGAATTTGAGGTTTTCAATGGCTCAATCAAGTCTCATGTGCCTGTATACATCCTCAAGCACCTACATGCCAAGTTTTAAGACTCATAATGCCAGTTTGCACAGTTAAAAGCTTCATGTGCTTCACAATCAACTGTAGGGGTAAAATGGTCATTTTACAGTCAAAAGTCAAGATTTTTGGTCAACATCTTATTTTGAATACACAATCATCATTTGATCAAGTCTTGATCATGATTCTACAAGAATGGCTCAAAAATCATCAAGATGCAAAAAGTTACTATTTTTGGACAGTAGAAAAGTCAACTGTATCTTGACCAGGGCATAACTTTTTCATGGTTCATCATAAAAATCCCATCCAATGCTCATTTTGAAGGGGATGACATTTCCTACAATCCATCTTCACATTCCAAGTCCAAGAAATGCTCTCACAAAAAGTTATCAATTTCTACATTATAGGTCAATTCCAAAAGTCAACAAAAATGCACTTTAAGTCAAAGACCATAACTTGAGATTGGTAAATCCAAATGACATGGGACCAAAGGCATTGGTTAGAGGACTTCAATACCTTTCCAAAATGCCCAAGAACATGTTCATATGATCAAAATTGAGCAAGATATGCATTGAAGAAGTTGGGAAATTTTTATGAATTTGCAAAAGTCAACTTTGCCCAAAACACCTTGTTTTTGCTAATGGGCCTCAAATTTCTTCTTGAAACTTCATCCAAGGCCTATGCACGACCCATCAAGCCTATTTGAATTTATTTTCTTATTTTTATTAATTAATTGGATTTTTAATTGATTTTAATTCATTTAATTAATTTAAAATGTAGGAAATACAAAGATTTGATTTGTTCAATCTTTTTGTGAAGCAAGAATGACCTAATCAAGCTGGAAAATTCGTGTGCAAATCAAAGAGACAAAAATCTCCAAGTTTGGCAAGTTTCTTCAATCAAAAAGATTCAAAAATATATGATTGCAAATCAAGTATTCAAACCATTATTTAATGGATCTTTGCCCAAGGATTTAACCTAATTCTCTTCCACTATAAGTACACAAGTCAAACCTAATGCATTGGACGTGAATTTGCTGCAGAAAAACCATAATCACATTCAAGAAAATACAAAGAAAAGTGAAAACTGTTTTCTGCCTTCTAGCACGATTCAAAGCATTTTGTGGTTTCTAATACCTTGCAGGAATTCCCAGAGACATATTGCAATCAAAACCATACGCTAAAGCTTAAGAAATCACTCTAAACAGTCGCACGGTTTGCATACTTTTTTCAGAATTGAAACTCATATTTCATGCATAATTAACATGCTTTAATCATTGTTTTGTGTTGCTTGAATTCATATGAAGCTAATGGTATTAGTTAATTGCATTATAATGCCCAGAATCACAGGTTACCATTGAAGAAATTTAGGGTTCATGAGTTCTCAAATTGGGGCTTTATTACCCAGGAAAAATTAGAACCTCTAATGCATATGGTTGAAATCATGGAATCCAGACGAACACAAATCCATACTCGCGAAATATTTATGTTAAGCATAGAGTTATTCGCTATTATTCCTCATGTCAAATTGTGGGGGTTAAAAACCCCCGCTATCTAACATGTATTTTGCAGGTTCAGTGAAGACGATGATGAGGTGGAGATACGTGGTTGGGTGATTCAGAAGGCGCACGTGTTTGTTTTGCTTTACAGCATAGTTATTAGTTTCCCAATATATTATTTGAGTATTATCTTAATAACAAACACAAGCAAGTGGTTCAGTGGATGGTGCACTGGCTGGTGATCATTGGGACCTGGGTTCGATTCCCAGGTCCCCCAAAACCCTTGTTTCTATTTTTTCCAATGTATTCACATGCAGGTTGCCCAAGGTGGTACACCATGCACTCTCACATCCTAAGCGCCATGTGGCTGCCAGCATAGATCCAAAGGCCTGGATTGGAAGACCATGGTACTCCCAGTCAAAGCATGCGCTGGACAATCCAAGAAATTCAATGGAATGAATAGCTTAATGGGCCAGAATTTCCAACCACACCTCCTAATGGGTCAACACCCCCCCTGGGTTCTTTTTCTTTCTTTCTTTATATTTTCCTTTTTATTTTTTTTATTCTAATTAATAACTATAATTATTTTTATTACTTAAGTTAACCAAATTAATTTTTCATAATAAATTCAGAAACCTAAAATATTATTTATTTTTATTATTTATTAATTTCACTATTAATTATTATTTTGTAAATAAATTCTAACAAATTAATTTAGTATTAATTAGGTTTAATTTTGACTTTTTCATAATAAATAAAATAAATTTAGAATTAGGGTTTTCTTGACAACTTTTAATTTCTTTTATTTTTATTTTCATGAAGACATTAAAAAACTAAAAAATATTTTTTTTTGTAATTATTTAATTAATTAGTAAATTGGGTTTAATATTAATTAATTGCAAAAAAGGACCAAAATTCCATTCTTTTCTCAAAAAGGGTCAAAACCCTAAGACTTTTCCCGATTCAATTTTTCTCACGCATGTTTATTCTTGATTCCTATTTTGATCATATTTATGTAACTGTTCCGAGGATGTAATAGATAATTAGGACTTTTATCGCTTTCTTTATTTTTTGCATTTACTTTTCAAGGGTTATGTTTTTGGCGATGTAAATACCCGACGCCTTGTAATAGCGTAGATTTACTTTCCGCAATTTACTTTCCGCAAATTATTAACTGTTAATTATGCATGACAAGACTTGCCTGACAAATAAAATCAAAACGTAGCTCACCATAATACATGTGCAAAGATAATATACACTGAATCCTGACACACGCACGCATGCCACTCCTAGGGTACGCCTCACTTGGTTGCCTCGACGTGGTCATTGAGTATAGGGTGCTTTAGAGGTCGCCCTCATGTCTAAAGATCCAGTTGCCTCGAAACGGTTGCCTCGGATAAAAAAGGATCTAGGACATTAGGGTTACCGCTAAGGCGTCCTACTATTACTTTGGTGACAACACATGTACCTATAATCTACCTCCCGAACCGAGAAACATCTCGAAAAGGAATTTTGCTGTGCTTTTATCCTTTCCTTGTTGGAGAAAATAAAAGACGGTGGCGACTCATGCTTACCGCGACATTTCGCGAACCAGCATTTCAAAATAGTCAGTTCTATTTCCGCCGATCACAGGAACCTCCACTCCATCCTCTAAGATTGTAGCATTGTATTTGTAGGGTACAACCTTATCTGACGTGTAGGGGATAGGACCCGACAAACTAATCACCAATGGGGTAACAACTGGCTTGCTATAATATTCAACTTCAATATGGACGGGTACCCCAAAACAAAGGTACAGTGACGCTTACCCCTTCTTTAACACAATCAGTCATTATTGAGTCATTTTTGGACAACAAATCCTCATCCGAGGAGAAATACTCATCTGCAGAGGCATACTCTTCATTCGACTCTTCTTTAGTCAAGCAAACCTCAATCAGAACAACTTCATGGTAATCATCCCTTTGACCAATAACCTTGATAACTCCATTATCTAACAACAACTGAACACCCTCCTTCATGATTGAACATCCTCGGGAGTCCCTGTAGCAAATTCGGCAAGATCCATACTGGTGTTCTACCTGACCAGCCATATGGCAAAAAGTAGCATGCAATTGCACAAGGTCCTCATTCATATACTCTACATTAAAAATTCTGAATTCTCCAGGACATCCAGAAACCATATTCACCTCCTCTTCATACTCTACCCTAGGCTTGATTATGTGGATGAGGCCCTCATCCACCATCTCTTGTAAATCAACCTTTATCTTATCGCAACCCTTTATGTCTGTACTGCAAATAGAACAACTGAAATGGTCATGCGTGTAGTAGTTAAATTCACATAGGTCTACATACATTTTCACCAAATCTCCTCTAACTAGATTAATATCAAAAATCCGGAAGTCGCCTGGACAATTGGCCACCATATTCACAGCATTTACTCCTTCATGCTTGGGTAGAGGATTGTCTTTCACATTAGGTCTCACATCCTTGAAAGATAGAATACCGGACTTCACCAATTTCTGCACCTCATTCTTCAAAGGATAACAATTCTCAACATTATGCCCTGGTGCTCCCTGATGAAAAGCATATGTCTGGTCTGCCTTGTAATACCAAGGCAATGGTGATGGTACAGTGGGAGGTGGTCGGGTCTGAACCAACTTCTTCTGAATCGATGCTGATAGTAACTCTGTATAGCTCATAGTAATAGGGTCATAACTCCCCCTTCTCTGATTATACCCTTGATTCCCCTGCTGGGACGGTCTCTGATAAGCAACGGTAGTTAGAGCTGCACCCACAACTGGAGTAACTGAGGTGAGTTGCTGATGACGCTGATAATTCCTTCTAGGAGCGTTAACCCTCCTCTCTTGCATAACAGCATTTGCATCCCCTTCCTTTTTCTTGGTAAACCCATAAAATGGCTTCTTCACACCTCCGGAGCCTTCACCTTTCGCTAAACGGCCCTCTCTTACAGCCTCTTTTAAGCGGATACCCATTCCTACCATCTCAGTAAAGTCACTTGGCGCACTTGCTACCATCCTCTCGTAGTAGAAAGCACCCAGCGTTTTCAAGAAAATCTTAGTCATCTCCTTCTCTTCCATGGGAGGAATCACTTGGGCGGCTACCTCACGCTATATCTGTGCATATTCTTTGAACAATACCCTGTCTTTCTGAACCATGGCCCTGAGTTGATCACGGTCAGGCTCCATGTCCATGTTGTACTTGTATTGTTTGATGAATGCTTCTCCCAAATTATTGAAAGTATGGATGTTAACACTATCCAAACTCATATACCACTTCAGCACAACACCGGTCAAACTATCCTGAAAAAAGTGAATCAGCAGACGCTGATCATCAGTATGGGTAGACATTCTCCTTACATACATCACCAGATGAGCACGAGGGCAAGTGTTTCCCTTGTACTTCTCAAACTTCGGGACCTTAAACTTAGCAGGTATCTTAACATTTCGGACCAGGCATAATTCATTCACATTATGCCCAAATAGCTCTTTTCCCCTCAGGGCCTTCATCTCTCTCTTCATCTTGTCAAACTGTTCTTGAAAATCATCCATTATGTCATAAAGACCCAAGTCTTCACTCGGTGGATGGAAAGGAAGACACACATCATCGTTAACAAACGGAACCATATTCACTGAAGGAGGCGCAACAGGAGCAGCATGCACCACAGGAGGTGTCGGAGTAACAATAGTCTGAACAATTGGAGTATCTTGAGGACCAAGATTGAAACCTTCAGGTGAAAAATTCTCTAGAATTCCCCATGGATAACCTTGAGGCATACGGTTTTGAATAACAACTGGAGTAGCAAATACGGGAACAGTCAGAGCTTCAGTAATTTCCCTTGTTGGTTGAGGTTGAACACTTGGTGGCTGATTCTGAGCATCCACTAGAGCTTCCATCAGAGCAGTTAGATTGGCCATGCCGGCCTTCAAAGCAGAAACCTCCTCGCACAACTCGCGATTCTCTTGTTCTAAGTTGTCCATCTTCCTTCTGAAATTAGCCTGAGCGTTGTAGTGGTGAGTCAGCTTGCTGAACAAAGTAAAGAAGCTTTGTAAGACACCTGGATATGCATAACAAATGCAATAAATATGTGCAATATGATGCATGGTATGCAATGCACATGATTTTATTTTACTATTTAATATTTCAAGGGATTTAAAATTTATGGACATATTGCAAATATCAAAGTAATAACGCATTTGAAATACTGAAAAATTTCATTATAACAACTCCAAAATGGATTACAAGTTTCAATGATCCCAAGTACAAGATGAAAATAAAATCTAAAACCCTGATAAGTAAAACTGATGGAGATCACTCTATATGCAGGCGCTTCCCTGTGAGCCTGGAAATCTGAACCTTCAACCTCTGGTTTTCTTCCGCATACCTGGTGGCAACCTCCTTCCAATCACCTGAATCAGGAAGTGAGTAATCAGCATCTGATTGAGGCTTAGGAGAAAATAAATCCCCTTGCCTCTCCATAGTCTCTACCGCTCGACTCTCAAGGATCTTAATCAAGTCATCTTTCTCCTTCAAGTCTGCTCTATAGGAAATCTCTAAAGTTTGGCACTTATTCTTCCAAGCGTCCTTTTCCTGTTGCATCCTGACCAAAGCAAGCTGCAACTCTTCTAGATCATCTAATAGGGGAGGAGTGGTCTTCACAAATATATCAAGCATAGGTGTTTCCCGGGAATACGACATCTTCAACTGAATAGCTCTCGTTTGGACCCACTGAAGATATGGCTCCAAAGAAATAACACCCCTAGGTCCCAAATCCTTCATACTCTTCTTATGAAGATGACTCCAGGCTTTCACAATATGCTCCCTAGCTTCCCTATGGTCTTATCCCTCCTTCAAAAAGAAACTACTCAAATGAATACTATTTGGTTTATCCCTCATCGGATAACCGAGTTGTCGTCCTGCAAGAACAGGGTTATAGTTAATTCCTCCCTTTGTACCAAGAAGAGGTACATTGTGGAAACTACCACAACTGTCAATAATCTCTATATCCTGGTAAGCTCTATGATACCAATCAATATCCGAGTGAGTAAGTGCTATGATCTTAGGAGCCCAACGAGGTTCCTTCTTGACATCCCAAAAAGCATCAGACTGAGGCATATGAGAGATAAACCACCGGTACAACAGAGGCGTGCAACAGATAATCATCCTCCCATGATAAGAATTCCGAAGATGAATAGAGTAATAAGCATCATCCAACAATGTAGGAACTGGGTTTCCGATCATGAAGATCCTGATAGCATTAATGTCAACAAACTTGTCCACATTAGGAAATAAGAACAACCCGTAAGCAAGTAGAGCAAAGATGGCCTCAAAAGCGACTGTACTCTTCATCCTGGCAAAGTAACAAGCTTTCTCTAATAAGAACTGAGCTGGTAATCCTCTTATCCCTCCTTTGTTAGTCATATGGGCTTCCACCTCAGACTTCCCCAGATGAATCAAAGCAGCAATCTCATGTGGTTTTGGCTCACCCTTCAAACCAGTAAAAGGAATACGAACGGTAATGGGTAAATCCAACAGATAAGAATACTCCTCCAGTGTAGGCATCAACTAATAGTCGGGAAAAGTAAAGCAATGATACATCAGATCATAGAACTGGGCCAAGGTCGAGAGAATACCCTCCTTCATCTTCAGCTTCATGAGAGGAATGATGGATCCATACTTCTTCCAAAAGTCTGCAGAACACTCAATCTCGGGGATTAGACAGATCAACTCATCTATCTTAGAATCCTTGAAATTGTACTTCCCGGTCTTTCTCTTTCCAGAATCCATGGTTAAAAATTACATGAGATATTCACAAATGGTCAATTTTTAAATCCCTTGAAATAAGATCTCTTCAAAAGATGCTTATGAGTGCATGGATGCATGATGCAGCAATCACACACAAGATCACACATATAGGGTTCATATGTTCAACGTCACGAGCATGAGGTCGAAAGTACTACCCATAAGGTATTGGTCTAAAAGTTATCACCTGCCGAACAAGGTTCTAAAGGTTCCCAGAGTCTACATCCTTCCTTCGGGTATTACCAACTTCCAGATTAACTCGGTAATTAGTAATATTCTCAAGAAAAACTTGTTCGAGCATAGTATCACATGACAACTATTTCCGGATTATTCCGTCATAGATTCCACACTACACCTAAAAGGCCAAAATGGGTTTGGTATTCTACGGTCCTCAGTTTCAGCAGGCTCCCAGGTTGAAAGCAGTACGTCTTCCTGATTACTCGGTAAACGATAATACAGTCAAAGGGGCCTCCACTGAGTGGGGGATCTCATGCCTCCTTTTTTGGGATTACTCCCTCAAAGTTAACATGACTATACCGCCCGTCCTATCTTAAAGTTTGCCCAAGTCCGGGTATAGGACTTATAAGTAATCACCAAGCACCCTGAAAACCAGGAAAATCCAGATAAACATATATACAACATATAACACATAAACAACAATAGCACATACACAGATACAAACAAAGATAGGCTCAACCCACTTAGGGATGGACCAAAAAGAGGTCAATCTTTCCCCAATGAAGTCACTATTTTTCTATAGCGGTAGAAATGTTTAAGACTAAGCCATGGGATTTACTAGACTTGTACAAATTAAAATAAAATCGCCACCGCACTTTATTGTTTCCAAAGGAATGGGAAAATAGCAAATAACCCAAAAAAGGGGGAAAGATTCAAGTTAAGGGGGTTGGTTATGCAAAGGAAAGGTATTATCACCCTAAACATCTATGGTACTCCGCAGGAACCTCTTTGTAAAATATGTATATTTTGGCTATGAAAAATGTTGTATAAAAATGGATGGTGGAGGTGAGAAAAGAAATACATTTTTATGGTTTTTGCACCCTCCGCGGTTGCGAATCTTTAGTGCTTACGTACCACCTTCCATGCAATAGGGGATCAGGGTACATGTAGTTCTCCTTTTAAAAATTTTAAAACACAAATGTGTTGGTTAATTTTATGAGATAAAACATCATCGTCATTGTCCGTGTGGAAAACATACCTACTACCCACAATCATGAGAAAGGAGAATTTGCATCATCTCAAAGTGGAGGATATGGCTTGGATTTTAAAATCAACAATGCCTCACTCAACACCCAAGTGGAAAATATCTCTCTTCACTACATATTGTAGAAGTATAGTTGTTTGCATCACTACAAGGATTGATAAGAGTTCAATCTTTTGAGAACAGTTTAAAGATAAAAGCCAAAGTGACAAAATGGTTTGAAATGAGATTGATTGACTTTTAGTCTTCTCACAAAAAATATCAAAGTATTATTAAGTTTATTGAAGTTTATTTATAAAAATGTTTTGAAAATGCATGGACCTAAATCCAAGTTTATTATGAAAGTGGTTCAAGTTTAAAATAAAAAAAAAGAAGAGTTTTCAAAAAGAGAGAGAAGATTTTTGAAATTAAAGAAGATGGGAGGAAAAGAAGGGACTATCCTAAAGCATAAGGTAAAAGCTAGGGATAAGAACCATCTAACCAACAAGAAGCCAATACTTGACACTATGAGCCAAGATAGAATTCTCATTCTTTGGATTGAAACCAAACAAACAATGATACTAGACCTCTTGAAAGAACCAAACTTCGAGTGTATTAAGTCTTCACAAAAATTGGGCAGAGTAACGGCTGTATACAGGTGAATTTCATATTGCAAACAAAGAGAGTAATCACAATAACCTGCATATAAAATAAACAAACAACCCAATGCCTTGAGGTAAACCTCAAGAGCTCTAGACAAAATAATCAGATAAAGTCACAAGGTCTCCAATCATAGGCCAAGGTTTCTAATTCTAAGTCCAAAAAGTCCAATGCGCTATAATACCAAGGATAGTAACCAAATAGTCCAAGTATCATTAAAGATTTTTAGGGTTTATGTTGATTATTAGGTGTTTTGAAAAAGAAAAGTAAAGCTCAAGTGAGCAAAAATAAAAATGACAAGAAAGTAAATATTCAAATGAGCAAAGATGAAAATGGCATGAAATACAAATGCTAAAAGTAAATAGTGCATAAAAATAAAAAGGGCATATAATAAAAATAAAGGAAAAGTCAATTATTAGTGATTAGTGGTTAGTTGGATGATCATCTTGAAACTTGCATTTGGAACTCATTAGAGGATTGGTAGAACCAAAGCCTCTACACAACAAGTTGTATTTGTTTTTTTTCAAATATATCATCCATTTGGAATCCTCATAAGTACCATTTAATGATCAACGATGTTTACGTGATCCGCGTTGACCAAAAGTGTTGTAGATCCATTAGAGGATTGGTAGAACCAAAGCCTCCACACAATAAATCTCAAGGTTATTGGATCAAAGAGATCAAATTAACATACTTGGGCTTGCAAACATAAGTTTGGGCCACAAATGATCATTTATTCGAATCGGGACAAAAGTTAGCGCTATGTTAAGCAATCGTAAATGGAGTTATATAGAAGTCGCACCTATTTTGAGGTCGGTCAATAGCAATTTATGCACCATTTGTTTTGCAACATGATATAGAGATCATGCTCCAATAACACTTAGTGCAATAAGAAAGGGATGAGATGAAGAGGGGTGAGAGAGAATATACAAACCACTTTTGAATTAAATTTAATCAAACTATTATTAAAACCATTCATCCATTTTTGTGGAGTTAGACTCAACATCATGGATCTAATGATGTTAATAAAGTTCATGATCAAAAATTTAACCCAAGATCAGCCAGAAAATAGTCACAAAATAATATTACATTTAATATATACAAAAAAAGGTTTTAAAATTTTTTTTTAAAATAGAAATAAAAGAGAAAAATATCAACTATGTTCAAATTGATCAAGAAATAAAAAGTAAGTCCATAAAAAAAATCAGAAAAGGACTCAAATGATTTTATAAATTTTTTGGTAATTTTTTAAAGTCAGAAACTATTTTTAAAATTAAAAGAAATGAGTAAAATAAACTAAAAATGATAAAAAAAAAATACCAAATTCAGAAATAAAAAATAAGTGAGGTCACCAATATTTTTCACAATATCATTGGATCGTTCCATAATTTTTTCAGAATTTAAAAATGCATAAAAGTATTTTTAAACATTTAAAACAATTCAAATAAAGTGAACATTTATAAAAAAAATACCAAAACGCAATTAAATTGTGAAAAAATAAAAATCAGAAAGAGAATAATCAAAAAAAAAATTCAGAATTTTTTTCCAGATTTTTTGGACTAAAAATGAGTTTTCTATGATTTTTTGAAGTTTAAAACAATTAAATATAAAAATCAGTAAAGAAAGTAAAAACCAAAAAAATATGGGTCATCTGATCAATGTCAAATCGCGTTAGTAAACAGATCAAGTGGACCTGGCGCGCTGTACATGTTATGGACTTTAGTGAATAATGCATAGGATCATTAATTAAATCAGATTTTTGAAAAAAAAACAGATGGCGCGCCTTCATTGGTTGGAAGATGACACGTTGGTCATCTTTAACCTCCAGCCAGTCCCAAAACCAGGTTGCTCAGTCTGTAAAATTAGAGCACGAGACTTATGTCATTCGCTTCGTCTCTTCAAGACGAAGACAACCACACCTTCGCGACAAATTTATATAAACTGTAGCTCAAGCAATTTGAAAGGAAAGTTTTGAAAAGGGATTTGAAATTTCATGGTCAAAATGTGTTTCCAGTAAAAAGCAAGTGTTGCGACTAGAACCAGGGCAATGAAAGCATCACAATGATATCAAAGTTTTGAAGAATTGATGAAGGAATCTACCTATTGAAGTTAAGTTGCAGAGCTCTAAAACTGGACTTCTATGGAGAAATATAGGGTACGATTCTTGAATGTAATTATATGGTTAGCTTCAGGGAAGATCAAAGAAGGTGAATTGATGGTAAAATTGGATCGAAAAAGGCTTGTATATGGATTTTGAAGTTGCTGAATTTTTAGTTATGGAACAAGTTTGGCAGGGTGATTTTGGCTATCCAAGCTTGAGGAAATGAATGGGGGATGAACCTCTATTTATAGGGAATCAAATGGAATGTCCAAGCGTGTGAAATGATGAAGTTTGGAGGGAAATCGTGTGAAGTTGCTAACAAGAAAAGTGTGACTTCTAATTTGATCAAAACTCATCCAAAACGCGCATTTTATTGTGCTAATCAATTCTGGAACTTTATTAAACATGTTTATAGGCAAAACGCGTGGAAAACTTGTGATTAGAAGCCAACAAAAGATTTCAAAATCTTAATTGAGATGAAACTTCAGTTCCAAGTTACCAACTTCAAAATCATGGCATTCTCAGCTCAAGGGGTCTTAGGGCATGATTCTTGATGCTTTAGAAAGATGAGGTTACAAGATTTACAATGGAAAAAGAATGGGATCAAATGGATGCTTGAGCTGAAAGTTGTATTGAGTCAAAGTTGGAGAAAAAGGGTTGACTTTCCATACTTAGAAATATTTCAAGTTTTTCTTCAAAAGTGACATATAATGTCTTGCATCCAAACATGGCCTTCCACTTGGATTTTGCTCTTGACCAAAAAAGACGGAATGAAATAGACCTCTTGAATGACATTTTGGGACTTGAACCATTCAAAATATCCAAAAATTGAGAGAGTTATGAATTGTTGAATTTGGCAAAAAATCATGAAATAACCTATAATCTTTTGTATCCTTAAGGAAACTTCCTTCCATTTTCTCACTTTGCACATAAAAGAAGGAATAAATTTCACATCCTTAAGATCATTGTGGAAAAATAATGGGCTCAAGGTGATAAAAATTGACCAAGTTATGATCATTTGAAGTCACACATAGGGAAATGGGGATTCATCTGGAGGACTTGTAATCTTTCTCCATCATCAAGTTTCTTCCACATGAAAACTCCTTGGAACTTTTGAAGGGATTTGTTGATAACCGTTTTAAGAGAAGCATGTATTTGGAATCACTCCAAAATACAAAAATATGAGCAAGATATGCTCCTTTGAAGTTGAAAACCCTAGCTCCTAGATCAAGAAACATGCCTTGAGGAACTTTGACAATTTTGAACAAACTTCTTGTACCAACACAAATGCTTTGTAAATATAAGCTGTTGAGGATGATAATGAGAACTCATAGCAACCACAACCACTTCCATATCTTGATAATTAAGAGAAATATGCATTTGTGACCAATGGGAATAAAGCCTTTTCCAAGCATGACAACTTCTCCAATCAATCCCTTGTGCTTTTGAACCAAATTTGATAACCTTAAAATATGGTGAACCAAAATAGCCTTACCATGCCATTTCCTCCAAAACAAATCCAATGGTGAGGTTTGAACTTCTCAAGCTTTATTGATTAGGGCATGGAAATAAACTCATAAACCCATAGAGCAACTTGCTAAATCTCATTGCCTTTACCTATATTAGTAACAAGCAAAACAAACCAACATTGCATTTTATTAATTAAGAGGAGAAATCAAGACAAAGATATTCATGATCATAAAAGAACACAAGTCAAGGTGCTTGGTGATTCCTCAAATAGCAATGCTAAATATAGGGAGGGGAACCAAGGATCCTAATGTGATCTTATTGTGAATGAATCAACATAGTATGATAAAGGGATCTTAGGGGGAAAAATTGGGGTACAACAGTATGCCCACTGGAGTGAGTACCAAAGACACCTTCGTGCATATCTTGCATAATTTCTCCAGCTTCCTTCTTGTCCATACAACGAAGCAAGGTTGAATCATGATTA
This sequence comes from Vicia faba, assembly GCA_948472305.1. NCBI lineage: Eukaryota > Viridiplantae > Streptophyta > Magnoliopsida > Fabales > Fabaceae > Vicia > Vicia faba. The sequence goes on from OX451740.1 coordinate 479,034,005, forward strand.
CGCTTGTATAAAAATCCGTTGCTCAAGAAGAACTTAGCCGAGAACCTCCGTAGGAATTTCTTGTCATTGATGGATTCCCCTTCAGGGTATTCTTGAGATTCAAGATCCCTTTTCACTTCATGAAACCAAGGCTTTTCCTCTACTCCATCAGCATCAATCTCATAGCAGTGTGCCGATTCGTCGAATTTTTCAATGGTAATTATGGGAGCCTCATTGTCCCATCTGACCTTGAACATGACTGACATGGTAGCTAATGCGTCCTCCAACTGATTCTCTTCTCTTGGTATATGCTCAAAAGTAATCTCCTCGAAATACATAATCAAGGTTAACACATGTTCTCGATAAGAGATAAGGTTAAGATGCTTTGTATCCCATTCTTCTTTAACCTGGCTGATTACCAGGGTTGAGCCTCCTTATACGTTTAAAAATTTGATTCTCAGGTCAATAGAAGCTTTAAGAACCATGGTGCACGCTTCATATTCAGCCATATTATTGGTGCAGTCAAAGCAAAGCCTGGCAGTGAAGGGCGTGTGATAACCCTGTGGAGAGATAATTACCACACCGATTCATTTACCAAGTGCGTTAGAAGCTCCATCGAAAACAATAGTCCATCAGGATCCTGGCTCAGGTCCTTCATATTGTCCAGGTTCTCCATAGTCTGTGACTAGCATAATGTTCTCATCCAGGAATTTGAAGTCCATAGACTGATAGTTGTCTACAGCTTAATGCGCTAATGGTCTTCCAGTACACTTCCTTTGATTGCTTTTTGAGTAGTGTACTGAATGTCATATTCTGTTAAGACCATATGCCATTGGGATATTCTTTCAGAGAGAGCTGGCTTCTCGAATATCTACTTAATGGGATCCATTTTAGAGATCAACAAGGTAGTATGGGTCAACATATATTGTCTTAAACGGCGAGCAGCCCATGCCAAAGCATAACAAGTTTTCTCAAACAGTGAATATCTTGTTTCACAGTCGGTAAATTTTTTACTAAGGTAGTATATTGCATGCTCTTTTCGACCAGACTCGTCATGCTGCCTCAATACACACCCCATTGAGTTCTCTAGCACTACTAAGTACATGATTAGAGGTCTTCCTTCGACTATTGGCATCAGAATCAGAGGTTCTTGTAGATATTATTTAATTTTATCGAAAGCTATTTGACAGTCATCATTCCATTTTACTACTTGATCTTTCTTCAGTAGCTTGAAGATTGGCTCACAACTAGAAGTTAAATGAGAAATGAAACATGCAATTTAATTCAGCCGTCCTAAGAAACCTCTGGCTTCCTTTTCGGTACGGGGAGTTGGCATTTCTTGAATAACTTTAACTTTTGCAGGGTCAACCTCAATACCTTTGCCGCTGACGATGAAACCCAGGAGTTTACCAGATTTCACCCCAAAGGTGCACTTGTTCGGGTTTAACCTTAGCTTATATTTCCTTAGTCTCTCAAACAATTTATGTAGATGATCGAGATTCTCTTCTTCAGTTTTTGACCTTGCTATCATGTCGTCAACGTAGAACTCTATCTCATGGTGAATCATGTCATGAAATAAAGCTACCATGGCACGCTGATAAGTTTCCTCGATGTTCTTCAACCCAAAAGGCATTACCTTCTAACAGAAAGTTCCCCACTGTGTGACGAAGGTAGTTTTCTCCATGTCTTCAGGCGCCATTTTGATCTAATTATAACTCGAGAAACCATCCATGAAGGAGAATACTTGTGTTGAGCGGTGTTGTCGACCAGAACATCAATATGTGGTAGCGGGAAGTCATCTTTAGGGCTTTCCCTGTTCAGATCCTTGTAATCTACGCATATACAAACCTTGCCATCTTTCTTTGGCACCTGAACAACATTAGCAACCCATTGAGGATATGACTCCACTACCAAGAAACCAGCGTTGAATTACTTCATGACCTCGACTTTGATCTTTTCTGACATTTCAGGATGCATGCGACAAACCTTCTTCTTAATCGGAGCACAACCCTCTTTCCTTGGCAGGCATTGAACCATGATATCAGTATTGAGTCCTGGCATATCTTCGTATAACCAAGAAAATATTTCAACATATTTATGCAACATCTAGATTAGTCTGCTCTTGACACTGCTCTTTAGGTTGGCGCCTATCTTGACCTCTTTCTTGTATGTCTCGGTACCCAAGTTTACCACTTCGACCGGCCCTTCATGGGGTTGGATAGCCTTTTCTTCTTATATTAAGAGTATGATAAGTTCTCCAGGTATTTCACATTCTTCCTCACCTTCTTTCTCGGCTTGGTAAATCGGATTTTCAAAGTCATATACGACAATAGTAGAATCGTCATCAACGAGATCCAGAGTGGATGAGGATCTGCAATGTAGTGTGTGGGTGTGTGTAAGAACACATAGCTATTTGAAAATGCAATAAGATAAAAGAAAGACAGAGATTATAAAATTTTCATGCAAAACGTCCAATGTTTTTATTGAATGAGTAATGTTTATGAATTATCAACCCTTAAAAAATGAACCATTGTACCCTGAGTAAGACACAAGGTTTTAAAGTCATTGTTTATTACATAAACAAAAATCTTTTGAAAACAATAAGACATGAATATAGCTATTACTCCTGACTAAAGGAGATAGGAAATATGATTGATGCCTTCCAATTATCAAGTCCGTCACCAATGGTAGGGAATATCCAGCTGTTAAAGTCACAATCACTGTCTGCATCCTCTATAGCGTTGACCCCGTTGTTGCTGATACGAAATGGAGGTCCCCCAGCACAAGCGTGACGAACAGCCCTCTGACCTTCTGTAGTAAATCCCAGACCAAATTTGTTAGATTTATAAGGGATATCAGGAAGCTGATCCCAAATAGTACTACCACATTTTTCTATAGCAGCCTTGGCATCTTTCAAGGAAGCCATCTTGTGCGGAGTTTTGGTGATCTTCAGAATGGAAGAAACATCTTCAACATCAGCAGGGGAAATCACTTTAAAGGTTTGACATGGTGTTTCAATAAATTCTTCGTCCATCTCCACGTATTGGGATGAATTGAGGTGGATGATCATATACTCCTCTTCTCCATAAATAGTAACAACTTTTCCTTTTACATGATACTTGAGTTTCTGGTGCAAGGTGGAGGTGACAGCGCCTGCCCCATGGATCCAGGGGCGTCCCAATAGACAAGAATAGGTCGGACGAATGTTTATTACCTAGAAAGTGGATTCAAATATCTGTGAGCCCACCTTGATTAGGAGGTCTACCTCTCCATGCACCATCCTTTTCGATTTATCAAAGGCTTGAACTATGATATTGCTGGGCTTCAACACAACCCCTTCACAATCTAGTCGGTCAAGAGCACCCTTTGGTAGAAAATTCAGAGAAGATCACATATCAATTAACACATGGGCCAACATAGTGCCCCTTCATTCAATGGAGATATACAGGGCCCTATTTTGATTTCTTCCCTCCGGAGTCAAGTCAACATCGGAGAAACCCAAACCATTATCAGTTGTCAAACTAGCCACGTAGCTTCCAAATTGATCAGCCGAAATCTCTTGCAGAACATGGGCAGTCTTGAAGAACTCTACTAAAGCCTTCGCATGGGCTTCAGAACACAACAACAAAGATAGCATGGAGATTTTAGACGGGGTTTGCCACAACTATTCCACAATTTTATAATCACTTTGATGAATGATCTTTAAAACCTCTTCCAAATCTTGTCCCGAGGTATCCTTGACCATAGCTTCTTTTGGAACCTCCATTCGAGCAGGCTCTATCATTTGTTCTTTACCCCGAGCCTCAGTAGTTGTCTTGGTAACAGTAACTTGAGCAGGTGGAGAGATTTCCGGGGAGAAAATCCTTCCACTTATGGTAATTTTGCCAGTCCCCGCAATATTTTCAATGCTAGGATCAACCTCTTCATCATCTTCGTCTAATAATTCTTGTTTAACGTCTTGGTAATAAACATCAGACCCATAATTCCATGGAACAACCTTCTCAGAGGAATATGTGATGGGCCCAGGTGTTGTAATAATTAATGGAGTAAATTTAGGATTGGCGGTAATCCTTATAGGACCTTTGGAAGGGATCCTGAAAGGAGTACCAGAGATAACAGACAAATCTTGGCACAGATTCTCAATAGATGGAACTTTTTCAATTAAAATTATATGTTCATCCATCAGGCGTTGAACACCTTCCTTCAGCAACCCACAACCATTGGGTTGGACCGCACAATAATAACATCCTTCAACATAACCCGAAAATAAACCGACCTGTAATAGATTCTTCTTGATTATAGAGAGGGAAGTAACCACATCACTTATAGAGGTAATGTACAACACATCTTCAACAACACTTATGCCCTTGTCATGCTTGGGCATAGGTGCGGTGATCACATTTGGAGTCTCCGAAGGATCAAACTTAATTTCCTTATTATCGATTATATCCTGAATCTTGCTCCTCAGGGCCCAGCAATTGTTAGTGTCATGCCCAGGACTGTTTGAATGATAAACACATCTCGCGTTTGGATTATACTTTGGAGAGGAGGTGTTGGGATTCTGAGGAGGATCCCGCAGTGAAATGAGTTCAGCCTTCAGCAAATGTTGTAATGCCTGAGATAAAGGCATGCCAATTTTGGTAAATTGCCTCGGCGGAGCGTCTGGCCTTCGTCGGTTACCCTATTGTTGTTGTTGAACAGGCGCCAGATTGGAAATCAACACCGCTCCCACAAACTGATGGCGGTTACTTTTACTACGTCTCTTCTATACATAGACAACATTAATTTCCTTTTTACCTCTAAATGGCTTCTTCATAGCATTAGAATATGTAGCCATCAGTATCTTCCCATTCTTGATACCGCTTTAAATTCTCTCCCCAGTCAAAATCATCTCTATAAAACCAGACGAAGAGCTTCCAGTCAATAGATTAAATAACGGGCCTGTTAGAGTGCCCATGAACATATCCACCATTTCTCGATGAGTCAAGGGAGGTTGCACCCTTCCATCCAAATCTCTCCATTTCTGTGCATATTACTTGAACCCTTCATTAGAGCCCATGGACATATTCTACAGTTGCACTCGAGTTGGTGCCAGGTCAGTGTTATATTGATACTTCTTATAGAAAGTAACAACCAAGTCTTCCCATGTATGAATGTTGGTTCTCTCCAGCTGATAGAACCATTCCAGTTGAGTTCCAGCCAAACTTTCTTGGAAGAAATGGACCCATAACTTCTGGTCAGCAGTGTGAGACTGTATCTTCCGAACATACGACCTCAAATGAAGTTTAGGACAAGAGACTCCATCGTATTTAGCAAAGACAGGGACCTTGAACTTAGGTGTGATGACCACCCCCGAAACCAGACCTAATTCACGAAAATCCAATCCAGGTACCTGCTGGATTTCCATAGCCTTGAGTCTGTCTTCCAACTGCTTGTACTTGTTATCTGCAGGAGGATACTGTTCATCAGAGTAGTCTTCATCCTCATGAGAATTCTCATAACCCTGATTGTTCCTTCCTTCATTCTTGATGCTTCTACCATCTTTATCCTGGTTGTCATCTTCTTCAGAGGAGACATCTTCCACTTGGACTGGTTGAGCAGGACCTTTGAACCTTCTACCCATATAGAGGATAACAACCGGCTTCTTGGTCTTCTCTTTCTTGGAGACGAGCGCCAATAGCTCTTTGTGCCCCTGTGCCAGATTCATGAGAGTCTCTTGGAATTGTGCATGTTGAACATGGATATCCTTGACAGTTTGTTCGAGGGCCCTTTTTCTGCTGAAATAAACAACGAGAAAATGAGAAACCTGTATGTCAAACCTGTTATGAACTGATGCATGATATGTAAATGCAATGATTTCAAGGACCTTAGGAGATTTAAATTTTCTAACCAAGAGGAAACATAAACAAAGATTTTATTAGTGAGTTCAACTTACAACTGCCTTTTAGGCTTACAATGAAATCAACAAGGTCTCAAAGAGACAAAAAATTAAACTCCTAAAACCTAAGACTCAAGTCTCCCATGGGAGCTTCCTCTTTGTGTTGATGTATGCATTAAGACTCTGCTCCTCGTGAAGTTTCTTTGTGAGCTCCAACACTTTCTTCTCACTTGCATAGAATTGAGTCTCAAAGGTGTCCCATTCTTCTTTCAGTTGAATCCAAGACTTCTGCAATTCTTCAAGGTCAGTAGGCATGTCTGGATAGAGGATGGTGTGAGGAACGTCTCCTTCAACAACAGGCTCCATGATCATTGGTAAGATAGCTGGATATGGCATCATAAGGTTTTAAGCGCGAGCTCGTACCCATTTGAGGTAAGGATCCAGAGGGATGGAATTATTCTTCCCTAAATCCTTACCATCAATCTTGCTTACCATGCCCCAAGCATGTATAAACCTCCAACGATAACCTTGAAGATCACTTTCATCATCGAACACAATACCCTGGATAAGTGCGTCATGAGGACCATCTCTTCGAACATAACCAAACTGGCGTAGAGCCAAGGAAGAGTTGTAAGTAATACCTCCCCTAATTCCAAGGAGTGGAACATTAGGGAATTTCCCACAGGGATCAATGATAATGATATCCTCATGAGATAGGGGACACCAGTAAATATATGCATGAGAAAGTGACATTATTCTTTGCGAACATCTCAAACCTTGTTCATTCTTCATTATTGATCGGGGAAGGTGAGAAATAAACCACCTGGATAGTAGGGGAATACAACACATGGGAGTTCGTCTCCTCTTTATAGTATGAGTGTGAAGAGAATGCAGAATGTCTCCGGGAAAGGTAGGCACAGGATTACGCGTGAGAAAAATCTTGACGGTGTTCACATCTATGAGTTGGTCTGGATTAGAGAATAGTACCAACCCTTAGATTCGAAGAGCCAAGATATCCTCAAAAGCCTGGAAACTCATAGCATATAGGAATAGTTGCGCCTTGTCTATCAGAAATTTATCCAGAAAACCCTTGACTCCACTTCTCGTTTCCTAGTTAGATATAATGTCGGACCGCTTCAGATGTAAAGTTGCTGCAATAACTACTGGTTTTGGAGCTTCCTCTAAATCGGTGAAGGGCATCTAATCAAGAACATATACTCCAAGTAATTAAGGGAACTCCTCCATAGTGGGTTCCAAATGATAATCAGGAAAGGTGAAGCAATGATGTGCAGGGTCAAAGAAATGGAACATAACACTCATCATGTCTTCGTTAAAATCTGGGGTAACCAGACTGAGTATTCGACCATGTCTTTTGATGAATGAAGAACTTTTGGGAACCCTTGAGACTAATTATTTAAGTTGAGGAGGAACCCTTACGAATTTTACCCGGATAGTGTTTCTACGAGTGGAGGTTATAGCCTGCAAAACAGAACAAAGATAAATTCCCTGGTCCTTGAAATGGTTAGAAAATGATATCTTGTGAATGTTATGATACTATGATGTTATGTTAGAACAATTTAATCATACACAAGCAAAAAACACAAGGCTTTAGGTTAAAGCTTGCATGGGGTTTGTAGGTAAATACCCTCTTGAAATTTTAGTTGGCTCAACCTGTCCTAAAATAAAGTAACCGGGTTCTAGGAGTCTCAATATCACCAATCTTTCTCCCGGGCATTGTTTCAGCACAAGCATCTGATTTGCGACCGAAATATCCCGAGAGTCCGACCTCAATGAGTGTAGCATCGAGTACCAAACAACTTCAGTCGACACCAAAGCTGGCTATCTCGCTACCTTCGAATCATTAAGTTGTGTCAACTAAGGTTCTACGGTCAGTTAGTGCTTTATGACACCACACGGCAGCCCAAAATTCTCCTTGACTTAACTCAAGGGACACTATGATCGGTGGATCTGGAACTGACTGTTTAACGCTGGTTCGCGAAATGTCGCGGAAGCAAGAGTCGCCACCGTCTTTTATTTTCTCCAACAAGGAAAGGACAAAAGCACAGCAAAATTCCTTATGAGATATGTTTCTCGGTTCGGGAGGTAGATTTATAGAAAGGGAAGGTGTTAGCACCCTTTCTATCCATGGTTATCCATGGGCTCTTAGATACTTGCTCATTTGTGTTTTCAAAAATGTTTGTTTGCTTTTCAAGGTGAGTGGGTTTGAAAAAAGTTTCTTTGAAAGTTTCAGATCGACTCTTGTATCAGTCCTCAAGAGTGTTTGAAAAGTTGTTTTTGAAAGCTTTTTGCAAAGTGTCGGTGTGAAAAGAAGTTTTTGATTTGTTTTGAATTAGAGCAAGTATCTACGAGTCATCTACCTACCATAAGGAATTAGTCTGTGTAAATGTCCTTAAGGTAGTGCCATCCCACCATTGAAAGGTAGGTAGCACCACCGTTAGAGGTGTTCGGGTCAATTCAAGTTTGTAGGGACAGTGTGGTCACCGAGCAACGGTAAGACACCTTAGAAGCTACCCTTATGCCATTGATCTTTTTATTCCAAGGCAACTTGTTTCGAGACAACCGTTTCGAGGCAACCAGATCAATGGGACATAAGGACTTACTAAGACGTCCTATAGTCGACGACCACGTTTCGAGGGGGCAAGGCAACAGTGTGGTCACCAGAGCAATAGTAAGACACCTTAGAAGCTACCCTTATGCCATGTTCATGGAAATAAGGACTTACTAAAACGTCCTATAATCGACGACCACGATTCGAAGGGCAAGGCAACAGTGTGGTCACCAGAGCAATAGTAAGACACCTTAGAAGCTACCCTTATGCCATGTTCATGGACATAAGGACTTACTAAAACGTCCTATACTCGACGACCACGATTCGAAGGGCAAGGCAACAGTGAGGCGTACCCTAGGAGTGGTGTGTGAATTGTGTGTCATTTTCAGTTATTATTTGTCTTGTCATGCATTTGGTGATCTACGCTTGTTTTTATTTGGGCATACATTCTTTCATGTGATTATTAACAGTTAAAAGGTGCGGGAATTAAAATGCGGAAGATAAAAGTCCTACGCTATTACAAGGCGCGGGTCTACATCGCCAAATTAAACCAAGACCCGATTTGAATAAAAGTGCGGAAAGTAAATGTACTAATTAATATTACAAGGCCTTGGGGCAATTACATAAATTTCACAAAGAAAATAAGATAAACACGCGAAAAGAAATTATGTTCGAAGGTGCGAGGGCGTTGGACCCTTTAAAGAAATTAAATTAAAATTAAGAGGCAATTAATTATTTAATGAGAAAAGGAGTTATTTTTTGATGTTTTTTTGTATTTAATGAAAAAAAAAGATTAATTGAAATTAAAAATTAAATAAAACCCTAATTCTAAATTTGTTTTTAATTATTAAAAATTGTTTAAGTTTTAACCTAATTTAACCCTAATTAATTAAATGGCATATTTATTTACAAAATAATTAATAATTAATAATGATGAAAAAAAGTTATTTATTAAGAAAAAGAATAAAAGTACTAAAACCCTAATTTCTACATTTTTAGTTTATTAAAGAAAAACATTAAAAATAAACCTAACATTAAACTAATTTGGTTATTAGAATTTATTTACAAAATTAGTAGAAATTAATATTAATAAAACATATTTTTTGTTTTATGATTTTCTGGTTTTATTATGAAAAGAAAATTATTTGAAATAAATTAAATAAAAAGTGATCAAAAGAATAAAAAAAAATAGAAAAGAAAATAAAAGAAATTAAAAAAGATGTACAAACATTGGGGGGTATCTGCCCCATTTGGAGGTATATTTGCAGCAATGAGGCCCATTGAATGAGGCCTTTTTGACTTTTCAGACTTATGTGAGGAATTCACGTGATAGCCTTTGGATTGACCCCTGGTGACATGTGGCGTGCCAAGGCATTGGGCTTCATGATGGTCATTAGAATGGAAGCTGTACAGAAGCACGTTAAAACAAAATATATTGAATAAGTGGGGGACCTGGGAATCGAACCCAGGTCCCAATGCTTGCAACTATCCCTGTCCACCAACTGAGCTATGCACGCGTGTTTGTTAGTATAATAAGATAGAAATAATATATGTGAAAGCAAGCATTATACTGAAACCAAATAAAAAAACGCGCTAACTTTCAAATATACCAATCACATGCCTACAGCTCAGCGTCTTCCTCATGCCCTCTTCATTTTTGTCTGAAAATACAAACAGATAGCGGGGGTTTTAAACCCCCACTAAATAGCACAGTGAATAATAGCGATTAGCTTATGAGCAAAAAGAAAAAGGGCGCGATGGGTGATTCCTATTCGTCTGGACATCCTGGTTTCAATGATGTAGGTTTGAATGGCCAATTGTTCCATGTGAAAGAAACCCCAAAATTAGAGCTTTGAAACCCTAGAACGCGTCCATGGCAAATCTTGGTTCAAGCATTATTAATTCAATTAAATAGCACCAATGGCTTCAGAACATCATGGTTAGTGTTAATCAATAATCAAAATACATGTATAATGCGTGGAAAGTAGAATACGATCATGAAAATTTTTGTGAAAAGTGCAACATGGTTCTACCAATTCTTGAGGCCTGGCGTTTGATTCTTGATTGCAATCCCTTCCTGGATGTGTCAGGAATGTAATGGAATGGTTCTTTGGCTTGGAAAAGTGCTTTTGATGTGAAAACAGTTTCAAGCTTTTTTGGCAAAAATTTCCAATGTTATTCTTGATCTTGGGCGCAGCCTCCGTGTCCTTGTGATTAGGTTTTGGTTTGTGCATATATGTGGAATGAATTAGGTTAACCATCCAAGCCCAACAACCTTTGCATTGATGATTTGGATCCTTGATTTTCCATGTAATCTTTTTCAATCTTTTTCATGTCAATTATGCCAAGTTTGGAAGATTTTGCCCTTGTTGATTGGCACACGAAATATTGAGCATGTGATAGACCTATTTACTGCACAAAAAGATTTAAAACCAATGATTTGATATTTTTCTTATATTTAAAACTAATTAAATGAATAAATAAGAATAAAAATTCAATTAATTAATTAAAAATAAGAAAGTAAATCCCTTTGGGCTTAATGGGTCGTGCATATGCTTTGGATAATGATTCATGGAAAAAAATTGAGGCCCATTAGCAATTTTGAGGCATTTGAAGCAAGGTTGACTTTTCAAAATTCCCAAAAATTTCCCAACTTCCACAAGGCATATCTTGCTCAATTTTTAAGCTTTGATCATGTTCTTGGACATTTTGGAAAGGTCTTGAAGTCCTCTAACCAATGCCTTTAGTCCCATGTAATTTTGATTTACCAATCTCAAGTTATGGTCTTTGACTTAAAGTGTCTTTTTGTTGACTTTTGAAAATGACCCATAATGTTGAGATTGATAACTTTTTGTGAGAGCATTTCTTGGACTTGAAGTGTGAAGATGAGTTGTAGGAAATGTCATTCTCTTCAAAATGAGCTTTGGATGGAATTTTTCTGATAAACCATGTGGAAGTTATGCCCTGGTCAATTTGCAGTTGACTTTTTCAACTGTCCAAAAATAGAAACTTTTGCATCTTGAGACTTTTTGAGCCATGCTTTGAGAATCATGATCAAGAATTGATCAAATGATGTTTGTGGCTTCAAAATAAGATGTTGACCAAAAATTTTGACTTTTGACTGTCAAATGACCATTTTGCCCCTGCAGTTGACTGTTGAGCAATTAGGGTCTTTGACTGTGCAATCTGGTGCTGTGAGTCTTGAAACTTATCATATGGATGCTTGACCATGTTTGTAGGCATGTGGGACTTGTTTGGACCCTTGGAAACTTCAATTTCTTTGCCAGAACCAAAACCCTAATTTTTGACTGTTAGGAGGCCATTGGACTGTGCAACCCTTGGGAGATTTTGAAGCATGATCTTAGCAAACCTTGAAGAATATGGGAGGGAAAATTTTGGGGTACAACAGTTGCCCCTGTTCAATCTTCTTAGACCTGAGGATGTAGATTGGCTGGCGTGCCTTTTGTAATCCGAAGGTGGAAGATGATTGAACACTAGAGTGCCTAGAAATTTGCGCTCACATGTTAGCAGTGTGATGATGGGAATGGGCTTACAGATTCCATTTAGATATTGATGGATAGGAAGATGGGCTTACAGATGCCATGTTGAGAGGTGATGAATAGGTGGATGGGCTTATAGATGCCATCTGGGTTTTGATCGCGTAAGAGATTCCTTAGCGAGAACTTGCGTACCTGAGAAAGAAAGATGATTACCTGACCTGTTACAGGAGTTGGTCTTCAAACTCTTTGTGTAAATGTGCCCTGACTGGTTACAAGAATTGAATCTTTAAACTCTTCAGATGCACCCTCAGCAGGATGATGAATGGATCAGGGACGATTACTACCTCAACAGTAATGATGAGAGAACCTTGGGTGATTACTACCTCATCAGTAACGGTGAGAGAACCTGGGGCGATTACTACCTCAACAGTAACGATGAGAGAACCTTGGGTGATTACTACCTCAACAGTAACAATGAGAGAATCTTGGATGTCTTCTACCGAGTCTTCATTAGGAAAATCTTTAGGAATCGATTTAACTAGACCAGAGAAGGCCTTTGATTGGATAAGAATCAGAAAAATCTTTAGGAGTCGATTTAACTGAACCGGGCAAGGTCTTGAAATCTTCAACTGAGTCTTCATCAGGAAAATCTTTAGGAATCGATTTAACTGGACCAGAGAAGGCCTTTGACTGGATAAGAATCAGAAAAATCTTTAGGAGTCGATTTAACTGAACCAGGCAAGGTCTTGAAATCTTCAACTGAGTCTTCATCAGGAAAATCTTTAGGAATCGATTTAACTGGACCAGAGAAGGCCTTTGACTGGATAAGAATCAGAAAAATCTTTAGGAGTCGATTTAACTGAACCGGGCAAGGTCTTGAAATCTTCAACTGAGTCTTCATCAGAAAAATCTTTAGGAATCGATTTAACTGGACCAGAGAAGGCCTTTGACTGGATAAGAATCAGAAAAATCTTTAGGAGTCGATTTAACTGAACCAGACAAGGTCTTGGAATCTTCAACTGAGTCTTCATCAGAAAAATATTTAGGAATCGATTTAACTGGACCAGATAAGGCCTTTGACTGGATAAGAATCAGAAAAATCTTTAGGAGTCGATTTAACTGAACCAGACAAGGTCTTGGAATCTTCAACTGAGTCTTCATCAGAAAAATCTTTAGGAATCTATTTAACTGGACCAGAGAAGGCCTTTGACTGGATGAGAATCAGAAAAATCTTTAGGAGTCGATTTAACTGAACCAGACAAGGTCTTGGAATCTTGAACTGAGTCTTCATCAGAGAAATCTTTAGGAATCGATTTAACTGGACCAGATAAGGCCTTTGACTGGATAAGAGTCAGAAAAATCTTTAGGAGTCGATTTAATTGAACCAGACAAGGTCTTGGAAATAGCTGAGAACTTAACTGGATCTTTCCTGAAAGGTAAATGTCAGTCATATGCAATGCATGATATGGATCAAGCAATGATGTTCTCAACATAAAGGAGATTGTAAGATATGATGCGTTTATGCATGCTATAATGTATGGAAATGCGATATTTACGAATGTATGCTTTCGTCTTAGGAAAATAAATCCTTGACGGGTGCCAGGAAGTCACATCCTGGGCTGATGGTTGGAGATAGTTCTTCGTTTCCGCTGGGGATGAAGATTACAAGAATGAACCGGTAGGAGAAGATGCCTCCGTCGGGGAATAAACTTGACGAATAGATTACTCTGCAGGGAGAAAATTATTCTAGCGATCTTGCTGGGGAACAGTACTCTGTGGGGAGAGAGGTACTTTGCTGGGATGTTGATGGTAACTCTGCTGGGGATACCGTTGTTATGTTGGAAGCTTTAATAGACTCCGCTGGGGATAGGAAGACTTCGCCGAGGACGATCTTTCCATGACTTTTGGCTGAGGATAACCCAGTTATATCCTGGTGGGGAAATAACCTTTGAATAAAGCCGGGAGACGCATTCGTGCTCTGAAGGGGATAAGCTTCCTGCTGGGGAGATGATTCAAACTTTCCTGGGAAACTTGGATTGGACTCTCCTGGGGAAATTTGAGGTATATTGGGGAAGCGACTCCACTGAATGCCTGGTAGACCGCCGGGGAACAGTCTTAGACCAAGACTGCCGGGGATGCTTGTTAAGAATATATGTATGATGTGTTGGGGAATGTTGAGATCTGCTGGAGGATACCCAACTTCCTTAAGGATGACAGGATAACTCTGCTTGGGGAGAGTGCATGGACTTGCTGACTCACTCTCTGGGGAGTTAAGATGTATTGGTTACGTTCTTCAGCTGAATATCCCTTAATACCTTGGCGGACAGAGCAATTAGATCGTTTGGACAACTCATCCTTGCCCCTGTTTCTGAGGTGGGAGAGGAAGACCTGTGAGGTGCTGATAGTTGTTGATGGACCAACCTTCTTCTGGTAGGCAGGTGACAAGATGACAGGACATAGTCGTACGCTTTGATCCCTAACTTTTGCCTGGACCGCCCTTTCGGGTTTTCAGTCCACCGGGATACCCATTTTTGCCCAAGCCGCCTTTTCAGGTTTTCGACTTGCCGGATGTACAGATTTTTTTTATTTCATCCCTTATTTTGCCCGAACCCTTTTGGTTCGTCGGGAAGCCCTTGTTTTTGCCTAGGTATGTAAACCTAGCGGGTCTTTGACTATGCGCAATATTTTTTTTTTGACTATGTCCATGCTCTCAGGATGTAGGGAGTTACCCCTGTTAGAAGTGTTTTGCCATGACACCAGAAGACGTTTGATCAGGCAAGATTCGTTGCTGGAATTCCCCCAAGTGACTCAGGTGGAGGTTTGCCCCTGGCTGTTTGGCACCTTGAGAGATTCCTTGAATCTTGACTGGACTGCCCCAGATGATGGACAATGATCAGGCCATGCCCCTTGATTGGAGGTGCTTTTGTTCATTAGACATTCGTCGTGTGAATTTCTATGCTGTTCAAACAAATAGTCATATGCAAACAATGTTATTCTAAAAATGCAAAGCTTATGTCCGTCTTGAAGTTTTTTGAAAATGCATTTTTTTTCATAAAAGCAAGTGAGTTTTTTTTTTTGTAAACTGTGATGTCAACTCGTTATTTTACCGCAAGCCTTAAGGAGTCAGGATACCTTTCGTAACAGTATGCTTTCGAACTAACCCATGCTTCAGCTAGGACTTTTAAGGGTTATAACGTAGCCTGGTTCACGGTTCAAGAAACAAAGGATAAAGGCTCAAATTTATTTGTACCCACCCGCTCTTCGTGATGTTCTTCAAACCTAAGCTCAGTTGATCGTGCGTTAGACCTTGTTTGAGTCTTTGTCCTGATGTCCAATGATGGTTCAGATATTGATGATTTATCCTGAATAGGCAGTCATTTTTTGTTCTTGTTGAGGGTTTGTATGACCTCTTTCTTTTTGATTTCGCTATCCTTAAATTTTGCCTGAACTGTTTCTTTTGTGATTACAGTCAGCGGGATGCCCTAGTTTTGTAAGTCTCCTTCATAGGTTTTGACTTAATGGGTTTTTTATATTATTATTTTTTTTTTTGAGATATAATGACTGCCTATCCTTATGATTATTCGGAATCATCACTGTCTTCTGTTTTGTAAGGACCTCTTTGGCGCCATTTGTTATGCATTTGGATCAACTGAGAGAACTACCCTGCCCCAGGTTATGATTAAGGGTTTTAATTTTCGAAAAGAAAAAAAACTCCTACTTCTTTGGCTCAGAGGGGTTGACGAGGGATTATCTTCCTTATAACTCCAGTGTTTAGGGATTTGAAACAATGCATGTACTTCATCAGCGGGGTCTGTTCAAAAGCATACTGTAAAGATCGTGGTATCGTTTTCGTCATCCTCCCTCAAGAGACTTAGAATTTTTAATCGAGAATTGATCATCACAGAAAAATGAAAATAGTTTGCCATATAGTGAATACGAAATAATTACTTTAAAACAGACATGTGCAATGCATTAATGAAATAACAACGTTTGATATGAATAAAATATTTGAACAATCAAAAGAAAATCACAACTTGAGAAAATCTAATGAACAAAAGTCTTCTAGTCTCAGGGCTTGTTACTTCAACTGGTGCATCTTGTAGGGATGACAGGAGCATTCAGCCTGGCCCATCTGGGTGAAATCCACAGCACTTTCATTAATCAGGTCTTGGATCTTATTCTTCAGAGCCCAGCAGTCGTCGGTGTCATGTCCTGGACTGTCAGAGTGGTATGCACATCTTTCCTCAGGATTGTACTTTGGGGAGGCTGTGTTGGGATTCTTAGGAGGGTCCCTTAACGTCACCAGATTCAACCTCAACAATTGTTGTAAAGCTTGGGACGGTGACACGTTGAGCTTGGTGAACTGCCTTTTAGGCTTGTCTGGCTTGCTCTGATCAGTCTGTTGTTCTTGGCGAGGTCGTTGTTGGACCTGTGAAGTGGTAGCAGCTTGGAGAGGTCTATTCATTGGACCAGACCTTTGCCCTCTTGGAAGCTGTTCCATGACCTGGTCCCTGACTTGGGCTGGTTGCTTCATGTCTTGATGAATCTGACTGATCATGGCCCTTAGCTCTCCTTGCTCCCGAGCTAAACCTTGGATGAGAGCCCTTTGCCCCAGCATCTGGGTTTTCAATGTGTCTACCTCAGCTTGTAGACGTTTCAGTCGTTCGTCCTTGTCATCTTCAGGGTTTTGCTTGGCCAGATTCCCCATGAGGAGTGTCTGTAACTCTTCTTGCCCCTTGGATAGGCTTAGGAAGATCTCCCTGAACTGAGTCTCTTGAGCCTGAAGATCCTGGTTATTTTGTTGGGAAGCCATTGCTGAAATAAACAGCGGAGATGGTAAGTGACCTGTCAAAAGGGTACCTGTTATGCAATGATATGTATGTATGTATATGCAATGTTTTCAAGGATCTCGCGGGGTAAACAAGAAACAATTGTCAGAATTTGAATTCGGTAGCTTGATTGAAGGAGCTTCATGTTGTTGAGAGTCCTTCTTCAAGGGTCAAGGCTCGCCATATCAAGTGGGTCATAGCCTCTGACTCCCTTGGCTAGAGGAAAATAAATCCCCTTTGCCCCTTGCTGGACAGTTGGTTCATCATGACCTGCATCACAAGCCCTTGAGATCCTTGAAATGGATTAGTTCTTATGCAGGATGTATGCAATGGTATGATGTTATGCTATGCATGGGGTAAAGTAGGTAAACCCTGTTATGAGTCCCAATTAAGGACTGTAAACAAAACCTGCAAGAAACTCAGTAAACCCTGTTATGAGTCCCAATTAAGGACTATAAACAAAACCTACAAGAAACTCAGTAAACCCTGTTATGAGTCCCAATTAAGGACTATAAACAAAACTTGCAAGAAACTCAGTAAACCCTGTTATGAGTCCCAATTAAGGACTATAAACAAAACCTGCAAGAAACTCAAGTGTCAGTTAACAAGCATGCAAATAGTCAAGTTGGAAGGCACACAAGTCACACAAGAGAAGCCCTTAGAGTTTAGGCCAGCATGAGGTCTAGGTATTACCCTCTTTCAGTTTGTTGGTTCATACCTGTCTTATTAGAAGTAACCGGGTTCTAGAGGATCCCAATATCACTGACTACCCTCAATCGGTCATAACTCTAGCATCGCAATCTTTTCTTGCGGCCAGAACCATCACGAGAGTTTATCCTCAATGGGCGTAGCATACTGCTACTGTTCTATTGGCCAAGTTGTGTCATTTAAGGTTCTAAGGTCGGTTGGTGCTTAATGACTCCTCAGAAGACCCATATTATCCTCGTTGCAACACAAGGGATATCGGTACAGACCAAGGTGCCACACCAACGTAGCCACTACTTCACCCATGTTGGTCTACGCCGGACAGGTCCCTCACAGCTTATGCTACCTAACAGGGTATCCCCATATCCGGGTTAGGATCTATGTAACTCCCAAGACAGTCCCACAATAATAAAGCAAGCAAGTCAAAGCAATTGAAAACACAGTGATCTTAGTCCTAAGGTATACCTCACTTTATAAGAGTCCCCAGCAGAGTCGCCAGTTCTGTGATCGGTGGATCTGGAACTGACTGTTTAACGCTGGTTCGCGAAATGTCACGGAAGCAAGAGTCGCCACCGTCTTTTATTTTCTCCAACAAGGAAAGGACAAAAGCACAGCAAAATTCCTTATGAGATATGTTTCTCGGTTCGGGAGGTAGATTTATAGAAAGGGAAGGTGTTAGCACCCTTTCTATCCATGGTTATCCATGGGCTCTTAGATACTTGCTCATTTGTGTTTTCAAAAATGTTTGTTTGCTTTTCAAGGTGAGTGGGTTTGAAAAAAGTTTCTTTGAAGTTTCAGATCGACTCTTGTATCAATCCTCAAGAGTGTTTGAAAAGTTGTTTTTGAAAGCTTTTTGCAAAGTGTCGGTGTGAAAAGAAGTTTTTGATTTGTTTTGAATTAGAGCAAGTATCTACGAGTCATCTACCTACCCTAAGGAATTAGTCTGTGTAAATGTCCTTAAGGTAGTGCCATCCCACCATTGAGAGGTAGGTAGCACCACCGTTGGAGGTGTTCGGGTCAATTCGAGTTTGTAGGGACAGTGTGGTCACCGAGCAACGGTAAGACACCTTAGAAGCTACCCTTATGCCATTGATATTTTTATTCCGAGGCAACTTGTTTCGAGACAACCGTTTCGAGGCAACCAGATCAATGGGACATAAGGACTTACTAAGACGTCCTATAGTCGACGACCATGTTTCGAGGGGGCAAGGCAACAGTGTGGTCACCAGAGCAATAGTAAGACACCTTAGAAGCTACCCTTATGCCATGTTCATGGACATAAGGACTTACTAAAACGTCCTATACTCGACGACCACGATTCGAAGGGCAAGGCAACAGTGTGGTCACCAGAGCAATAGTAAGACACCTTAGAAGCTACCCTTATGCCATGTTCATGGACATAAGGACTTACTAAAACGTCCTATACTCGACGACCACGATTCAAAGGGCAAGGCAACAGTGAGGCGTACCCTAGGAGTGGTGTGTGAATTGTGTGTCATTTTCAGTTATTATTTGTCTTGTCATGCATTTGGTGATCTACGCTTGTTTTTATTTGAGCATACATTCTTTCATGTGATTATTAACAGTTAAAAGATGCGGGAATTAAAATGAGGAAGATAAAAGTCCTACGCTATTACAAGGCGCGGGTCTACATCGCCAAATTAAACCAAGACCCGATTTGAATAAAAATGCGGAAAGTAAATGTACTAATTAATATTACAAGGTCTTGGGGCAATTACATAAATTTCACAAAGAAAATAAGATAAACACGCGAAAAGAAATTATGTTCGAAGGTGCGAATGGCGTTGGACCCTTTAAAAAAATTAAACTAAAATTAAGAGGCAATTAATTATTTAATAAGAAAAGGAGTTATTTTTTTATGTTTTTTGTATTTAATGAAAAAAAAAGAAGATTAATTGAAATTAAAAATTAAATAAAACCCTAATTCTAAATTTGTTTTTAATTATTAAAAATTGTTTAAGTTTTAACCTAATTTAACCCTAATTAATTAAATGGCATATTTATTTACAAAATAATTAATAATTAATAATGATGAAAAAAAGTTATTTATTAAGAAAAAGAATAAAAGTACTAAAACCCTAATTTCTACATTTTTAGTTTATTAAAGAAAAACATTAAAATTAAACCTAACATTAAACTAATTTGGTTATTAGAATTTATTTACAAAATTAATAGAAATTAATATTAATAAAACATATTTTTTGTTTTATGATTTTCTGGTTTTATTATGAAAAGAAAATTATTTGAAATAAATTAAATAAAAAGTGATCAAAAGAATAAAAAAAAAATAGAAAAGAAAATAAGAGAAATTAAAAAAGATGTACAAACATTGGGGGGTATCTTCCCCATTTGGAGGTATATTTGCAGCAATGAGGCCCATTGAATGAGGCCTTTTTGACTTTTCAGACTTATGTGAGGAACAGCTGACTAATGCATACGGTGGAATTCACGTGATAGCCTTTGGATTGACCCCTGGTGACATGTGGCGTGCCAAGGCATTGGGCTTCATGATGGTCATTAGAATGGAAGCTGTACAGAAGCACGTTAAAACAAAATATATTGAATAAGTGGGGGACCTGGGAATCGAACCCAGGTCCCAATGCTTGCAACTATCCCTGTCCACCAACTGAGCTATGCACGCGTGTTTGTTAGTATAATAAGATAGAAATAATATATGTGAAAGCAAGCATTATACTGAAACCAAATAAAAAAACGCGCTAACTTTCAAATATACCAATCACATGCCTACAGCTCAGCGTCTTCCTCATGGCCTCTTCGTTTTTGTCTGAAAATACAAACAGATAGCGGGGGTTTTAAACCCCCACTAAATAGCACAGTGAATAATAGCGATTAGCTTATGAGCAAAAAGAAAAAGGGCGCGATGGGTGATTCCTATTCGTCTGGACATCCTGGTTTCAATGATGTAGGTTTGAATGGCCAATTGTTCCATGTGAAAGAAACCCCAAAATTAGAGCTTTGAAACCCTAGAACGCGTCCATGGCAAATCTTGGTTCAAGCATTATTAATTCAATTAAATAGCACCAATGGCTTCAGAACATCATGGTTAGTGTTAATCAATAATCAAAATACATGTATAATGCGTGGAAAGTAGAATACGATCATGAAAATTTTTGTGAAAAGTGCAACATGGTTCTACCAATTCTTGAGGCCTGGCGTTTGATTCTTGATTGCAATCCCTTACTGGATGTGTCAGGAATGTAATGGAATGGTTCTTTGGCTTGGAAAAGTGCTTTTGATGTGAAAACAGTTTCAAGCTTTTTTGGCAAAAATTTCCAATGTTATTCTTGATCTTGGGCGCAGCCTCTGTGTCCTTGTGATTAGGTTTTGGTTTGTGCATATATGCGGAATGAATTAGGTTAACCATCCAAGCCCAACAACCTTTGCATTGATGATTTGGATCCTTGATTTTCCATGTAATCTTTTTCAATCTTTTTCATGTCAATTATGCCAAGTTTGGAAGATTTTGCCCTTGTTGATTGGCACACGAAATATTGAGCATGTGATAGACCTATTTACTGCACAAAAAGATTTAAAACCAATGATTTGATATTTTTCTTATATTTAAAACTAATTAAATGAATAAATAAGAATAAAAATTCAATTAATTAATTAAAAATAAGAAAGTAAATCCCTTTGGGCTTAATGGGTCGTGCATATGCTTTGGATAATGATTCATGGAAAAAAATTGAGGCCCATTAGCAATTTTGAGGCATTTGAAGCAAGGTTGACTTTTCAAAATTCCCAAAAATTTCCCAACTTCCACAAGGCATATCTTGCTCAGTTTTTAAGCTTTGATCATGTTCTTGGACATTTTGGAAAGTTCTTGAAGTCCTCTAACCAATGCCTTTAGTCCCATGTCATTTTGATTTACCAATCTCAAGTTATGGTCTTTGACTTAAAGTGTCTTTTTGTTGACTTTTGAAAATGACCCATAATGTTGAGATTGATAACTTTTTGTGAGAGCATTTCTTGGACTTGAAGTGTGAAGATGAGTTGTAGGAAATGTCATTCTCTTCAAAATGAGCTTTGGATGGAATTTTTCTGATAAACCATGTGGAAGTTATGCCCTGGTCAATTTGCAGTTGACTTTTCAACTGTCCAAAAATAGAAACTTTTGCATCTTGAGACTTTTTGAGCCATGCTTTGAGAATCATGATCAAGAATTGATCAAATGATGTTTGTGGCTTCAAAATAAGATGTTGACCAAAAAGTTTGACTTTTGACTGTCAAATGACCATTTTGCCCCTGCAGTTGACTGTTGAGCAATTAGGGTCTTTGACTGTGCAATCTGGTGCTGTGAGTCTTGAAACTTAGCATATGGATGCTTGAACATGTTTGTAGGCATGTGGGACTTGTTTGGACCCTTGGAAACTTCAATTTCTTTGCCAGAACCAAAACCCTAATTTTTGACTGTTAGGAGGCCATTGGACTGTGCAACCCTTGGGAGATTTTGAAGCATGATCTTAGCAAACCTTGAAGAATATGGGAGGGCAAATTTTGGGGTACAACAGACACCGACACTAACCAATGTGTCACACCAACATAGCCATCGCTTCAATCATATCAGTGTATGCCGTACAGTTTTCACGATCTATTGCTAATTACCTAAAATACCCCAGATCCGGGTATAAGATCTATACAAGAATAACCCAGACAATCCTTTAAGAATAAATCAGGCAAGTCAAACAATGAAAGCATTTAAATGTGAATTATCTCTAAGGTAACCCCACTTTAGAGTTCTCCCCAGCAGAGTCGCTAGTTTTATAATACGGTGGGAGAACTGACTTTTGGTTTTGCATTTTATCGTAATTGTTGCGGATAGCAAGAGTCACCACCAAATTTTCTTTTATCCAATAAAGGAAAGGGTGAAAAAAACAGGAAATACCTTTGAGAATTTGTCTGAGTTCGGGGGTAGGTTATAAAAAGGGAAGGTGTTAGCACCCTTTTCATCCATAGTTATCTACGGGCTCTTAGTTGCTAGCTCACTTTGAAAATTCTTTTTTGTTCCCGAATATGTTGGTAGATAGCATAACAAAATTCAAAGTGTTCTTGTTCATGGACATATTTTCTGGATACAATCAAATTAAGATGGATCTTGAGGACATGAAAAAAATAACATTTATCACACCCTGGGAAATATTCTGTTAGAGTGATGCCCTTCGGGTTGAAGAACACTGAAGCAACGTACTAGAGGGCCATGACAACCCTATTACATGATCTGATGCATAAAGAGATTGAGGTATATGTTGATTATATGATTGTCAAATCTAAGACTGTGGAAGGGCATATGGAAATCTTGTTGAAGTTGTTTCAGCATTTGAGGAGGTATAATCTTCGTTTGAATCTGAATAAGTGTACTTTTGGTGTTCATTCTGGAAAGTTTCTAGGTTTCATTGTCATCCAAAAAGGAATTTAAGTTCATCCTAACAAAGTTAGGGCAATTCAAGAAGTGCATGCACCAAGAACTGAAAAAGAAAGTCATAGGCTTCCTTGGGCGTTTGAATTACATCTTCAGGTTTATTTCCCATATGATCGCAACATGTGAACCAATCTTCAAGCTTCTAAAGAAGGATCAAGATTATGTATGGACAGATGATTGTCAAAAGGCTTTTGAAATAATTAAAGAGTAGCTTCTTGAACCTCCTATCTTGCTCCCTCCTATTGAAGGAAGACCATTAATTATGTATCTGAATGTATGAGATAACTCCATGGGTTGTATTTTCGGACAACAAGATGAAACAAGAAGAGAAGAGTATGCCATTTGTTATACCTCAAATTTACCCTCTTTATTTTAACCTTGTTTGGCTTATATTTCATTACAAAATGCTCACATAGCATTGATTCTGTGGTTACAGGATCAGGGTATCTGTATCAAGCTTTGTCAGGATGCCGAAGACGTTTATTTCATTATTCGATGCATTCAGAGACTTCTCTAGGCTATTAAATCATTTTATAATCAAGTCACCATCATGCCAAGTTACCATGTGTTCTAACGCACCCTAAACGGCAGAGAAAATCAAGTGTTTCACTCAGTCTAGAACAATTCGAATTGAAAGTCCATTTGTTATGGTGAGTTTCAAAAATTGGTAACTTCTAGTCAGAAGAAGATTTTTCTATGGTTCTTTGGACATTAGAACCATCTCGGTGTTCTTTATTTGTTGTCTGTTCAGACCGAAGGCCAATTTTGTGAGGAACGCCATTGAAGATTTAAATAACCAAAGTTTTGGGGTTTGTTTGTCAATTATGGCTCGGATGTTTGAAAATTCGTAACTCTCATATGGCTCAACATTTCTGAATGGTTCTTTAGCCATAAAATTCGTCTTAATATCTTCTCCAATTCACGTGTTCAGGCCGATAGCTAATTCTTTGAAGAAAGTCTCCGCATGCATGAATACCTTGAAGATGTGCGTTGGAAAATACAGTTAAAAAGTGTGCTGAACCGTTATTTTTTAGACGTTCAAAAATTCATAACATTCGCCCGATTCAACATTTTTGACTAGTTCTTTATGCGTAAATTCCATCTTAATGTCCCACATGTTTTGTTTGTTCGGGTCGAGGGCCAATTTTGTGCCGAAGATCTCTGAAAATACGAATTACCAGAGAATTTTTACAGCAAAATTGGAGCTTTGGTTCACCGTTTCTCGATATTGTAAAAATCGTAAAGCTCTCGATTTTTATCGTATCATGATGGTCCTCAAAGCATGAGATCACAAATTTTGTTAGCTACAACTTTGTTTCATGTCTAGAGTTCGAACGGTACTCTGAAGGCTTTCGTTATTTTTCGTTTCTCAAATTGATCAGTAAACTAAGCTGCGCTGCAGATTTTTTCTATCTGATTTTTTTCCATTTAATAATATATAACTTGTTGTTGGTCTCATGTCGAGATTCCACACCGATTATTAGTTAGCTTGCAAATTTTGTGTTCAACTGCATTTGCTGACACTAAAAATTCAAGTTTTGTGAAGAAATTGATTGAGATTTTTCTTGGCCCAAACCAAGGCCCTATTGTCAATACTATATAAATTCTATTCTCCTCTCTATTTTACATACACACACAAATCATTTACTAAATTTCACTCTCACACCTCTCACAAATTTCTCTCTACTCTCTCAAAGATCAAACTCATATTCCTCTCAAATTTCTTCAAGAGATTCAAAGAAAAACTCAAGATCTAAAAATCAAAAAAATGCACAAACCTTCTTCTCCTCTCTCCCTCCGCCGCGATCACCTCCGGTTAGCCCCTTACCTCCACCGGTCCATCCTCTGACCGCCGCCTCCTCCCAGCGTCCTTCCTCCGTTGCGCTAACTGTCCGCGCTAGTACCCTTCATCTCTTCGTCGTGAGTTTCACGAAATCACTCCCTTAGTCCTCTGTGTTCGATTATCCTACCTCTCCTCCTCTTCTCTGATTTTGGTAGTTCTCCAATTCCTTAACTGCTTAATTAATTTTATAGATTAATTGCACAATTGATTATGGTGAATGATTGCTTATTTAGAAATTCTTGAATTGAATTACATTATTGAAATTGATTGGAGAATTAAATCACTTTATTCATGAATTAGTTTTGTTCAAGTTTCATGAGTTGATTTAATTTGAATCTTGAATTGGTTAATTATTGAATTGTTGATTATGTCGAAATCTGGAATTGGTTGAGTATTCGGTAAATTCATGAGAACCTTGAGATTTAATCCGGTTACATTTTGTTGATGTTGAATTATTGCGGATTGTGTCGATGTTGAAGTTTTGTTGAGGAGTAATGTTGAATTCATGAGTTGACATAATTCTTGAGTCGAATTGAATGGTAATTCAATTTTTTCGACATTAAATTCTTGATTCAAGTAATTATGTCAACACTTAAATTTTACCGTTTGTGATCAGAAAATCATGGTATCAATGCAGATTTAATTCATTAGAATTGTTTGAGACTTTTAGGCTACGATTCATGAGTCGATACTCGTTTTGTAAACTAATTTTTGGATATTCATCGACTCATGAATAGTGCTGCCTAAAATATTTAAATGTATTGTAATTGAGGCTTTAATTGTTGTTCCATGCGCAACCAACATGGTTTTGATTGTTTTAAGCTACCGGTGATGAGTTTTATTGTTTAAAATTCAAGTTTCCAAGCCATTTTAAAAATTAATGTGGTGTTGTCCTGGAATAAATTTCTCATGTACATGTCAATTTTGTTTTCATTTGATGATTACTTGTATATAATTGATCATTTAATGAGCATTGTTGTTGAGTTTCGGTGGTTCCGACACTATTTTCTGGCTTATTTTGTGTGGTTACATAGTGATGTCCGAGATTTTAAAAAACATGTAAGACGTTGATTTAATTTATGTCTGATACATAATTAGTCATTGTTTAACTTTTGGTTAATACCGGTATCAACTAAAGTTGATTTTAAATCGGCATTTTTTGCATTTCATGAAAGGATATGTGGTTGTCTGGAATGTTATTTTTGCATGTGCTCTTGAGTTTAATTCTTGAATAATACATTGTTGAGTTTAATTAATCAACTGGTTGATACCGGTATCAATTTCAGTTCATTTTAATTTGTCTTTGGTTGAGATTTTGCATGTTATGTCACGGCTGCCCCGTGTTTGTAAACACTTGTACGCGTTGATTTAATTCATACTTGTTGCATATTTGAGTTTGTTAGCATGATTGTGTTATGTTGGTACCATATTTGGTTGTTTTTATACCGGGTTTTTGTGTTATGTGGTACGATACGATAATGCTGCCTGATTTTTGATGTTAAGGTTCCAATGCATGTCTGGATTCCATTTCTTCATCATTCATCCTTAATTTAGGTAGTGACGTAAACACATAACTTCAGTTGTGTTTTCTTGTTATTTCTAATGTGTTTGTTGACTTGTGCAAAGTACTTTGAGAAGGCTTTCAATCATTCAATTATCGCTTGATTATTCAATTGAAAGACAATTTATGCCATTTGTGATACGGTGGGAGAATTGACTTGGTTGTTTTGCGTTTTATTGCAAATGTTGCGGTTAGCAAGAGTCGCCACCGACTTTTCTTTTATCCAAAAGGAAAGGTTGAAAAGAACAGGAAAGACCTTTGAGATTGTTTCTTGAGTTTGGGGGGTAGATTATGAAAAGGGAATGTGTTAGCACCCTTTTCATCCATAGTTATCTACGGGATCTTAGTCGCTTGCTAGATCACTTGCTTTTATTTGAAAATGTGCTTAGTGTGGTTTTTGAAATTATTTTGAAAAGGCGTCATCGTTTAGGCAAACTTTGTAATAGTTCTCGTTCATAAGAACGTATACAAAGTGTTGATCTTTTGAAAATGTTTCAAGTTTGGAAAATATTTTGAAAGTGTTGGTGTTTGTTTTTAAAATAAGCAAGAGTGTTTGATTTGAAATTGAGCAAGAAACTAGGAACAATCTACCTACTCAAAAGTCTTAGTTCATTTCTTCCTTTCCTTTGATATTGCCATCTTACCATTGATTTGGTAAGAAGCCTTATCTTTAGATGTAAAGGGACGGGCGTGGGTCATCGTATAACCATGATAGAAATGTTGTGAGATATCTTAGCATTTCTCTTTGAGGGACTAAGATCATTTTAAAAGGCAACATTGATAGCGTCATCGAGGGACTATTATCTTGTATTTTTTATTTCTTTTTGCTAAGATATTCCACATGCATAACATGACCATTTTTATAAGGCAACAAAGTGGAATTACCCTAAGGGTGTAAGTGTGCAAATGTGTTTGATTTACATGCTTGCTTATCTTGAATTAGAGTTTGCTAACTTGTTGATTTTAGTCTTTCCATACAAACCTTAATTACTAGCATTTATATAAAGCAATAAATTGCGAAAAGTAAAATACTAAGGTATTACATCATTAGGGGAGGGGGTATACAAATTTACAAATGAGGATTTTGTAAGAAAATTAAATCTAATTATCTATTACAACTATATTGAATAAATGTACAAGAATTAAACAATAATAATGTATAAATGCAAATGGAAAAAAGAAATGATTCTTATTTGGATTTCATGAAAGGGTTTTAACCTAATTAAAGAAAATGATTAACTAAAATAAACAAAACTTAAACCTAAATTAATTAAGAAAGAAATTAAGTTAAAAATGTTTTTAGGGTTTTTTTGTAAAAAAGGTTTTAAGTTAATAAAATAAAAATGAAAATTAATTAATTAAAATAAACCTAAATTCCAAGTTAATTTTAATTAAGAAACTAAAATAATATAATAATTAACCCTAAGTCTAAATATTTATTATTTAAAAAAATGAGAAATTAATTTGTTTAAAAAAATGTTTTTTTTAGTCTTTTGTTTTATGGAGAAAATAAAATATATATAAGTGTAAATAATAAAATATTTTTATATTTTTTATTAATAAAATAATAATAATAATAATATAATAAAGAAAAAAAAGAAATAGAATAAGAAAAAAGAAAATAATAAAAGAAAATGGGCCAGGGGTGCAAAAGTAGTCAGGGGTTAGAAAAAAGAGCAAAAATGGAAGGCCCATCTGTTTGGAGGCCCAGCGCCTGTTTACTGAACAAAAAAGAAAAGAAAAATCTAAAAAAGGAGCAAAAGGGTACCATTGGGGCTCGAACCCAGATCCCAAAGGTTAACAGGTGCATGCTTTACCACTGGGGTGGCTATACATCTGTTGATATAAACAAAACAATAAATATGTAACATAAGTTATGCCCTGAATACAACTTCATCTTCAACCTCCAGCCATGGATCTTGTAACTTCACCATTTCTCAATAAAAATGAAAAGTGAAAACATGAAAGTTGCTCCATTTTTCCATACGAATCCAACCATATAAATATCATAAGCTATAAATCAAAGATGAATGAGAATTTTTGAAAGTACCAAATTCTGACCTAAATATTACAGAAAGTTCAATCCTAAAATTCTCCTAGCTCAATCAATATAAATGAAATCTATAGACATGTATAGTTTCAGGGAAATGATGTCTACATTTTATCTTCACAAATACAAACCTAACAATGCCTAAATAAGAAGATAGAAGTTCAAGAAAAATACCTCAAAACTGGAAACCGTGAAATGAGTTTGAGCTTGATTCAAGGTTCTGCAAAGATCACGTTAGCTTCCTTGAGTCTCTAGGAAGCTAATGCAATGCTTAGCTTGATTTGAGAGTGGATAAAATGGCCTGGAGAAGCCAAGTTACAGACCCCTGTTTTTGAGCTTGGACAATGGTGAAAATGGTGTTACAGTTTAGGAACAGGTATTGGGATGAGTTTTATTTGAAGTAAGGAAGCTTTTGAGATGATTTGGAGAGTAAACGCACGTGTGGTTTGAGAGATTGGGGTTTTTGGTTAGGTCTTGCACAACAATGGAGTTTTTGTGCAATCTGAGTTTTCAAGGAGTTTTGGAGTTTTTCTAATTGCGCCTTTGCTTGAAATAGATTTGTGTGTATGTATGGAAAAGGTTTTAGATCAAATGCACTCAAGACTTCTGAGTTTTAGCCTTTTGGCACTATAACTTGCTTTTGAAGAAAAGTGAAAAGACAAATCTCCAAGTATTATACAAGCATGTTCTGAGTTCCAAAAGGCCTTAGACACATTGATTTTGGTTTATAGGGTTGTGTGTGCATAAAGAACAAGTTAGAAGCTCAATACAAGTTGACTTTGTGATTAAAGCAACTTTTCAAGAATGGAATGGTAACTTTGTGCCATAAATGGAAACGCAACTTGGATAATGGCTCAAATGCTTGGACAATGGCTCTATCAGTTTGTAAGCATTTAATTATGGAGTTAAAAACAAGTTTGAGGACTGCAAAGAAAATATTATGCAGCCTAAAATGGATTTGGTTCATGTGTTCATCAAGAAATGGCTTGTAATTCAAGTTTGAAAACCCTAAATTCTTGCCTTCGATTATTCTTGCTCAAACATGATCTCAATGAGTTATTAGACATTTTTGAAAGCTTGTAACATCCTCTATAACCTCTATGTTGGACATTTTTAAAAATTAATCTTGGAACTATGTGAAAAATTGCCATGAAGTTAGGTCAAAATCCTGCCTATACTAGGGCAAGATTTCACTAAGTTTCCAAGTTTCATGAACATGTATTCACAAAATCATAACTTGAAATACATGAATTTCTAGGAGAAGTTGTGTTCTACCATGTTTTAGATCTCATTGGGATCTACAACTTTCATGTTGTAAGTTTCCTTTGAATCATCTTGCATCATGGTGGAAATTTGGGTCAAAGTTATGAAAAAATATGAAATTTTCAACACTTAGAAAAATTTCTAAGTTTAGAAATTTTGACTTTTCAAAATGAAATCTTGACTTTTTGATTTATTGATTAAAAATTTTCATATTTGGACATGTCTTTATGAATTATGATCTTTAATATTTGATTTTGATCAAAAAGTCAAAGTTTGACTTTTTAGTGTACAGTTAACTTTTCATCAGTTGACTGAAAATCATCTGTCAACCAATTGATCTTGAGCAATATTTTGAACCATGTAATTAGGTCAAAATGAAGTATTTGAATCCTTGAGAACATTTCTGAAACCAATAAGTTATTTGCTAGGTCAAAAATAAAAAATTGCACCTTCTCAATCAAAACCCTAATTTTGACCATTTTGCCCTTTTGATGATCTGATCAAATTTCTTAAGGAATTGTGATACAAACTTGACCAAATGACATATATGAGTTAATATTGTTGATATGGACCAAAAATTATGAAGTTTGAATGTAAATTGACCACAATTGACTTTTTCCCCAATACAACTGATTTTTAGGTCAACTGATCAATTGACTGAGCAAAAATGTGATCCAAGACTTGAAACTTGACATGAGCAATCTTGAGAGTCCAAAATGATCCATGAAAGTAATATGAGGCATTAAAAGTCCATTTATCCTTGTTCAATCCCAAACCCTAATTTTCAGTCATCAGTGCTTGAGGAGGTGTCTTGAGTTGATCAACCCTTGTGTAGTGTTGAACCAAAGGAGATCATGTGAGAGATTACTTGAGAAATGAGAGAAAAAATTTTGGGGTACAATAACTGCCCCTATTAAATCTTCTTAAACCTGAAGAGTTAGATTGGCGGATCCTTCATTCGTGACTTGAAGGTGGAAGATGATTGAACACTAGAGTGCCCAGAAATTTACACTCGAAGATGTATTGTGAATGGGCTTATAGATGCCATTTGGAGGGATATTGGTAAACACTGGAAGAAGTATCAACATAAATCTTTGGTCGATTAGACTAAAACTTGATGTTCTACCTGTGGGAAGAGGGTTAGTTAAATGCAGATGTATGCATAATGTTCATAAGATGTGGTATTATGTTAAATGCATTTTGTATGTACATGATATGATGTATGACTATGGGATGCATGTTTGTCTGGAAAAATAAATCCCTGACTACTACTGAGGAGTTTCTAGAAAGCTGAATCCCGGATCGCTGAAGGGGATGAAGAGTATACATATCTTTAAACTTTGAAAGGATGCTTCCGCTGGGGAATATCTCTTGAATGTCAACTGTTATCTGGTCGGATCCAGGCTTCACAATTTGTTGAGGGTGAGGAAGCCAACTGCTATCTGGTCGAATCCAGGCTTCATGGTAACTTACTGGGGAAGAATAAATTAATTGTTATCTGGACGGATTTCAGGCTTTGTAGAAAATTCCTTGGGGAGAGTGGAGTTAGGCTGTTATCTTGGTTGGATTCTCAGCTTCACAATAATTTGCTGGGGATAAGGAAGTTAACTATTATTTGGTCGAATTCCAGGCTTTGCAGTAACTCCCTAGAAAGTATGAAGTTGAAATGATATCTGGCAGGGTCCAGGCTTCATTGTAACTTGAAGTGGTAACTACTATCTGGTCGGGTCTAGTCTTCATGGTTTTGGAAAAGTTATACTATTATCTGGTCGGGTCCAGGATTCATAGTGTCTTGTTGGCGTTGTAGCTAGTTGTTATCTGGTCGGGCTTCAGGCTTCATAATAACTTGCTTGAAAAGACAAAGTTAAGCTGATATCTGGTCGGGTCTAGGCTTTACAGTAACTTAATGACATTGAACCGCTATCTGGTCGGATTCCAGGATTTGCAGATTTCTGAGGTGGATGAGGTTAATTGTTATCTGGTCAAGTCCATGTTTCATAATAAACTGCTTGGGGATTTAGTTGTTATCTGGTCAGATTCTAGGTTTCACAATGAACTTCTGAAGGGAATTGCTATCAGGTCGGATCCAGGCTTCACAATAACTTGTTGGGGTAGAGGAAAACTCTACTGGGGAAAGAAGTTAAACCTTGGTCTGGTTGAGTCCAGGTTCTTCTATATCTTGAAGAGTTAAACTATTATCTGGTCGGGTCCAGGTTTCATATTATCTTGCGAAGTTAACTATTATTCGGTCGGGTCCAGTCTTCATAGTTAGTTGAAAGGTTACACTATTATCTGGTCGGATCCAGGCTCTATAGTGACTTGAGAATTTGACTACTATCTGGTCAGGTCCAAGCTTCATAATAGTTTGAAAGTTATACTATCATATGGTCAGGTCCAGGCTTCATAGCATCTTTTGGAGATAGTAAAGGTTTTGTTGATGACTTTACTGGGGATTAGGGGTTACGGCCCTATGATTTGCAATAGTCTGAAAGGCAAACTCAGCTGGGGAGTGTAGACTCAGTCGGGGAAGACAGACTTATCTTGGGGAGGATAAACTCAGCTGGGGAGGATATACTCAGCTAGGAAAATAGACTATGCCAGAGGAATTTGAACTCGATTGAGGAGTTATGCTACTCGTTATTTGTTGGGGAAATAAACCTTGTTAGGAAAATAAACCCTGTTGATGAATATTTGATGAACTGTTGACGAGGTGAGTTCTTGGAGGAAGAGGTCCACAAGGCTTTTATCTAGGGAGAGAGCTGCCAAGAGATTGAGACTCTGGTTGGAGATCGGCTTATGCAAAGAGACTTTGTGGGTAACTTTTTTGAGGATTGGTTTATTATAGCCGTCTTATGGGGATAATGTTAATAAAATAACTTTGTGGGGATATTCCATATACATTAAAGATATGCTTGATATTGTTTAGCAAAACATATGTGCCAAATAGTTTTAATTATGTTCATATGCATATGTTCGTTCAATTTTAGTCATTGGACAAGTTTGCATTCAAAACAAAGAAAGCAAGTTTTCACTTCAAAGTATATTAGTATTGATATTTTGCCCATGAATAAGCGTTTTTTGTACAAAGAGACGGAGATCCTAGTAAAATGAAATCGTCGAGAGGAAAACAAAGATTGAAAACACAAACAAATAGCCATGTGAAATGATCTCCTTGCATTCCAACTCTACTATTTCCCCAATGTCTTCGAATGCTCCTTGTCGTTGATAGAAGTTGATTGGATTGATCTTGGACCGTTTGAACTCATACCTTGGTGATAAATTTGACTGTGGTGATTCCACGGGACATAGTCATACGCTTTCAATCCTTAATTTTTTCCTGGACCGCCCTTTCGGGTTTTCAGCCCACCAGGATACCCATTTTTTCCCAAGTCGCCCTTTCGAGTTTTTAACTTGCAGGGTGTACAATCTTTTGTATATATCCCTAACTTTTGCCCAAACCTTTTGGTTTGCCGGGATGCCCTTATTTTTCCTAGGTGTGTCAACCTAGCGGGTCTCTTGTGCGTAGTAATTTTTGACTATGTCCGCGTTTATAGGTTGTGGAAAGTCTTCACCATCCATGGTAGTCAGCATCATGGCACCGCCAGAGAATACTCTCTTGACAAGAAATGGCCCTTCGTAGGTGGGAGTCCATTTTTCTCTGGGGTCGCCTTGTGGCAGAATGATGCGTTTTATCACCAAGTCGCCGACTTAATATACTCGAGGCTTGATCTTTTTGTTGAAAGCCTTAATCATATGTTTTTGGTACGTCTGACCATGACAAACAGCAGCCAATCGTTTTTCGTAGATCAAGTTCAACTGATCCAATCTTGTTTGAATCGACTCATCTTTGCCTAAGCCTGCCTCATTCATAATCCTTGATGAGGGAATCTGAACTTCCACTGGCAAAACAGCTTCCATACCATAAACTAAGGAAAAGAGAGTTTCCCTAGTTGATGTCCTAACTGAAGTACGGTAGCCATGGAGAGCAAACGGTAACATCTCATGCCAGTCCTTACAGGTTACTACCATCTTCTGCACAATCTTCTTAATGTTTTTGTTGGCCGCTTCGACTGCACCATTCATTTTAGGTCTATATAGAGAAAAATTGTGATGCTTAATCTTGAACTGAGTGCAAAGCTCGGTAATCATAGCATTGTTGAGGTTAGTCCCATTGTCGGTGATGATCCTTTCAGAGATACCGCAGTGGCAGATGAGGTTGTGTTTAATGAATCTGGCTACCACATTCTTTATGACTGAGGCAAAAGAGGCGGCTTCGACCTATTTGGTGAAATAGTCGATAGAGATAAGAATGAAGTGGTGTCCATTGGAAGCGGTGGGCTTGATCTCTCTAATCATGTCAATGCCCCACATTGCAAATGGCCACGGGGCGGTCATGACGTTCAGAGGGATAGGAGGCACATGGACCTTGTCAGCATAGATTTGGCATTTGTGACAAGTTCTTGAATGTTGATGGCAATCAGTCTCCATTGTTGACCAATGGTAGCCAGCTCTTAGGATTTTCTTGGCCATCGTATGTCCACTTGAGTGAGTGCCAAAGAGACCATCGTACATGTCTTCCATAATTTCATCTGCCTCCTTCTTATCCACACATCGGAGTAGAGTAGAGTCATGGTTGTGCTTGTATAATAGTTTGTTACTTAGGAAGAATTTGGCTGAAAATCTTTGTAAGAACTTTCTTTCATTGATGGATGCTCCCTCAGGATACTCATGTGCTTCAAGGTATCTCATCACCTCATGGTACCATGGCTTTTCTACGTCAGTGTCAAGGTTACAGCAATGTGCAGGTTCGTCAAATATTTCAATTGTAATCATAGGGGCTTCGTTGTCCCATTTGACCTTGAACATTGAAGACATGGCTGCCAAGGCGTCAGCCAACTGATTTTCTTCCCTAGGGAAGTGTTCAAATGTGATCTCTTCGAAGTAGGGAATCAGGGATAGCACAAGATCCTTGTAAGGGATGAGATTAGGGTGCTTAGTGTCCCAATCTCCTTTTACTTGGCTGATCACTAGAGCAGAATCCCCAAACACATTCAAATGCTTGATCCTCAAGTCAATGGCAGCTTTCAGACCCAAAATGCATGCTTCGTACTCAGCCATATTGTTCGTGCAATCGAAGCATAGTCTGGCAGTGAATGGAGTGTGGAAACCTTCGGGGGAGATGATTACAAAACCAATTTTGTTACCCAAGGCATTGGAAGCCCCATCGAAGACCATAGTCCATCAGGATCCTTGTTCAGGTCTGTCATACGATCCAGGTTTCACATAGTCGGTACCAGCATGATGTTCTCATCAGGGAAGTCGAAGTTCATAGACTGATAATTATCAATAGCTTGATGGGCCAAATGATCTGCTAGTATGCTTCCTTTGTTGGCCTTTTGCATGGTGTATTGAATGTCGTACTCAGTCAAGATCATTTGTCATTTGTCTATCTGTCCGGGGAGAGCAGGTTTCTTGAAGATGTACTTGATTGGGTCCACCTTAGAAATCAACAGAGTGGTATGAGTCAACATATACTATCTTAGACGACGAGCAGCCCAAGCCAAAGCGCAGCAAGTTTTCTCGAACAGTGAATATCTAGTTTCACAGTCGATAAACTTTTTGCTCAGGTAATAAATAGCATGCTCTTTTTGGCCAGACTCGTGATGTTGGCCCAAAACTCACCCCATAGAGTTCTCTAGTACTGTCAAGTACATGATCAAGGGTCTTCCTTCAACTGGAGGCATGAGAATAGGAGGTTCTTGTAGGTATTCTTTGATTTTGTCGAAGGCAGCTTGACATTCATCATTCCATCTGACTACCTGATCTTTCTTCAAGAGTTTGAAGATTGGTTCACAAGTAGCAGTCAAGTGAGATATGAAGTGGGTAATTTAATTGAGACGATCCAAGAATCCTCTAACTTCCTTTTCAGAGTGGGGGACTGGTATTTCTTGGATGGCCTTTACCTTGGCAGGATCAACTTCAATGCCTTTATTGCTGACAACAAAACCTAGAAGCTTCCCAGATCGTAATCCAAATGTGAACTTGTTAGGATTTAACCTCAACTTGTACTTTTTTAGCCTTTCGAATAGCTTGTACAGGTGATCGAGATGTTCCTCTTCAGTTTGTGATCTGGGAATCATATCATCCACATATACCTCTATTTCATGATGGATCATATCATGAAACAAAGCTACCATAACACTTTGATATGTTGCCCATGCATTCTTCAATCCGAACGGCATGACCTTATAGAAAAAGGTGCCCCATTGCGTGACGAAAGTAGTCTTCTCCATGTCTTCGGGAGCCATCCTTATCTGATTATAGTCGGAGAAGCCATCCATGAAAGAGAAAACTTTACGCTGAGCAGTATTATCGACCAAGACGTCAATGTGTGGTAGAGGGAAGTCGTCCTTGGGGCTTGCCCTATTCAGATCCATATAGTCTACGCACATGCAATCTTTTCCGTCTTTCTTCGGTACTGGCACCTCATTAGCAACCCATTGGGGGTAAGATGTTACATCTAGGACCCTGCATCAAATTGTTTCATCACTTCAGCTTTGATCTTCTCAGACACGTCAGGCCTCATGCGACGAACCTTTTGTTTGACAGGAGGACAGTCTTCTTTTGTCGATAGACGATGAACCACGATGTCGTTATCCAACCCTTGTATATCTTCATAAGACCAAACAAATACTTCCACGTAATCATGTAACATTTGAACCAACTTGCTCTTGACACTGTCTTCTAAGTTAGCTCCAATCTAAATCTCTTTTTTGTCCGTCTCAATTCCTAGATTGATGACTTCAACTGACTCTTCGTGCGACTGAATAGCTTTTTCCTCTTGTAATAGAAGTATGGCTAGTTCTCCCAGTATATCACAATCTTCCTCACCTTCGTCTTCAGCTTGGTTAAATGTACATTCAAAGTCATAGTCGGCAATAGTAGACTCATTGGCAATAGGATCCAGAGTGGATGAGGACCTACAAGAGTGTGTGTGTGTGCATGTAAGATACATGGCTATTTTGAAAAATGTATTTGAAGAAAAGAAAGACAATGAACATAAAGATTTGAATGCAAAAGAGTCCAATGATTTGTATTGAATGATCATATGATTAGATGAACATAAATAAAACCCTTGACAAATGGACCAAAGTGCCCCGGGCCAGGAACATGGCTTAAAAGTCATTGTTAAATATTACAGACAAAATGTTCTTGAATTGAAAGAAAATCAATAACAAGTAGATTACTCCTCAATGAAGGAGATCGACACAAAGTCCTTTGCATTCCAATTCTCCAGTTCCATTGTAGTAGGATACACACAATCTTCAAATGCAACTTCTTCATCAGAGTCACCTAGAGCGTTGACTTCATGGCTTCCAATGCGGATAGGTGGCTTTTCTACACGAGCATGCCTCTCTTCCTTCTGAGCTTTGACAGTGAAGCGCAAACCAAACTTGTCCGCTTTGAATGGGATATCGAGGAGTTTCCCCAAAGTATCACAGTTTCTTTCTTCAATTGCAGCACGAGCATCTTTGACTGAAACCATCTTCGGTACAACTTTAACAGCTTTGGATTCATCAGAGGAACATTTGGTAGCAGCAACCATTGGTGGCGCGACTTCAAAGGCTTGACACGGGGTCTTAATGAATTCTCCATCCATCTCTATGTACTTAAACGAGTTGAGGTGACTTACCATAAACTCTTCTTCTCCACAGACGGTGACAATTCTTCCCTTGACTGGATATTTGAGTTTCTGATGGAGAGTTGAGGTTACTGCCCCAACTTTATGAATCCAAGGGCGACCCAACAGACAAGAATAGGCAGGACGGATATCCATAATGTAGAAGGTGGAGTTGAAGATTTGGGATCCCACCTTGATTGGAAGATCTACCTCCCCATGAATTGTTCTTTTTGAACTGTCGAACGCCCTTACAATGATATCACTTGGCTTCAAGACTAAACCTTCACAGAGTAGACGGTCTAACACCCCCTTTGGTAGCACGTTTAGAGAAGAACCAGTGTCTACTAGAACATGTGCTAGGGTGGTCCCCTTGCACTCGACGGAAACATGTAGAGCTTTATTGTGATTCTTCCCAAGCCGTGTTAGGTCAACATCTGAAAATCCCAAGCCATTATCAATCGTCATGCTAGCCACGCAATTATCAAATTGGTCTGTTCTGGTCTCATGAGGGACATGAGCCTTTTTCAAGAATTTCATTAATGTCCGAGCATGGGCATTGGAGTAGAGTAGTAATGACAACATAGAAATCTTAGAAGGGGTTTGCCCCAACTGTACCACAATCTTGAAGTCGCTCCTTTTTATTATCTTCAAGATTTCGTCCATCTCATGAATGGAGGGTTCTCCATCAGCAACTTCCTTTGCGGGTATTTCTGTTACGACCGGCTCAACAACCTTCTCCTTCCCTCTTGTATCGGTACTTGGCTTAGCGACAAAGATGCGGACCGGTGGTGAAATATTGGGTGACAAGATTCTCCCAGTTCGAGTTACCTTACTTGAGCCAGTTATGTTACCAACATCATCAGCTTTTCCTTCTTAGATCCAAGCGTCTTGTTTAATCCCATGGTAAAACACTTCAGCACCATAGTTCCATGGCACTGCCTTGTTTGAAGAGTAGGGAATTGGTCCGGGATTGGTAATTATTAAGGGAGCAAGTGTGAGTTCATTTGAAATCCTAATAGGACCTTTGGAGGAGATCCTAAGAGGCTTGTTTAAGATGGTGATAATGGAGAGATCTTCACATTTGTTAGTCAAACTTTAGGCAGGCGGAGTCTTCTCAAATAGAATTTTGTGTATATCCATCAGGCGTTGAATGCCTTCCTTCAGCCCATCACATCTATTGAGTTGTTGGGTACAGCAAACACATTATTTTACACAGCCAAGGAAAATCTCGACTTTCAATAGACTCTCTTTGATGGTATTCAAAGGAGTAGTCAAGTCTTCGACAGAAGCAACAAAAATTGTAACTTCAACAACATTAACACCCTTGCCATGATTTGGCATAGGCGCGGTGATTAGATTTGGAGTTGGAGGAGGATCGAACTCAATAGTATTGTTATCAATCAAATCCTGGATTTTATTCTTCAAGGCCCAACATTGTTCAGTCTCGTGCCCGGGGCTGCTTGAGTGGTAAGCACATTTAGCGTTCGGATTATACTTTGGTGAAGAGGTATCTGGGTTGGCAGAAGGATCACGTAATGTCACCAAATTAGCCTTGAGAAAGTTTTGTAAGGCTTGAGACAGTGAGATGCCTAACCTCGTAAATTATCTTCTCGGAGTTTCAAAATGTTGATGATTAACAGATGGTCTTGGAGTAGGAGTTGGATTGGAGATTTGGACAATGTTAACAGACGGATGATCATTCTTCTTGGTACGAGCCCTTTCCCCGTACACAACATTGATTTCCTTCTTTGCAGCAAAAGGTTTCTTGATAGGATTGGAAGTGGAGGCAGATGCCACAGAGATCTTCCCACTTTTGATACTGCTTTCAATTCTTTCACCAGTTAAGATTAACTCGGTGAATTCGGAAGAGGAACAGCCTACCAACAAGTTAAAGAATGGACTGGATAAAGTTCCCATAAACATGTCGATATGCTCT
The DNA here is from genome assembly GCA_948472305.1 of Vicia faba. Taxonomy (NCBI): domain Eukaryota; kingdom Viridiplantae; phylum Streptophyta; class Magnoliopsida; order Fabales; family Fabaceae; genus Vicia; species Vicia faba. The sequence goes on from OX451740.1 coordinate 479,073,260, forward strand.
CTATCAATCAAAGGTAGTTGAACCCTACCAGCGAGGTCTCTCCACTTTTGTGCATATTCTTTAAATCGTTCATTCTTTCCCATGGTCATATCTTGCAACTGAACCCTTGTTGGCACCAAGTCAGTGTTATACTGGTACTGATGGTAGAAGGCGGTAGCTAAATCCTCCCAAGTATTGATACGGGACCCATCTAACTGGTAAAACATTCTAGTTGCATTCCGGTTAAGCTCTCTTGGAAAAAGTGAACCCAAAGTTTCTTATCAGTAGTGTGTGGCTGTATCTTGCACACATAAGATTTCAGGTGAATTTTTGGACAAGAAACTCCATCGTACTTTGCAAAGACTAGTATTTTGAATTTGTAAGGAATAACAACCCCAGAGATCAAACCCAAATCATCAAAATCTAAACCAGGGACAACTTAGATCTCAATGGCCTTCAATATGTCTTCTAACTGCTTATACTTGACATCGGCAGGTGGATACTGCTCGTCGAAATAATCATCATCAGACACTTGATTATTAACACATTCATCCTGGGTACTCTTAACCTCACCAATTTGATTCTCGTCCTCTTCAGATGAGTCTTGTACTAGCGGGATCTGACGAACCGACTCTTTGAACCTTCTACCCATATTGAGCAGAGCTTTCTTCTTGGGTTTCTTCTTAACTGCCAGCAGTGCCAACATATCTTGCTGCCCTTTGGCTAGGGCCAGTAGAGTCTCTTGGAATTGAGAATTTTGTGCCTGAAGATCCTTCACGGTTTTCTCTAGATCCATCTTGCTGAAATAAACATCAGAAAGATAAGGAAACTTGTTATGTGAAAACCTGTCATGTTATGATGCACGAAAGATGTACATGCAAATGATTTCAAGGATTTATGGAATTTAAATTTTCATAGACAAAGGAATGAAAAAACATCAATTTTTATTAATTTAGCTCAAAAGATTACAACATGCCCCTTGGGCTTACAAAATAACTCTCTAAGATAAAAAGACTGAACGCATCCTCTTTGGCGTGAGATAGGCGTTCACACTTTGCTCTTCTTGTAGTTGCTTTGTAAGCTCTAAGACCCTTTTCTCGCTAGCATAGAATTGAGCTTCGAAAGCATCTCGTTCTTCCTTAAGCTAAATCTAACCTTTTTGCAGGTTTTCAAGAGAAGTTGGCATGTCGGGGTGGAGGACAGTGTAGGGAACATCTCCTTCAACCACATGCTCCATAATAGCTGGTATGATAGAGGGATAAGGCATCACAAGTTTCTGAGCACGAGCTCGTACCCACTTAAGGTAAGGCTCAAGGGGAATGGAATTATTGTGTCCTAGCGTCTTGCTATCCACTTTTCTTACCATCCTCCAAGCTCGTGTAAACCTCTGGCGGTAGCTTTGATCGTCGCTTTCGTAGTCGAATACCACTCCTTGGATGAGCATCTCATGTGGGCCATCCCTTCGGGCATAACCAAATTGTCGTAAATCTAAGCAGGGGTTGTAAGTGATACCTCCTATAATGCCAAGAAAAGGGACATTAGGGAATTCACCACAATGGTCGATGATAATAACATTCTCCAAGGATCGAGAACAGCAATGAACATATGAATGTCTGAGCATCATCAACCTATGGGACCACCTCAAACCTTGCTCGTTCTTCAACACAGATCGAGGAAGATGCGAAATAAACCATCTTGCCAAGAGAGGAGTGCAACACATGAGGATTCCTCTCTTCCTCGTGGTGTGAGAGTGAAAAGAATGTAGGATATCTCCCAACAAGGTAGGCACCAAATTGTGAGACATGAAGATTTTGACAGAGTTTACATTTATGAGCTGGTCAGGGTTTGAAAACAAAACCATCCCATAGATGAGAAGGGCCAAGATTTCTTCAAAAGCTTGTAAGTCCAAAGAGTTCCAACAATCTTGAGCTTTCTCGAACAAGAACTTGGCTAAGAAACCTTTGACACCACTCCTTGTTTCCCAATTAGTTGTGATATCAGATTGTTGCAAGTGTAGTGCTTGGGCAATCTCTTCAAGTTTTGGATCTCTTTCTGTATCATTGAAGGGTAGTTGATTGAGAATGGGAATCCTCGAGAGTTGTGAGAATTCTTCTAGAGTAGGCACAAGTTAATAATCGGAAAAAGTGAAGCAATGGTGTAAAGGATCAAAGAATTGGAACAACACCTTCATCATATCTTCATCAGTGTTGGAGGTAACCAGGCTTAGGAGGCGACCATGTCTTTCAGTGAATGGAGAATTCTCAGGAACCCTTGATGCTAACTCTTTGAGTTGAGAAGGAATTCTTACAAGATTAACTTGGATAGTATTCATGCGAATAAAAGCCATGTCCTACAAAACAGAACAAAGATAAATCCCAATAATCCTTGAAATGGTTAGTGAGTATGAGTATGATGTTATGATTTTTATGATGTCATGTACAAGTAAATATATACAAACAAGGCAAACAAGTCCTTAGGTTTAGGCTTGTATGGGTCTCATAGGTAAGTACCCTCTTAAAGTTTAGTTGGCTCAAACCTGTCCTAGAAATAGTAATCGGGTTCTAAGGAATCTCAATATCACTGATTTGTCTTCTCGGGCATTATTTCAGCACAAGCCTCTTTCACGGCGACCGAAATATCCCGAAAATCAAACCTCAATGAGTGTAGTATCGAGTATCTACCAATTTCGGACTGCACCAAAGTCGGTCATCTCACTACGTCTTAATTGCCAAGTTGGTCAAGTAAAGGTTCTAAAGTCAGTTAGTGATTCATGACACCACTCAGCGGCCCCTTATTCTCCTTGACTACTCAAGGGCTACCGGTACCCACAAATATGTCACACTAAAGTAGCTATTTCTTAGACCATGTCGTTATACCCCACACGATTTCCACAATGTATTGCTACTTACTTGTAAGGTATCCCAAATCCGGGTAGAGGATTAAAATAAGCCCAAACAAGGAACCAAAATGTAAAGCAATCAATTCAAACAATGAAAGCAAGTAAAGTTGATCTAGCCCTAAGGTAACCCCACTTTTAAGTTTTCCCCAGCAGAGTCGCCAGTTTTGGGATACGGTGGGAGAACTGACTTGGGTGTTTTGTGTTTTATCGCAAATGTTGCAGTTAGCAAGAGCCGCCGCCGACTTTTCTTTTATCCAAATGGGAAGGCTGAAAAGAACAGGAAAGACCTTTGAGATTGTTTCTTGAGTTCGAGGGGTAGATTATGAAAAGGGAAGGTGTTAGCACCCTTTTCATCCATAGTTATCTATGGGCTCTTAGTCTCTTGCTAGATAACTTGCTTTTGTTTGAAAATGTGCTTTGTGTGGTTTTTGAAAGTATTTTGAAAAGGCGTCATCGTTTAGGAAAACTTTGTAATAGTTCTCATTCGTAAGAACGTATAAAAAGTGTTGATCTTTTGAAAATGTTTCAAGTTTGGAAAATGTTTTGAAAGTGTTGGTGTTTGTTTTGAAAATAAGCAAGAGTGTTTGATTTGAAATTGAGCAAGCAACTAGGAACAATCTACCTACTCAAAATTCTTAGTTCATTTCTTCATTTCCTTTGATATTGCCATCTTACCATTGATTTGGTAAGAAGCCTCATCTTTGGATGTAAAGGGACGGGCATGGGTCATCGTATAGCCATGATAGCAATGTTGTTAGATATCTTAGCATTTCTCTTTGAGGGACTAAGATCATTTTGAAAGGCAACATTGATAGCGTCATCGAGGGACTATGATCTTGTATTTTTGATTGCTTTTTGCTATGATATCCCACATGCATAACATGGCCATTTTTATAAGGCAACAAAGTGGAATTACCCTAAGGATGCAAGTGTGCAAATGTGTTTGATTTATATGCTTGCTTATCTTCAATTAGGGTTTGCTAACTTGTTGATTTTAGTCTTTCCATACAAACCTTAATTACTAGCATTTATATAAACCGATAAATTGCGAAAATTAAAATACTAAGCTATTACATCATTAGGGGATGGGGTACACAAATTTACAAATGGGGATTTTTCAAGAAAATTTAATCTAATTATCTATTAGAACCATATTGAATAAATGTACAAGAATTGAAAAATAATAATGTATAAATGCAAATGGAAAAAAGAAATGATTTTTGTTTGGTTTTCATGAAAGGGTTTTAACCTAATTAAATAAAATGATTAATTAAAATAAACAAAACTTAAACCTAAATTAATTAAGAAAGAAATTAAGCTAAAAATGTTTTTAGGGCTTTTTTTGTAAAAAAGGCTTTAAGTTAATAAAATAAAAATGAAAATTAATTAATTAAAAGAAACCTAAATTCTAAGTTCATTTTAATTAAGAAAATAAAATAATATAATAATTAAACCTAAGTCTAAATATTTATTATTTAAAAAAATGAGAAATTAATTTGTTTAAAAAATGTTTTCTTTAGTCTTTTTGTTTTATGGAGAAAATAAAATATATAAGTGTAAATAATAAAAATATTTTTATATTTTTTATTAATAAAAATAATAATAATAATAATAATAATAATAATAATATAATAAAGAAAAAAAAGAAATAGAATAAGAAAAAAGAAAATCATAAAAGAAAATGGGCCAGGGGTGCAAAAGTAGTCAGGGGTTAGAAAAAAGAGCAAAAATGGAAGGCCCATCTATTTGGAGGCCCAACGCCTGTTTGGTGAACAAAAAAGAAGAGAAAAATGTAAAAAAGGAGCAAAAGGGAACCACTGGGGCTTGAACCCAGGTCCCAAAGGTTAACAGGCGCGCACTTTACCACTGGGGTGGCTATACATCTGTTGATATAAACAAAACAATAAATATGTAAAATAAGTTATGCCCTGAATACAACTTCATCTTCAACCTCCAGCCATGGATCCTGTAACTTCACCATTTCTCAACAAAAATGAAAAGTGAAAACATAAAAGTTGCGCCATTTTTCCATACGAATCCAACCATATAAATATCATAAGCTATAAATCAAAGATGAATGAGAATTTTTGAAAGTACCAAATTCTGACCTAAATATTTCAGAAAGTTCAATCCTAAAATTCTCCTAGCTCAATCAATATAAATGAAATCTATGGACATGTAAAGTTTCAGGGCAATGATGTCTACATTTTATCTTCACAAATGCGAGCCTAACAATGCCTAAATGAGAAGTTAGAAGTTCAAGAAAAATACCTCAAAACTTGAAATCATGAAATAAGGTTGAGCTTGATTCAAGGTGTTACGAATGTCATGTTAGCTTCATTGAGTCTCTAGGAAGCTAATGCAATGTTTAGCTTGAGTTGAGAGTGGCTGAAATGTCCTGGAGAAGTCAAGTTGCAGACCCCTGTGTTTGAGCTTGAACAATGGTGAAAATGGTGTTACAGTTTAGGAACAGGTATTGGGATGAGTTTTATTTGAAGTAAGGAATATTTTGAGATGATTTGAAGAGTAAACGCATGTGTGGTTTGAGAGATTGGAGTTTTTGGTCAGGTCCTGCCTAAATTTCCATGAAGTTAGGTCAAAATCCTGGCTAAACTAGGGCAAAATTTCACTAAGTTTCCAAGTTTAATGAACATGTATTCACAAAATCATAACTTGAAATCCATGAATTTCTAGGAGAATTTGTGTTATACAATGTTTTAGACCTCATTGGGATCTACAAGTTTCATTTTGGAAGTTTCCTTTGAATCATCTTGCATCATGGTAGAAATTTGGCTCAAAGTTATGAAAAAATATGAAATTTCAACACTTCGAAAAATTTCTAAGTTTAGAAATTTTGACTTTTCAAAATGAAATCTTGAATTTTTTATTTCTTGATGAACAAGTTTCATATTTGGACATGTATTGATGAATTATGATCTTTGATATTTGATTTTGATCAAAAAGTCAAAGTTTGACTTTTCAGTGTACAATTGACTTTTCATCAGTTGACTGAAAATCATCTGTCAACCAATTGATCTTGAGCAATGTTTTGAACCATGTCATTAGGTCAAAAGGAATTATTTGAATCCTTGAGAACATGTATCAAACCAATAAGTCATTTGCTAGGTCAAAAATCAGAAATTGCACCTTCTCAGTCAAAACCCTAATTTTGACCATTTTGCCCTTTTGATGATATGATCATATTTCTTGAGGAATTGTGATCCAAACTTGATCAAATGACATATATGAGTTCATATTGTTGATATGGACCAAAAATTATGAATTTTGACTGTAAATTGACCACAGTTGACTTTTTCCCCAATACAGTTGATTTTTAGGTCAACTGATCAATATACTGAGCAAAAATGTGATCCAAGACTTGAAACTTGACATGAGCAATCTTGAGAGTCCAAAATGATACATGAAAATAATATGAGGCATTAAAAGTCTATTTATCCTTGTGCAATCCCAAACCCTAATTTTCAGTCATCAGTGCTTGAGGAGGTGTCTTGAGCTGATCAACCCTTGTGCAGTCTTGAACCAAAGGAGATCTTGTGAGTGATTACTTGAGAAATGAGAGGGGAAATTTTGGGGTACAACACCATTTATTTGTGGTTTGAAATTTCTTCTGACACGCTTGGCTATTTTTCTCATTCCATGAGATGATATATTTTGTTATCACTTGTCTGGATCGATATCTTGTGCAGGTGTACTGATTGATATTCGGATGTGTAGAATACGAATTCCGTATTACATTGTTTTTGCTTGTCTGGATCGATATATTATGCAAGTGTATTGTTTGATATTTGGACGTGTTCGATATGCATTCTATATTGTATACCATTGTATATTGTTATTGTTTGCCTGGATTGATATCTTGTACAAGCGTACTGTTTGATATTCGAATGTGTACGACACATATTCCGTACTATATACCGTTGTATGTTTTTATTGCTTGTCTGGATTGATATCTTATGCATGTGTATTGATTGATATTCTGATGTATTCGATACACATTTTGTATTGTGATTCATTTTCACATCGGTGCTTTGATGCATATTCTGCACGTCGGATTTCTGATCTGATTTTGTTGTTGATGCTAGCTTGCATTAAGTATCCCAGGTTTCTTATACTCGTTGAGCTTTGTTACGTATTGTTATTCATTTGGTATATCTCTTGTAAGTTTTCTTTTCGCATTTACCACTTTTCTGATGCCATGAGAAGTAGGAATAGAGATGCATGATTTTTACCGCTTTCCTTGCCATGAGAAGTAGGACTAGAGATGCATGTTCTGGGAGTCCCTTTGAGGAAAATCTGGTTTATTTAAAGACCTAGTTTAAGGAAATTTGTACTTGTGCTTGTTTATAATTCGGTTTGTTTACATTTCTGTAAAGACCTCGATGAAGGTGTCCCATTCCAATTCCTCATTAATAAGTCCCTAAAAGGAGGAATAGGAGATAGAGGGTCCGCAATCGACCCTACCATTTCTAGTCCCCAGGTTGTTCGTAGCTCACGTCATAATATCAATACTATTGAATCGTGCTTCTCTTGTATCAAGTCAGTCAAGTGAAGGAGGGTTTGTGATCAACCCCCACATTTTGTCTTAAGCTCGCGTTGGTTAAAGTTTGATGCTTCTTAGTGATCTCATTATTGTCTTCTATCTCCTACCTCAATCCTCGATATCTTTGTTAGGTGTTTAGTTGCTTATGTCGATTCACTTTTTGTTCTTATCTTGCCTCGATTATTCGATATCTTGGTTAAGAGTCGATTCCCCCTTTCTTTACTTCTTACCTTGGTGATCTGATACCTTGGTTAAGATTTACTTTCAGTACCCTTTCTTGCCTAGATGATAATATATCTATGGTTGGGAACTTCCCCCATCCTATCTTGATGATGTGATATCCTGGTTAGGTGTCCCATTCCCCTATCCTACCTTGGTGATTTGATATCACGGCTAGGTGTTATTCCCTCTCCTTTATCCTACCTTGACGACACAATGTCATGGTTAGGTGTGTGCTACTTGAGTGAGTGGATACTCCTAAAGCCTTGTGTGCTTGCATTCTTGGCTTGGTTAAGTTCTTTATTGCTATGAGTTTCATTATTTTGATTGATCACATGTTCCCCATAGGATTCTTATTTCTTTCTTTGTTAAGATCGAACTAAGTAGACCCTGCATGCTAACATTAGGTAGATGTTTCCCTTTTGTTAATCCCAACTCTAGGACCATTATTATATGATAACATTAGGGATAGAGTTAGATAGTCTCCCTTATACTTTTTCTTCCCTTTTTGCATGTTTAAAACTAAAACCCTTTTCTTTGGCAAATTCATAAAACACTCTAACAATACTTATATCCTTTCTTCAAGGTAAAAACATCAACCAATGCAAATTCTTTTTGTCTTCAGACTTTTTATTTTAAAATCTTTTCGATAAGGGTATGTTGTTTCAAGTTCAAGAAACCTGGAAATGCTAAGTGTGTGAGAGGTCGAGCATGAGTCTCTTACGAGCTGCAACACCAAGCACGAGTTACAATCCTAACCGCAAGGATGTGAACATGGCATTATCCATAAAAAAACATATAACTCACCAAAATGTTTAAGGGGAACTACGAGTGCCTTGATCCTCATTGCACGGTCGGTGGTACATAGGCACAAAGGTTCGCAACTGCGGCAGACACGACTAATAAATTTTTTTTGTATATAATCCTTTGCATTCATGCATTCCTTGTACAACTTAGACTTAGATTTGACACACCCTTTATATTAGACAACAAGAGTGGGTCTCGTGGAGTACCACAGACGTGAGGGGTGCTAATACCTTCTACTCGCATAACTGACTTCCTTGCCCGTATCTCTCAGTCATTTCATCCCCTCAGGTTTAATCGATGTTCACCTTTCCCCTCCGCGGGATAAAAAATCGTTCAATAGAGAGTTCATTGATTTATGATGATTTCAGCCGGTTGTTTCTGCTGGCAACTACACTGGGGACATATTGACTTTGTTTCAGTCCTAGCTCTTGTTTGCCTTATCTTTGGGTGTTTTGTCTTAGTTTATTTTTCCAGCTTTGTATATGTGTTTGTCTGTATGTATGTGCATGCGTTGCATTTTATCGCTTTCCATATATTGGTTTCTGTTGTGCTGGATCTGCTGTTGTTTTTTTGATGGGTGGGTGTTACTATAAGGTAAAAGGCCCAATACCCATGATAAGTGGTAAACAATAGGAACACTAGGAAAAGAGTGGAACATGACGGCTAGTAAACGTAGGTCCTACTAGTGCAGACATGTTGTCCATGCTGAGATGAGGTTCAAATGAGATGTTATCATTATCACGTAGGTGTTATGATGATAATATTTTTAGTCGAGCACGGTGTTCTGATTTACCATTAACCTTACCCATACCTAGTCTACACTTATGAGCAGGGAGAGAATATTTTTACAAGTACTGATAATGACTATGTTTTGATGGTGAATATGTTCTTTTGGTGATTGTTCTGTTGGTGACTATTTGTCCCATTCCATTGGTGATTTCATGGTCCTTTGATTTATATTCTGGAATCTTGGCTCTGGTATTCTCAGTATATTCCGAAACAGCACATTAGATATCCAGTGTTGTGGAAACCTTGATTCCATGTTTTTGCACCTGCATCATGGCATATTTATTTTACAAAAGAAATATTAGAAAAATATATATTTTTCTATATGAATATCATTTCCCGGATATTATAAAGTTGTCATTAGCATCAATGATGGATAGAAACATGGAAGCAAACAAAGATCCTACCAAAAAGACTGTCGGTTATCAGTTCCAGATCTTTGGTGGCCCGTTACGATAAGTGAGAGCTCTTATGAAAGGGCCGAATGAGAGGCTCTTCAGAGATAAGTATGGGAATTTATTTCCGTTAGTGAATGAAGAATACGAAGGATGGGCTATGGTAGCACTTCTCCAGTTTTATGACCCGCAGTTGTGTTGCCTTAATTTCCAGAACTATCAGTTAGCACTGACACTTAAAAAGTATGCTTACATTCTTGACATTAAGATTATATGAGGTATTCATTTTGTCCAAGTTTCAGAGATCCCCGATTACAAGGCTATCGCTAAGGGTCTTTATTTGAACCTTAGCAAAGAGGAAGGTAACTGAACGAGCAAGAGTGATACGTATGGTATCCCTCTGGGATTTTTGGTATTCAAAGCCAAAAAGTTTATAAATGATCAGAATTGGATGGTGTTCAACACATTGTTAGCGACCATTCAGCGATCTATGTCTTCATGAATGGTAATCCAGTGCCGACTATACTTGCTGAAACCCATTACACCATCCACTTCAGATATGGAAAGAAAGGAGGCGTCATGTGTTGTATTCCATTGCTCTATAAGGGGTTTATGCTGCATATTCCTACAAGAGGACCATTTATGAGTTCTGTGGATTCTCTTCTTTGGTCTCGACGAATCATGGCACTTACTTCTTATGACATTGTTTGGTATAACATAAGGTGTAAGAAAGAGATCATTGCAAGATATGGTGAGTTTCCTAACGTTTCTATCATGGGAACGAAAGGTTGCATCAATTACAATCCCACTTTGGCACACCGCCAGTTGGGGTATGTTATGATGGATGGACCCGCTGATTGGGAGGTAGAAGAAACCGTTTATTTCGGTAAAGGGGAAAATCCTTTTCTGCTAGAAAAAGTCAGAGCCTCTTGAGGCCATGTTCACAAGAAGGGGAAGGTTTTCTTTGGCCAGAGAGGATGTTTAGCTTTCGATGCCTATGTTAATTGGATTCAGAATCGAGTAAAGGTGTTGTTACTGCCGTACAAAAGGGAGGAGCCTTTATATCCTCAACATGTTTTTGATCCATTAGTTAATAGTCAATTGCAGTCGGAAACTGTTGTTAATCAGCCATCCCTTGTTGAATCATCAATGAGGAAACCAATTCCTGATTTGTCTAAATTTGTGCCTATGGAAAATTACAAGCATATTATGGCGGAAAATCTCAAGCTACAGTTAGCAAGCCAAGAGAAGGATATGGAGATTTCCTTTATTGCGCAAGAAAAGAGAAAGTTGATGCATGAAGCTAAGCTGAAAGACAAGTTGCTGGAACAGTATGGTTTGTTGGAGCAATAGAAGAAGCTAAGGTTTGAAGATTCCTCTACATCTAGAAACCAAGTCAAAGGCCTTGCAGAGAGTCAGCAGAAAATTGAAAGACTTTGGTTGTCTAAAGAACAGTTAAAAGTAAGGCATGATGGAGAAATCAGAGCTCTGAAGAAGGAACTTTGAGATGAAGAATCCAAATATGAAGAGCTTAGCTGGCATAGAACAGGATTCGAGCTGGAGATCCAAAACCAACAGAGGTGGATTGATAGGTTGGTTAAGGAAGTTGGTGAACTCAATATTCAAGTGTAGGAGAAAGATGATCAGAGGTATGCTACAGAGGTTCGACTGGAAGGAAGAAACATCCAATTGTCTCAAACCACGGTCGAGTTGGCGAAGCTTAAAGTTTAGTTAGGGTCAGATTCTCAGTAATCTAGAGTGTGATGGAATTTCATCTCAGTTTTCTTAATGTTTATTTGTTGTTGAGGTCACTTCCAGATTTGTTGGACGAGATCTCTTTGATTTGTAGTTGTACTCTCTATTGAGGACCTCCTGTATGAATATTGTTTCATTTATGCTATGAGCAGTTCTTTTATTCAGATATTTTGTCTCTTAATGCTTTATCTTGTTGCTTTATCCTTTTTCTTATTGATGTTTAATGAAAATTCTTCAAGATATCCCTGGAAATGGTCAAACATATCATGCCTCGCATGCACTCATGAATTCATATATCATGCATAAAAGGTTCTTAGTTAGTTTTCTTATTGTGGTTCTGCTTTTATTTATAAGAGATTGCAAATCCTATATTTCACCGCTACTGCACAAGGACCAACGCCTATAGATGGAGCAAATGCAAGCCGATATGGCAGCTTTGAAAGCTTATATGGAAACACAAATGGCTCAGTTCATGGAGGTGATTACCAACGTGAATCACGGTCAGCAAGAACTCAGAGCTCTTGTTCAAGGGCCTCGTAATAAGGAAGAACATCAGGAGAATTTGTTCGAATATATCTTTGTTGGTCAGCCACGTGCTAATTCTGCTTTAAATCCAATGATGCTTTGAATTCTAATGGTTACGATCGTAACCAGGGTCTACATTTTAATCATGGATTTCAACCTCCACCACCACCACCACACCTTATTGCTGGCAGAATGCAGGGGCATCCGCATGTCAGGGGTAACCCTTGGTATCCAGATCTTGAACTAGACCAGAATGAGGATGTGTATTCTCTAATGGGTAGTGAAGCGAGTCTCCCTGTGGAAGACTCGTAATGTCATATGCTAGAGGAAAGGTTGAAAGATGTTGAAGGACTGAGAATTCCAGGGATGGATGTTACATATTTAGGGTTGGTGCTAGGGGTGAGAATTCCTCCAAAGTACACTGGCGCTACTTGTCTTAAAATTCATGTGAAGGCTTATTATCGAAAGATGTCGGTATATTCTGAAGACGAAAGATTGTTGATGCACTTTTTCCAGGATAACTTATCTGGGGCATCATTAGAATGGTATATGCAACTTGAGAGAACCTATATCAGAAACTAAAGGGATCTAGTTGAATATTTCTTGAAGCATTATCAATATAACATTGACATGGCTCCAAATAGGACCTAGTTGATGAGTTTGACTAAAAAATCCAATGAAACCTTCAAGGAATACGCCCAGAAGTTGCACAAACTTGCTGCAAGGGTTCATCCGCCCATGATGGAGAATTAAATGATTAATATATTTTTAGAGCACCCTTGAAGGACACTATTATGTGGCATGTAGCACCTCTGATATTTTTGTTGAAATGGTCATGCATGGAGAACGTATTGAGAGCGGGTTGAAGTCTGACAAGGTTCAGTCTGTTGATGCTGGTAGTTCTTCCAGTGGGAGTGGAAAGAAAGAATTCGGTGGATATCCCAGAAAGAAAGAGGGAGAAACTAGTGTTGTGTATGATCAAAAAGGTCGAAGAAGAGCTCAACCACATGTTAATGCTGTAACAATATATGCGGCCCAACCACAACAGCAACAACATCCACAACAACATAGGCAGTAGAATAATCCTCGAAAATCGAGAAAGTTTGACCCAGTGCCTATATCATATTCTAAATTACTTCATCGCCTGTTTCATCTAAAGTTAGTTACTCTGAGAAATATGCTGCCTCTACTTGAGAGGCTTCCTGTAAATTATGATGCAAATGCCAGGTGCGAGTTCCATTCTAGTGGCGTAGGCCACACCATGGAAAATTGTGTGGCATTGAAATACAAGGTGCAAGATCTGTGGATGCCAAGGCTATCCAGTTTGATCCTGTTCCAGGTCCTAATTTCCTCCACAATCCAATGCCACCCCATGCAGGGGCAGTTCTTAAAACTATTGACAAAGATGGGGAGGAGTTGAATTTTATCATGGATGTAAATTTGGTGACAACTCAGTTTCCATTTATGAAGGAATATCTGATTAAGAGAGGTATTTACCCGAGTTGTATGTCAGATTATTGCGATTGTGAAGTTCGACCTAAAGGTTGTGATAATCTGAAGGCGAGAATTCTGAACCTAATTAGTGAAGGTGGACTCCAGTTTGATAAGATTGTGAAAGATAAGAAGAGTGAAGAGAAGGATATTGTTGTAGTTTCCATCTCATACACTCTAGTCAGTATTTCTACGCCAGCTAGGCCTGTCCCTTTGATGGTCACTTTGCCTGGTCTCGTTCCCTATTCTAGTGATAGAGTTGTAGCTTGGAATTACGGTGGGGATGTTTACTATCATGGAGTTAAACAAGAAGAAGGTTCTTATGAAGAAAATTAGTTGGTTCAAGACATTTTGAATGTAGATAACTTCGCAGGCACGGGAAGAGTGACGAGAAGTGGAAGGGTTTTCTCTTCACCAGATATGCAAGACAGTGTAGATGCCTTGGAGAAAGCCAAGGGTAAACGGATGGTAGTAGATGCTCTAATTCAGACTCCAAGTTCTGACATAACCAAGGACGTGGAGGAAATCGTGAGATACATTAGAAAAAGCGATTATCGTGTTATTGATCAGCTCAGTCAAACTCCGGCGAAAATATCTACTCTGTCACTACTTAGAGACTCTGAGGTGCGTCGTAATGCTTTGATGAAATTGTTGAATATGACATTTGTTCCTCAAGATATTTTTTTCAATCAGTTTGAAAGTGTTTGTGCCAGTTTCACCGCCAACAATGGTTTAGGATTCACAGATTTTGATCTTCCACCCGAGGGAAGGAATCATAATAAAGCACTATACATCTCAATGGAGTGTAAGGGGACAGCACTATCTTGTGTGCTAGTCGACATAGGCTCATCTTTGAATGTAATCCCTAAGTCGTTGTTAATGAAAATTGACTACTCAGACCTTGAGTTGTGACCCAGCGACTTAGTGGTGAAAGCCTTTGATGGATCTCGCTGGTCAGTGTTTGGTGAGGTGGATCTCCCTACCAATATTGGTCCTCGGATCTTTATCGCAATGTTTTTCGTAATGGATATTCAGCCAGCGTACTGCTGCTTATTGGGTTTCCCATGGATTCACAAGGCCGGGGCAATGACCTTCACCCTGCACCGGATGATCAAATATCATGTGAATGGCAAGACTATAATAGTTTGTGGTGAAGAGGAGTATGTGGTGAGCTATCTGACTTGGAGGTGGATGGATATGTACATGAGACGCCTATTCAAGGTTTTGAAATTGTGCATATGGTGAAGACTCCTTGCTCTAAGGAGAAGAAGAAATCTGCAATGTCCACGGCCTCCTTGAGAGATGCTCAAGCATTGGTTGAAAATGGTCACCCTGAAGGTTGGGGTAGTGTGGTAAGGTTATTCTGAAATTTAACAAGTTTTCTTTGGGATTTAGCCCGGGTGAACATAGCATGGATCCCAGAGCCCCAAGTTTATCTACTCATGTCAAGTTTGCAAGTGTTGGTGTCTGTAATGGCCAAGTTCATGTTGCCGGTGATGACGATAGTGATTATGACATCAATAACTGGATCCTCCAGAGTATCCCAGGTGTGGAGCTTAACAACTGGACTTCTAAGGAAGTCATTTCGGTCACGATTGTTCACGAATAATATTTATGTTTTTTTATCATGCAATAATTCCTGCACTCTACCTAAGGTGCGGTGAATCATTTTTAGGGCCTCCATGTTTTTATTTCAATGTTTATGATTAAATAAAGGGACGTCTTTTGCATTCAAAACTTGTGATCCTTGTCTTTCTATTTATATTTTGTTCAAAACTTTAATAAAAATGGCAATGTTTTATTTTCTTTTTCATCATCCACTTTCTAAAAGAAACATAAAACCATTAATCATGCAGATTCAATCCCACTATTCTAACAGATCCCTTTGATAACGATTCTGCTATCGCCTATTATAACTTTGATAATCCAATCAACCAAGCCTAAGAAGAGGGTGAGGAAGATTGTGAACTCCCTGAGGAGTTAGTCATGTTATTGAGGCAATAAGAGAGGGCCATCCAGCCACACCAGGAGTCGATTGAGGCCGTGAATCTGGGGATAGAGGATGTTGTCAAAGAGGTCAAGATCGGGGCTGCTTTAGAGGATAGTGTCAAGTAGAGATTGATTGAAATGCTGTGAGAGTATGTTGATAGCTTCGCTTAGTCTTACAAAGAAATGCCCGGGTTGGACACCTATATTGTGGTGCACAAGCTGTCTTTGAAAGAAGAATGCCCTCCAGTTAAACAGAAGCTTCAGAGAACTCATCCCGAGATATCTAAGAAGATAAATGAGGAAGTACATAAGTAACTTGATGTAGGATTTCTGAATGTGATTTCTTATCCCCTGTGGATTGCCAACATTGTACAAGTGCCTATGAAGGACATAAAAGTAAGAATATGTGTTGATTACAGGGACTTGAACAGAGCAAGCCCTAAAGATGACTTTTTGCTTCCACATATTGATGTGTTGGTTCATAATACAACTCATGCAAAAGTTTTCTTGTTCATGGATGGTTTCTCCGGGTACAATCAAATTAAGATGGCACCAGAAGACATGGTGAAGACTACTTTCATTACCCCATGGGGGACCTTATGATATAAGGTGATGCCCTTCAGGTTGAAAAACACAGAGGCAACATATTAACGTGTAATGGTGACTCTCTTCCATGATATGATTCATAAAGAGATCCATGTGTATGTTGACGATATGATTGTGAAATCTCAGACAGAAGAAGAGCATCTTATCCATTTGCGGAAGTTATTTGAAAGACTAAGGGAATTCAGGTTGAGGTTGAATCCCAATAAGTGAAACTTCAGGGTAAGGTCTGGAAAGTTTCTAGGATTTGTCGTAAGTGAAAGATGTATCGAGGTCGATTCTGCAAAAATAAAAGCAATATAAGAAATTCTTGAACTAAGAACGGAAAAAGAAGTTTGTGGTGTCTTGGGAGACTAAACTACATTTCTATATTTATCTCTCATCTTACAGCCACGTGTGAAATGATCTTCAAACTGTTGAGAAAAGATTAAATGGTTAGGTCGTGAAATTTTGGCTGCAGATACTCAATGTCACGTTCAATGTTATGACACCGTATCTGACTTTCTATAAGACAGTAAATACAAAAACAGTAAAGAACACAATCAATTGTTTACCCAGTTCAGTGTGCAACAACACCTACTCTGGGGGCTACCAAGCCAGGGAGGAAATCCACTATAAGAGATATTAATTCAGGAATAAACCAACCAGTTTATCTCCTTCACTTAAGACCTACCTAATGCAACTTCAATCTAAGTACAACTTAAACCTGAGTTCCTACTCACTCCCCCTCAATCACAGCAGTGATACTTAAAACAATTGACTAATGATTTAATGAAGACACTCTTCAAAACATACACTTGATTATGCTTCACAGCTTTTTAATCAAGCAACACAAACACTCTTGCTTCATAGCTTTGAGTGATACATAAACCTAACTTGACTTTGCTTCAAAGCTTTAGTCAAGAGACACAGAACACTCTTGCTTCAAAGCTTTGAGTGATACAAAACCCTTACAATTAAAACCTATTCCAAGTCACTTATCACAATGATACTTGCTTGGATTACAATAGTTAAAACTATACAGCTTCTAAAAAATCTTCTGTCAAAAAGGGATGATATCCAAACAGCAGCCCTGTTGAATATATAGCAGCTGCATCTTCAGTTAGGGTTTCCACAAAAGGCTAGGGTTAATTCCGTTTGACCTTAAGACTTGGTCACAGGACTTTATCAACCAGGTTAGGGTTGAGCTAGGTTAACCCCAAGTCCTCGAGATTTTCTGTTCTGGAAAGACTGAGTCATTTTCCTGAAAAAACTCAGAATTACCCAAAGTGCATAACTGTTAGTTCAGAACAGGATGTATTAACATTTGTTATGACATCTGAATTCCTGTCTACTGATTTTGGTAAATGTGATCTTTTTGCAAAATGCTCAGATACACACTCATAAACAGCAGCACCTATATGACAATATTTTTCTGCAAAGGTACCTAATAAATCAGTACCTAATAAACTAGAATGTTATGACATCAGTCATGACATTCACACACCTGGTTTTACCAAAAATGGATGCCAATAACTAAACAACTACAAACTCCCCCTTTGGCAGATTTTTGGCTAAAGCCCCTCAACAATCAGAGATAGATAGCAGCAGAATAAATATGACTGCAGAAAAATAGAATGTCTATCAAATAATTGACCACAGAATAATATTTCCCCCTCTTTAGCCACAAAAGGGCCAAAGATACATGTTCTTAAAAGTTATACAGTCATCCCAAAAGTAATAAAAACAACAACTAAAATCTGAACACACTTGCAAACTCCACCAGGGTCCAGCATCAACTCCACCAACCTTTAAGCACTGTCCCCTTCAGAGGAGCTAGTTTCTTCAGAATTGAGTTGATCTTCATCAACACCCTCTTCCCTTCTGTTTCCTTCAGCTTCCTCCTTTTCTAACCTGGAAATTAGGTTTTCTAGGGTCTTTTTCCTAGTCTCCAGCTCTTTGCAGGTCTCTTTCAATACAGCTATAACATCAGATGTTTTGGACTGAGTCTTCATAGATGATGTCTCAGCTGATGTTATGACAATATCAGGAGCATGAGATCCCTGAAACAGCTTGTCTTGTAACCCAAGAGCAGGAGCTATTTTGCAAGCAGTATCTCTTGCCACCAGGATATCAGGGTACTGTGCAAGGATAATTCCACACAGGAGGGAGGAAAAGGCAATAGGGCCTTTGACAGCAAAGCTACCAGCACGTTTTAGAGTTTGTTCAAAAATATACCTGCCATAGTCAAATTCAGTCTTGGTTCCTACAACATAAATAAATCTCCCCAATCCTGTGGAGATAGTAGATTTATGGTTTGTAGGGACCCAGTTGGTTGCACCAATCTTGTGCAGGATGGCAAATTTCATGCTTAGTTTGCTGGCATTCAGTTTGCCTTTCAAGGGCCAGCACTTGACTTGTCTTGCTGTGATGGTTTGACAAACTTCATTGTCAGTGACTTCCAGTTCAGGGCAATCCTCATTTGATCTTCCAAGAAATTTGTTAATGTCTGATGGAGAGAAATTAACCCTTCTTCCTCTAACATAAACACATTCAAAGTCAGCTGACCTTCCATCAGCACATTCATCAGACAAGTTAACTATGAACTCCTTGACCAGATTTTCATAGCACTTGGTAAATTTTACCACAGTCTTCATCAGTCCAGCAGTTTTAATCAGGTCCATGATTTCCTTGCACTCCATGGCATCATTGTTTAGCTCTCTTTCTAAAGCTATTCTCTTCAAGCAAACATACTTCCATCTGTTGGCATTGTCAGGGTGATGAAAAGAGATGTTGTCTGTTGGGACTTCAGGAACTCTAGTCATTTTGCTGGAGGGGAGTTTCCTTCTGATAGGAATTTCTTCAGCATCAATCTCAAACTCTGATTCCTCATCAGAATCAGAAGACTCGGGTTCTTTTCTTTTCTTTGTAATTGGTTGTCTACCAGTATGCACTTGGGCTTTCACCTTCCCTTTGGACTGACCAGTTTTCACAGATTCTACCCCAGTCTTGCCTTCAGCCTTGGATTTCTTATTAGCAGGTTTCTCTTTGGTCATACATTGTGCAGCATTCTGATTACCCTTTCTTTTCATCATTCTCCTAGCTATTCTAGGGTTTACATTGGCAATTAGATCATTGTCTGAGTATTCCTCGTCCACATCAATGACAGGTGGATCAACAGTTTTCTCTGAAGGGTTCTGAATGTTGTCATTTGGTGTCACAACATTCTCAGAGACATCTACATTTGCTTCAACATTTGGGCTTGCTGATTCTTGATTTAATGGGACAGAAATCCCCGGTACATAGTGGTTTTCGCTTAGTATTCTTGTAACAAGCCTAGCAATTGCTTGATGTACTTGAGCTGATCCTTCCCTATTTGGTACAAAGGAAGAAGGATGAGAAGGATTACCAGAAGCAGTAGCTTGAGCTCTTCCTACATGCCTAGTTCTCAGCTTTTTGACTTTGGAGGGGTCAGTTTCCATTTCTCTGAGAGGAGTGATCTCCAGGACTTCAGAATCTATGCATGTGGTGATTGCTCGAGAATCTTGGTCAGATGATGAAGATGAAGTGGTCGCCTTGGTTGAAGATGATGTTTGAGACATTTTGATTGACTTCGAGCACCAGTAGCAATTTGAGAGACAACTTTGATTGAGAGAACGAAATAGGTTGCAAAGACGAGAGAGGTAGGGGGCAAATGAGAGTCTATTCAACTTCTTAATAATTTTGAAAGAATTGGAAAAACAAATGATTAACCCACTAAAAATAGACTTAACAAAAATAACTCCTTCAACCCTTGCTTTAAGCAAAATTAATTGTTATAATTTCTCATGTTGGCAAATACCCATCTTGCCCCTCAAGTTTTCAAGTTGATTTCCATCAAGAGCCTTGGTAGAAAAATCAACCAGCTAAAGCTTAATGATACCATGTTCCAGTTTAATTGTCTTCTTCTCTACAAGGTCAATGTGCTTGGTCCTGCTATGCTGAATAGGGTTCTTGGAAATATTGATTGTATTCAGATTGTCACAATACAATGTCACAACATCTTGTGAGACATTATACTCAGTGAGCATCTGTTTTGTCCAGATAATTTGAGAACAGCTACTACCAGCTGCAACTATTTTAGCACAGAGTTGAAAAGGCAATCTTTTGACATGAATCATAGCTCTGGCAGATTCCTGTATGATCCTATTTTTCCTTCTGTCAATTCCATGAGGAGTTATAGGAGAAGAGACTTCATGACTCATTCCTTCTGAGAAACAGAATTTATTAAACTTGTTGTTTCCAAAATCCTTGTCATGATCACTTCTGATTCTGACAATACATCCTTCTTTTTGGGTTTTCTTGCACTGTTCTCTAAAAACTTCAAGGTTATTCACCACATTATAGACATATCTCTTTTTACCAAGCCTTTCAATTTGATGTTCACCATAAACCCTCCTTTTATCAATTTGCAGTCTTGGAATCCTTCTGACTGCTTCCATAGAGATGGTTCTTTTCATTCTTCTTAGATGAAGATGTTCAAGTTTATGGTGCCACAGTTTCATCTCTTTTTCTTCTTTGGTAATAGAACACATAGTGGAGTTATTAGTGTTCTCAGGCTGCCACAAGTAACAGTTATCTTTAGATCTGATTCCTTTCATTACAACTTCTAGTTTTTCATTAATTACTAGACATTCAGATTTTAAGAAGTTGACCTTGAATCCTAAATCACACAATTGACTGATACTAATGAGATTAGCAGTCAGACCTTTTACCAATAGTACTTTATTCAGATTTGGAACTTCAGGGCAGTCCAA
The DNA here is from genome assembly GCA_948472305.1 of Vicia faba. Taxonomy (NCBI): domain Eukaryota; kingdom Viridiplantae; phylum Streptophyta; class Magnoliopsida; order Fabales; family Fabaceae; genus Vicia; species Vicia faba. The sequence goes on from OX451740.1 coordinate 479,094,044, forward strand.
ATTACCAACTCCTTTGATTTCACCTTTAGCACCATCTCCAAAGGTCACATAACTAGTGGTGTGAGGTTTAACATGATTGAGAATGTTCTTTATTCCAGTCATGTGCTTAGAGCACCCACTGTCAAAGTACCAGCCCTCCTTTGCAGAGACTCTCAGGGATGTGTGGGCTATCAGGGCAGTAGCCTTTTTCTTCCATTAAGGAGTATGTGGTACCCTTTTTGACTTAGGTTTAACACCTGAGTTTTGGTTAGGGTATCCATGCAATTTGAAGCAGAAAGGCTTTATGTGGCCATACCTTCCACAATGATGACATCTCCATCTTTGGTACTTTTTCTTCATATATCTCTGTTCCTGATGTTGAGAGTTGTGTTGAGACATCTGCTTTGACATTTGTTTAACAGGCCTGATCTTCTTGTCTGTACCAGATTTCTTAGCTTCCACAAATCCTAGTCCAGATTTGTTTCCCACATTTTGTCCAACCTGAAGGATCTCTTCCAATTTGTCTATTCCATTAGTCAGCATCTTGACAGATTTGGTCATTTGGTTCAGTTGTGAGTTCAGCAATTGAACTTCCCCTTCTAGATGACTTATAGTTTCAAGGTCAGCCCTTTTTTCAGCCTCCGGCTTTATGATGAGTTTTGATTGTTTCTCATTCTGAACACAGACTTCAGTACTTCTGATACACAATTTCTTGTAAGTATCAGCCAGTTCTTCAAATGTCACTTCTTCATCACTAGTGTCACTTTCAGAGGTACAAACACTAGTTAGCGCAGTAACTAGTTTGGCAGATTCTTCTTCATAATTACTTTCTGAATCACAGTCAGACCAAGTAACAGTCATTCCTTTCTTTTGTTTCTTAAGAAAGGTAGGACATTCAGCTCGAATATGCCCATATCCTTCACAACCATGGCATTGAATTCCTCTGCCTTGATTTCCCTTCTCTTCTGGCCTTGGTCTTCTGCTGGAACTGTCAATGTCAGAGGCAATGTTATGAACATTAGACCTTGACTTTGGATCTATTATTTTGATGAGTTTGTTGAATTGTCTTCCAAGCATGGCTATAGCTTCTGAAATATTTTCTTCTTCATTCTCCTTGTTTTCAACATCAGTGTTACATACAAGTGCTATGCTCTTGTTCTTCTTGTCACCATTTTCAGTGATCCCCATCTCAAAAGTCTGAAGAGACCCAATAAGTTTATCCACTTTCAACTTGCTGATGTCCTGGGCTTCCTCTATGGCAGTTACCTTCATTGCAAATCTTTTAGGCAAGGATCTGAGAATCTTTCTCACCAATTTTTCTTCTGACATCATTTCTCCCAGTGCTCCTGAGGTGTTGGCAATCTCCAAGATGTTCATGTGAAACTCATGAATGGTTTCATCTTCCATCATTTTTAGATTCTCAAACTTGGTAGTCAACATCTGAAGCCTTGACATTTTTACTTTGGAAGTGCCCTCATGGGTAGTTTTGAGAGTGTCCCAAACTTCCTTGGCCAGTTCATATTGATGTACTAGTCTGAATATGTTTCTATCAATTCCATTGAACAAGGCATTTAAAGCTTTGGAATTTCCCAGGGCTAACTCATCTTCTTCTTTACTCCATTCTTCCTCAGCCTTCAGACTGATTGTCCCATCTTTCTCAGTTATGGTGGGATGGTTCCATCCTTTGTCAGCAGCTCTCCAGGCCTTTTTGTCCAGAGATTTTAAGAAGGCAATCATACGAGGTTTCCAGTAGTCATAATTTGTTCCATCTAGAATGGGTGGTCTATTTCCAAAAATTCCTTCTTTGTCCATAGTGCCAGAAAGTGATATCCCTAGATCTCACCCAGTAATACAGGCAGGGTGCCTGCTCTGATGCCAATGGAAATTATGGCTGCAGATACTCAATGTCACGTTCAATGTTATGACACCGTATCTGACTTTCTATAAGACAGTAAATACAAAAACAGTAAAGAACACAATCAATTGTTTACCCAGTTCAGTGTGCAACAACACCTACTCTGGGGGCTACCAAGCCAGGGAGGAAATCCACTATAAGAGATATTAATTCAGGAATAAACCAACCAGTTTATCTCCTTCACTTAAGACCTACCCAATGCAACTTCAATCTAAGTACAACTTAAAGCTGAGTTCCTACTCACTCCCCCTCAATCACAGCAGTGATACTTAAAACAATTGAATAATGATTTAATGAAGACACTCTTTAAAACATACACTTGATTATGCTTCACAGCTTTTTAATCAAGCAACACAAACACTCTTGCTTCACAGCTTTGAGTGATACATAAACCTAACTTAACTTTGCTTCAAAGCTTTAGTCAAGAGACACAAAATACTCTTGCTTCAAAGCTTTGAGTGATACAAAACCCTTACAATTAAAACCTATTCCAAGTCACTTATCACATGATACTTGCTTGGATTACAATAGTTAAAACTATACAGCTTCTAAAAAATCTTCTGTCAAAAAGGGATGATATCCAAACAGCAGCCCTGTTGAATATATATCAGCTGCATCTTCAGTTAGGGTTTCCACAAAAGGCTAGGGTTAATTCCGTTTGACCTTAAGACTTGCCCACAGGACTTTATCAACCAGGTTAGGGTTGAGCTAGGTTAACCCCAAGTCCTCGAGATTTTCTATTCTGGAAAGACTGAGTCATTTTCCTGAAAAAACTCAGAATTACCCAAAGTGCATAACTGTTAGTTCAGAACAGGATGTCTTAACATTTGTTATGACATCTGAATTCCTGTCTACTGATTTTGGTAAATGTGATCTTTTTGCAAAATGCTCAGATACACACTCATAAACAGCAGCACCTATATGACAATATTTTTCTGCAAAGGTACCTAATAAATCAGTACCTAATAAACTAGAATGTTATGACATCAGTCATGACATTCACACACCTGGTTTTACCAAAAATGCATGCCAATAACTAAACAACTACAGGTGGAATGACAATTTCCAAGAGACTTTAGACAAAATAAAAAGATATCTGCAAGAACCTCCAATTCTCATGCCTCCGGTCGAGGCAGGCCACTAATCATATATTTAACAGTACTTGGAAATTCCATGGGTTGTGTACTCGATCAACATGACGAGACATGAAAGAAAGAGCAAGCAATTTATTACCTGAGCAAGAAGTTCATAGACTATGAGACGAGGTACACTGTGCTTGAGAAAACTTGTTGTGCACTAGCATGGGTTGTGAAGCTCCAGAGGCAATATATGCTGACGCATACAACTTACTTAATATCTAAAATAGATCCTATCAAGTATGTCTTTGAAAAGCCGAATCTTACAGGCAGTGTGGCCAGATGGCAAATAATTTTAACTGAATATGATATCTAATACACTACTCAGAAAGCCATCAAGGGTAGTGTAGTGGAAGATTATCTTGCTCACCAACCCGTGGAAGACTACCAACCGATGAAATTTGAATTTCCAGATGAATACATTTTATACATCAAGGATTGTAACATTCCTGGCCCAGAGGAAGGACCCGAACTAGGATCGCGATGGACGATGATGTTTGATGGTCCCTCAAATGCATTGGGCAATGGTGTGGGAGCTATTATCACCCCCCCTACAAGTTTTCATATTCCATTCACTGCTCAAATTTGTATCGATTATACCAATAACATGGAAGAATATGAAGCTTGTATCTACGACATTGAAGCTAGAATTGATATGAGAATCAAGTTCCTGAAGGTTATTGGAGATTTATCTCTTGTTATAAGCCAGATAAACAGAGATTGGGAGACTCGTCATCCAAATATGATTCTGTATAGAGAGCATGTTATGAAGCAGATTCCTTACTTTGAGGAGATCACGTTCGAGCATATCTCGAGGGAAGAAAATAATCTTGTTGATGCTTTGGCTACTCTGTCATCCATGTTTAAAGTAAAGTGGGCTAATGAAGCACCTTCATTTACTATTATGAGGTTGGACCATCCATCATTTTGTTTTAAAGCTGAGGTGGATGTGGATGGAAATCCACGGTATCATGATATTAAAATGTACCTTAAAGCTCAAGAATATCCTGAAGATGCGTCTGTTACAGACAAGAAGTTTTTCAGAAAGTTGTCAGCCAAGTTTTTCCTTAGTAATGGTACATTGTACAAGAGAAATCATGATGGTATGTTTCTCAGATGTGTAGACAAGAATGAAGCAACAAAGATCATTGAGGAAATGCATGAAGGTGCCTTTGGAACTCATTACAGTGGACACACCATGGTTAAGAATATCTTGCAATCTGGTTATTATTGGTCCACCATGGAAAATGATTGCTACAACCACCTCGAATTTGCTACAAGTGCCAAGTATATGCTGACAAGGTGCACATCCCTCCCATTCCTTTGAACGTCTTGACTGCTCTGTGGACCTTTGCAATGTGGAGCATTGATATGATCGAAAATATTGAGCCAACCTCTTCCAATGATCACCACTTCATTTTGGTTGCCATTGATTACTTCACCAAGGGGGTTAAAGTGGAATCATATGCAAATGTTACCAAGCAAGTGGTTACCCGGTTTATCAAGCATAATATTATCTATCATCATGGGATTCCTGAAAAGATCATTACTAATAATGGATCTAATCTCAATAACAAGATTATGAAAGAGTTGTGTGAGACTTATAAGATTAAGCATCATAATTCCTCTCCGTATCGCCCAAAGATGAATGGCTCTGTTGAGGAGGCCAATTAAAACATCAAGAAGATTATGCAGAAGATGGTGGTAACCTACAAATATTGGCATGAGATGTTGTCTATCGCTTTACATGGCTATCGTACTTCAGTGTGTACTTCAACTGGGGCAACCCAGTTCTAACTTGTTTATGGAACGAAAGCGGTCTTACCTGTGGAAGTTGAGATTCCTTCTCTCAGAATTATGAAAGACGTTAAGCTTGATGAAGCGGAATGGGTACAAAATTGGTTGGATCAGTTGAAGTACAAAATCAGGTGTCATGGTCAATTGTATCAACATAGAATGATAAAGGAATATGACAAAAGGGTACACCCTCGTAGTTATAAGGCTAGTGACCTCATGTTAAAGAGGATAATTCTTCCTCGGGGTGATTCCAAGGGCAAGTGGACCCCCAATTATGAAGGGCCATTCGTCGTAAAGAAAGTTTTCTGTGGCGGTGCCATGATGCTTACGACAATGGATGGTGAAGACTTCCCACTCCATGTGAACGCAGATGTAGTAAAAAAATACTTTGCATAAAAAAAGAGACATGCTGAGTCGAAGGCTCAAGCAAAAAAGGGCATCCCGGCGAACCCAAAAAATGAATAAAAGGTTCGGGAAAAACTTAAGGAAAAAAGAAGTGTAAAGAATGAAAACAATAAGTACACTCGCTAAGTTGAAAACTCGAAAGGGCGGTGTGATGCGGTGGGAGAACAGACTTGGGGTTTTGCATTTTATCGCAAATGTTGCGGTTAGCAAGAGTAGCCACCGACTTTTCTTTTATCCAAATCAGCTTTGTGAGAATACCTATCCAACTCAAGGAGCTAGTATCAAGGGTTCCTGAAACTTCTTCGTTCACTAAGAGATGTGGTCAACTTCTCAACCTGATTACTTCGAGCTTTGATGAAAAGATGATGGGTGCACTCTTTCAGTTCTTTGATCCCAAGCACCATTGCTTCACCTTTCCAGACTATCAGTTGGTGCCTACCATGGAAGAGTTCTCTCAACTATTGGATATACCTATTCTTGACCAGATGCCTTTCACAGGTTTAGCAGAAGTTCCCAAGCCAGAGATCATTGCCTCAGCTTTGCATCTAAAACATGTCGACATGGTATCCAATTGGGAAACAAGAAATGGAGTCAAGGGTTTTCTAGCCAAGTTCTTGATAGAGAAGGCCAAGCTATTTTGGAATGATTTAGACTTTCAGGATTTTGAGAAGGTCTTGGATCTTCTAATTTATGGGTTAGTACTGTTCCCTTATCCAGACTTACTCATAGATGTGAATGCTATCAAGATCTTCCTCTCTCGCAACCCCGTGCCTACTTTGATCGGAGATATCTTGCATGCTCTCCATACTCATAACATGAAGAGAAGAGGGGTTCTTATGTGCTGCATGCCATTACTGTTGAGGTGGTTTATTTCTCACCTCCCTAAGTCTGTGCTGAAGAATGAAGAAGGTTTGTGTTGGTCGCAAAGGATAATGTCACTTTCTCACGCGGATATTCTCTAGTATTCTCAATCTATGGGAGATATTTCTATTATTGACCGCTGTGGGGAGTTTCCTAATCTCCAACTACTTAGAGTTAGGGGAGTGTTGTACCCCAAAATTTTCCCTCCCATATTTCTCAATACATGTCAAGCGAGGTCCTCAAATTGCTCAATGAAGTCCAAGAGTTGACTAGACAAACTCTCTCCTAAGGCAGTGTACCCAAAATTAGGGTTTCATTTTGCATCAAGATGTTTGAGTCCAAAGGATCCCAAATGCTCACCATTGTCCTAATATGTTCTCAAGATCATCCATGTCAAGTTTCAAGCCTTGCAGAGGAAGTTTGCTCAGTCAATTGCTCAAAGGCCTGAAAATCGACTGTGCTAGGGCAAAGGTCAACGGTGGCCCACATACAGTCAAAATTCAAGATTTTTGGTCAACATTCTCATTTTGAAGTATAATTTATCATTTTATAAAGGTTTTATCATGATTCCTCAAGGATTGCTCACAAATCATCAAAACCCAAAAGTTGCTAAATTAGGGTTTTGTAGGAAAAGTCAACTCAACTTTGACCAAGCATAACTTTCTCATACTTTATCAAAAATGACCCATCCAAAGCTCATTTGGAATAGGATGTAATTCCTTACAATTCATTTTCAGCTCCCAAGTTCAAAATATGCACTCACAAGAAGATATGAATTTGGACATTATAGGTCATTTTGAAAAGTCAACAAAAACACCTTTTGGGTCAAAGCTTCATACATGAGCATGGAAGACTCAATTGAGATGATACAAAAAGGGTTGCTTAGAGGACATCTTAAGCTTTCTAAAAAGTCAAAGAACACATCTCTAGGGTCAAAATTGATGGAGTTATGCATTGGCCAAGTTGACCCTTTTTGCAAAATTGCCAAAAGTCAAATGTGTCCCAAATTGCAATTTTTGCTAAATGGGCCAAACTTTTTATGCTTGCACTGAATTTGTAATGTGACCCATTACCCATGAGCCCTTCCACTTGTCATCCTTTCATTTTTGTCATTTATTTTGATTTTATTTCATTTAAATCAAATAAAATCAAAATAAAATAGTAAAAATATCAAAAAGCTAATCAAATCTTGAGATTTTGTGCATGTTTAGGTCTATTACACAGCTTAAAGTGAGGTCAAATCGTGCAAGGCTCATATGGATACAAAAAGATTGCATTTTGCTTGATTTGGAAAGATTTGCACAACGATCAAATCATGAATCAATAATCATAATTGAGAGAGATTTGATACATAATTGTAACCCTAATTCATTCTTGGATACATAAGGGACAAGTGCAGATCAAAAAACAAGAGCTTAGAGGCGTGCAAGAGAGAAAACAAGTTTCGAAAAATTCAAGAAAAGTTGCAAATCAATTTCCAGGTTTCAGGCCTTCTCAAGCCATTCTAACCATCCCATTTGTTTGCTGGATATCCCTGGATCGTATTGCAACCATTAACAAGCTTCCTCACACTCAGAATCGTGTTGTAAGTTTCACACAACTTCCATATTTTCTTGAAATCGAATACAATTATTCTGGCATCTTTAACATGATTTATTAGCATATTCTTAGTCCTTGAGTTGTTTGCAAGCTAATGGTTATGATTAATTGCGTTTTTGTTGACTGTATATCAAGTTTCCATGGCTAGGGTTCATGCGTTGTTTTTAGGGATTTTGCATACAGAAACAATTGGCCATTGATAATGGTACCATGATGCTCGTGAGATTGCAACGAGTTGATTGGTACCATTGGTTGTCATTTATCATGCCTATATGAAATTTTGGAGAAGCACAGGGTTGTACCTACACCCAGGTGACCGTAGGTAAAAGTTTCCAGGGCTAACACGACGGTGGGAGGAAGAAGAAAGTAACGTGGCACTCCCTGGCTTGCCAATTCAAATTTCGCGCGTTTAAGATTTAGTATTTTGTTTTTACCATATAATGTTTGTTTGTTATTACTTGTACAACTAAACATGCCAGCTCAGTTGGCAAGCGTGCAGGGTGATAAGGCTCAAGGACCTGGGTTCGATCCCCAGGTCCCAACATTGTTTCATATTATTTTGCTTTGCATAATCAGGTGTACTAGTGTCCCACAAGTCTACCATGCATCATCAATATCCCACCATCAGATCATCAAGGCTGCAGATCTAAGGCTTCCCAATGATGATCCACAATACGCCCCAGTCAAGCAAGCACATAGGATTGGAAAAATTCAAACAGGGCCAGAGCTTGTTGGGCTTGAATTTGCAAACAACACCCCCCCCCCCCTTTTGCTAGCACAACACCAGGCTCATTCTTTCCTTTCTTTAATATTCTTTTATTTATTTAACTTGTTTAAATTATTTTTTTAACACAAAATTATTTCCTTTTTTTCACAAAAAATCATAAAATCAAATTTCACAAATTTAGAATTATGTTTTTTTTTATCAAATTTAATTTAATATTAGTTTAAATTTAATTTAGAATGAATTCTAACTTTTTATGTAATTAAAATCAATTAGAAAAAATTAGGGTTAACTCTTGATTTGATTTTTATTTCTTTTCTCAATAAAATAAAAATACAAAATAGGATTAATTTAATTATTTTTCTTAATTTTAAAACTAATTAGTAATTAGGTTTTTTTTATTTTATTCAATTAAACTTTATTTCTTTTCAAAATAACACAAAAACACAAAAAAAATGAGGTTTCTTTTAATTAGGCTTAGTCGGGGTCAAAACCCTAATTCTCTCGTTCTCGATTCATCGCGCACGTTTACTATTTTTGCAATATTAATGTAACTGCTTACAGTATGTAATAGGTTAATTAGGATTTTCTTTATTTATCGTTTTTACGGTTTTTTTTTTGGCTATGTAATTAATCCCTACCCCGAAGCCTTGTAATAGCGTAGGTTTTATTTCCCGCATTTTAATTCTCGTAAATATTAACTGTTAGATGTATGTTAATAGGATTGTATGACAAGATTGCATGATAATTTAAAATGGCTAGAAAACCCTAATGTGCAAAGATAATAACTGAAAATAAATCAATTGCACATGCGCACTCTTAGGGTATACTCTCACTTCGGTTGCCTTCGGTAAACGATCATTAAGTATAGGGTGTCTTAGTGGTGGCCCTCCTGTCTAAACAAAGATCAAATGTCCCGTTCGGAAACGTTGCCTCGGAAATGTTGCCTCGAATATGATCTTAAGACATTAGGGTTATTACTAAGACGTCCTAACATTTCTTTAGTGATCGTACGTCCCTTTCGAATTGACCCTTACAACTCCAACAAAGATGCTTCCTATTTCTCAATAGTAGGATAGCATTGTCTAAAGGAAACGAGAATAGAAACAATCTTTTTTCGAGTAGGTAGATGCTAGTAGGTACTTGCTCAAAATCAAACTTTCCACACTTACACTTTTTCAAACTAAAGTTTTCAAAAACACTTCATAACACTCTTGAAGACGGAAACAAGGGTTAAAACGAAGTAAAACAAAGCTTTTCAAAACAAACACACACAAGCAATTTTAAAAGATGAGCAAGTACCTAAGAGCCCGTGGAAAACCACAGATAGAAAGGGTGCTAATACCTTCCCTTTCTATAATCTACCCCCCGTACTCAAAATCTAGAAAAAGGAATTTTTCTGTGCTTTTTTCCTTTCCAGTTGGATAAAATAAAAGTCGGTGGCGACTCTTACTTACCACAACATTTTGCAAACACAAACGCAAAACGCAAACCAGCATTTTCAAAAACAGTCGGTTCTGCCACCGTATCACAGTGAGGCATAACTTATAATCCTTCTTTGACTCTGCGACAATTTGGTTACAATCGAAGGGATGGTCCTCATGAGATGCTTATCCAAGGCATTGTGTTTAACTATGAGGATGATGTTCAAGGGTATCGCCAGAGGTTTATATGAGCTTGGGGTATGGTAAACAGATCAGACGTCAAGACTTTGGGGCCGAAGACTTCCATTCCTATGGGACCTTTTCTCCAATGGGTACGAGCTCGTGCTCAGAAACTTATGATGCCATACATAGTTGTCTTGCCAGTGATTGTGGAGCCCATTACTGAGGGGGATATTCCCTACACGGTTCTTCATCTTGATATGCCCACTGATCTTGAAGAATTACAGAGGTCTTGGATTCAATTGAAGAAGGAGCGAGATACTTATAGGGACCAGTTCTATGTCCAGGAGAAGAAAGTTTTAGAGCTCACAAAGCAGCTTCATGAGGAAAGAAGCCTTAATGTCTATCTCGGCACGAAGAGGAAGCATCCATGGGAAACTTTACCTTTTTTTTAATTTTTAGAATTTTCAATTGTAACGCCTAAAAGGCAATTGTACTTTTAATTCTACTAATAAAAATCTTTGTTTTATTTTGGTTTGCAAATTTAAATCTCCCAAAGTCTTTGAAATCATTGCATACGCATATCATCCATGACATTGCATAAACAGGTTCCATAACAGGTTTCTCATCTTCTTCGCTATTTATTTCAGCCCAATAATGACTTCTGAACGAAGTATCAAGGATCTCCAGGCACAAAATGCCCAATTTCATCAAATGTTTGTAACTTTGGCTAAAGAGTAGGAAGATCTGAAGACCCTTATTCTGAAAGATAGAAAGAAGAAGACAAAGAAGACCACTGGTGTCCTGAATCTGGGTAGAAGATTCAGGAAATCGTTGAAGCAACCAATTGATCTGACCTCTTCATCCAAAGAAGGGGAGAACCAAGAGGGTGAAACAAGGGAGGAGGACCCTAGCCCAAGGGTTTATGAGGATGAATTTTATTACAATGATGAATAGTATCCTTCCGCTGAGGATAGATACAAACAGTTAGAGGATCGACTGAGCGCAATGGAAATCCAAAGAGTACCAGGGATGGATTTTGAAGAGTTGGGTTTAGTATCTGGGGTTGTCATCCCACCGAAGTTCAAGGCTCCGGTATTTGCAAAATATGATGGGGTGTCTTGTCCCAAGCTTCATATCCATTCTTACGTGAGGAAGATTCAGCCTCACACTGCTGATAGGAACCTTTGGGTCCATTTCTTCCAAGACAGTCTGGTCGGGACTCAGCTTGAGTGGTTCTATTAGCTAGAGGAAGTCAATGTCCGCAACTGGGAAGATCTGGCTGCTGATTTTTATAAGCAGTATCAATACAATACTGACCTTTCCCCTACCCGTACTCAACTCCAGAGTATGTCTATGGGTGCAAGCGAAGGTTTTAAGGACTATGCGCAAAAGTGGAGAGATTTAGCAGGGAGAGTCCAACCCCTTTGTCTGATAGGGAATTGGTGGACATGTTTCTTGGTACGCTATCTGGTCCGTTCTTCAATCACTTGATTGGTAGCTCCTCAGTTGATTTTACTGAGCTGATACAGACTGGAGAAAGGGTAGAAGCTGGGATCCGAAGGGGCAAGATCCAAAAAGACACATCTTCAAGCACGGTGAAGAAGCCATTCATGGGTAAGAAGGAGGTCAATGCTATTTATAATCTAAGAGGTCAGAGAAGAACCGAGCACCGTATAATGGTAGGGGTTGTGATGATACCTAGGCCCACGGCTACTCAACAACGAAACAATCAACCAAGGGTGGAAAGACCTCAAAGGCAGTTCACCCGGATCAATATGACGTTGTCTGAGGTTTTACCACATCTGTTAAAATCTAACTTGGCAACCTTAAAGGAGGCTCCCAAGAATCCTAACACCACATCTCCTCGTTACAATCCAAATGCTCGGTGTGCTTACCATTCTGAGAGTCCAAGCCACGATACAAACGACTGTTGGGCTATGAGGAATAAGATACAGGATCTGATCGAAGCAAAGGAGATTGAGTTTGATGATCCTGAGATGCCTAATGTCATAACTACTCCCATGCCCAAGCACAACCATGGTGTTAATGTCGTTGATACTGATCTATTTGTCACCTCTATTGATGAAGTTTATGCTTCTCTCATGACCGTCAAGAAGAATTTGTTGCTAGTCGGTTTATTTTCGGGTTGTGGTGAAGGTTTCCATATGTGTCTATCTCTGCCTTCTGGTTGTTATTTGCTGAAAGCAGGTGTTCAACGCCTGATGAATAACCGAGAGATTTTGTTCGAAAGGACTCTATTTCTGACTATTTTACATGAATATTTTGCTATCATAACCATTTCCGCCAATCCTTACAAGGTCTCCTCCAAAAGACTTGTTAGGATTACACCTGCTCCAAGAATTTCTCCATTAATAATCACTTTTCCTGGCCCTGTACCATACTCCTCGGACAAAGTTGTTCCTTGGAATTACGGTGCTGACATTTACTACCATGGTGTCAAATAGGATTTGTTAACCAGTAAAGATGAAAAAGTTGAAGAGGTTGATCTCGATTTCAGTAACATTGTCGGGACCAACAAAATTACTCGAAGTGGAAGGGTTTTCTCTCCTGGGATCTCCCCGAAGACTACTGCTAAGCCTATTGTTGTTCCATCTATTATTCCTACTAGTACTTCTGCTACTACTCCCATCCTTACTCCAGTTATTACCCCTGTCGATGAGTCATCTTGGACTCGGGGAAAATAAGTTATAGGCGAGCCTTCCCGGATGTAGGCACCTAGAAAAGTTGTTTTGGAATCCTCTAAACAAGAAATGGAGGAAATTTTAAAAATAATCTAGAAGAGCGACTACAATATGGTCGAACAGTTGGGGCAAACCCCTTCGAAGACATAAATGTTGTCTCTACAATTGTGTTTTGAGGCCCATGCGAAGGCTTTGATTACATTTCTCAAGAATGCGCATGTGCCACAAGAAACCTCTGCTGACCAATTCAAAGACTGTGTGGCCAGTTTGACTGCAGACAATGAGTTGGGTTTTTCAGATGCTGATTTGACACCAAAGGGGTGAAAGCATAATGATGCTATGTGTTGTACCCCAAAATTTGCCCTCCCATATTCTTCAAAATTTGCAAAGAGCATGCTTCAAAATCTCCCCAAGGGTTGCACAGTTCAATGGCCTCCTAACAGTCAAAATTAGGGTTTTGGTTCTGGCAAAGAAGTTGAAGTTTTCAAGGGTCCAAAAAAGTCCCACATGCCTATAAACATTGTCAAGCATCCTCATGTCAAGTTTCAAGACTCACATCACAAAATTGCACAGTCAAAAACCCTAATTGCTCAACAGTCAACTGTAGGGGTAAAATGGTCATTTGACAGTCAAAAGTTCAAATTTTTGGTCAACATCTTATTTTGAAGCCACAAACATCATTTGATCAATTCTTGATCATGATTCTCAAGGCATGGCTCAAAAAGTCTCAAGATGCAAAAGTTTCCATATTTGGACAGTTGAAAAAGTCAACTGTAACTTGACCAAGGCATAACTTCCACATGGTTTATCAGAAAAATTCCATCCAAGGCTCATTTTGAAGGGAAAGACATTTCCTACAACTCCTCTTCACACTTCAAGTCCAAGAAATGCTCTCACAAAAAGTTATCAATCTCAACATTATAGGTCATTTTCAAAAGTCAACAAAAAGGGACTTTAAGTCAAAGACCATAACTTGAGATTGGTAAATCAAAATGACCTGGGACCAAAGGCATTGGTTAGAGGACTTCAAGAACTTTCCAAAATGTCCAAGAACATGATCAAAGCTTAAAACTTGAGCAAGATATGCCTTGTGGAAGTTGGGAAATTTTTGGGAATTTTGAAAAGTCAACTTTGCTTCAAATGCCTCAAAATTGCTAATGGGCCTCAATTTCTTCCAAGAATCATTATCCAAAAGTTATGCACGACCCATTGACCCAAAGGGGAGTTATTTCATCATTTTTTATTAATTATTTGAATTTTTAATGTTATTAATTCATTTAATTCAAATTAAATATGAAAAAATACTCAAGCATGCATTTTAAATCTTTTTATGCAGCTAATAGGTCTATCATAACCTCAAGATTTCGTGCACACTCAATATGGAAAGAATTGGCAATGATTGGCATGATCTGCACATGAAAAAGATTGGAAAAGATACCATTAAAAATCAAATATTTGATTCATGAATGCAAGGGTTTTGGACTGAGATTTCTACCCTAATTCATTCCTCATATAAACACAAACACAACCCTAATGCTCAGAACCTGAAAGTTGCGCCCAAGAAGAAGAAAGAACTTTGCACTTTTCACCAAAATTTTCAAAACTGAAAACACAGTTTCAGTGCGTTTCAAGGCAAGATAACCATTCCAATAGCTTACCAAGGTTACCAGGGATCTATTCCAATCAAAACCATCGCCTCTAACATTAAGAAATGGTAGAATCACATGGCCCTGTTTCCAATTTTGTTCATATTCGTGTTTTGATTTATACGTATCATCCATGCCTTTTTCTTGTTGTTTTGCACTAACATGAACATTCTAAAGCTATTGGCATCATTTAATTGAGTTTTGGTGCCCTGTACGAGAATCTGCCATGGAAATTTTCTAGATTTTCAAAGCTCCTAAATTGGGGACTTTTGCATATGGAAAAATTAGCCAGCAAGACTTATACCATTTAAATCGTGACGTTCCAACGAATCTAAAACATTCATCGCGCTTTTTTTATATTTGTTCAATCTCTATTCGCTATTTTTTTGTATTTCAGATTGTGGGGGTTTAAAACCCCCGCTATCCATTCTTTATTTCTCAGGTAAAAACGCACAAACGAAGAAGAAGGTTGTTTGTCATCCTGTGGTTGGTGGATTCAAATAGCTGGCGCCTTTTTCTACTTTGTCCACTAACCTGTGTTTTCTCTCTCTTATTATTTACGTCCCATTAATCTAACAAACGAATGCGCTTGGCTGGTTGGTTGATGCGTTGTCCTTCAAGCACTGGGACCTGGGTTCGATCCCCAGGTCCCCCATATTTCCTTCTATTTTTTCTTATAACATGATTAGGTATCCAACATGCCCAGAAGTCCACCATGCACCCTACGCTCAAGCTGGCCACGCGTCCCACAACATCAATCCAAGGGTCAGCATAGGAGGACTATCATACGCATTGGTCAACGCCTCCACACACAAGCCAAGAAAGTCCATGTGGGCTTGTATCTCATGGGCCAGATTGCCTGCAATGCACCTCCTGCAGGGTCAACAAACCCCCTTTGTTTGTATTTCTTCCTTTATTCTTTTCTTTTTTTTATTTTGTTTTAATTCTTTTCTCTTAATTCTTTAAATTAATTTTAAATAATATAAAAATACAAAAAAATCAGAAAGTCAAAAATAAAAATATTTTTTATTATTTAATTCACTAATGTTCTATTTTGTAAATAAATTTAATAATTAACTTAGTTTTAATTTTAGGTTTAATTTTAATGTTTTTTAAATAAACTCAAAAAAATGTAGAAATTAGGATTTTTTATACTTTTATTCTTTTTCCTTTTTTTTACCATTATTAATTATTAATTATTTTTATAAATAACTTGTAATTAAATAATTAGGTTAAAACTAGGTCAAACTTAAACATTTTTTTTAATAAATTAAAAATAGTTTAGAATTAGGGTTTTAATTCTATTTAATTTTCTCATTAAATTCCATAAATACAAAAACTCCAAAAATAAGTTCTTGCTTTTATTTAACTTAATTAATTTATGATTTCGATTTAATTTCTTTAAAAGGGTCCAACGCCCTCGCGTTCTCGATTTTATTTCTTTTTCGCACATCTACTTTTATTTCCCTTTTTTAATTTTATGTACTTGCCCCAAAGCCTTGTAATAGATTAATTAGGATATTTATTTTTCCGCATTTTTATTTTTCAAATCGGGTCTTGGATTAATTTGGCGATGTAGACTCGCGCCTTTGTAATAGCGTAGGAATCTTAATTCCGCACCTTTTAACTGCTAATAATTTGCATGAAAGAATGAATGCCAAAAATAAAAACAAAGCGTAGATCACAAATGCATGAACAAGACAAATATAACTGAAAATGACACACAATTCACACACCACCCCTAGGGTACGCCTCACTGTTGCCTTACCCCTCGAAAAGTGGTCGTCGAGTAGAGGACGTTTTAGTAAGTCCTCATGTCCATGAACATGTCATGAGGGTAGCTTCTAAGGTGTCTTCCTATTGCTCTGGTGACCACAATGTTCCGAACCCTCGAATTGACCCGAACACCTCCAACGGTGGTGCTACCTACCTCTCAATGGTGGGATTGCACTATCTTAAGGACATTTACACAGACGAATTCCTTAGGGTAGGCAGATGACTCGTAGATACTTGCTCTGAATTCAAAACAAAATCAAAAACTTCTTTTCACACCGACACTTTTCAAAAAGCTTTCAAAAGCAATTTTTCAAACACTCTTGAGGACTGATACAAGAGTCGAACTGAAATTTTCAAAGAAACTTTTTCAAACCCACTCACCTTGAAAAGCAAACAAACAATTTTGAAAACACAAATGATCAAGTATCTAAGAGCCCATGGAGAACCATGGATAGAAAGGGTGCTAACACCTTCCCTTTCTATAAATCTACCTCCCGAACCGAGAGCAATCTCAATAAGGAATTTTTCTGTGCTTTTGTCCTTTCCATTTGGAGAAAATAAAAGACGGTGGCGACTCTTGCTTACCGCGACATTTCGCGAACCAGCGTTAAACAGTCAGTTCCAGATCCACCGATCACAGAACTGGCGACTCTGCTGGGGATAATTTTAAAGTGAGGTGTACCTTAGGACTAAGATCACTGTGTTTTCAATTGCTTTGACTTGTTTGCTTTATTATTGTGGGACTGTCTTGGGAGTTCTATAGATCCTAACCCGGATCTGGGGGATACCTTCTTAGAAATTAGCAACAAGGCTGTGAGGGAACTGTGCGGGGTATACCGACATGGTTGAAACAGCCTGCTACGTTGATGTGGCACTTTGGTGTGTACCGGTAACCCTTGAGTTCAGTCAAGGAGAGTACGGGGCCTCCATGTGGTGTCGTGAAGCATCAACTGACCTTAGGAACCTTAATTAAACTATCTTGGCCTCTTTAGGGTAGTGAGATAACTGACTTTGGTGCAGTCCGAGGTTGGTTGATACTCGATACTACACTCAATTGAGGGTTGCTTTCCTGGAATATTTCAGTCGCCAGTTCAGTGGCTAAATCGAAACGATGAACAATGAAAGCAATCCAGTGATATTGGGACCCTTAGAACCCGATTACTTCTAATAGGACAGGTTGAGCCCACCAACTTCAAGAGGGTAATACCCAGACCCCATGCTGGCCTAAACTCTAAGGGCTTGTCTTGTGTGACTTGTGTGCCTTACATGTTTGCCTTTGTAAATATTTGTGGTGTGTTTAATCATAGCATCATGACATCATCCAGCATCATATGCATTGACTAATCATTTCAGGGGTTCGAATCTTCATCTTTGTTCTTGTTTTGTAGGACATGGAAACTGTTCGCAGAAAGACAATTCAAATCAGCCTTGTAAGGATCCCTCCTCAGCTTAAGGAGCTTATATCCAGGATTCCCGAGAGCTCTTCATTTAGTGAGAGACATGGAAGACTCATCAGCTTGGTCAACACCAATATTGAGGAAGACATGATAAAGGTCCTGTTCCAGTTCTTTGACCCTCTGCATCACTGTTTCACTTTCCTGGATTATCAACTGGTACCTACATTGGAAGAGTTCTCCCGGCTTCTGAAGATCCCTATCCTGGATCAACTACCCTACAACGGTATAGAAAAGGAACCCAAACTTGAAGAGATTGCTAAATCCTTACACCTACAATCATCTGACCTCAAGGGACATTGGGAGGTTAGAAGTGGCATCAAAGGGTTCTTAGCCAGGTTTTTGTTTGAAAAGGCCCAGGAATGTTGGAACTCCCTTGACTTACAAGCTTTTGAAGAAGTTGTGGCCCTACTTGTCTATGGTTTGGTGTTGTTCCCTAACCCAGATCAGCTTATAGATATCAGTGCTGTCCAGATCTTCATGTCCAGGAATCCTATACCTACGTTGCTGGGGGACATCCTTCACTCATGTTACACTCGAACCATGAGAAAAAGAGGTGTCCTTATGTGCTGCACTCCCCTCCTGGGAAGGTGGTTTATTTCGCACCTTCCACAATCAGTTTTGAAGAACGAGCGGGGTTTGAGATGATCACAACGGTTGATGACTCTTACACATGCAGATATACATTGGTGTTCTCGGTCCAGAGAGGATGTCACTATCATTGATCGTTGTGGGGAGTATCCTAATGTTCCTTTATTTGGAATCAGAGGAGGTATTACTTACAACCCATGCCTGGCTTGGAGACAGTTTGGTTATGCCCGGAGGGATGGCCCTCATGACATGTTAATTCCTGACATAGTTTTTGATTTCGACAACGATGCACAAGGACTTCGCCAGAGATTTATCAGAGCTTGGAGGATGCCCAGTAAGATAGACAGCAAGACACTGGGGCACAAGAATTCCATCCCATTGGAACCTTATCTCAAGTGGGTACGAGCCTGCTCCCAGAAGTTAATAATGCCTTATCCTCATATGCTCCCTGTGATCAAAGAGCCAGTCTCGGAGGGAGAGGTGTCCTACACCATTCAACATCCTGACATGCCCACGTCCTGGGAAGAGATGCAGAAGAGCTGGATCCAGCTTAAGGAAGAACGGAATTCTCTTGAGACCAGTCTACATGCTAGTGAAAAGAAGGTCTTGGAGCTCACCCGCCTATTGCACGAGGAGAGGAATCTCAACACCTACATAGCTCCAAAGAGGATGCGTAGTGTCTTTTGGGATTGATTTGCTTTGTAATACGTGCCCATGAGGCTTTGATGTACTGAACAATTATTTCCTTAATGATAACGTGTGTTCCTTTTTTTTCTACAACAAATTTGAACTTTCGAACCCTTGAATGCATTGCATAAACACATATCATTCATCACGTGCATAGCAGGTTTTCTTCTTTTCAGGTTGCTTACTGTTCTTCGCTGTTTATTTCAGCATCATGAACCCTGACTCATCATCAACCGAGATGTCTATCAAGGCCCTTCAGGCGCAGAACGCGCAATTTCAGGAGCTGATCATGGGTTTGGCTCAAGGCCAAGAAGAGCTGAAGGCTTTACTCCTGAAGAAGGAGAAGAAGAAGAAGAAGAGAACTGTTCTTTTCAACTCGGGCCGAAGGTTTGGCAACACTCTGCAGAATGAAGAAGCTGGTTCTTCTGTAAGCAAAGGCAGTCCCCAGGGGGGAAAGGCTTCAAGTCCAGTAGTCTCTGACAACGAGACTGACTTTAATGAGGAACAATATCCTCCTGCTGAAGACCGGTATAAGCAGTTGGAAGACAGACTGAATGCCATGGAGATCCAACAAGTGCCTGGGCTGGATTTCGGAGACTTGGGCTTATCTACTGGTGTGATTATTCCTCACAAGTTTAAGGCACCATCTTTCACCAAGTATGACGGGGCGTCTTATCCCAAGCTACACCTCAGATCTTATGTGCGGAAGATTCAACCGTACACAGTGGACAAGAACTTGTGGATCCACTTCTTCCAGGAGAGTCTTTCAGGGACTCATCTCGAATGGTTCTATCAGCTGGATGGGACCAAGGTTCGTAACTGGGAGGAGTTGGCTACTGCTTTTTATAAGCAGTATCAATATAATACCGACCTTGCTCCTACACGTACCCAACTCCAGGGTATGTCGCTAGGATCAAGCGAATGTTTTAAAGAGTATGCACAGAAGTGGAGGGATCTGGCTGGCAGGGTGCAGCCTCCGTTGACTGACCGTGAGCTGGTGGATATGTTCTTGGGGACCCTATCTGGGCCATTTTTCAATCATCTTATTGGGAATTCGTCTGCAGGGTTCACTGATCTTATTTTGACTGGAGAGAGGATAGAGGCTGGAATGAAGTCCGCTAAAATTCAGAAGGGTGCATCTTCAAGTTCTGAGAAGAAACCCTTTAAGAAGGAGGCCAGTGCTGTATATGGGCCTAGAAGGCAAGAGAAACCAGAGCGCCGCCAATCTGTCAACGCGGTGATGATTGCTAAACCTGCTGTCGCTCCTCGGCAAACCAATCCACCCAGGGCTGAAAGACCCAGAAGGGAGCTTACCCGTTTAAGTATGACCCTATCGCAAATCTTGCTGCAGTTGCTATCCACCAATTTGGTGACTGTTAGAGAGGCCCTGAAGGTTGTGAATACTGCTTCTCCCAAGTACAATCCAAATGCCCGCTGTGCTTATCACTCCGATAGCCCGGGGCATTCCACTGATGACTGTTGGGCCTTAAGGAATAAGGTGCAAGACCTTATTAATGCGAAGGAGATACAATTTGAGGCGCCTGAGAGGCCAAATGTGGTGACTGCTCCTATGCCCCAGCATGGAGTGAATGCCGTTGATGAAGATGCGTATGCCGTTTCTGTGAATGATGTAGCTACTCCTTTGATGACTGTTAAGAGGAACCTACTGCTGGTCGGTTTATTTCCGGGTTGTAGTGAAGGTTGCCTTTTCTGTGATGTTTCCCTTTCTGGTTGTCCTTTGCTGAAGTTGGGCATCCAAAGCCTGATGGACAGCAAAGAGATTCTGTTCAAGAAGACTGCTGTTCAGTTTGTTCCGGTGGAAGAAGTATCTGTTGTTACCATTTTCAATAATCCGATCAAGGCTCTCCCAAGGAAGCCGGTTAAAATCATGACTGTCGCACCCATTGTGATTACTGTTCCGGGGCCTCTCCCCTATGAATCCGATAAGGCTGTCCCATGGCACTATGGGGCAGATGTATATGTACATGGAATAAAGCAAGAGTTCAACACTGGCACCAGCATCAGCAATATCACTGGTCCAGCCAAAGTTACCCGCAGTGGCAGGCACTTCTCGCCTGACATTGCGCCACCTACTATTCGAAGACCTCTCACTATAAAACCTGCAAGTGTACCTGTTCCCATTTCTGATCAAGTTGTTTCCCCTGCCGCCGAGTCATCTAATGCTCGGGGAAAAGAGATTGAAGATGAGCCTGCCCGGATGGAGGCACCAAAATCTGTGAATGTTGAGGCCTCCCAACAAGAGATGGAGGAAATTCTGAAGATAATCAAGAAGAGCGATTTTAATGTTGTTGAACAGCTGGGGCATACCCCCTCCAAGATCTATATGCTCTCCTTGTTGCTGTGCTCAGAGGCCCATGCTAAGGCCTTGATTTCATTTCTCAAGACGGCTCACGTGCCACAGGAAACATCTGAAGTCCAGTTTACTGATTGCGTAGCCAATTTGACAGCCGACAATGGTTTGGGTTTCTCGGATGCTGACCTTACTGCTAAAGGAAAGGACCACAATGACGCCCTGCATGTCTCTATTGAATGCAGGGGCACTACTCTTGCGCACGTGTTGGTGGACACTGGTTCTTCCCTGAATGTGCTACCCAAAAAGGCCTTAGACCGGTTGGATTGTGAGGGCCTGGAGCTGAAACCTAGCAACATCATTGTCAGAGCCTTTGACGGTTCTAAAAGGATGGTTCACGGAGAGGTAGACATTCCTATTCGTGTGGGTTCTCAAGTATTCGACTCTACTTTCTATGTGATGGATATCCGTCCATCGTATTCTTATCTACTGGGTCGATCGTGGATCCACAAAGCTGGGGCAGTGACCTCTACCCTACACCAGAAGCTCAAGTACCCCGTCAGAGGGAAGATTGTTACTGTGCAGGGAGAGGAGGAGTATATGGTGAGTCACTTGAATTCCTTCCGATACATTGAGATGGACGGGGAGTTTATTGAAACCCCCTTTCAGCATTTTGAAGAGGTACCTCCAACATTGGCAGCGGCAGAAACAGTGGTTGAAGAGGATGTTCCTTTGAAGATGGCTTCCCTGGAGGATGCCCGGGATGTAATTAAGAAAGGTGAATGTGCTAATTGGGGCAGGCTCCCTGATTTTACACCTAAAACTGACAAGTTTGGACTGGGTTTTACTGCAGAGGCTCAGAAGGCTGTGCGCCAAGCTAGAACCAGAAGACCTCCTGTGCTCATCACCAATCCAGGAGTGAATGCCATTGGGGATGAAGACGAAGTGGAAGAGTCAGAGTTTGATAGCTGGATCTACCCGACGACTGATGGTGGACTAACTAATTGGATTGCTAAAGATCATACTCCTGTTACTTTTGTTACGCAGTAATAAACTCCTTTGTTTTGTTATTTGTAATAAACAATGAATTAAAACTCTATGGCCCGGTGTCTTACCCGGGGCACCGTGGCTTCATTTGTGAGGGCATATTGATTGTCATTTCATATATCATGAATAAAGACCTTGGAAGTTTTCTCGCATTTCAAATCTTATGCTCCTTTTCTTTCTTTCCTTTCTTTATATATTACAAAACAGATGTATTTACACACACTCACTCATACAGGTTTCAATCCACTCTGGATCTCACTGGTAACGACTCTGCTACTGCCAGTTATGACTTCGAAAATCCAATCAACTTAGCCGAAGACGAAGGTGAAGATGATTGCGAAGTGCCTGGCAAGCTTGCAAGACTGCTACTCCAGGAAGAGAGGGCAATTCAACCACATGAAGAGCCAGTGGAAACGATAAATCTGGGTACTGAGGCAAATAGGAAGGAAGTCAAGATTGGTGCCAACCTAGAGCTCAGCGTGAAGCAACGGTTGACTTAGATGTTACATGATTATGTGGAGATCTTTGCCTGGTCCTACGAAGACATGCCTGGGCTAGATACTGACATTGTGTTCCATCACTTGCCTACCAAGGAGGACTGCCCTCCGATCAAGCAAAAGGTCCGCCGTATGCGTCCAGAGATGTCTGAGAAGATCAAAGCCAAGGTTATGAAGCAATTCGATGCCGGGTTTCTTGCAGTGACTTCTTACCCTCAGTGGGTTGCTAATGTGGTGCCAGTACCAAAGAAAGATGGAAAAGTCAGAATGTGTGTCGACTACAGGGATCTGAATAGGGCCAGCCCCAAGGATGACTTCCCCTACCTCACATTGATGTCCTTGTTGACAATACTGCTCAGCATAAGGTGTTCTCTTTCATGGATGGTTTTTCAGGCTATAATCAGATCAAGATGGCTCCTGAAGACATGGAGAAGACTACCTTTGTTACTCAGTGGGGCACCTTCTGTTACAAGGTCATGCCATTCGGGTTAAAAAAATGTTGGGGCAACCTACCAGCGTGCCATGGTTGCTTTATTTCATGACATGATCCATCATGAGATAGAAGTGTATGTCGATGACATGATTGCAAGGTCCCAAACTGAGGAAGAACACCTTGATCATCTGCAGAAATTGTTTGACCGTCTGAAGTTGTACAAGCTGAGGTTGAATCCGAACAAGTGCACCTTCGGGGTAAGGTCTGGAAAGTTGCTAGGCTTCGTTGTAAGTGATAAGGGTATTCAAGTGGACCCTGCCAAGGTTAAAGCTATTCAAGAGATGCCAGTTCCTAAGACAGAGAAAGAGGTCAGAGGCTTTTTAGGACGCCTAAATTACATTGCTCGGTTCATCTCGCACCTAACTGCTACCTGTGAGCCAATCTTCAAGCTGCTGAAGAAAGATCAGGTAGTACGTTGGAATGATGAATGTTAGGCTGCTTTCGACAGAATCAAAGAGTATCTCCAAGAACCACCCATCCTTATGCCACCGGTTGAAGGGAGACCTCTGATACTATACCTGACAGTACTTGACAACTCAATGGGGTGTGTGCTGGGGCAGCATGATGAGTCTGGCCGAAAAGAGCACGCCATTTATTACCTTAGCAAAAAGTTTACCGACTGTGAGACCCGATACTCACTGCTTGAGAAAACTTGTTGCGCTTTGGTATGGGCTGCTCGCCGGCTGAGACAGTATATGCTGACTTACACTACCTTGTTGATCTCAAAGATGGATCCAATAAAGTACATATTCGAAAAGCCTGCTCTGTCTGGGAGAATAGCAAGATGGCAAATGATCTTGACAGAATACGACATCCAGTACATAACCCAGAAAGCCATCAAAGGAAGTGTATTGGCAGACCACTTGGCACATCAGGCAGTAGACGACTATCAGTCAATGAACTTCGAGTTTCCAGACGAGAGTATCATGATAGTGACTGATTGTGAAGTACCTGGACCGGATGAAGGACCTGAGGAAGGATCCCGATGGTCTATGCAATTTGACGGAGCCTTCAATGCTTTGGGTAACGGTATCGGCGCTGTGATAATATCCCGCCAAGGCACTCATACTCCACTCACTGCCCGGCTATGTTTCAACTGCACCAACAACATGGCGGAGTATGAGGCATGCATCATGGGTCTTCAAACTGCGAACGACCTAAGGATCAAGTATCTGAGTGTCTTCGGAGATTCCGCCCTCGTGATCAATCAGATCAAAGGGGAGTGGGATACGAAACATCCGAATCTTATTCCTTACAGAGAATGTGTGTTGACATTGATCCCCCATTTCAGAGATAACCTTTGAACACTTTCCGAGAGAGGAGAATCAGCTGGCGGACGCATTAGCTACAATGTCTTCTATGTTTAAGGTCAAATGGGACAATGAGGCTCCCCAGGTCACTATCTGGAAACTGGACGAACCGGTATATTGTTGCGATCTTGAGACTGAATTGGTGACTGAGAAGCCTTGGTACCATGAGGTGAAGAGATATTTGGAAGCCCAGGAGTATCCTGAAGGTGCGTCTGTCAACGATAAGAAGTTTCTGAGAAGGTTCACAGCGAAATTCTTCCTTAGCAACGGCATCCTGTATAAGCGAAACCATGATTCGACCTTACTGCGTTGTGTGGATAAGACTGAAGCAGAAAGGATCATGGCAGAGCTACATGAAGGTACCTTCGGAACACATTCCAGTGGACACACTATGGCCAAGAAGATCCTTCGGGCAGGGTATTTCTGGTCCACAATGGAAGCCGATTGTTACCAACACTCTCGGACATGCCATAAATGCCAGATTTATGCAGACAAGGTGCATGTTCCTCCAGTTCCTCTGAATGTCTTGACAGCACCTTGGCCGTTTGCAATGTGGGGCATAGATATGATCGGTGAGATTAAACCTACGGCATCCAATGGGCATCGCTTCATTCTGGTGGCAATCGATTACTTCACGAAGTGGGTTGAAGCAGCTTCCTACGCTACAGTAACCAAGAACGTTGTGGCACGGTTCATTCGGCACAACCTGATCTGTCGATACGGCGTCCCTGAAAGGATCATTACAGACAACGGTACCAATCTCAATAACAAAATAGTCACTGAGCTCTGCGAGCAGTTTAAGATACAGCACCACAACTCTTCTCCTTACAGACCGAAGATGAATGGGGCTGTAGAAGCAGCGAATAAGAACATTAAGAAAATTGTGCAGAAGATGATAGTGACTTATAAAGATTGGCACGAGATGTTACCGTTCGCTCTACATGGGTACCGTACCTCAGCCAGGACGTCAACCGGGGCAACTCCTTTCTCCTTGGTCTACGGTATGGAGGCAGTCTTACCGATCGAAGTGCAAATACCCTCTCTCCGGATAATGAAGGATGCAGATCTGAATGAAGATGATTGGATCCAGACATGACTTGATCAGCTAAACCTTATTGATGAAAAAAGACTTGCTGCCATCTGTCATGGTCAGACATACCAGAAACGGATGATCAGGGCATTTAACAAAAAGGTCAGACCACAAGAATATCAAGTTGGGGATCTGGTAATCAAACGTATCATCCTTCCTCAGAGTGATCCAAGGGGCAAGTGGACCCCTACGTACGAAGGGCCATTTGTGGTTAAACATGTGTTCTCAGGAGGAGCCATGATTCTAACCAACATGGATGGTGACGACCTTCCTCACCCCGCCAATGCAGACGTAGTAAAAAGATACTACGCATAAAAAAGACCCGCTAGGTTGACATACCTAGGCAAAAATTAGGGCTTCCCGGCGAACCAAAAGGGTTCGGGCAAAATGAAGGGATGAAATGAAAAGAATCTGTACACCCGGCAAGTTGAAAACCTGAAAAGGCGGCTTGGGCAAAAATGGGTATCCCGGTGGACTGAAAACCCGAAAGGGCGGTCCAGGCAAAAGTTAGGGATAAAGCGTAATACTATGTCTCATTGGATCACTTTGCATCCAGAATCCGGTATCAACTGTCAAGTTCAGAAGGCATCGATCAATCAGCTTCATCTTCAGCTAGGTCATCAAGTGATGAGACGCTCGAAGATATAAAGGCGATAGCAGAGTTGGAACCCAGTGGGATCATTCTTTTCACACAGCTATTTTATTTTCCCTTTGTACAAATTGTATAAACTCTTTTGTTCGGCGGCGTTCTCTTACTAGGACGTCAGCCTCTTGTACATAAAACGCCTATTTACAGGCAATTCAAAAAAATCAATATAAATACACTTTTCAGACAAATTGCCAATTGTTTTGTCCTTTTTCTGTTTTGTTTTGCGAAGAACGTCCAAGGTTCAATTTGTGATATATGCATTGACACTAATTGCTAACTCATAAATATTTGCATACGAAACAAAGGATCAATTACAGGTAACATTAGAAACAGAGGCAATAAAGAGTTGTCTAAGCGATCTAATTGCTCTGTCCGCCAAGGTATCAAGGTAGGTTCAGCTGAAGAACAACCAGTATATCTCAATTCCCCAGAGAGTGAGCCAGCAAGTCAGTGCACTCTCCCCAAGCCAAGCTATACAATCAGTCTTAAGGAAGGTGGGTATCCCCGCAGATCTCAACATTCCCCAGCGTGATATACAGATATTCTTAAACAAGCATCCCCGGCAGTCTTGACCTAAAGATTGTTCCCCGGTGGTATATCAAACATTCAATGGAGTCACTTCCCCAATATAGTTCAAAATTTCCCCAGGAGAGTCCAATCAAGATTTCCCCAGGAAAGTTTGAATCTTCTCCCCAGCAGTAAGCTTATCCCCAGTAGATTCTGGAAGCTTATCCCCGCAAAGCACGAACGCGTCTCCCGGCTTTATTCAAAGGTTATTCCCCTACCAGGGTATAACTGGGTTATCCTCAGCCAAAAGCCACGGAAAGATTGTTCTCGGCGAAGTCTTCTTATCCACAGCGGAGTCTATTAACACTTCCAACATAACAATGGTATCCCCAGCGAAGTTACCATCAATATCCTAGCAAAGTACCTCTCTTCCCACAGAGTATTGTTCCCCAGCAAGGTCGCTAGAGTAATTTTCTCCCCTCAGAATAATCCATTCGCCAAGTTTATTCTCCAACGGAGTTATCTTCTCCCCGCCGATATTCTTGCAACTATCATCCCCAGCGGAAACAACAAAGCACTATTCTCAAACATCAGCCCAGGATGTGACTTCCCGGCACCCGTCAAGGATTTACTTTCCTAGACAAAAACATACATTCATAAACATCGCATTGTCATACATTATAGCATGCATATAAGCATCATAAACATACAATCTCACTTATGTTGAGAACATCATTGCTTGATTCATATCATGCATCGCATATGACTGACCTTTACCTTTCAGGAAAGATCCAGTTAAGTTCTCAGCTATATTTCAAGACCTTGTCCGGTTCAGTTAAATCGACCCTAAGATTTTCCTGATTCTTATCCAGTCAAAGGCCTTCTCTGGTTCAGTCAGATCGACCCTAAGATCTCCCTGATTCTCATCCAGTTGAAGATATTCCAAGACCTTGTCCGGTTTAGTTAAATCGACCCTAAGATTTTCCTGATTCTTATCCAGTCAAAGGCCTTCTCTGGTACAACAGTTGCCCCTGTTCAATCTTCTTGAACTTGAAGAGTTAGATTGGCAAGTTTTTCCTTTTGTGACTCGAGGGTAAAAGGAGATTGGACACTAGAGTGCCCGGAAATTTGCACTCGCATGTCGGAGTATCAGCAGTGTGATGTCGGGAATGGGCTTATAGATGCCATTTGGAGAGATAGTGGATAGGGAGATGGGCTTATAGATGCCATCTGGGGATGTGACAGAACCTTGTCGGGAATGGGCTTATAGATGCCATTTGGAGGTGTTGATCGCATAAGAGATTCCTTAGCGAGAACTTGTGTAAAGACAGATGTTTTCCTGGCTTGTTACAGGTGTTTGATCTTCAATCTCCTTATGCAGATATGCCCTGGCTAGATACAGGTATCGAATCTACAATCGGTTGTTCACAGATGTGCCCTGGATGGATACAAGAGTCGAATCTGGAAATAGTCGTCAATAGATATGCCCTGGCTGGATACAGGAATCGAATCTTCGAACTCTTCAGACGTGCCCTGGCTAGATACAGGAATCGAGTCTGGAAATGTGGTCAACAGATATGCCCTGGCTAGATACAGGAGTCGAATCTGGAATTGTGACAGTTGATAGATATGCCCTGGCTGGATACAGGAATCGAATCTTCGAACTCTTCAGACGTGCCCTGGCTAGATACAGGAATCGAGTCTGGAAATGTGGTCAACAGATATGCCCTGGCTAGATACAGGAGTCGAATCTGGAATTGTGACAGTTGATAGATATGCCCTGGCTGGATACAGGAATCGAATTTTCGAACTCTTCAGACGTGCCCTGGCTAGATACAGGAATCGAGTCTGGAAATGTGGTCAACAGATATGCCCTGGCTAGGTACAGGAGTCGAATCTGGAATTGTGATAGTTGAAGGTAGTTGTCTTTGGGATTGTCTTTTTCCCTGAAAAGGCAAAAATATAAGTTGTATGCAATGTCATGATGTATGATATGCATGATGTCATGATGTTCAACATGAGATAGTGTTGTATGCACTTTATCATGAATGTAAGCGAGATGTATGAAAATGTGAAATGTTTATGAATGTAATCTCGTCTTAGGAAAATAAATCCTTGACGACCGGCCGGGGAATTGCTCTGTGGCAGAGATACTTTGCTGAAGTTTTGATGAGAGGCCTGCTGAGGACTTCAATGATGGATTCTGCTGGGGATAATGATGATAAACTCCGCTTGGGAACACCGAAGATAAACTCCGCTGGGGAAAAAGGAAGAACTTTGCCGAGGGCGATCTTCCGTGGCAGATAGCTGAGGATAACCCAGTTATAAGCCCTTGTGAGGAATAACTTTGGATAAAGCTCGGGAGAGACGTCCGTATTCTGCAGGGAACAAGCTTCCAGAATCTATTGGGGATAAGCCTTAAGACCGGCTGGGGATAAGAATTCTGCTTTCCCGGGGAAACTTTTGGAATTGTTCTGAGGTACTGATATTCTGCCGGGGAATGTTGTGTCTTTTCATGATCGACGGGGGACCAACTCTGCTTCGGGGAAAGTAATGTTGAATCTTGTCTTACTCTGTGGGGAGTTGAGATGATTTGGTCACATTCTTCAGTCGAATCTACCTTGGTACCTTGGCGGACAAAGCAACCAGACTGCATCAGACAACTTCACATTGCCCCTGTTTCTGATGTCACCTGTAATTAATCTTTTGTTTCATATGCAAATATTTATGAATCAGCAATTTAATGTCAAATGCATATATCAAAAATGAACATTGGACGTTCTTCGCAAGATAAAACAAAAAAAGGAAAAACAATGGCAATTTGTATGGACAAGTGAATTTGTATTGATTTGAATTTTGCCTGTGAATAGGCGTTTTTGTACAAGAGGTTGACACCCTAGTAAGAGAATGCCGCTGAATACCATAGAATTTACAATTTTGAAAAGGAAACAAAACAGCTATGTGAACAATCCCACTGGGTTCCAACTCTGCTATCGCCTTTATGTCTTCAAGCCTCTCATCACTTCGCTGCTTAAATGAAGATGAAGCTGATTGATCGATGCCGAGATCTGAGCCAGACGGTTGATGCCGAATTCCGGATGCAAAGTGATCCAATGAGACATAGTGTTACGCTTTATCCCTAACTTTTGCCTGGACCGCCCTTTCGGGTTTTCAGTCCACCGGGATACCCATTTTTGCCCAAGCCGCCTTTTCAGGTTTTCGACTTGCCGGGTGTATAATTTTTTTCATTTCATCCCTTATTTTTTCCCGAACCCTTTTGGTTCGCCGGGAAGCCCTTATTTTTTCCTAGGTATGTCAACCTAGCGGGTCTTTTATTCATGCGTAGTATCTTTTCACTATGTCTGCATTGGCGGGGTGAGGAAGGTCGTCACCATCCATGGTGGTTAGGATCATGGCTCCTCCTGAGAACACATGTTTAACCACAAATGGCCCTTCGTAAGTAGGGGTCCATTTGCCCCGGGGATCACTTTGAGGAAGAATGATGCGTTTGATTACCAGGTCCCCAACTTGATACTCTTGTGGTCTGACTTTCTTGTTAAATGCCCTGATCATCCGTTTTTGATATGTTTGACCATGACAGATAGCAGTGAGCCTCTTTTCATCAATCAGGTTTAATTGATCAAGTCGAGTCTGGATCCAGTCATCTTCATTCAAGTCTGCATCTTTCATTATCCGGAGAGAGGGTATCTGGACTTTAATTGGCAAGACTGCCTCCATACCATAGACCAAGGAGAAAGGAGTTGCCCCGGTTGACGTCCTTGCTGAGGTACGGTACCCATGAAGAGCGAACGGTAACATCTCGTGCCAATCTTTATAGGTCACTGTCATTTTCTGCACAATTTTCTTGATATTCTTATTGGCTGCCTCTACAGCCCCATTCATCTTCGGCCGGTAGGGAGAAGAGTTGTGGTGCTGTATTTTGAATTGTTCGTAGAGTTCAGTGATCATCTTGTTATTGAGATTGGTACCATTGTCCGTAATGATTCTTTCCGGGACGCCGTACTGACAGATCAGATTATGCCGGATGAAACGTGCCACGACGCTCTTGGTTACTGTGGCGTAGGAAGCTGCCTCAACCCACTTCGTGAAGTAATCGATTGCCACCAAGATGAAGTGATGTCCATTGGATGCCGTCGGTCGGATCTCCCCGATCATATCAATTCCACACATTGCAAAAGGCCAAGGTGCCGTCAGGACGTTCAGAGGAACCGGAGGGATATGCACCTTGTCAGCATAGATCTGGCATTTGTGACAAGTTCGAGAGTGTTGATAACAATCGGCTTCCATTGTGGACCAGAAATATCCTGCCCGAAGGATTTTCTTTGCCATGGTGTGTCCACTGGAATGTGTTCCGAATGTACCTTCATGCAGTTCTATCATGATCTTCTCTGCTTCAGCCTTATCCACACAACGTAGTAGAGTTGAATCATGATTCCGTTTGTAGAGAATGCCGTTGCTGAGGAAGAATTTCGCAGCAAACCTTCTCATGAACTTCTTGTCATTGACAGATGCACCTTCAGGGTATTCCTGAGCTTCCAAGTACCTCTTCACCTCATGATACCAGGGTTTTTCAGTCACCTTTTCGGCCTCAAGATCGCAGCAGTATACCGGTTCGTCCAACTTCCAGATAATGATTCGGGGAGCCTCATTGTCCCATTTAAATTTGAACATTGAAGACATCGTAGCTAGTGCGTCCGCTAGCTGATTCTCCTCTCTTGGGAAGTGCTCAAAAGTTATCTCTTCAAAGTGGGGAAGTAAGGTTGACACATACTCCTTGTAAGGAATAAGATTTGGGTGTTTCGTATCCCACTCGCCTTTGATCTGATTGATCACGAGAGAAGAATCTCCGAAGACACTCAGAAATTTGATCCTTAAGTCGATTGCAGCTTGCAGACCCATGATACATGCCTCATATTCTGCCATGTTGTTGGTGCAGTTGAAACATAATCAGGCGGTGAGTGGAGTATGAGTTCCTTTGGGAGATATGATTACAGCGCCGACGCCGTTACCCAAAGCATTAGAGGCTCCGTTAAAATTCATAGACCATCGGGATCCTTCCTCAGGTCCTTCATCCGGTCCAGGTACTTCACAGTCAGTTACCACCATGATATCTTCGTCCGGAAAATCAAAGTTCAATGATTGGTAATCGTCCACAGGTTGGTGTGCCAAATGATCTGCCAGTACACTTCCTTTGATTGCTTTCTGAGTTGTATACTGGATATCATATTCTGTCAAGATCATTTGCCATCTCGCTATTCTTCCAGACAGAGCAGGCTTTTCGAATATGTACTTGATGGGATCCATCTTTGAAATCAAAAGAGTAGTGTGAGTCAGCATATACTGTCTCAGCCGGCGAGCAGCCCATACCAGAGCGCAGCAAGTTTTCTCAAGCAGTGAGTAACGAGACTCACAGTCGGTAAACTTTTTGCTCAGGTAATAAATAGCGTGCTCTTTTCGGCCAGACTCGTCATGCTGCCCCAGCACACACCCCATTGAATTGTCAAGTACTGTCAAGTATAGTATCATAGGTCTTCCTTCCACGGGTGGCATGAGAATGGGTGGCTCTTGGAGGTACTCCTTTATCTTTTCAAAAGCAGCCTGACATTCATCGTTCCAAAGTACTACTTGATCTTTCTTCAGTAATTTGAAGATTGGCTCACAAGTAGCAGTCAGATGTGAGATGAATCGGGCAATGTAATTCAGTCGTCCCAGGAAGCCTCTGACTTCTTTCTCTGTCTTTGGAGTTGGCATCTGTTGTATGGCTTTTACCTTGGCAGGGTCCACTTGAATACCTTTATCACTTACAATGAAACCTAGCAATTTTCCGGACCTCACCCCAAAGGTGCATTTGTTGGGATTCAACCTCAGCTTGTATAACTTTAGACGGACAAACAGCTTCCTCAGATGATCAAGGTGCTCCTCCTCGGTTTGAGACCTTGCAATCATGTCATCAACGTATACCTCAATCTCATGATGGATCATATCATGAAATAAAGCAACCATGGCACGTTGATAGGTTGCCCCAGCATTTTTCAACCCGAACGACATGACCTTGTAGCAGAAGGTGCCCCACTGAGTTACAAAGGTAGTCTTTTCCATATCTTCCGGAGCCATCTTGATCTGATTGTACCCTGAAAAACCATCCATGAAGGAGAACACCTTGTGTTGAGCAGTATTGTCAACAAGAACGTCGATGTGAGGTAAGGGGAAGTCATCCTTGGGGCTTGCCCTGTTTAGATCCCTGTAGTCGACACACATTCTGACTTTACCGTCCTTCTTCGGTACTGGCACCACGTTGGCAACCCATTGAGGATAAGAAGTTACTGCTAGAAACCCAGCATCGAATTGCTTCATGACCTCGGCCTTGATCTTTTCGGACATCTCTGGGCGCATACGGCGGACCTTTTGCTTTACCGGAGGGCAGTCTTCCTTGGTTGGCAGGTGATGAACTACAATGTCGGCATCCAAACCAGGCATGTCTTCATAGGACCAAGCAAATATCTCCATGTAATCATGTAGCATCTGGATCAATCGTTGCTTCACACTGAGCTCTAGATTAGCCCCAATCTTGACCTCTTTCCTATCTGTCTCAGTACCCAGGTTAATTGTTTCCACCGGCTCTTCATGTGGTTGAATAACCCTTTCTTCCCGGAGTAGCAGTCTTGCGAGTTCACCAGGCACTTCGCAATCATCCTCACCTTCGTCTTCGGCCAAGTTGATAGGATTCTCGAAGTCATAACTGGTGGTAGCAGAGTTGTTACCAGTGAGATCCAGAGTGGATTGAAACCTGTATGAGTGAGTGTGTGTAAATATAGTTGTTTTGCAATATATAACACAGAAAGAAAAAGAGCACAAGATTTGAAATGCAACAAATGTCCAATGTTTTGATTGATGATATATGGAAATGTCATACAAAAAGCCCTCACAAATGGAGCTACGATGCCCCGGGTAGGACACCGAGCCAACAAAGTTTTAACATATTGTTTGTTACAAATTGGAAATCAAAAGAATTAATTACTGCGTGACAAATGTGATAGGTGTAAAATCTTTTGCCGTCCAGTTGCTTAGTCCGTTGCTGGTGGTTGGATAGATCCAACTGTCAAACTCTGCTTCCTCTACGTCCTCCTCGATAGCATTCACCCTTGGGTTGGAGATAACCACTGGAGCCTTTCTGATCTTTTCCTTGCGCACAGTCCTCTGAGCCTCTGCAGTAAAGCCCAGCCCAAACTTGTCATTCTTTTGAGTGAAGTCAGGAAGCTGACCCCAATTTGCACAATTGCCTTTCTCGATTACAGCCCGGGCATCTTTCAAGGACGCCATCTTCAACGGAAAGTCTTCTTCAACCACTGCTTCAGCCGATGCCAAAATTGGAGGTACCTCCTCAAAATGATGAAAGGGGGTTTCAATAAACTCCCCGTCCATCTCGATATACCAGAATGAATTCAAGTGACTAACCATGTATTCCTCCTCACCCTGCACAGTAACAATCTTCCCTTTGACAGGGTACTTGAGCTTTTGGTGTAGAGTGGAGGTTACTGCCCCAGCCTTGTGAATCCAGGGTCGACCCAACAAGCAGGAGTAAGATGGACGAATATCCATTACATAGAACGTTGAGTCGAAGACTTGGGAACCCACACGAATATGGATGTCTACTTCACCGTGCACCATCCTCTTAGAACCATCAAAGGCTCTAACAATGATGTTACTAGGTTTCAATTCCAGGCCCTCACAATCCAAGCGATCCAATGCTTTCTTGGGCAAAACATTCAGGGAAGAGCCGGTAACCACTAGCACGTGTGCGAGAGTAGTGCCCCTGCATTCTATGGAAACATGCAGGGCATCATTGTGATTTTTCCCTTTGGCGGTGAGGTCAGCATCCGAGAACCCCAATCCATTGTCAGCTGTCAAATTGGCCACACAGTCAGTGAATTGATCCGCGGAGGTCTCTTGCGGCACATGGGCCGTTTTCAGAAATGAAATCAGAGCTTTTGCATGGGCCTCTGAGCATAGCAGCAATGATAGCATAGAGATTTTGGAGGGGGTATGCCCCAACTGTTCGACAACATTGAAGTCGCTCTTTTTGATGATTTTAAGAATCTCCTCCATTTCTTGTTGGGAGGCTTCCACAGCAGTATTTTTCGGTGCCTCCGTCCTGGCAGGCAAATCGGTAGCAACCTCTTTGCCCCGAGTATCGGAGGACTCGGCGGCAATAGTAGACACATGAACTTGAATTGGGACATGCACACTTACGAGTGTGATGGTAAGAGGTTTTCGGATAACTGGCGGTGTAATGTCAGGCGAGAAGAGCCTGCCACTGCGGGTAATCTTGGTGGGACCAGTGATGTTACTGATACTGGTATTGGTGTTGAACTCCTGCTTCAACCCAAGCATATACACGTCGGCTCCATAATGCCATGGGACTGCTTTATCAGACTCATAGGGGAGTGGCCCCGGAACAGTAATAGTAATGGGTGCAACAGACATAATTTGGACTGGTTTCTTCATGGGAGCTTTGGCAGGATTATAAATTGTGACAACAGATATTTCTTCAACGGAGACATACGGAACAGCCGTTTTCTTGAACAGAATTTCTTTACTATCCATCAGGCTTTGGATGCCTGATTTCAGCAGCGGACAACCGGTAGGGATAACAGCACACAGGAGGCAACCCTTGCTACAACCCGAAAATAAACCGGCTAGTAGTAAGTTCCTCTTAACAGCCAAAAGGGGGGTAGCAACGTCATTCACCGAAACAGCATACAACTCTTCCTCAATGGCATTTACTCTATGCTGGGGCATAGGAGCAGTTACAACATTTGGCCTCTCAGGCGCTTCAAACTGAATTTCCTTCGCGTCGATAAGATCTTGCACTTTATTTCTCAAGGCCCAGCAATCATCAGTAGTATGCCCGGGGCTATCGGAATGATAATCATAACGGGCATTCGGGTTATACTTAGGAGATGCAGTATTCACGACCTTAGGAGCTTCTTTGATGGTCACCAAGTTGGTTGATAACCGTTGTGGTAAAATTTGAGATAAGGTCATACTCAACCGAGTATACTGCCTCTTGGGCCTTTCACCTCTTTGTTGATTGTACTGCTGAGGAGCAGCAACAGGTTTTGAAATGACCAAAGCATTGACGGCTTGGCGAGTTTCTGGCTTGACTTGTCTTCTAGGACCATAGACTGCACTTGCTTCTTTCTTGAAAGGCCTCTTCTCAGTACTTGGGGAGGCAGCTTTTTGTATCTTTCCTGACCTGATGCCAGCTTCAATTCTCTCACCTGTCAGAATCAAATCCGTAAACCCAGCGGAGGAGTTACCAACCAAATGATTGAAAAATGGACCAAACAATGTCCCTAGAAACATATCAACCAGCTCACGATCAGTTAATGGCGGCTGCACCCTGCCAGCCAAATCTCTCCATTTTTGTGCATATTCTTTGAACCCTTCGCCCGTTCCTAGGGACATACCCTGAAGTTGGGTACGCGTAGGAGCGAGATCAGAATTGTATTGATATTGTCTGTAGAACGCGGTTGCCAAATCTTCCCAGTGTCGGATGCTAGTTCCATCTAGTTGGTAGAACCACTCAAGCTGCGACCCTGAAAGACTATCTTGGAAGAAGTGAACCTAAAGGTTCTTATCTGTCGTGTAAGGTTGGATCTTCCTTACGTACGACCTTAGATACAGCTTTGGACAGGAGGCCCTATCGTATTTGGTAAAGGCAGGCGCCTTAAACTTGTGTGGAATTACTACCCCAGAAGATAACCCCAAATCTCCGAAATCCAGCCCCAGCACATTCTGAATCTCCATGGCGCTCAAGCGGTCCTCCAATTGCTTGTATCTGTCAGCAGCAGGTGGGTATTGTTCGTCATTATAGTCTGTCTCGTTGTCGGAGACTGCGGGACTAGGAGCTCCTCCCCCTTGGGGACTGTTTTTCTCAGCAGAAGAAGTAGTTGGATCAGCTTCATTATGGAGTGTGTTCCCAAATCTGCGTCCAGTGTTGAATAACGCATTCCTCTTTTTCTTCTTCTTCTTCTTCTTCAGGAGTAGGGTCTTCAACTCTTGCTGACCTTGGGCCAGGCTCAGGACCATCTCTTGAAATTGGGCACTTTGGGCCTGAAGGGCCTTGATTGCTTGCTCGCTGGATGAGTCTGGATTCATGATGACTGTTCAAATAAACAGCGAAGAAGATTAAGCAACCTGTGAAATAGGGTACCTGCTATGCATATGGTGCAATGAAATGCGTATGTTTTATGTTTTCAAAGACAAACAAGATTCAACTTTGTAGACAAAAGGGAAACACACTTCATTAGATTAAAAATTTAATTGTTCAACAACTTGCCCTTAGGCATTACAGGAATGGAAAATACTGGAAAGGAAATAAAAGCTATAAAAGGAAATATCCAAAGCCCATCAGTGCTCCCATGGCCTCCTTTTCTCAGTGTTGATGTAGTTATTCAGGACCCGCTCTTCCTCCAATTGCTTAGTCAGCCTTTGAATCTTCCGTTCCTGCTCGTTGAACTTTTCCCGATAGAAATCCCGTTCTTCCTTTAGCTGCGCCCAAGATCTCTTCATTGTGTCAAAATCAGCAGGTATCTGAGGAGGGAGGACAGTTGGAGGAACCCCATCTTCATCAGGAGATTCAAGAATGATCAGTCTGACAGCTTCGTACGGCATACCTAACTTCTGAGCACGGATGCGGACCCATTTGCAATAGGGTTCCATTGGTAGAGAAGTCTTCGGTCCCAACTCATGTGGGTCAGCTTTGTGAATTCTGTCCCAAGCTCTAATGAATCCATGGCGTAGTTTGTCATTGTCTGCCTGAAACTCAAAATGGAAGTGAGGGACCAACATTTCATGAGGCCCAACTCTTCTGGCTCTTCCAAACTGGAGGAGAGCTAAGCATGGATTATAAGAGATTCCTCCTAGGATACCAATCAACGGAACATTAGGGTATTCTCCGCAACGATCAATGACAGCTAATTCATCCAAACCTCTGAGAGTCCAAGTGATGTCATTATCAGTGAGAGACATTAACCTTCGAGCCCAACCCTTTCCTTCTTCATTCTTCAGCACGAACTTAGGAAGGTGCGAAATAAACCACCTCACTAGCAAAGGAGCACAACACCACGGAGTTCCCCGTTTTCGAGCAGTACGAGCATAGAGTTGTTGCAGGATATTACCCAAAAGAGTGGGTACAGGATTCCGAGACATGAAGATCCTTATGACATGGATACTGATAAAGGTGTCAGGATTGGGAAACAGTACCAGACCATAAATCAAAAGAGCCAGAATATCTTCGTACGCCTTGAAGTCCAAGTCATTCCAGAAATTATTAGCCTTGCCAACCAGAAATTTGACCAAAAAGCCCTTAACTCCACTTCTAGTTTCCCAGTTAGCCAATACCTCTTCTTTGGTCAAGGGGAGGACTGCAGCAACCTCTTCAGGCCTAGGAGTCTTTTCCAAACCAGTGAATGGAGTTTATTCCAAGAAAGGGATCTCAAGCAAGTAAGAGAATTCTTCCAGGGTAGGAACCAGCTGGAAGTCTTGAAAGGTGAAACAATGATACAGAGGGTCATAAAACTGGGTCAGAACACTTATCAGTTGTTGGTCCCATTTTGCAGTGATCAAGCCAAGGAGAGAACCATGCTTGTTGATAAAGGAAGAAGTGTTTGGAATCCTACCAACCAACTCCTTGAGCAAAGTTGGTGGTTGAACAAAGTTGAGCCGGATAGTATTCCTACGTACGGGTATCATGATGTCCTACAAAACAGAGCAAAGATGAAACTTTTTTTTCTTTGAAATGGGTTAGTCCTTTATACAGGATGCATGCAATGGTATGATGGCATGATGCTATGATGAAGCACACCACAAGTATTCACACAGGCAAACATGATAAGGCACACAAGTCATACAAGACACCCTTAGGTTTCAGGCCAGCATGAATTTTAGGTATTACCCTCTTTTGGTTTCGTTGGTTAAAACATGTCCTATCAAAAGTAACCGGGTTCTAGAGGATCTCAAATCATTGACTACCCTCAATCGGTCATAACTCCAGCATCGCAATCTTTTCTTGCGGTCAGAACCATCGCGAGAGTTTAGTCTCAATGAGTGTAGCATACTGCTACTGTCCTAATAGCCAAGTTTGGTCAATTTAGGGTTCTAAGGTTGGTTGGTGTTTAATGACTCCTTAGAAGACCTATATTCTCCTCATTGCAACACAAGGGATATAGGTACAGACCAAGGTGCCACACCAACGTAGCCACTGCTTCACCCATGTCGGTCTACGCCGGACAGGTCCCTCACAGATTATGCTACCTAAAAAGGGTATTTCTCAGATCCGGGTTAGAATCTATGAAACTCCGATGCAAAGCCCACAAATATAAAAGCAAACAAAGCAAACAATTGAAAACAAAGGTGATCTAAACCCTAAGGTTACTCCACTTTTAAGTTTAGTCCCCAGCAGAGTCGCCAGTTCTGTGATACGGTGGGAGAACTGACTATGGTTTTGCGTTTGTTTTTGCAAATGTTTCGGTTGAGCAAGAGTCGCCACCGACTTTTTATTTTATCCTAAGGAAAGGTTTAAAAAGCACAGCAAAAACCTTTGAGATGTTTTCTTGGGTTCGGGGAGTAGATTATAGAAAGGGAAGGTATTAGCACCCTTTCTATCCATGGTTATCCATGGGCTCTTAGTTACTTGCTTAGATCACTTGCCTTTTGTTTCCAATTGTTTGAAATGGTGCTTGTGTGTGTGTGGGTTTGAAAAATGTTTTGAAAAGAAGCCAATGTGGTGGCAACCTTTGTAATGATCCATGTGGGGATGTATACAAAGATGTATGTCTTTTGAAAAGGTTTTCATTTGTTTTTTGAAGGTTGTTTTGAAAGTGTTGTGAGGTGTGGTTTTAGAAAATAGGCAAGTGTTTTGTTTTTGCAAGTTTTGATTCAAGTAACTAAGAGGTTATCTACTCCTAAATTTCTCAAAGTTTATTGCTATGTTTTAACCCTTTTAATAAGTTTGTTCCACCATTGTATTTGGTGGACAATCTCATGTTAGGATGTGAAAGGGACGGGCGCGGGTCATCGTTTTAGACCATAATTGCAATGGTGTCAAGTATCTTTGGGCAATTTTTCTTAAGGGAATTGATCATTTGTTTAGGCAACATTTTGAAAGCATCATCGAGGGATTATGATCATTTGATTTGTGTTTGTTTTTCCCAAAGAGACCTAACATGCAATATGGCCCAATTTTGAAAGGCAACAAGTGGAATACCCTAAGGAGTGCAAGTGTGATTTGTGTGTCCATTTTCATGCTTGTTTATCTTGAAATTAGGTCAAAACTATTTTCGTTGTTTTTTCGCATACAAACCCTAATTCTAACATGGTATAATTAGAAAGCAATAAAGTGCGAAAATAAATTTACTAAGCTATTACAAAACCATATATGGGAAGGGGGGTACAAATGTTCAAATGGGGATTTTTAACAAGGAATTTAAACCTAAACTATTACATCAATTTGGAATTATTTACAAGTGAATAATTGCATAAATTAAATGGAAAATAAAATAAAGGTGCAAAATGCAAAAAAAAGGTTTTTATATGTATGAGAAAAAAGTATTATTTATGTCAAATAAATAAAAATAAAAAAAGGTATTATTTTTGGAGTTTTTGTATTTTAAGGGTAAACCCTAATTCTATTAAATAAAATGCATTATTTATTTATTTATTATGTACAAGTATTTATTTATTGTATAAAAATAAAATAAAATGAAGTATATTTGTCAAAATATATTTTTATATTTAAATATTAATAAAAATAAAAAGTGTATGTATTTTTGCATTTTTATCCTAAATACATTAATAAATATATATATATATATATATATATATATATATATATATATATATATATATATATATATATATATATATATATATATATATATATATATATATATATGTATTATTTACTAAATAGGTATTATATATACAAATTAATAATATTTAATATTTAATAAAAAAACGTATTTTTTCTATAAAATATTTTTCAGAAAGTAAAACAAAATAAAAATGAAAATGAAATGTGTTTATATTATTTTTTTGTATTTTAAGTAAAATGTATCTATCTCTTTATTTATGCACAAATACTAATTTAAGTAAATAAATTCCTAATAAATAGAAAAATGGTACAAAATTTTTTTTTTTTTTTATATTATGATGAAAAATAAATAAGTCAAACAAAAAAAGAAAAAGTCAAAAAAACATTAAAATGAATGAAATGGGCTTAGGGGGTGTAAAACCAAAAACATGGTGCAAATAAGAAATATGGAACAAGCCCAGCCCAATAGACCCTTCTTCAACCTCCAGCCAGAAAACGTTCAAAAAACGTGCGCTTTGCTTACTGATTCAAACATCCTGATTCCTAGCTTTTTAATGAAAACTCTCAACATAAAAAATGTTCAGCATCAAGAGACGAATTCAGGGATATAAAGAACTTGTCTTAACTCTCTAAGATGAGGGAGAATTTCCTCTCCCCCAATTTCTGACCTAGCTTTTTATCAATGTTCAGGCTCAAAATTCTTGCAGCACACATAATATAAATGAAATCTAATTATATGGGCATGTTCAGGGCTATGATTGTGACATGTTTCCTTCACAAACCTAAAGCTAACAATGCCTAATAAGAGAGATACTAGTTCATGAACTTACCTGTTCAGTTGAAGTTCTATCTGGCAAAGGAGAAGCTTTCAGTGCAAGGTGATGATTGGTATAGCTTCCTTGAGGTCCAGGGATGCTATTCCAAGCTTTACTTTGTCTTGAAAGCTTTTGAATCGTGCTAGAGTACTTCACCTGCAAATCAGAAAAGTGAAAATGGTGGAACTAGTTAGAGGAGTTACAGGTCGTGTTTTAGGTTTTGGTTAGCTTGCATAGATGATAGGGAAGGTGTGTGAACTGGTTTGGGCAAGAAAGCTTGAGAGGAAAGAGAGATGGCACTCAAACTGCAGGCCCTGCCCTGTTCTTGCAGTTTGAAGGTGATTCTGGGAATGGGAGTGTATGAGGGATGTTAGGGTCGTGCTTCAGCTTAGGATCAATGTTTGGAATGTGTTTGATATCTTTCTCTAAGGCCTGGTTCACTGATATGGAAGTTGGTAACTATTATGCAATGTTTCTTATTTCTTAAGTCAAAATGCCAAGTCCTTGTTACAAGCTTATGCAGGCCCCCGAATCATGCTGCAAAGCCTTGTCTTGATCAGTGCAATGTGTCTCATAACTTGTGCCTCAGAGATTTCTTTGTACTTCAAAGATATGTGAACTTGACATAAAGCAATCTTTTCAAAAATGGCTAAAGTGCTTTTTCCATTTTAAGGTTAATCTCTTGTGTAATGGTTTAATGAACAAGATAATGCTAAGACACAAGGGTTTTGAATTAAATTATTGAGTTTCAAAGGGTTTTAGGACCTGTAATGTAGCTTAAGCATGCTGAATTCAAAATGGCACCAAAGTATGAACATGTCTTGGCCAAGAACAAAAGTGACTTTTTCCCATTTTGCAAAATTCGATTCTCTCAAGTTATGAGGTTGTTTGATGAGTTCTTGGACATTTTGGAAAGCTTGGAATGTGTACTACAATCCATCTTTGAAATGAAAATTGAAATTCCAAGTGGAAGTGTATGGAAAATGGCCTTGTAGTTAGGTAGAAAACCTTGTCAAAATAGGTTAAAATTTCACTAAGTTAAGAATGGTTTAGTACCCTTATTCCAAAAATTGTAACTTGAGATACAAGCCTCATTTGGGAAAACTTTGTGAATCAAAGTTGTAGATTATGCACCAAGCTACAACTTTCATGTTTTTACTTTTTCTTGAATCCAAATGAATCTTGGTGAGAAAGTGGGGCAAAGTTGGGAAAAAATTAGGGTTTTCCATAACTTAGAAAAATTCTAAGTTATGAAAAATTTCCATTTCAAACCCTAATTTGCATTTTTTGATTTCTTGGTGAACAAGTTTCATGATTTGGCATGTTTTGATGAAAAATGAATCTTGACCCTTGATTTTGACCAAAAAGTCAAAGTTTGACTTTTCAGTATACAGTCAAAATTGATCAATTGACTGGGAAATTCAACTGTCAATCTTGTGTACTTGGGATCTTTTGAACTTGTTGAGCATGTCAAGATAATTCCATGGGGCCCTTGAGTCCATATGTGAGCTTGGTTTGCCATTGGCTAGGTCAAACAGTCAAAAATTGCCTTGGTGCAGTCAAAAATCTAAAAATGACCATTTTGCCCTTTTGATGATCTGATCAAATTTCTTGAGGAATTGTGATCCAAACTTGATCAAATGGTCCATGTGAGTTCATAATGTTGACGTGGGTCAATTTTCATGAGATTTGACTGTCAATTGGCCACAGTTGACTTTTTCCCCAATACAGTTGATTTCTAGGTCAACTGTCCAATTGACTGGGCAAAATTTGGAATCAAGACTTGAAACTTGGTATGGATAAACTTAGGAGTCCAACATGAAGCATGAAAGTCATTTTAGGCATTTTAGGTCAAAATATCCTTGTGCAATCACAAACCCTAATTTGGGTCAACAGTGCAAGGAGAAGTCTTGAGCAGAGGAAACCCTAACTGGATCTTGATCTCCAAGGGTTTTGTGATGAGAAAATATTGAGGAAATGGGAGGGAAAATTTTGGGGTACAACATATTGCATATGTCTGTTTTGAATCAATCCATTCGTATTTCACTATATTCAAATTGCTTTCATTTTTTGTGATAATCAACTCTCGATTAAAAAAAATTTAAGCCATTAGAGGGAGGATGACGAAAATGATATCAAAATCTCTACAGTATGCTTTTAAATGGACCCCGCTGACGAGGTACAGGCATTGTTTCAAATCCTAAACAGTGGAGTTATAAGGAAGATAATCCCTAATCAACCCATTTGAGCCAAAGAAGTTGGAGTTTTTCTTTTCACAAATTAAAACCCTTCATCACAACCCGGGGCAGGGTAGTTTTCTCAGTTAATTCAGATGCACAATGAATGGCATCGAAGACGTCCTTCCAAAACAAGAGACGCTGATGGTTCCTTATAATCGTCAAGACAGGAAGTCGTTATCTCTCAGAAATAAAAGCCCATTAAGTCAAAACCTGTGAAGGAGACTTAAGAAAAACTGGGACATCCCGCTGACTGTAATCACAAAAAGAAACAGTTCAGGCAAAAAACAGGGATAATAAAAACCAAAAAGAAAGAGATCCTGCAAACTCTCAGCAAAATGACTGCCTGTCCAAAATGAATTGTAAATATCCGAACCATCACTGGTATATCAGAGCAAAGACTCAAACAAGATCTAATGCACGATTAGCTGAGTTTAGGATCGAAGAACATCACGAAGAACGGGTGGGTACAGATAAAATTTGAGCCTTTATCCTTTTTTTCTTAAACCGTGAACCAGGCCACGTTATAACCCTTAAAAGTCCTAGCTGAAGCATGGGTTAGTTCGAAAGCATACTGTTACAAAAGGTATCCTGACTCCTGTAGGGTTCGCTATAAAATCCTGAGTTGACATCACATTCTACAAAAATTCGCTTGTTTTATTGAAAAGTGAATTTTCAAAAACTTCAAGACAGACATAAGCTTTGCATTCTTAAAATAACATTGTTTGCATATGACTATTTGTTCAAACAACAGAGAAATTCGCACGACGAATATCTAATGAACAAAAAAAACCTTCTCAATAAAAGGATCACCTCAAGTGGAAAAAACACTTCCAACCAAGGGGCACGACATGATCATTGTCCATCATCTGGGGCAGTCAAGTCAAGATTCAAAGAATCTTTCAAAGATGC
Organism: Vicia faba; assembly: GCA_948472305.1. NCBI lineage: Eukaryota > Viridiplantae > Streptophyta > Magnoliopsida > Fabales > Fabaceae > Vicia > Vicia faba. The sequence continues at coordinate 479,138,688 of OX451740.1, forward strand.
CAGGGGCAAATCTCCATCTGAGTCACTTGGGGCATTAGACATGGATTTCCGCAACGAATCTTGCATGATCAAATATCTTCTGGTAGTATGGCAACACGACACTACTGACAGTGACAACTCCCTACACTCTGAGAGCATGGACATAGTCAAAAAAGTACTGCGCATAATCAAAGACCCGCTAGGTCGACTGGCCTAGGAAAAAATAAGGGCTTCCCGACGAACCAAAAGGGTTCGGGCAAAATTTAGGGATAAAAATGGAAAAAATTTATACACCCGGCAAGTCGAAAACCTGAAAAGGCGCCTTGGGCAAAAAGGGGTATCCCGATGGATTGAAAACCCGAAAGGGCGGTCCAGGCAAAAATTAGGGATCAAAGCGTACGACTATGTCCCGTCATCTCGTCACTTTCCTACCAGAAGAAGACTTGTCATTTCAATCGAAAGATACCAAGCACCTCATAGGTTGGGATAATACTCGATCCACAAGGCCTCCGTAGGCACCTTCTCCCGCAGAAACAGGGGCAATAAGAATTGTCGGAACTGTACAAGTTGCTCTGTCCACCAGGTACCAAGGTATATCCAGCTGAAGAATATGGCTAAAATACTTTCACTCCCCGCAGAATAAGGAAGTAATGGTAGCTCTCCCAGCTGATACTTGCAACTATGGACGAATCAGCAACACTCTCCCCAAGCAGAGTTAGTCTACCATCAGCCCTAAAAAGGCTTGGTATCCCCAGAAGGTCTTAATATTCCCCAGCGGAGTATAAGAATATTCTCCAGCAAGTATTAGAGTATCCCCAACAGTCTTAATATTCCTCAACGGAGTATAAGAATGATCCCCAGAAGAATACAAGATACCCCAGTGGAGTCAATTTTCCCAGCGCAGTCTGAAAAAGCATCCCCAACGGAGTTGAATCGTTATCCCCAGTAGGTTCTGGAAGCTTATCCCCTGCAGAGCATGAATAAATCTCCCCAGCCAAATTCAGAGGGTTATCCCCACAAGAGTCTAACAGGTTTATCCCCAGCAAGTTGCAGCTGAAAGAGCATCCCCCAGTGAAGTTCTTTCCTTTCACAAAAAGGACTTCAATCCTCAACAAATTCAATATCACCAGCAACGGTAATCCATCCCCAGTGGATTTTATCAGCGGAATCCCCAGCGGAGTTTATCGTTAAAATCTTCAGCAGAACATCTCTCCCCCATAGAGTAATTTCCCTCAGAGTAATCTCTTCATCAGTTTATTCCCCAACAGAGTTCTTTTCTCCTGCAGGTTTATTCTCACAATCAACTTCGTTCATCATCCCTAGCGGAAACAAAGAACTCAACTTTATTCTCCAACAGCTCCAGGATTTATTTTCCCCAGCTAAAACATTATATTCCCATACATCATGATACATGCATATACGCATCATACGGATACAATCTCATTTATTTTGAGAACATCATTGCCTGATCCATATCATGCATTGCATATGACTGACCTTTACCTTTCAAGAAAGATACAGTTAAAGTTCTTAGTTACATCGAAGACCTGACCAGTTCTTAAATCTCAATTGAATTATCCTCGGTTGAATTTCAGATAAGGTTCTCAATCTCGATAGTTTTCCTCCGTCAAAGTGTGGACGAGTTCTATAATTTCAACAGTATACTACGTTGAAAACCATAGAGTTCCTAGATCTTGATGAAGATGTTTCCCTATGTTATAGTATGGACGAGTTCTATAACCTCAATGGTATACTACGTTGAGCACTAGTCAGTTCCTAGATCTTGATGTTTTCCTCTGTCATAGTGTGGACGAGTTCTCTAATTTCAACGGTATACTACGTTGAAGACCAGACAGTTCCTAGATCTTGATGAAGATGTTTCCCTACGTCATAGTGTGGACGAGTGCTATAACCTCAACGGTATACTATGTTGAGCACTAGTCAGATCCTAGATCTTGATGTTTTCCTCTGTAATAGTGTGGACGAGTTCTCTAATTTCAACGGTATACTACGTTGAAGACTAGACAGTTCCTAGATCTTGATGAAAATGTTTCCCTACGTCATAGTGTGGACGAGTTCTATAACCTCAACGGTATACTACGTTGAGCACTAGTCAGTTCCTAGATATTGATGTTTTCCTCCGTCATAGTGTGGACGAGTTATCTAATTTCAATGGTATACTACGTTGAAGACTAGACAGTTCCTAGATCTTGATGAAGATGTTTCCCTACGTCATAGTGTGGACGAGTGCTATAACCTCAACGGTATACTATGTTAAGCACTAGTCAGTTCCTAGATCTTGATGTTTTCCTCCGTCATAGTGTGGATGAGTTCTCTAATTTCAACAGTATACTACGTTGAAGACCAGACAGTTCCTAGATCTTGATGAAGATGTTTCCCTATGTCATAGTTTGGACGAGTGCTATAACCTCAACGATATACTACATTAAGCACTAGTCAGTTCCTAGATCTTGATGTTTTCCTCCGTCATAGTGTGGACGAGTTCTCTAATTTCAACGGTATACTACGTTGAAGACCAGGCAGTTCCTAGATCTTGATGAAGATGTTTCCCTACGTCATAGTGTGGACGAGTACTATAACCTCAATGGTATACTACGTTGAGCACTAGTCAGTTCCTAGATCTTGATGTTTTCCTCCGTCATAGTGTGGACGAGTTCTCTAATTTCAACGGTATACTACGTTGAAGACCAGACAATTCCTAGATCTTGATGAAGATATTTCCCTACGTCATAGTGTGGACGAGTACTATAACCTCAACGGTATACTACGTTGAGCACTAGTCAGTTCCTAGATCTTGATGTTTTCCTCCGTCATAGTGTGGACGAGTTCTCTAATTTCAACGATATACTACATTGAAGACCAGATAGTTCCTAGATCTTGATGAAGATGTTTCCCTACGTCATAGTATGGACGAGTGCTATAACCTCAATGGTATACTATGTTGAGCACTAGTCAGTTCCTAGATCTTGATGTTTTCCTCCGTCATAGTGTGGACGAGTTCTCTAATTTCAACGGTATACTACGTTGAAGACCAGACAGTTCCTAGATCTTGTTGAAGATGTTTCCCTACGCCATAGTATGGACGAGTGCTATAACCTCAACGGTATACTACGTTGAGCACTAGTCAGTTCCTAGATCTTGATGTTTTCCTCCGTCATAGTGTGGACGAGTTCTCTAATTTCAACGGTATACTATGTTGAAGACCAGACAGTTCCTAGATCTTGATGAAGATGTTTCCCTACGTCATAGTGTGGACGAGTGCTATAACCTCAACGGTATACTACGTTGAGCACTAGTCAGTTCCTAGATCTTGATGTTTTCCTCCGTCATAGTGTGGACGAGTTCTCTAATTTCAACGGTATACTACGTTGAAGACCAGACAGTTCCTAGATCTTGATGAAGATGTTTCCCCCCAATTGAATTATGGACAGGTTCTTAAGACTCAGCCGAGGCATTCTCTCAGTTGAAGTACATACAAGTTCCTAAATCTCAACAAAAGTTAGGCTTCCTCAACGGAATCTTCTACAACAACAGGTATGCAAGTTCTCGCTAAGGAATCTCTTATGCGATCGACACTCCTGTCGATGGCATCTGTAAGCCCATCCTCCTACCAACAATCTCCAAATGGCATTTGTAAGCCTATTCCCGACATCACAATGGTGATACTACACCATGTGAGTGCAAATTTCTGGGCACTCTAGTGTTCAATTATCTTCCACCTTCGGATCACGAAAGGATAGAAAGCCAATCTATATCCTCAGGTTTAAGAAAATTGAACAGGGGAAACTTTTGTACCCCAAAATGTTACCTCCCATATTTCTCAAGACCTTTCAAGAATAATCTCCAAGTGGCTCAAGATTGCTCAAGAGTTGGACAGTCAAATCATCTCCTAAGGCAGTCAATCTCAAATTAGGGTTTTGTGTTGCATCAAGGTCCTTACATCCAAATAACCTAAAGTGCTCCCCAATGTCTTAATATGTCCTCAAGGTCTTCCATGTCAAATTTCAAGCCTTGCAGAGGAAGTTTGGTAAGTCAATTGCTCAAGAGGTCCAAAAATTGACGGTGCTAGGGCAAAAGTCAACTGTGACCTACAAATAGTCAAACCTCAAGATTTTTTGCCAAAATTCTCATTTTGAAATATAATTCATCATTTGATCAAGGTTTGATCATGATTCATCAAGGATTGCTCAAGATTCATCAAGATTCAAAAGTTGCTAAATTAGGGTTTTGTAGGAAAAGTCAACTCAACTTTGACCAAGCATAACTTTCTCATACGTTATGGGAAATGAACCATCCAAAGCTCATTTTGAAGAGGATGCAATTTCCTACAATCCATATTCACACCCCAATATCAAGAAATGCACTCACAAAAAGTTACAAATTTGGACATTATAGGTCATTTTTGAAAGTCAACAAAAACACCTTTTTTTCCAAAGCTTATAACTTGAGCATGGAATATCAAAATGAGATGCTACCAAAAGGTTTGGTTATAGGACATCTCAAGGTTTCTAAAAAGTCCAAGAAAACCTCCAAAAGTTCAAAATTGAAGAAGTTATGCATTGTTGAAGTTGGGCATTTTTCCAAAATTGCCAAAAGTCAACTATCCCCAAAACTTCAATTTTTGACAAAAGGGCCCACTTTTTCAACTTGATTTGATCTTGTCACACCACACACGTGTCCTATATTCAATTTCATGACCAATTATTAATTTTTCTATTTTATTTGATTTTTATTGATTTAATTCATTTTTAATCAATTTAAATCAAAATAAAATCTCAATATTAATAACTTGTGATCTTTTTGATTGATACAGCTTTCAATTACCATCATGGACAAGATCAAACTCGAATCATGCCATGTTGTGAATAAAATATTTGATTTAAGACATTTTTGGAAGCTTTGTTAATGGTGATCAAATCATATCTTGAATCATCAATACACAAGGATTGGAGGCCCAAAGTTTAACCTAATTCATTCCTTTATACACTTACAAGCTAAAGACACAGAGAACACGACCAGAAGGCTGCAGAATTGACAATACAAAACTTGAGAAAATTGCAAAAAAGTGGGGGATCGAATTTGTTCTTAGAGGCACTTTCAGGACCAAATAAGGATTCCAATCGCTTCCTTGCACTTCTCTGAAGCAGAACCAATCACAATCACGCATTCTCCTACCTCCAAAAGCCCTGTAAGTGTCCCTCGAATCCTCCATGTCCATGGATTCCTAAAGCTCTATTCTTGCATTCATTCTCAGAAACGATGACATATTTGGATTCCTCACATCATTTGTGAACTTTATGCATTAGCCAATTTCATTATTATGCTATATATCGCGAAATGCCATTGTAGATTTTTCTAGGGTTTTTCAGGGGTTTTCATTGCAGGAAGAATTGGCCAATAAAAGGACCATGATTAGAACCGAGATGAAGAGGCAAGTAAAACCATGCCTCTAGATTGCATTTTTGTGACTCATGGTGGATTTTGGAGATGGCACAACATATAGCCACGGACGGGTGTCTATTGGTATAGGTGGAAAAACCTTTAGCCACGGTCCCAACGACAGGAACGATGGCGTTGCGTGGCCGGATTGGTTTGTTTGAATAGCGCGCCATATTTTTTATTTTTCCAGCATATTACTTGTTTATCACATATAATAATCAATGCTTATTTCATTAACAATAAAACATCATAGCTCAGTTGGTGGAGGCGTTAGTGGAAAGTCTTATGGGACCTGGGTTCGAATCCCAGGTCCCCCAATACATTTGTTTAATTTTTCTTCAGGCAATTGCATGTGATTTCCAAAGCGTGGTCCACCATACTCCTTATCCCATCAGGCGCCAGATGGCCTCCAAGCCAAATCCAATGGCCAAGATTGAAGGCCTACCATGAACTCTAGTTAACAGGCGCATGTGAGATCCTGGAAAGTCAAACAAGGCTTGTATAAATTGGGCCAAACAATTGCTCTTCACACCCTGATCCAGGCCCAAACCCCCTTTGGTTTATTTCTTTACTTTTCTATATTTCTTTTATTTAAATTATTTTATTATTTTTATTGTTAATTAACCAATTAATATTTTTTCTCATAAAATCAGAAAACATAAAAAATATTATTTTTATTAATTTCATTATTTTATTTTTGTAAATAAATATTAATCAATTAATTTAGTTTTTAATTAGGTACAATTTTAATATTTTTTGCAATAAATTAAAATCAATGTAGAATATTAGGTTTTACTAACTTTTAACCATTTTATTTTATTTCCTTAAACATGAAAAATCAAAAAAAATATTTTATTAATTAATTAATTAATTTTGACCTAATTTAATTTCTTTCTAAATTCAAAAATAACAAAAAAAACATGCTTTCTTTCAAAAAGGGTCAAAACCCTAAAAACTCGCCTGATCTAATTTCTCGCACGCGTATCATTTTTCCAATATTGTAATTGCTTCCGGTATGTAATAGCTTTTAATTAGGACTTTAATTATTTATCGTTTTATTTTACTTTTCCGCAATTTAAATTAAATGGGTTGTTTTTGGCGATGTAAATACCCGACGCCTTGTAATAGTTTAGATTTAATTTCCGAAAATTTAAATTCCACAACTATACACTGTTAGATGTTTGATAATAGGGAATGCATGACAAGACCCAATGTATGAACTTAAAATCAACATAGCTCACCCATGACATGTACAAAGATAAAATTAACCGAAATAACACACTCGCACATGCACACTCTTAGGGTACACCTCACTTGGTTGCCTTTGAACGTGGTCATTGAGTATAGGAATATTTAGAGGTCTCCCTATTGTCCAAAGATCATAAGTTGCCTCAAAACGGTTGCCTCGAAAAAAAATGATCTAAGACATTAGGGTTACCGCTAAGGCATCCTAACATTGCTTTAGTGACCACACGTCCCTTAATCGAATTGACCCTTAAAACTCCAACGACTATGCTACCTACTCATCAATAGTGGGCTAGCATTGTCTAAAGGACATTAGCACAGTTTAGTTCCCTTTTCGAGTAGGAAGATGGTTCTTAAGTACTTGCTCCTTTTAAAACAAAACAAAACTTTTCGCACTTACACTCCTTTCAAACAAAAACTCTTTTCAAACCCACAAACACAAAGAAAAGCAAATTTTGAAAACACAATGAGCAAGTACCTAAGAGCCCGTGGGTAACCACAGATAGAAAGGGTGCTAACACCTTCCCTTTCTATAATCTACCTCCTGAACCCGAGAAACATCTCGAAAAAGGAATTTTTCTGTGCTTTTGTCCTTTCCTTGTTGGATAAAATAAAAGACGGTGGCGACTCTTGCTTACCGTGACATTTTGTGAATACAAACGCAAAACGCAAACCAGCATTCCAAAACAGTCAGTTCTCTTTCCCACCAATCACACCTACAAAACAGGAACAAAGATGAAGATCCAAATCCTTGAAATGGTTAGTGGATGCACATGATGCTTCATGATGTTATGATGTTATGCACAAGTATATATGTACAAACAAATCACACAAGATCCTAGTTTCAGGCTTGCATGGGGTTTCATAGGTAAGTACCCTCTTGAAGTTTAGTTGGCTCAACCTGTCCTATAAATAGTAACCGGGTTCTAAGGAGCTCAATATCACTAGATTATTTTATGTGTTCATTGTTTCAGTTTAGACACTTTACTGGCGACCGAAATATTCCAAGAAAACAACCCTCAATGAGTGTAGTATCGAGTATCTACCAACTTCGGACTGCACCAAAGCCGGTCATCTCACTACCCCTAAAAAGGCCAAGTTGGTCAAGTAAAAGTTCTAAAAGTCCATTAGTGCTTCATGACATCACTCAGCGGCCCCGTATTCTCTTTGATTAACTCAAAGGCTACCGGTACTCACAAATATGTCGCACTAACATAGTTATTGCTTCAACGATGTCGGTATACCCCGCACAGTTTCCACAATGTATTGCTATTTACCTATGAATGTTTCCCAAATTCGGGTAGAGGATTCAAACCCCAAACAATAGAACCAAAGTGTAAAGCAATCAAGTCAAACAAAATAAGCATGTAAAGGTGATCTAAACCCTAAGGTAACCCCACTTTTAATTTTTCCCCAGCAGAGTCGCCAGTTCTGTGATACGGTGGGAAAACTGACTTGAGGTTTTGCGTTTTTTCGTTCGCAAATGTTTCGGTTTAGCAAGAGTCGCCACCGACTTTTATTTTATCCAAAAGGAAAGGTAAAAAAGCACAGGAAAGACCTTTGAGATTGTTTTTGGGTTCGGGAGGTAGATTATGAAAAGGGAAGGTGCTAGCACCCTTTTCATCCATGGTTTCCATGGGCTCTTAGTTACTTGTTTTAGATCACTTGCTTTTGCTTTTCAATTGTTTGAAATGGCGCTTTTGTGTGTGGTTTTGAAAGTATTTTGAAAATAAGCCTTTGTTTAGGCAACCTTTGTAATGATTCTTGTTTGAATGTATACAAAGGTGTTTATCTTTTGAAATATGTTTCAATGTTTGAAAATTTGTTTTGGGAAATTGTTTTGAAATTGTGTTATGTATTTTTGAAAATAGCAAGGATGGTTTGCAAGTTTGATCAAGTAACTAGGAGTTGTCCACCCTACTCAAAGATCTTTCCTACACATTTTTAACCCTTTTGACATTGTTGTTTTACCATTGTATTTGGTAAATAACCTTGTCTTTGGATGTTAAACGGGACAAACGTGGGTCATCGTATGGCCATGATAACAATATTGCCAAGTATCTTAGCAAGTTTTTGAGGGACTAGATCATTTTTGTATAGGCAACCAAGATAGCGTCATCGAGGGACTATGATCTTCTTCTTTTTTTTTTTGCCAAGATACCTAGCATGCATACCATGGCCATGTTTTTAAGGCAACAAGTGGATGAAACCCTAGGGGTGCTTGTGTGCATTGTGTTGTCATTTTTCATGCATTTTTGTCTTGTGTTTAGTCATGCTATTTGTTTGGATTTTGGTCTTTGTATACAAACCCTAATTTTACTATCATGGCATTTGAAAGCGATAAAATGCGTAAAAGTAAATCTAAGACTATTACAACATTATTATGGGGAGGGGGTACAAGTTTTGAATAAGGGATATTTTGCACAAAATAAAACCCTAAAATTATTACAACCATATTGAAATATTGCACAAATAAATAAATAGACAAATATTTAAATATGCAATTAAATATAAATATGCAAAAAAAATGTTCTTGTATTATTTTTATGTATGTAAAAATAAGTTTATTTATGTCCTAAAAATATTAAAAATATTAATGATTAATTTTTTTGGAAAGGGTGAAGAAACCCTAATTTTGTTTTAAGAAAATATGCTTTATATTAATTATTTATTCATTTATGTACAAGAAAATAAATAAAAAATATATACAAAAATGTTAAAAAATAACATTTGTGAGAAAATAATATTTGAAGTACAAATATAAAATGTATAATATTTTTATATTGTTTATAAGTTTATTCAAGAAAATAAATTATATTTAACCTAATAAACTATTTTTTGTCATAAAAAATAATAAAAATAATACAATAAAAATGTAAAAATTAAGAAAAGATTTTTGATGATTTTTAATGTTCAAGAAAAATAAATAAAGTCAGAAAATGAAAATAGAAATGGAAAATATGAAAAAATAAAAACAATGGGCCAAGGGGGTGTAGGAAGTAAACAGGGGGTGTAAATAGGAGAAACAAGCCAAGCCCAGCCCATTTCCACTTCGTCCTTGTCCTTGGAAAAGAAACACACGCGCGCCATGTTCAAATTGGTAACTCCTGCATTCGTGCTCAAAAACAAAAACTTGCAACATGAAAGTTATAGCTCATCATCACACGATTCTAACCATATAAAAAACTTGATCTAACTCTCAAAGACCAGAGAGAATTTCATTGGCCCTAAATTCTGACCTAGTTTTTTCAGCATGTTCATCATCCAAATTCTCCTAGCTCAGTTAACATAAATGAATTATATGCATATGTACAGCTCAAAGACAATGAGGACTACATTTTTGCTTCACAAACCTAAGCCTAATGATTCCTAAATAAGGAGATAGAAGTTTGAGAAATACCTGTTTCAGTCAAGTTCGAATATGGCAATGCAGCAACTTTCAGTGATGCTTGAGGTTCTTTTGAGCTTGCTTGATGTTCCCTTGACCTTTCCCAATGCTTAGCTTGATTTGAAATGGCTTGAATCTCTCTATAGAACTCAACCTGCAAACTCAAAATTTGAAAATGGCGAAGCTTGAAAATGAAGTTACAGTTGCTTGAGAATGGTTGGGATAGCTTAGGTGTATTGTTTAGAATGTGTTTGAAGTGGTTTGGGACAAAACGCACGAGTGGATTTTGTTTTGGAAGTGAATTTGCAGAACCTGCCTTGTTTTGACAAGAACTTGGTGTTTTGGTGTTTAAGGGTGTTTGAGAGGCTTGTACCTCGTGTTTCTGGCTTGGTGTGATGTGATGAACTTGTTTGAAATGAGCACAAAGCTTGCTCTTATCAGATTGCAAAGTTGTGGAGTTTTTGCACACTTGCTTGTTTTTGAAGTAAAAGGTGAGTTGACAATGCCAAGGCTTGTACAGGCTAGCTCAAAGCCTGCACATAGTTGGTGTACTTTTCCCCAAGTTTGTGGACTTTGTTTTCTGCAAAAGATTAGGTTCAAGGCTCAAGGGAAACAAAAATGCATAAAGTGTGCTTTATGTAAATGGCATTGTTATCTTTTTGCCAAAAATGGATTAAACCTTTGTGTAATGTTCTAAAGCTCAGAACAAAGCCTCTAACCAATGTATTTACATTTAATTTATGAGTTTAGAAGAGATTAGAACCTGTAAACCAAGTACAAGCATGCTTTGGACAAAATTGCAAGTTGTAGCAATGGTGCAAAATGCCTTGGCCAAAAGTGATATTTTGCCATTTTTAATCCTTCGATTCTCCCTAACCATAAATGATCTTGGAGAGTTCTTGGACATTTTGGAAAGCTTGTAACATTCTATAAAATCCATATTTGAAATGAATTTTGAGATTTCCCTTGGAACTATGTGAAAAATTGCCATGAAGATAGGTCAAAATCCTGCCTAAACTAGGGCAAAATGTCACTAAGTTAGAAAGTTTTTGGACCTCTATTCACAAAATCATAACTTGAGATCCAAGCATCTTTTGGGAAACATTTGTGAATAAAAGTTGTAGATTTTGTGGAGGAATAAAACTTTCATGTTGGAAGTTTTCTTTGAATCCAATTGCATCATGGAGAAAAAGTTGGGAAAAGTTGGGGAAAAATAAGAAATTTTCATAACTTAGAAAAATTTCTAAGTTATGAAAATTTTCCATTTTAAACCCTAATTTTCAAAATTAGGTTTCTTGGTGAAAAAGTTTCATGTTTTGACACATCTTGATGAAAAATGACCCTTGGCACTTGATTTTGACCAAAAAGTCAAAGTTTGACTTTTCAGTGTACAGTTGATTTTTGATCAGTTGACTGGAAAATTCATCTGTCAATCCAATGCATTTGAGATCTTTCGAACCTTGTGATTAAGTAAAGATGGTTCCATTGAGTCCTTTAATCCATGCTTGAACCCAATTTACCATTGGCTAGGTTAAAAATCAGAAATTGCCCTTCTGCAGTCAAAACCCTAAAAATGACCATTTTGCCCTTTTGATGATCTGATCAAATTTCCTGAGGAGTTGTGGTCCAAACTTGATCAAATGGTTCATATGAGTCTATAATGTTGATGTGGATAAAAAATTATGAGGTTTGATTGTAAATTGGCCACAGTTGACTTTTTCCCCAATACAGCTGATTTTTAGGTCAACTGTCCAATTGACTGGGCAAAAATTTGATTCAAGGCTTGAATCTTGGTATGGGCAATCTTATAAGTCCAACATGAAGTATGAAAGTCACATGAGGCATTGGAAGTCCAAAAATCCCTATGCAAACTCAAACCCTAATTTCAGGTCAACAGTGCAAGGAGATGTCTTGAGCTGAGCATACCCTAATCTGATCTTGAGTTCAAGCAGTCTTGTGGGGAGAATCTTGATAAAATGAGAGGGCAAATTTTGGGGTACAACAATGGGTCTCAAATCTTCTATCAACTTGAGGATCAAGTTCTTAAACGTTTTCGGGAATTCAGCCTTGGTGATAAGTCAGATCAAGGGAGAATGGGATACGAAGCACCTGAATCTCATCTCATACAAAGAGCACGTGCTGACATTGCTCCCACACTTTGAGGAGGTAATCTTCAAACATTTCCCACAAGAGGATAATCAGTTAGAGGACGCGCTAGCTACCATGTCTTCTATGTTCAAGGTCAGGTTGGACAACGAAGCTCCCTGAATCACCATCGAGAGGTTGGATGAACCAGCATACTATTGTGAAATTGATACTGAAGAGGTAACAAACAAACCTTGGTTTCATGAGGTAAAAAGGTATCTCGAGGCTCAAGAGTATCCTGAAGGGGCATCTGTCAATGATAAATAGTTTCTGAGAAGGTTCGTCGCAAAATTCTTCCTCAGTAATGGAATCCTCTATAAGCGCAACCATGACTCTACCTTACTACGATGTGTAGACAAGAGAGAAGTGGAGAGGATTATGGAATATTTACACGAAGGTACCTTCAGAACCCATTCAAGTGGACATACCATGGCTAAGAAGATCCTACAGGCAGGATACTATTGGTCCACTATGGAAGCAGATTATTATCAACACTCCTGAACTTGCCACAAGTGCCAAATTTATGCTGATAAGGTGCATGTACCTCTGGTTCCCTTGAACGTCTTGACGGCTACCTGTCCTTTTGCAATGTGGGGCATTGACATGATCGGAGATATTAGACCTACCGCTTCCAATGGGCATCGCTTCATCCTGGTTGCTATTGAATACTTCACGAAGTGGGTTGAAGCTGCCTCTTTTGCCACTGTTACCAAGAACATTGTGGCACGGTTCATCAAGCATAACCTGGTCTGTCGGTTGGTGTCCCCGAAAGAATCATCACTGAAAATGGTACGAATCTCAACAACACGATGATCACCGAACTCTGTAAGCAATTCAAGATACAACATCATAACTCTTCTCCCTACCGACCGAAGATGAATAGCATTGTTGAAGCTGCTAACAAGAACATTAAGAAGATCATACAGAAGATGACGGTGACGTACAAAGACTGGCACAAGATATTACCATTTGCTCTTCATGGGTATCGCACCTCAGCACGTACGTCAACAGGGGAAACACCCTACTCTCTGGTATATGCCATGGAGGTTGTCCTGCCTATTGAGGTACAGATCCCCTCTCTGAGGATTATGAAGGATGCGGGTTTGAATGAAGACGACTGGATCCAGACTCGACTTGATCAACTAAATCTAATCGATGAGAAGAGACTTACTGTTGTCTGTCATGGTCAAATGTATCAAAAACGGATGATCAAGGCTTTCAACAAAAAGGTCACGTGCCAAGCATATCAAGTCGGGGATCTAGTAATCAAGCGCATCATACTATCGCAAGGTGATCCCGGGGGGAAATGGAACCCCACATATGAAGGGCCATTTGTGATCAAAAACATTTTTTTGGGTGGAGCCATGATTCTGACAACCATGGACGATGACGACCTTGCTCACCCTGTCAATGCAGACATAGAAAAAAATACTACACATGATTAAAGACCCGCTAGGTTGACTGGCCTAGGAAAAAATAAGGGCTTCCCGGCGAACCAAAAGGGTTCAGGCAAAAATTAGGGATGAAAATGAAAATTTTGTACACCCGGCAAGTCGAAAACCTGAAAAGGCGACTTGGATAAAAAAGGGTATCCCGGTGGACTGAAAACCTGAAATGCGGTCCAGGAAAAAGTTAGGGATGTAAAACGTGTCACTATGTCCCATTGGATCACCTTGCGACCAGACCTCAGTATCAACTATCAAGCTCGAACGACACCAATCAATCTAGTCATCTTCGGACAAGCAGCAAAGTGATGAGACGCTCGAAGACATAGCGGCAATAGAAAATTTGAAACTCAATGGGATTATTACACATAGCTTTTTTTTTCTCTTTGTATACAATATTGTATAGCTTTCATTTTCACGGAGGCATTCTCTTACTAGAGCGTTAGCTTCCTTGTACAAAAACGCCGATTATAGGCCAACTTCATAAATTAATACAAGTCATTTTTACAAAACCATTTGTTTTTCTTTTTCTGTTTTGTTTTGCAAAAATGTCCAATGATTTATTCTTGACATATGAATTTGAATATGATTTCTATTCACAAATATTTGCATATGAAATAGAAAGACAGTTGCTCATGACTTAAGGAACGGGGCAAAGCCTAATCCCGACAGTTACTCTGTTCAGCATGGTATAGGGGTAGAGACAGTTTTGAAACAAGGTCACCATTACATGCGATTCTGTGACGTCTACACTCCCCACAAAGTAAAGGCAACTAAAGCTTTTATATCGTCTTCCCCAAACAGGAGTTACTTTCCCCAGCAAAGTTCCTTCAGAGAGCCGACATCTATATTTCTCCAGCCGAATTTTATAATCGCAAGCGGTTCATAAAGTTTTCTCTCGAGCAGAGTTTATTTCTATGAGTACAGAAGCTCAATCCCCAACAGAGTTTGTTCCTCCAACTACGGAAGTTCATCCCCCAGCGGATTTTTTTCTCTGAATCAGAAAAATCTTCCAATGAAGCATCTCCTCTCTCGAACAGAGTTATTCCCCGCAGAGTTATTCTCAAGCAGAGTCTCTCCCCGGCAGAATATTCACAAATAGAAAGGAGTAAATCCACGACATGGTCTTCTTCGTTCACTATCCCCAGCGGAAGCGGAAGAACCACTTTTTCTATAAAGTCAGGAATTCATTTTGCAACACTCTCCAGCAGCAGTCAGGGATTTATTTTCCCAAACTCAGATATATCAATAGGATTTCATGTTCATACATCATGATGTGCGCATACATATTGCATACATCATAATCTCATTTATTTTGAGAACATCATATCACGATGCATTTCATGCATCGCATATAATAAATCCTGTATCTTTTCAGGAAATATGGTTATCATCAACAATTCCAACAGTATAATCCATGAATCTATACACGTCATATCTACAGACAACTAATGGAAAATCAGTTCCTGAAACCAAACGGGTCAACTAATCTACATGATCAAATGAGATGGCCCTACTATCCCGACTTTCATTTCAAAGTAACCCTACTATCCAGGTTCCTTCTCATAGCCCTACTACCCAGGCTTTCATTTCGAACTAACCCTACTATCCAGGTTCCTTCTCATAGCCTTACTATCCAGGCTTTCATTTCGAAGTAACCCTACTACACAGGTTCCTTCCCACAGCCCTACTATCCCGGCTTTCATTTCGAAGTAACCCTACTATCCAGGTTCCTTCTCATAGCCCTACTATCTAGGCTTTCATTTTGAAGTAACCCTACTACCCATGTTCCTTCTCAGTAGCCCTACTATCCAGGCTTTCATTTCAAAGTAACCCTACTATCCAGGTTCCTTCTTATAGCCCTACTATCCAGGCTTTCATTTTGAAGTAACCCTACTATCCAGGTTCCTTCTAACAGCCCTACTGTCCCAGCTTTCATTTCAAAGTAACCCTACTATCCAGGTTCCTTCTCATAGCCCTACTATCCCGACTTTCATTTCGAAGTAACCCTACTATGCAGGTTCCTTCTCATAGCCAGACTATCCAGGCTTTCATTTCTAAGTAACCTACTATCCAGGTTCCTTCTCATAGCCCTACTACCCAGGCTTTCATTTCGAAGTAACCCTACTATCCAGGTTCCTTCTCATAGCCCTATTATCCATGCTTTCATTTCGAAGTAACCCTACTACACAGGTTCCTTCTCACAGCCCTACTATCCCGGCTTTAATTCGAAGTAACCCTACTATCCAGGTTCCTTCTCATAGCCCTACTATCCCAGCTTTCATTTCGAAGTAACCCTACTACCCAGGTTCCTTCTCAGCAGCCCTATTATCCAGGCTTTCATTTTGAAGTAACCCTACTACCCAGGTTCCTTCTCAACAGCCCTACTATCCAGGCTTTCATTTCGAAGTAACCTTATTGTTGTACCCCAAAATTTTCCCTCCCATTTTTCATGCAAGATATTATCCTAGGGTTTCTCGTATACTCAATTTGGCTCAAAAGTTGATCAGACAGATTTCCTTCCTAGGCAGTAAGTCAAAAACTATGGTTTGTTATTTCCCAAAGAAACTGAGTCTCCAAGGTTTCAAATGGTCTTCATAGATCTTCATGTCTCCTCAAGGATGTCTGTGCCAAGTATCAAACCTCGCATTGCAAGTTTGCTCAGTCAAGGGTTCAGATGATTGAAAATGACTCCATTGACCCAAAAGTTAACCTTTTGCGAGACCAAGTTCAAGCGATTGTACCTTCTTCATTGTTTGATATTTTTGAGCGGTTCTTCTTGTGTATGACTCTCCTTGATGTCATCTCCATTTTATCTTCACAAATCAAGAGTTGATTACGTGTAGAAGATCACCAAAATTCGAATACGTTGGAAGTCGCATCAGGGACTTTGACCTAATTTTAAATAAATGTCGTATGATTTCTAAGAATTTTGATTTCCTCAAATTACAAAATCTTAAGACGAT
This sequence comes from Vicia faba, assembly GCA_948472305.1. Lineage (NCBI taxonomy): Eukaryota > Viridiplantae > Streptophyta > Magnoliopsida > Fabales > Fabaceae > Vicia > Vicia faba. The sequence goes on from OX451740.1 coordinate 479,155,316, forward strand.
TATTTCTGCATATGGTCATAAGTGATGTCGCTCACGAGTTTATGTTCAAAGATTGAAATAAAATTTTGTTTGGAAGACTTTGAGAGTTATTGAATCGTCGCAAGTCATTTGTTTGATTTCGAATGTTCTTGACCATAATTTGTGGAAGTTTGTTAATTCTACAAGATGGAAGAATGTTCTTAAAGCATGTTTTGTTTGACAATGAATTCCCATTTTAATCGAGCATGGCGTGCGAGTTCAATTTGAATGCCAATTTGACTTGGACAAGAGGTGAAGATTAGGACTGTCATTTAGATGACCATGGTTTTGGGTTTCAGTTAACCAATTTGGATTTGAATTCTTAGACATTTATTTTGTTTAAAAATTTTATTGGAGTACAAGGTGCATGGTTTATTTGATCACTTTGTGATTGCTTGAAGTTCAAGTTGCCAAACCAAGATGTTTTATTCAAAGCATTAAATTGAGAACTGCGAAGTAAATTAAAACTCAAAGTTTCGTACAATAAATTTCATCATTTACAAAGTTATTCAAGGCTTTATGTTACAATTGAAATAAATTACAAATCTTTGTCTTGTTTACAAGGAATTACAAATTTCTTGTTTACAAAGAAAGAAATTTTGTTCTATTTCTTCTAGTCTTCTTTGCTTCATCTTCAAGCAATCCATCAAATCTTCACTTGCCATCCACGCCTCATGAAACAAAGAAGAAGAGAAAGTTAGCAAGCAATTCAAACAAAAGTGATATGTAAAGAAAGGAAATTCATCATTAGGGTTTGTATTTAGGAATCTGATTTTAAGGTTTGTTTTTATCATAATCCCTCTTATACTATTTTGCAAATCACAAGGTTGGGCTTTGGTTCACAAAAGAAAAGGAAATTGGCAATCATAACCTAAAGCCCAAGGCTGACCAACAAGCAACAAATATTGCAACAAGCCAAAATAGCAACCCAAAGGCAGGCTGCAATACAGCAGGGTCCAAGCAAAGGCAAGGGCAAAACTGCAAGCTACAGCAACAACAAAGCAGGTTGTATAGCAGGCAGCAAACAACAACAAAGCAGGCTGCATAGCAGGCAGCAAACAACAATAAAGCAGGCTGCATATCAGGCAGCAAATAACAACAAAACAACAAGCTAGCGCAGCAACTAGGCTGCCAAACAAGTGTAGCAAGTAATGAAAGAACAAGAAGGCAACAACAAGTAAAGTAATGACAGGACAAGGCAAAACAGCACTAGCTTGCTCAACAACCAAAATGCATCATCATTTTCCTAAGTCATACAAACCCTTCAGAAAATATAGAGGAAAAAAAAAGCAAATAGCCTTACATTTTCATTAAAAGAAAAAAGAGGAAAGAGACAGTTTGAAAGATATCACCTAGCTTACACAACATGCCAAAGACAGTTTTGCCCAAAACTCAGCCCAAATGTTGCACAAAATAGGCAAAGTCAGAACTTCAAAGAGAACTAGCATCAAATGCCTGCACCTCAAGATATTCAAAGTCAGAACTAGCATCACAGAAAATACCAATCCAGCAAGCAAACTAAAAAGCCTCATAGTTATATGGTTTCAATGAAAAGTTAGAATATACCAAATCAAAATCATAGGCCAAAGAGAATGGTACTGCAAAATTTCAAAGAAACAATGTGTTGTATGGTTTACAGTAAAAGAAGATATACTGCAGAGATAACCAATACAATAAATTAGCAAGCCAACATCCATCATGAAAAAGAGAAAGTACAGAAAAGTACCAAAGCCTGTACAAAATCTAAAAGCAACAAGTACCAAAGCTTGTACAAAATCTAAAAGCAACAAAGTACCAGAGTTCAAAAAATCAAAGGAAAAGTGTTAAGGCAAACTCTCTCAAGTCAAAATCAAATATACAGAAAAATGAGCAAGCTTAAAAAGAAAAAAGGCAGAACCAAACTGCATATGGAGTAAGTATACAAACTAAGCCAGTATCTACACAAAAACCAGAAAACCAAACAAGATAGAACATCATCCATTACCACATAGAGATTAAGTCAGTTGTCAACTAAAATCCACAACCCATTCCAACTGTCTTCACCTTATCATCACCTTCCTTCCTCACTCACCCTCACTCACCACTGAACACCATCATCCGTCTCATCCCTCAATCCAAAGCTCACAAACTGCAAAGGAAATTGCAAGAGGACGAAAGCCAACAAACTTTCCCCAATTCTCACGCCTCTACTCAATACATTTTATGCATCAATTAGGGCATAAAAACAAAAATCATTTGACACAGAGTTTAGGGTTAGAGAAAAAATAGAGTTTGTATCGATAAAGAGGGCAAAATCGCTAGGTCGTTTTGATGAGGATGAGAGAGAAGAGAGAGATAGGTCCCGATTACAGAGGGTTGGAAGAGAGAGAGGAAGAAGTTTAGCGTGAGAATAAGGAAGAGGGTTAGGGTTTGCAACAACCTGTTTTTCCCCTTTTCTCATTTGGAATAACAACGGCAAATAACGTTTTTCTCCAAACCCCTTTCCAATTCCTCCCTTAAGCCGAGTTTGGGACTGGTTTACTTTGGCCCAGCCCATTTTTTTAGTTCACTTTATTATTTTGAAAAGGCATATAAGTTAATGAATGAGCACTTGGTGTAGCGGTTAGGGAATGAGTAGGATGTGCGTGAGGTCCTGGGTTCAACACCCCCTTGGGACATTTTTTTTATCTTTTCAGATTTGTTTACTTCATTTTCTCTTTTTGTTAAAAACAAAACCCCTTGGGCTTAAGCCTCTTTTCAGATCTGTTTACTTCATTTTCTCTTTTCAAACTATTTTTAAACAAACAACAAGAATTGTATTTCCTTATCTTTATGTTTTTAGTTAATTTTTACTTCATAAACTTGTTGTAATTTAGATTAAATTCTCGATTCGATTTGGTTGTATTGTTTGCCTATTTGGATATTTAATTGTATTAATCCATCCCTATTTGTAAATTTGTACCCCCATTCCCGAAAGCTCTGTAATAGCGTAGAATTTTAATTTCCGCAATTTACTATTTTCCTTATACTGTATAGTAATTAGGCGTGCATGGCAAGATTCAAAATCAATCGCTAGATAACCTAATTTCAAAGACAAAATAACTTGAATCAAACACGCTTTTTCACACACCCACCTCTAGGGTAACCTCACATGTTGCCTCGGAAACACAGTCATGTCCCTTGAATACGGGACGCTTTAGCAAAGACCCTTCAATAAAAAAGATCGTAGTCCCTCGATGTCCCTCGATGTTGCCTTCGATAAAACGATCAAGTCCCTTACGAAAAATTTATAAAGCGTTTCACAAGTTGCCTTCTATGAGTGTATGATTGACCATTTTCCGTCCCTTTTACATCTAAAGATATGGTTGCTTACCAAATCAATGGTAAGATAATAATGTCAAAGAAAAGAGGAAATAAACATGAAATACGGCATAAAACTTCTGGTGTTCATTCATAGTTTTAACATACAGAACTTCTATGATTTTTCTCATTGTTAAACACACACAGAACTTCTGAGTTCTCCTCACTATTTTAACATACAGAACTTCTATGGTTTTTCTCACTATTAACACACACTGAACTTCTGATGCTTACATGTTGATAACGCATTGAACTGCTAATATTCACTCACTGGCTCAGCACAATACATAACTTTTGATGATTCACTCACTGTTTTAAAACAGCACAGAACTTCTGAGTTCTCCTTACATGTCAAATACACTAAACTTCTGATGTTTCCATTCGTTGTTTTTACACACTTAGAGTTTCTGATTTTTACATGCTGATAACGCACTGAATTGCTGACGTTTACTCATTGCTTTAGTGTAATACAGAACTTCTGACTTGTGGCCCACTGTCTGAGTACCACCCAGAACTTGTGTTTTCCCTCTAACGTTTCTTGCAGGACCTCAGAGTGTACCAATTCAGAACTTCTGATTCCCACTGACGTTCCTCTCTGAGTCACCACACTCCTGGCTTCAGAAATTCTGATCCTTGTTTATTTATGCTTGCAGTAGCACGATGTTTCTGTCTTTCATTTATTTCCCTTTTCATCATTTTTTTATATTAACATAAAAAACACAAAAATATTTTCCTTTTAATTTATTTCCTTAAGACAAAAACATTTTCTAAACAAGTCAATTTCTTTCTTATGTTGTGCATTTTAATATGGTTGTAATAGTAACTTAGGACTTATTTTTACTTGCAACCCCCATTCATCAATGTATACCCCATCCCCTAAATATTGTAATAGCGTAGGACTTTACATTTCCGCACTTTTATTTCTTTCGTACACTGTTAGTGTTGTACCCCAAAATTTGCCCTCTCATTTTATCAAGATTTCCCCTCACAAGACTCTTTGGACTCCAGACAGGATTAGGGTTTGCTCTGCTCAAGACATCTCCTTGCACTATTGACCTGAAATTAGGGTTTGAGTTTGCACAGGTATTTTTGGACTTCCAATGCTTAATGTGACTTTCATACTTCATTTTGGACTTATAAGATTTCTCATACCAAGTTTCAAGCCTTGAATCAAATTTTTGCCCAGTCAATTGGACAGATGACCTAAAAATCAACTATATTGGGGAAAAAGTCAACTGTGGCCAATTTACATTCAAACCTCATAATTTTTTATCCACATCAACATTATAAACTCATATGAACCATTTGATCAAGTTTGGACCACAACTCCTCAAGAAATTTGATCAGATCATCAAAAGGGCAAAATGGTCATTTTTAGGGTTTTGATTGCAGAAGGGCAATTTCTGATTTTTCACCTAGCCAGTGGCAAATTGGGATCAAGAATGGTTTCAAGGACTCAATGTAATCATATTGACCTAATCACAAGGTTCAAAAGATCTCAAATGCATTGGATTGACAGATGAATTTTCTAGTCAACTGATCAAAAATCAACTGTACACTGAAAAGTCAAACTTTGACTTTTTGGTCAAAATCAAGTTCCAAGGGTCATTTTTCATCAATATGTGTCAAAACATGAAACTTGTTCACCAAGAAACCTAAAATTGGAAATTAGGGTTTAAAATGGAAAATTTTCATAACTTAGAAATTTTCTAAGTTATGAAAATTTCTTATTTTTTCCCAACTTTTCCCAACTTTTTCATCATGATGAAATTGGATTCAAAGAAAAATTCCAACATGAAAGTTGTAGTCCTCCACAAAATCTACAACTTTTATTCACAAAGTTTTCCCAAACTATGCTTGGATCTCAAGTTATGATTTTGTGAATAGAGGTCCAAAAACTTTCTAACTTAGTGAAATTTTGCCCTAGTTTAGGCAGGATTTTGTCCTACCTTCATGGCAATTTTTCACATAGTTATAAGTGGAATATCAAAATGCATTTCAAATATTGATTGTAGATCATGTTAAAAGCTTTCCAAAATGTCAAATAACTCTCCAAAATCATTTATGGTTAGGGAGAATCGAAGGATTGAAAATGGAAAATCATCATTTTTGTCCATGGCATTTTTCATGTTGATACAAGTTGCAAATTCTGTCCAACCTTGCTTGTACTTGTTTACAAGTCCTTAAACCCTTCCACACTCAAAAATTGAATGCAAACACAATGGATTAAGGCTTTGTTCTGAGCTTTAGAAGATTACACATTGAATTAATCCATTTTTGGCAAAAAGATAACAATGCCATTTTGATAAAGGTTGCTTTATGCAATTTTGTTTCTCTTGAGTTGTGAACCCAATCCTTTGTAGAAAACCAACTCCATAAACTTAGGCAAAGGTACACCAACTATCATCATGCTTGGAGCTAGCTAGTAAAGGCCATAGCATTGTCAAAATCACCTTTTCTTCAAAAGCAAGTCAACTTGCAAAATCACCACAACTCTTGTATCTATTATAACCAAGCTTTGTAAACATTTCAAACAACTTGAACACATTATACTAAGCCAAAAACACGAGCTAGTAACCTCTCAAACACCCTTGTACACCAAAAACCCCATTTTCTGCCAAAACAGGGCAGGATCTGTAAATCATAAGCCAAATCACAATCCACTCGTGCGTTTTGCTTGCAACCAGTTCCAACACACTCCATACAACATACCTAAGCTATCCTAACCATTCCCAAGTCACTGTAACTCCATTTACACACTTCACCATTTTCAAATTCTGACTTTGCAGGTTGAGTTCTACAAGCATATTCAAGCTATTTCAAAGCAGGCTAAGTGTTGTACCCCAAAATTTGCCCTCCCATATTCTCCAAGATTTGACAAATCAAGGTCACAAAATTCCCCCAGGGTTGTGCAGCTCAACTGTCTCTTATACAGTCAAAACTAGGGTTTGAGTTCTGGTCAAGCAAATGAACTTTTCAAAGACCCAATCAAGCCTCACATGCTTAAAAAGATGGTCAAGTATCCTCATGTCAAGTTTCAAGGCATTCAGCTCAAGATTGCACAGTCAAAACCCTAAATTGCACTACAGTCAACTGTAGGGGCAAAATGGTCATTTGGCAGTCAAAAGTTCAAATTTTTGGTCAACATATCATTTTGAAGCCACAAACATCATTTGATCAATTCTTGATCATGATTCTCAAAATTTGGCTCAGAAATCATCAAAGATGCAAAAGTTGCTATATTTGGACAGCTGAAAAAGTCAACTGAAATTGACCAAGGCATAACTTTCACATGGATTATCAGAAAAATTCCATCCAAAGCTCATTTTGAAGAGAAAGACATTTCCTACAATTCATCTTCATGTTCCAAGTCCAAGAAATGCTCTCACAAAAAGTTATCAATTTCAACATTATAGGTCATTTTCAAAAGTCAACAAAAAGTGACTTTAAGTCAAAGGCCATAACTTGAGATTGGTAAATCAAAATGACATGGGACCAAAGGCATTGGTTAAAGGACTAAAAGACCTTTCCAAAATGTCCAAGAACATGTGAAAAGCTTAAAAATTGACCAAGTTATGCCTTGTGGAAGTTGGGAAATTTTTAGGAATTTTGAAAAGTCAACATTGATGCAAAAGGCCTAAAAATGCAAATGGGCCCATTTTTCTTCCAAGTTTCTTCATGCCAAGCCTATGCACGACCACTAGGCCCAAAGGGAAGTATTTTCATATTTTTTAATTATTTATTTGAATTAATATTAATTTATATTCATTTAAATCATTTTAATACATGAAAAATATAAACCTAACCTAAAAAAATCTTTTTGTGCACATTCTAATCTCAATATTTCGTGCTTAATTGATTATGGCAAGTTTTGGTATGATTGGAACATGATTGAACAAAAACCATGAAAAAAGATTCAAAAAATATCTTGTAAAATCAAATCTTGAAATCATTGAATACAAGAGATTTTGTGGAAATTTGTTAACCTAAAGTGATCACTACATATTCAGGAATGCAAACCTAATGCCCTTGGACTCTTAGCTGCGCTCAGAAGCAAAACACAAACTTGAAAAATTGTCCAAAAATTGAAAACTGATTTCAAGGTTATAGGTAGATTCAAGCTTCAACCTCCATTCCAATAGCTTCCTTGGGTGATTCTGAACACGTGCCACTCATTAGCATCAATTCAAACACGAAGAATCGGTACATTGAGTGTGAACTGCATCCAAAAAAATTCCTAATCATATTTTGGTTTTAAAGCATGATCATGGCATTTTAATTATATATTCATGTTCCTGATGAAGTTTGTGAACTAACCATTATATTTAATTGGATTTTTATGCCATATACAAGGTTTTGCCATGTCCATATTCTAGGTTTTACAGATTTTAAAATTGGGGCTTTTACAAAGAAGAAAAATTGATGCTTCAAACCAGGACCATTGAGTTCAGTACATGGAGACGAAGAAGAACGTGTCCTCGCGCCTAATTTATGTTGAGAAACGAGCTATTCGCTATTTTTTGATAGCTAGCCTAAAGCAACGTTTCAAAAACCGTGGCCATAGTGTTTTGTTTTACAGGGTGAGGAAGACGAAGGCATCGTGTCAATTGCTAACTGGCCAATTCAAATTCGCGCGCGTTTTAACTACTTAACGTTGATTTTGCTTTTTTATTATTTGCTTATAATAATATATCAATTAGCGCGTTTGGTTCAGTGGTTAAGTGTTGTGCTTGTGACCCTCAAGACCTGGGTTCAAGTCCCAGGTCTGGCAAATACTCCATATTATTTTTCAATAATTGATCCCATGCAGCATAAGTGTTGAGGCGCACCATGTGTGTCAAGATCCAAAGGTCCACGTGCCTAATGGATGCAGATCAATGGCCCCAGTGTAGAGGACATACCATACGCAAGTCAATATGCCACACATGATCCAAAAGGTCAACCAATTTCCAGCTTATTGGGCCAGGCTTCTCCAATTTGCACCTCCTAATCTGGGGCTACACCCCACCCTGGTTTGCCCTTTTATTTATTTATTTTTTTTTATCTTTTAATCATTATTTTAATTATTATGTTATTCTAATTATTGTTTATTTAATTTCATTAAAAATCAGGAAAACATCAAAAATATAATTTTTATTTTAATTACTTTTCTAAATAAATAATATGTAAATATTTAGTTTAATTAGGTTATAGTTTTAATCTTTTTAATAAAAAACACCAAAAAATAGAATTTAGGTTTAATATCTTTTTTGATTTTTCTTTTAATTTTTTCCCTTTTTTCTCAGAATAATATTATTTAGTTATTTTCATAAATTAAAAATTGTGCATAAATATATTAGGGTTTAATTTAGATCATATTTTAATTCTTTCTTAATAATTAAAAAATATTAGAATTAGGGTTTACCTTTGAATTTAATTTCAATTAACTTCTTTTCCTTTTAAATCTTAAAAAACATAAAAATACCTAAAAACATTTTTCTTCTTAATTTTAATTTTAAATTCCTCTTTATTTAATTAATTCATTATCTTTAACTATTGTTTGTAAAAGGGTCCAACGCCTTAGTTTTGTTTTAATTATTTTCTCTTGCGCATTTACTTTATTGCTTATTATAATTCTGTATCTCTCCCAAGGCCATGTAATTTTACTTTTCGCACTTTATTTCTTCGCCTTATTTATTTTTCCGCTAAATCGGGTCCGGTTTAATTTTGGCGATGTGGACCCGCGCCATTTGTAATAGCTTAGATTTATTTCCTCGCAAAATATTTAACTGTTAACCAAGCAGGCAAGAATGAACGTCTTAATTAAAATCAAGCGTAGGACATGACAAACATGACAAGACAAATAACTGAAACATGACACACAATTCGCACACACCACCCCTAGGGTACGCCTCACTGTTGCCTTGCCTCGAAAGGTGATCGTCGAGTAGAGGACGTCTTAGTAAGTCCTCATGATCCGGGAACCTGGCATGAGGGTAGCTTCTAAGGTGTCTTCCCATTGCTCTGGTGATCACCATGTCCCTAAAATCGAATTGACCCGAACACCTCCAACGGTGGTGCTACCTACCTCTCAATGGTGGGATGGCATTACTTTTAAGGACATTTACACAGACGAATTCCTTAGGGTAGGTAGGTTCTCAAGGATACTTGCTCTAATTCCAAACAAAAATACTTTTCACCGACACCTTTTCAAAAAGCTTTCAAAGCAAACTTTTCAAACACTCTGACGTATGAGTCGATCTGAAATTTTTCAAAGAAACTTTTTTAAAACCCACATTGAAAAGCAAACAAAACATTTTTGAAAACACAAATGAGCAAGTATCTAAGAGCCCATGGATAACCATGGATAGAAAGGGTGCTAATACCTTCCCTTTCTATAACCTACCTCCCGAACCGAGAGCAATCTCTTTAAAGGAATTTTTCTGTGCTTTTGTCCTTTCCAATTGGAGAAAATAAAAGACGGTGGCGACTCTTGCTTCCGCGACATTTCGCGAACCAGCGTTAAACAGTCAGTTCCAGATCCACCGATCACAGAACTGGCGACTCTGCTGGGGACCCTTTATAAAGTGAGGTGTACCTTAGGGCTAGGTCATGACTGTGTTTTCACTTGTATTGATTTGCTTGCTTTACTATTGTGGGTTGCATGGGAGTTACATAGATCCTAACCCGGATCTGGGGATACCCTGTTTAGGTAGCATAAGCTGTGAGGGACCTGTCCGGCGTATACCGACATGGGTGAAGCAGTGGCTACGTTGGTGTGGCGCCTTGGTCTGTACCGATATCCCTCGTGTTGAAACGGGGAGAATATGGGTCTTCCAAGGAGTCATTAAGCACCAACAGACCTTAGAACCTTAAATGACACAACTTGGCCATTAGAATAGTAGCAGTATGCTACGCCCATTGAGGCTAAACTCTCGTGATGGTTCTGGCCGCAAGAAAAGATTGCGATGCTGGAGTTATGACCGATTGAGGGTAGTCAGTGATATTGGGATCCTCTAGAACCCGGTTACTTCTGATAAGACAGGTCTTAACCAACAAACTGAAAGAGGGTACTACCCAGACCTCATGCTGGCCTAAACTCTAAGGGTTTCTCTTGTGTGACTTGTGTGCCTTCGTACTTGACTACTTGCATGCTTGTTATCTGACCCTTGATGTCTTGCAGGTCTTGTTTATAGTCCTTAACTAGGACTCATGACAGGGTTAACCAAATTTCTTGCAGGTCTTGTTTATAGTCCTTAATTGGGATTCATAACAGGGTACTAAGTTTCTTGCAGGTCTTGTTTATAGTCCTTAACTAAGGACTCATGACAGGGTTTACCAAATTACTTGCAGGTCTTGTTTATAGTCCTTAACTAGGACTCATGACAGGGTTTACCAAATTTCTTGCAGGTGTTGTTTATAGTCCTTAACTGGGACTCATAATAGGGTTTACTAGATCTCTTGCAGGTTTTGTTTATAGTCCTTAATTGGGATTCATAACAAAGTATACTTAATTTCTTGCAGGGTCTGTTTATAGTCCTTAGTTGGGGCTCATAACAGAGTTTACCTACATCACCCCATGCATAGCATGACATCATACCATTGCATACATCCTAACCCATTTCAAGGATCTCAAGGGCTTGTGATGCAGGTCATGATGAACAACTATCCCAGCAAGGGGCAAAGAGGATTTATTTTCCTCTAGCCAAGGTTGTCAGGGGCTATGACCCACTGGATATGGTGAGCCTTTGACCCTTGATGAAGGACTCTCAACAATATGCAGTGCCTTCATTCAAGCTACCGGTTCCAAATGCTAACAAAGCCTCTCTGTTTACCCCGAGAGGTCCTTGAAAACATTGCATGCATACCATACATCTCATTGCATTGCAGGTATCCCTTTGACAGGTTGCTTACCCTTCTCCGCTGTTTATTTCAGCCGATCGTCATGAATCCTGAATCATCAGCCGAGCAGACTATCAAGGACCTCCAGGCTCAGAACGCCCAGTTCCAAGAGCTGATCATGAACTTGACCCAGGGGCAACAAGACCTGAAGGCTTTGCTTTTGAAAAAGGACAAGAAGAAGAAGAGGACTGTTCTGTTCAGCCCTAGACGCAGATCTGGGAATACACCGCAGGTTGAAACTGAGAGGACTACCCCATCTGTGAGGGAAAGTAGTCACCATGAGAGAGAGGTTCCCAGTCCAGTGGTCTCCGACAACGAGACAGATTTCGACGACGAACAGTACCCTCCGGCTGAGGACAAGTACAAACAGTTGGAGGATAGGATGAAGGCTATGGAGGTGCAACAGGCATCTGGGCTGGATCTTGGAGATTTGGGTCTGTCAACTGGTGTGGTTATTCCCCGGAAGTTCAAAGAACCACCTTTCTCTAAGTATGACGGGGCATCGTGTCCCAAGCTGCACTTAAGGTCCTATGTTCGGAAGATCCAACCATATACGGTGGACAAAAACTTGTGGATCCACTTCTTCCAGGAAAGTCTTTCAGGGACTCACCTCGAATGGTTCTATCAACTGGATGGGACCAAAGTTCGTAACTGGGAGGAGTTGGCAACTGCTTTCTATAAGCAGTACCAGTACAATGCCGACCTTGCCCCCACGCGTACTCAACTCCAGGGTATGTCGTTAGGCGCAAGCGAAGGTTTTAAGGAGTACGCTCAGAAATGGAGGGATCTTGCTGGAAGGGTACAACCACCTCTGACTGATCGGGAACTTGTGGACATGTTCTTGGGGACCTTGTCTGGTCCATTTTATAACCACCTGATTGGGAATTCATCTGCTGGATTCACAGACCTTATCTTGACTGGAGAGCGAATAGAAGCTGGCATCCGGTCTGGGAGAATTCAAGAGGCTGCACCTTCTGATAAAAAGCCTCATCATGGAAAGAAAGAATCCAATGCTGTGCACGGTAAAAAGAGCCGTCATGAGGCAGGGGCAATCCAAATATCCAATCCCGGACCTGCTCAACAAGGACAGGGGCAGCAGCGCAAGGAGAAACGACAGTATACCAAACTCAACATGTCGTTGGATCAAGCACTACAACAAATGTTAAAGGCAGGGTTGATCACCTTAAGGGCTCCTCTCCGGAATCCGAACACTTCTGCACCCAACTATCATCCCAACGATAGGTGCTCATATCATTCAGATAGCCCGGGGCATACTACAGACAATTGCTGGCCTCTCAAGAATAAGATTCAAGATATGATCGACGCTGGAGAGATTCAGTTTGAAGTGCCAGAGACTCCGAACATAATCACTGCTCCGTTGCCCAACCATTGAAGCCTTTTGTTTATTTGAATTTTGAGTTGTACTTTTCGTTGCTTATACAAACAATTAACGTCATAGCAAACTCTTTTATTCTATTAATGCATCGCATACGTCTGTTTTGAGAATTAATACAATTGTTTTCATTATATTCAAATTTCTTTTCATATTTTTTCTGATGTCAACTCTGGATCTAAAATTCTAAGCCTCTTGAGGGAGGATGACGAAAACGATACCGCCATCATTACAGTATGCTTTTGAACGGACCCCGCTTATGAGGTACAGGCATTGTTTCAATTCCTAAACACTGGAGTAATAAGGATGATAATCCCTCGTCAACCCATCAGAGCCAAAGGAGTAGGAGTTTTTATTTTCGAAAATCAAAACCCTTAATCATAACCTGGGGCAGGGTAGTTCTCTCAGTTGATCCAAGTGCATAACGAATGGCACCGAAGAAGTCCTTACAAAACGAACAAAGACAGTGATGGTTCAGAACAATCAAAAGGACAGGCAGTCATCATCAAAATTCATAAATGAAAAGCCCAAAAAGTCTAAACCTACCAAGGGAACTTATGAAACTGGGGCATCCCGCTGACTGTAATTCCAAAAAGGAAACAGTTCAGGCAAAAAAAGAAAGGGATAACAAAAATCAAGAAAGAGGTCTCAGAAACCCTCAACCAAAACAAAAAAGGAATGACTGCCTATTCAAAATAAATCATCAACATCTGAACCATTATTGGAACATCAAAGCAAAGACTCAAGTAAGGTCTAACGCACGATCAACTGAGTTTAGGTTTGGAGAACATCACGAAGAGCGGGTGGGTACAAATACTTTGAGCCTGTATCCTTTGTTTCTTAAACCATGAACCAGGCCACGTTACAACCCTTAAAAGTCCTAGCTGAAGCACGGGTTAGTTCGAAAGCATACTGTTACGAAAGGTATCCTGACTCCTGAAGGCCTACGGTAAATACGGAGTTGACATCATGTTTTTACAAACAATTACCTGTTTTATGAAAAAGAATGCATCTTCAAAATCTTCAAGACAGACATAGGTTTTGCATTTTTAACATAACTTTGTTTGCATATGACTTGTTGTTTGAACAGCAGGGAAATTCGCACAACGAAAGCCTAATGAACAAGAGTATCTCCAATCAAGGGGCACGGCATGATCACGGTCTATCATCTGGGGCAGTTAGGTCAAGATCCAGAGAATCTCTCAAAAGGCCAAAAAGCCTGGGGCAAATCTCTGCCTAAGTCATGTGGGGCATTCCAGCAACGAATCTTGCACGATCATACACATTCTGGTAATATGGCAACACAAGCATCCAGGGGCACCTTCCCTGCATTCTAAAAAGCGTAGGCATAGTCGAAAAAATATTACGCAAAATCAAAGACCCGCTAGGTTGACATACCTAGGCAAAAATAAGGGCTTCCCGACGAACCAAAAGGGTTCGGGCAAAATGAAGGGATGAAATGAAAAAAATCTGTACACCCGGCAAGTCGAAAACCTGAAAAGGCGGCTTGGGCAAAAATGGGTATCCCGATGGACTGAAAACCCGAAAGGGCGGTCCAGGCAAAAGTTAGGGATTAAAGCGTATGACTATGTCCTGCCATCTGCCTACCAGAAGAAGGTTTGTCCGCCAACAACTATCTGTACCACAAGAAACAGGGGCAATAAAGGTCGGTCTAAGCAGTCTGATCGTCATAACCAATACAGTTCAATACTTCCCCAGGAGAGTCCAATCCAGCTTCCCCAGGAAATTTGGAATTCATACCCCCAAGCAGTAAGCTTATCCCCAGTAGATTCTGGAAGCTTATCCTCTAGCAGGGCACGAACGCGTCGTCCGGCTTGATTTAAAGAGTTATTTCCTCAATAGGATATAACTGGGTTATCCTCAGCCAAAAGCCACGGAAAGATCGTCGTTAACACAGTCTTCCTATCCCCAGCGAAGTCCATTCATACTCCCAATACAGCAAGGTATCCTCAGCGAGTCATCCTCAACCATCCAGCAAGAGCTTCTCCCCACAGAGTATTTCTTCCCAGCATGGTCGCTAGAATATTTTTTTCTCCCCGCAGAATCCTCCATTCGCCAAGTTTATTCCCCAACGGAGTTATCTTCTCCTACCGGTATACTTGCAACTATCATCCCCAGCGGAAGCAAAAGCTATTCTTCCACATCAGCCCAGGATGCGACTTCCCGGCACCCGTCAAGGATTTATTTTCCTACGACGAAAACATACATTCATAAAACGTCACATACATAATTATAGCATGCATATGCATCATATTACACGAATCTCATTGATGTTGAAAACATACAGTTCATGCATCATGATTTTGCATACAATTATGTTCTACCTTTTCAGGAAAAAGACCAATACAAAAATGACTACTATCAACTATCGCAATTCATTCTTGATATAGTTTCAGATATGATCCAGATATGGTGACGTTCTGATGCTGCTTCCAGAATTCCTTCTCGATATAGTTTCAGATGTAAGCCCAGCGATGGTAACATTCTGACACTGCTTCCAGAATTCCTTCTCGATATAGTTTCAGATATGATCCAGATATGGTGACGTTCTGATGCTGCTTCCAGAATTCCTTCTCGATATAGTTTCAGATGTAAGCCCAGCGATGGTGACGTTCTGATACTGCTTCCAGAATTCCTTCTCGATATAGTTTCAGATGTAAACCCAGCGATGGTGACGTTCTGATACTGCTTCCAGAATTCCTTCTCGATATAGTTTCAGATGTAAGCCCAGCGATGGTGACGTTCTGATACTGCTTCCAGAATTCCTTCAGATATAGTTTCAGATATGATCCAGATATGGTGACGTTCTGATGCTGCTTCCAGATCTCCTTCCAGATATAGTCCAGATGTAAACCAGATATGGCAACATTCTGTCACTTATTCCAGTTGAAGATATTTCAAGACCTCCTCTAGTCCAGCTAAATCGATGCCCAACAGATTGTTCTGATAAAGACTCAGCAGTCCCCTATGGTCCCCTCTCCAACGGCGTGTGAGGTGGTAATTACTTCTTCAGATGTTTCCCTCTCCGGCATGAGCGTGAGGTGATATTCTCTTATGGTCCCCTCTCCAACGGCGTGTGAGGTGGTAATTCCTTCTTCAGATGTTCCCCTCTCCGGCGTGAGCGTGAGGTGATATTCTCTTATGGTCCCCTCTCCAACGGCGTGTGAGGTGGTAATTCCTTCTTCAGATGTTTCCCTCTCCGGCATGAGCGTGAGGTGATATTCTCTTATGGTCCCCTCTCCAACGGCACGTGAGGTGGTAATTCCTTCTTCAGATGTTTCCCTCTCCGGCATGAGCGTGAGGTGATATTCTCTTATGGTCCCCTCTCCAACGGCGTGTGAGGTGGTAATTCCTTCTTCAGATGTTCCCCTCTCCGGCATGAGCGTGAGGTGATATTCTCTTATGGTCCCCTCTCCAACGGCGTGTGAGGTGGTAATTCCTTCTTCAGATGTTCCCCTCTCCGGCATGAGCGTGAGGTGATATTTTCTTATGGTCCCCTCTCCAACGGCGCGTGAGGTGGTAATTCCTTCTTCAGATGTTCCCTCTCCAACGGCGAGTGAGGTGATATTTCCTTTCAGATCATAATTTCCTATAGTTCCCTCTCCAACGGTGAGTGAGGTGACTCCCTTTGAGATTATAATGTCCTTTGGTTCTCTTCCCGACACTACGAAGATGGTAATTCTCACCAAGATTTTCTCAACGAGCGTTGTTGAGGTTGAAATCATTCAGGATTCTCTTACCATCCTTGCTAAGGCAGTAACCATCCCTGGTTCATTCATCAACGTTTGAAGCTCCAGACTCAGCTCCTGTAACCAGTCAGGACATATCTATACCAAGCATCTAAAATCAGCTCCTGCGACGTGTCAGGTACTCATTTTTCTGTTTTGCAGGTATGCAGGTTCTCGCTAAGGAATCTCCTACGCGATCAACGTCCAGATGGCATCTGTAAGCCCATCATCCTATCCAAGCAACATCCAAATGGCATCTATAAGCCCATTCCCTCATCATCATTGCTACTATGTGAGCGCAAATTTCTGGGCACTCTAGTGTCCAATCATCTTCTACCCTCGGATTACGAAAGGCACGTCAGCCAATCTGCATCCTCAGGTCTAAGAAGATTGAACAGGGGCAACTGTTGTACCCCAAAATTTGCCCTCCCATATTCTCCAAGATTTGACAAATCAAGGTCACAAAATTCCCCCAGGGTTGTGCAGCTCAACTGTCTCTTATACAGTCAAAACTAGGGTTTGAGTTCTGGTCAAGCAAATGAACTTTTCAAAGACCCAATCAAGCCTCACATGCTTAAAAAGATGGTCAAGTATCCTCATGTCAAGTTTCAAGGCATTCAGCTCAAGATTGCACAGTCAAAACCCTAAATTGCACTACAGTCAACTGTAGGGGCAAAATGGTCATTTGGCAGTCAAAAGTTCAAATTTTTGGTCAACATATCATTTTGAAGCCACAAACATCATTTGATCAATTCTTGATCATGATTCTCAAAATTTGGCTCAGAAATCATCAAAGATGCAAAAGTTGCTATATTTGGACAGCTGAAAAAGTCAACTGAAATTGACCAAGGCATAACTTTCACATGGATTATCAGAAAAATTCCATCCAAAGCTCATTTTGAAGAGAAAGACATTTCCTACAATTCATCTTCATGTTCCAAGTCCAAGAAATGCTCTCACAAAAAGTTATCAATTTCAACATTATAGGTCATTTTCAAAAGTCAACAAAAAGTGACTTTAAGTCAAAGGCCATAACTTGAGATTGGTAAATCAAAATGACATGGGACCAAAGGCATTGGTTAAAGGACTAAAAGACCTTTCCAAAATGTCCAAGAACATGTGAAAAGCTTAAAAATTGACCAAGTTATGCCTTGTGGAAGTTGGGAAATTTTTAGGAATTTTGAAAAGTCAACATTGATGCAAAAGGCCTAAAAATGCAAATGGGCCCATTTTTCTTCCAAGTTTCTTCATGCCAAGCCTATGCACGACCACTAGGCCCAAAGGGAAGTATTTTCATATTTTTTAATTATTTATTTGAATTAATATTAATTTATATTCATTTAAATCATTTTAATACATGAAAAATATAAACCTAACCTAAAAAAATCTTTTTGTGCACATTCTAATCTCAATATTTCGTGCTTAATTGATTATGGCAAGTTTTGGTATGATTGGAACATGATTGAACAAAAACCATGAAAAAAGATTCAAAAAATATCTTGTAAAATCAAATCTTGAAATCATTGAATACAAGAGATTTTGTGGAAATTTGTTAACCTAAAGTGATCACTACATATTCAGGAATGCAAACCTAATGCCCTTGGACTCTTAGCTGCGCTCAGAAGCAAAACACAAACTTGAAAAATTGTCCAAAAATTGAAAACTGATTTCAAGGTTATAGGTAGATTCAAGCTTCAACCTCCATTCCAATAGCTTCCTTGGGTGATTCTGAACACGTGCCACTCATTAGCATCAATTCAAACACGAAGAATCGGTACATTGAGTGTGAACTGCATCCAAAAAAATTCCTAATCATATTTTGGTTTTAAAGCATGATCATGGCATTTTAATTATATATTCATGTTCCTGATGAAGTTTGTGAACTAACCATTATATTTAATTGGATTTTTATGCCATATACAAGGTTTTGCCATGTCCATATTCTAGGTTTTACAGATTTTAAAATTGGGGCTTTTACAAAGAAGAAAAATTGATGCTTCAAACCAGGACCATTGAGTTCAGTACATGGAGACGAAGAAGAACGTGTCCTCGCGCCTAATTTATGTTGAGAAACGAGCTATTCGCTATTTTTTGATAGCTAGCCTAAAGCAACGTTTCAAAAACCGTGGCCATAGTGTTTTGTTTTACAGGGTGAGGAAGACGAAGGCATCGTGTCAATTGCTAACTGGCCAATTCAAATTCGCGCGCGTTTTAACTACTTAACGTTGATTTTGCTTTTTTATTATTTGCTTATAATAATATATCAATTAGCGCGTTTGGTTCAGTGGTTAAGTGTTGTGCTTGTGACCCTCAAGACCTGGGTTCAAGTCCCAGGTCTGGCAAATACTCCATATTATTTTTCAATAATTGATCCCATGCAGCATAAGTGTTGAGGCGCACCATGTGTGTCAAGATCCAAAGGTCCACGTGCCTAATGGATGCAGATCAATGGCCCCAGTGTAGAGGACATACCATACGCAAGTCAATATGCCACACATGATCCAAAAGGTCAACCAATTTCCAGCTTATTGGGCCAGGCTTCTCCAATTTGCACCTCCTAATCTGGGGCTACACCCCACCCTGGTTTGCCCTTTTATTTATTTATTTTTTTTTATCTTTTAATCATTATTTTAATTATTATGTTATTCTAATTATTGTTTATTTAATTTCATTAAAAATCAGGAAAACATCAAAAATATAATTTTTATTTTAATTACTTTTCTAAATAAATAATATGTAAATATTTAGTTTAATTAGGTTATAGTTTTAATCTTTTTAATAAAAAACACCAAAAAATAGAATTTAGGTTTAATATCTTTTTTGATTTTTCTTTTAATTTTTTCCCTTTTTTCTCAGAATAATATTATTTAGTTATTTTCATAAATTAAAAATTGTGCATAAATATATTAGGGTTTAATTTAGATCATATTTTAATTCTTTCTTAATAATTAAAAAATATTAGAATTAGGGTTTACCTTTGAATTTAATTTCAATTAACTTCTTTTCCTTTTAAATCTTAAAAAACATAAAAATACCTAAAAACATTTTTCTTCTTAATTTTAATTTTAAATTCCTCTTTATTTAATTAATTCATTATCTTTAACTATTGTTTGTAAAAGGGTCCAACGCCTTAGTTTTGTTTTAATTATTTTCTCTTGCGCATTTACTTTATTGCTTATTATAATTCTGTATCTCTCCCAAGGCCATGTAATTTTACTTTTCGCACTTTATTTCTTCGCCTTATTTATTTTTCCGCTAAATCGGGTCCGGTTTAATTTTGGCGATGTGGACCCGCGCCATTTGTAATAGCTTAGATTTATTTCCTCGCAAAATATTTAACTGTTAACCAAGCAGGCAAGAATGAACGTCTTAATTAAAATCAAGCGTAGGACACGACAAACATGACAAGACAAATAACTGAAACATGACACACAATTCGCACACACCACCCCTAGGGTACGCCTCACTGTTGCCTTGCCTCGAAAGGTGATCGTCGAGTAGAGGACGTCTTAGTAAGTCCTCATGATCCGGGAACCTGGCATGAGGGTAGCTTCTAAGGTGTCTTCCCATTGCTCTGGTGATCACCATGTCCCTAAAATCGAATTGACCCGAACACCTCCAACGGTGGTGCTACCTACCTCTCAATGGTGGGATGGCATTACTTTTAAGGACATTTACACAGACGAATTCCTTAGGGTAGGTAGGTTCTCAAGGATACTTGCTCTAATTCCAAACAAAAATACTTTTCACCGACACCTTTTCAAAAAGCTTTCAAAGCAAACTTTTCAAACACTCTGACGTATGAGTCGATCTGAAATTTTTCAAAGAAACTTTTTTAAAACCCACATTGAAAAGCAAACAAAACATTTTTGAAAACACAAATGAGCAAGTATCTAAGAGCCCATGGATAACCATGGATAGAAAGGGTGCTAATACCTTCCCTTTCTATAACCTACCTCCCGAACCGAGAGCAATCTCTTTAAAGGAATTTTTCTGTGCTTTTGTCCTTTCCAATTGGAGAAAATAAAAGACGGTGGCGACTCTTGCTTCCGCGACATTTCGCGAACCAGCGTTAAACAGTCAGTTCCAGATCCACCGATCACACTAAGCATTGGGGAAGCTCAAAGGAACTTCAAGCAAGCTCACAAGTATCTCAGGCCTCACTCACAACCCCTACATTGCCATACTCGAGCTTGACTGAAACAGGTAAAGTTCAAACTTCTATCTCTCTATTTAAGAATCATTAGGCTTAGGTTTGTGAATAAAAAATGTAGTCCTCATTGCCCTTGAGCTGTACATATGCATAGAATTCATTTAAGTTAACTGAGCTGGGAGAATTTGAATGATGAACTTTCTGAAAAAACTAGGTTAGAAATTAGGGCCAGAGAAATTCTCTCTGGTCTTTGAGAGTTAGATTAAGTTTTTTACATTGTTAGAATCGTGTGATCAAGGGCTATAACTTTCATGTTGCAAGTTTTTGTTTTTGAGCACGTATGCAGGATTTCCAGGTTTGAACAAGGGCGCGCGTTTTCTTGTGCTGGAGGACAGGGATGAAGAGGATATGGGTTGGGCCTGACTTGGCTTTGTTTTTGACACCCCCTAGCTTGCTTTCTGCACCCCCTGGCCCATTTCTCTTTTATTTTATATTTTTTATTTCTATTTTCATTTCTGACTTTTATTATTTTTTCTAAATATAAAAAAATCATCAATAACATTTTCTTAAAGTTTCACATTTTATTTTATTATTTTTATTATTTTTTGGACAAAGAAATAATTTATTAATAATGATATACTTTTATTTTCTTAAAATAAATTCATAAATAATACAAAAATATTATATATTTTTATTTTTATTAATTATATACTTAAATAATATTTTTCTCACACATTTAAGTTTTTAACATTTTATATATTTTTTATTTTATTTTTCTTTTACATAAATAAATAATTATAATATATATATTTTCTTAAACCAAAAAATTAGGGTTTTACCCTTTTCAAAAATAATCTTTTTATTTTCTTATTTTTTAAGACATTAAATAATTCATTTTTACATATATAAAAATAAATACAAAAAACATTTTGCATATTTATATTTAATTGCATATTTAATAATTGTCCATTTATTCATTTATGCAATATTTCAATTTGGTTGTAATAATAATTTTAGGGTTTATTTTCTTGCAAATATCCCCCTATTCAAACTTGTATCCCCCTCCCCATATCAATGTTGTAATAGTTGTAGATTTACTTTTACGCATTTTATTGCTTTCAAATATGCCATGATAGAAAGATTAGGGTTTGTATGCAAGACCAAAATCAAAACAAATAGCTTGACTAATACATGACAAAAATGCATGAAAAATGACAACGCAATGCATACAAGCACCTCTAGAGTTTCACCCACTTGTTGCCTTAAAAATGGCCATGGTATGCATGCTAGGTATCTTGGCAAAACAAATCAAACAAAAAGATCATAGTCCTTCGATGACGCTATCTTGGTTGCCTGTACAAAAATGATCTAGTCCCTCAAAAAAAATTTGCTAAGATACTTGGTGTTGTACCCCAAAATTTTCCCTCCCATATTTCTCAAAACATTTCAAGAAAGATCCCCAAGTTGCTCAAGGAGGTCCAAGGGTTGGCCAGACAAGCTCTCTCCTAAGACAGTCTACCTCAAATTAGAGTTTCATGTTGCCTCAAGATACTTGAGTCCAAGGGACCCAAAATGCTCAACATTGTCCTAATAATTTCTCAAGATAATCCATGTCAAGTTTCAAGCCTTGCAAAGGAAGTTTGCTCAGTCAATGGCTCAAAGGCCTGAAAATCGATTGTGCTAGGGCAAAAGTCAATTGTGGCCCACATACAGTCAAAATTCAAGATTTTTGGTAAACATCCTAATTTTGAAGTATATTTCATCATTTGATCAAGGGTTTATCATGATTCATCAAGGATTGCTCATAATTCATCAAGACTCAAAAGTTGCTAAATTAGGGTTTTGCAGGAAAAGTCAACTCAACTTTGACCAAGCATAACTTTCTCATAATTTATGAGAAATGACCCATCCAAAGCTCATTTTTGAGAGGATGAAATTACCTACAATCCATATTCATCTCCCAAGTTCAAAATATGCACTCACAAGAAGTTATGAATTTGGACATTATAGGTCATTTTGGAAAGTCAACAAAAACACCTTTTGGGTCAAAGCTTCTTAAATGAACATGGAAGATCCAATTGAGATTAAACCAAGTAGGTCTCTTATTGGACATCCTAAGCTTTCTAAAAAGTTCAAGAACACCCTCATAAGGGTAAACTTGAGAGAGAGATGCATTGTCAAAGTTGGACAATTTTTGAAAAAATGCATGAAGCAAATATTGACCAAACTTGGATTTTTTCCAAATGGGTCTATCTTTTCAAGTTTGAAACTCATTCCTAACATGGTCCACGACCTCTAAGACCACCCATACATTTTTCTACTATTTATGCTGTTTATTTTGATATTTTATTCATTAAAATTCAGAATTAAATAAATAAATAATAGAAATAATATAAATTTTGATGTGAATCCATTTTGGGAAAGTTTTATGCTGGTTTATGTCAATTGATTTCATGCAATAACTCTTCAAATATGTCCAGGTTCATCCACATGTGAAAATGGCATAAAATCATCAAATATGGCATTTTTTTCAAATTTTGATCATGGTCTTAAAACACAACATTATGAGGGAGATTCTTTCCATGCTTTCTTGTCTCCTCATTCTCCTCTATAAATATAGAGCCATACAAGCTTGAAAGACACGAAAATCCTCTCTAAAAAGCTCTCAAAAAGCTCTTCAAAAAGCTCTCAAAAAGCTCTTCAAAAAGCTCTCCAGAAATCAAAGAATTGGTGCAAGTCATATCTCGAGGTTCTGGTCTCTCTCAATTGACATCAAGCCTCAAACCATCCTCTTGAAGTCCTCAAGAGTCTTACAAGGCCCAAGAGCAATCCATCACACGCCTAGCCGCCCCCCGTTTGACAACACCGGTTTGGTAAAATTTTAAACTTCGAATCTCTAATTTTAATCACATTTTATGATATGCTAACGTTTGTTTGAGTTTATATAGAACAGTTATGGATGGTTGAATCATAGGTTCTACGCAAGAATAAAAAAACACCATAGTTAGAGCATGAAGCTTTCGAAGATTCGGGCCTAGGGATTTCTGATGATTGCACCCCCTGTTTTCTTTTGCTACTAGGCCCATCTTTATTTTCTTGTTTTATTCGTTTTATTTATTTCTTTTAATCCCTTTTATTTTTCTATCAATAAACAAATATAAAAATCACATAAAAATAGATTTAGGATTTTTCTTAATTAAATTTTAATTTTAGGTAAAACTTTAATTTCTTTTTGTAAATAATTAAAACTAATTAGAATAATTAGGTTTTTATTTCTAATTTAATTATATTTTTCTTTTTCTTAAAAAATAATCAAAAAAACCAAAATAAGCCATGTAATTATTTTTATTAATTTATTTAATTAACTAATTAATTGCATATTTAATTTAGAAAACTTAATTCTGTTATTAAAAACAACAAAAACATTTTTTTCTCTTTTAATTAGGATAGAAGGGTCAAAACCTTAGTTCGCACTCGTTCTAATTTTCATCGCGCGCTTTATTATTATTTTTATTCATATTGATGTAACTGCCTACAGTTTGTAATAGTTTAATTAGGAAATTTATTTCATTTATCGCTTTATTTTCAAAGGGTTTGTTTTTGGCTATGTAAATACTCGAAGCCTTGTAATAGCGTAGTTTAATTTTCGCACTTTAAAATTCGCACAATATTAACTGTTAGATGTATGATATAGGGATGCATGACAAGAATGTATGTAAACTTTAAAACAGTAAGATCACCCTAAATGTGCAAAGATAAAATAATCTGAAATCGAATCACTCGCACATGCGCACTCCTAGGGTACACTCCCACTTGATTGCCTTCAGTAAACGGTCATTGAGTATAGGATGCTTTAGTGGTCGTCCTTTTGTCTAAATAAAGATCAAAGTCTCGATTCGGAAAAGTTGCCTCGGAATGGTTGCCTCGGAATTGTTGCCTCGAATAATTGATCTAAGACATTAGGGTTATTACTAAGACGTCCTAACATTGCTTTAGTGATTGTACGTCCCTTTTGAATTGACCCTCAAAACTCCAACGATGGTGCTACCTACTCACTAATAGTGGGATAACGTTGTCTAAAGGAAACGAATACAGAACGATTCTTTTTTCGAGTAGGTATATTAGTTCTTAAGTACTTGCTCATTCCAAACAAATTTTTCACACTTACACTCCTTTATAAACAAAGTTTTCAAAAACACTTCATTATACTCTTGAAAACAGAAGCAAGAGTTAAATCGAAGTCAAAACAAAAACTTTGCAAAGCGCACAAACACAAAGAAAACAATTTTGAAAATGACGAGCAAGTACCTAAGAGCCCGTAGATAACTACGGATAGAAAGGGTGCTAATACCTTCCCTTTCTATAATCTACCCCCCGTACCTAGAAATATCTCAAAAAAGGAATTTTTCTGTGCTTTTTTTCCTTTCCTTGTTGGATAAAATAAAAGTCGGTGGCGACTCTTTCTTACCGCCACATTTTGCAAAAACAAACGCAAAATGCAAACTAGCAAATTTCCTTAATGAAATAGGAAAACCACGTCCCGGTTCTGGCCACCGTATCACAGAACTGGCGACTCTGCTGGGGAGCTAATAAGTGGGGTGTACCTTAGGAATAGTTCATCATATTGTTTTCTATTGTTTAATTTGATTGCTTTATCTTTGTGGGCTTTGTATCGGAGTTACTATAGATCCTAACTCGGATTTGGAGATACCTTTTAGGTAAGTAGCAATAGACTGTGAGGGAACTGTACGGCGTAGACCGATACGGTTGAAGCAGTAGCTACGTTGGTGTGACACTTTAGTTAGTACCGATATCCCTTATGGCGGAACAAGGAGAGTATTGGGCTGCTAAGGGGTCATTAAGCACCAACTGACCTTAGAACTTATAATTGACCAACTTGGCCATAGAAAAGTAGCAGTATGCTACACTCATTGAGACCATACTCTCGCGATGATTCTGGCCGCAAGAAAAGGTTGCTAAACTGGAATTATGACCGATCGAGGATGGTCAGTGATATTGAGAACCTCTAGAACCCGGTTACTATTACTAGGACAGGTTGAACCAACTAAACTGAAAGAGGGTAATACCTAAAATCCATGTCAGCCTGAAATTTAAGGGCTATTGTGTGACTTGTGTGTTTTCAACTTGAACTACTTGCACATGTTTTTTACCTAACAACTAGAGTTCCTTGCAGGTTTTGTTTACAGTCCTTATCCAATACCTTGGATTTCTTGTCGGATTTACTTGTTTACATTACCTCATACTTTTTCTTAAACGCATAACATACACATCATAACATCATGCCTTAACATTTCCTTAACCATTTCAAGGATCTCAAAGGTTTGTGATGCAGGTTATGGTAAATCCAACGTCTAGCAAGGGGCAAAGGGGATTTATTTTCCTCTAGCCAATGTCATCTAGAGATCAAAACACGATAATTTGAGTCGGTGGCTATTACCTACTCGATATGGTGAGCTTGACTCTTGAAAAAGGACTCTTGATGACACGAAGTTTCTACAATCAAAGCTGCAAAATTCAAATTCTAACAGTTTCTTGTTTACCCCGCGAGATCCTTGAAAACATTGCATACATATATCATAAATATCATTGCATAACAGGTCTCCCAGTACAGGTCTCTCATGTTCTCGCTGTTTATTTCAGCAATGGCTCTCAACAAGACACCAGAGATCTTCAAGAAACTCAGTTCAGGGAAATATTCCTAAACTTGTCCAAGGGGCAGGAAGAGTTGAAAATACTCCTCGTTGGGGACTTAGTCGAGAAAAGTCCTGAAGACAATAAGGACGAATGGCTAGAACAACTGCAAGCTGAGGTAGATGCAATAAGAAACCAAAGGCTGGGGCAGACGGCCCTTATCCAAAGCTTAGCCCGGGAACAAGAAGAGCTGAGAATCATTATCAACCAGCTTCATCAAGACAGATACAACAGTATGAAGCAAACAGTCGAGGCCGGGGACCAAGTCATTTATCAGCCTCCAAGAAGATAAGGGTTTGGTTTGGTGAAGGGTGGACCTTTCCAAATTGCTACTACATCACGGGTCCAAAGAAAACCTCGCCAAAAGCAACAGGTTAATCAGATTAAGCCAGATATGCCCAAAAGGCAGTTTACCGAGCTCAACATGCCGATGTCTCAAGATTTACAACACCTGTTGAGATTGAATCTGGTGACGTTAAGGGACCCTCCTCAGAATCCCCACATAGCCTCCCCAAACTACAATCCTGATGCAAGGTGTGCATACCATTCCAACAGCCTGGGGCATGATACTGATGACTGTTGGGCATTGAAAATAAAATTCAAGACTTGATCGATAAAGGAGCATTGGAATTCACACAAGATGGTAAATTGGGATGTTTTTGTCAATCCTCCAAGGCTCACCATTTGAAGTGACAAGTCCTGATACGAGAAGACTTTTTGTTCATTAGAATTTTCAATTTGTAATTTTCTTTTGATTGTTCAAACATTTAGTCATGTTAAAACTTTATTACTTTATCAATGCATTGCATATGTCTGTTTTGAATCAATCCATTTGTATTCATTATATTCAAATTGCTTTCATTTTTTTGATGTTCAACTCTCAATTAAAAAACTCTAAGCCTTTAGAGGGAGGATGACGAAAATGATATCAAAATCTCCACAATATGTTTTTGAACAGACCCCGCTGACGATGTACAGGCGTTGTTTCAAATCCTAAATAGTGGAGTTATAAGGAAGATAATCCCTCGTCAACCCCTTTGAGCCAAAGAAGTTGGAGTTTTTTCTTTTCACGCAAATTAAAAAAAAACCTTAATCACAATCTGGGGGCAGGGTAGTTTTCTCAGTTAATTCGGGTGCAGAATGAATGGCATCAAAGAGGTCCTTCCAAAACAAAAGACGGTGATGGTTTCGTATAATCGTCAAGACAAGAAGTCATTATCTCTCGAAATAAAAGCCCATTAAGTCAAAACCTATGAAGGAGACTTAAGAAAAACTGGGGCATCCCGCTGACTGTAATCACAAAAGAAACAGTTCAGGAAAAAGACAGGTATAATAAAATCAAAAAGAAAGAGATCCTATAAACTCTCAACAAAAATGACTTCCTGTTCAAAATAAATTGTCAGTGTCCGAACCATCACTGGAATATTAGAGCAAAGACTCAAATGGGATCTAAATTCACAATTAGCTAAGTTTAGGATCGAAGAACATCACGAAGAACGGGTGGGTACAAATAAAATTTGAGCCTTTATCCTTTGTTTCTTAAATCGTGAACTAGGCCACGTTATAACCCTTAAAAGTCCTAGCTGAAGCATGGGTTAGTTCGAAAACATACTGTTACAAAAGGTATCCTGACTCCTGGAGGTTTGTTACTAATCCTGAGTTGACATCACATTTTACAAAAATTCGCTTGTTTTCTTGAAAACTGCATTTTCAAAGAACTTCAAAACAGACATAAGCTTTGCATTCTTAAAATAGCATTGTTTGCATATGACTATTTGTTCAACAGCAGAGAAATTCGCACGACGAATATCTAGTGAACAAAAACCTTTTCAATAAAAAGGGTCACCTCAAGTGGAAAAAACACTTCCAACCAAGGGGCACGGCATGAGCATTGTCTATCATCTGGGGAATTCAAGTCAAGATTCAAGGAGTCTCTCAAAGATGCCAAATAGCCAGGGGCATATCTCCATCTGAATCACTTGGGGAATTGGACATGATTTCCAGCAACGAATCTTGTATGATCAAACGAACATCTTCTGGTAGTATGGCAATACAACACAACCGACAATGACAACTCCCTACACCCTGAGAGCATGGACATAGTCAGAAAATATTGCGCATGAACAAAGACCCGCTAGGTTGACAGGCCTAGGCAAAAATAAGGGCATCCCGACGAACCAAAAGGGTTCAGGAAAAAATTAGGGATAAAAACAAAAAAAGATTTGTACACCCGGCAAGTCGAAAACCTGAAAAGGCGGCTTGGGCAAGAAAGGGTATCCCGGTGGACTGAAAATCTGAAAAGACAGTCCAGGAAAAAGTTAGGGATTAAAGCGTACAATTATGTCCCATCATCTCGTCACTTGCCTACCAGAAGAAGATTTGTCATTTCAATCGGCAATTACCAAGCACCTCATAGGTTGTAATAATACTCGATCCCCAAGGCCTCTGCAGGCACCTTCTCCCGTAGATACAGGGGCAGAAAAGTCTCAATGCAAAGTCATTGTCATATCCTCAGCCCGCGTCCCAGTAACATCTACACTCCCCGCAGAGTAAGAAAAGGACAGTGGTGTTAATTCTCCCCAGCTGAGGCTCGCAACCACGAATGGGTCGGTAAGATTCTCCCCAAGCAGAGTTTATCTCTCACCAGCACTGGAAGATTATCCCCAGTGGAGTCTAGAAGATTATCCCCAATAGAGTCTAAAAGATTATCCCCAGTGAATTCGCCATTGGAAAATCATCCCCAGCGGAGTTCATTCCTTTCACAAACAGAAATTCAATCCCCAACAGGGTTCACTGTCACCAGCAACAGTAATTCATCCTCAGCTGAGTTTTATTTCTCCAAATCAACAGATCTTCTAGCAGAGTATATACTCCCCACAGAGTCATTTCCTCGTCAGCCCATTCCCCAACAGAGTTATTCTCTCCTGCAGGATTATTCTCCCAATCATCTTCGATCGTTATCTCCAGCAAGCGGAACTCTTTATTCTCCAACAACAGTCAGGGATTTATTTTTCCAAACTCGAACGTACCACAATAGCATTTCATGTTCATATATCATGACGTGCGCATACATATTGCATACAGCATAATTTCATTTATTTTGAGAACATCGTCATACAATGCATGTCATGCATCATATACAATTAATCATGTACCTTTTCAGGAAAGATGGTTATCATCAACAACTTCCTGCAAGTTCAAGATTAACTCCGGAAACTAAACAGACTTTACACGGGTTCGTCACGAAGCAATCTTACACGGGTTTCTCCTAAATACAGCTTTATACGGGTTCGTCACAAAGTAACCTTACCTAGGTTCCTCCTGAAGTTTTACACAGACTTAGCCCGAAGTAACCTTGCTCAGGTTCCTCCAGAAGTTTCACACGAACTTAGCCCGAAGTAACCTTACCCAGGTTCCTCCTGAAGTTTTACACAGACTTAGCCCGAAGTAACCTTACCCAGGTTCCTCCAGAAGTTTCACACGAACTTAGCCCAAAGTAACCTTACCTAGGTTCCTCCTGAAGTTTTACACAGACTTAGCCCGAAGTAACCTTACCCAGGTTCCTCCATAAGTTTCACACGAACTTAGCCTGAAGTAACCTTACCCAGGTTCCTCCAGAAGTTTCACACGAACTTATCACAAAGTAACCTTACCCAGGTTCCTCCTGAAGTTTTACACAGACTTAGCCCGAAGTAACCTTACCCAGGTTCCTCCAGAAGTTTCACACGAACTTAGCCCGAAGTAACCTTACCCAGGTTCCTCCAGAAGTTTCACACGAACTTATCCCGAAGTAACCTTACCCAGGTTCCTCCAGAAGTTTCACACGAACTTAGCCTGAAGTAACCTTATCCAGGTTCCTCCTGAAGTTTTACACAGACTTAGCCCGAAGTAACCTTACCCAGGTTCCTCCAGAAGTTTCACACGAACTTAGCCTGATGTAACCTTACCCAGGTTCCTCCAAAAGTTTCACACAAACTCATCCCAAAGTAACCTTACCCAGGTTCCTCCTGAAGTTTTACACAAACTCATCTTGAAGCAACCTTACCCAGGTTCCTCCTTACAATTTCCCGATGTAGTTTTACCCAGACTCATCCTGAAGCAACCTTACCTAGGTTCCTTCTCAATTCAGATGCAGTTTTACCCAAACTCATTATGGAGCAACCTTACCTAGGTTCCTTCTCAGTCCAGATGCAGTTTTACCCAAACTCGTCATGGAGCAACCTTACCTAGGTTCCTTCTCAGTTCAGATGCAGTTTTACCCAAACTCCTCGCAGAGCAACCTTACACAGGTTCCTTCTCGGTTTAGATGCAGTTTTACCCAAACTCCTCACAGAGCAACCTTACCTAGGTTCCTTCTCAGTTCAGATGCAGTTTTACCCAAACTCCTTATAGAGCAACCTTACCCAGGTTCCTTCTCAGTTCAGATGCAGTTTTACCCAAACTCATCATGGAGCAACCTTACCTAGGTTCCTTCTCAGTCCAGGTGCAGTTTTACCCAAACTCATCACAGAGCAACCTTACCCAGGTTCCTTCTCGGTTCAGATGCAGTTTTACCCAAACTCCTCACAGAGCAACCTTACCCAGGTTCCTTCTCGATTCAGATGCAGTTTTACCCAAACTCCTCACAGAGCAACCTTACCCAGGTTCCTTCTCGCTTCAGATGCAGTTTTACCCAAACTCCTCACAGAGAAACCTTACCCAAGTTCCTTCCCATAAGCCCTACTATCCAGGTTCCTTCTCATAACCTTACCATCCAGGTTTCTTTTCTCTTATCTCCGGACAGCAGTCCACAACACTGTAAGAAACGGACCTATCAAATAAGATCGATTTCACCTTTCCCTAGCAGGTCGCAATGCAGCCTATACACGACTAGATACGCAGTTCACTTCCGCTTCCTCAAGCCATAGTTAATTCCTCAGTAGAATAACGAACGAGCGAAGTTCCTAAAATTCAACAGAGATGATTCCTCAGTTGAATAACGGATGACTGAAGTTCCTAAATGTCAGCAGAGATTATTCCTCAGTAGAATACGGATGACCGAAGTTCCTAAAATTCAACAGAGATGTTTCCTCATTGGAATACGGACGACCGGAGCTCCTAAAATTCTACTTCTCTCAACAAAGATCAGCCCTCCCCAGCGGAATCTTCCTCAACGACATGTATATAAGCTCTCGCTAAGGAATCTCTTATGAGATCGACACTCCTTCAAATGGCATCTTTAAGCCCATCCCCTCGTCATCAATTTCCAAATGGCATCTGTAAGCCCATTCCCGACATCACAAGACAATTACCACTTCATACGAGTGCAAATTTCTGGGCACTCTAGTGTTCAATCCTCTTCCACCTTCAGATCATGAAAGGCACGAAAGCCAATCTATATCCTCAGGTTTAAGAAGATTGAATAGGGGAAGCTGTTGTACCCCAAAATTTTCCCTCCCATATTTCTCAAAACATTTCAAGAAAGATCCTCAAGTTGCTCAAGGTAGTCCAAGGGTTGGCCAGACAAGCTCTCTCCTAAGGCAGTCTACCTCAAATTAGGGTTTCATGTTGCATCAAGATACTTGAGTCCAAGGGACCCAAAATGCTCAAAATTGTCCTAATATGTTCTCAAGATCATCCATGTCAAGTTTCAAGCCTTGTAGAGGAAGTTTGCTCAGTCAATTGCTCAAAGGTCTGAAAATCGACTATGCTAGGGCAACAGTCAACTATGGCCCACATACAGTCAAACTTCAAGATTTTTGGTCAACATCCTCATTTTGAAGTATATTTCATCATTTGATAAATGGTTGATCATGATTCATCAAGGATTGCTCATCATTCATCAAGACTCGAAAGTTGCTAAATTAGGGTTTTACAGGAAAAGTCAACTCAACTTTGACCAAGCATAACTTTCTCATACTTTATGATAAATGACCCATCAAAAGCTCATTTTGAAGAGGATGAAGTTCCCTACAATCCATATTCATCTCCCAAGTTCAAAATATGCACTCACAAGAAGTTATGAATTTGTATATTATAGGTCATTTTGGAAAGTCAACAAAAACACATTTTGGGTCAAAGCTTCTTACATGAACATGGAAGATCCAATTGAGATTAAACCAAAAATTTCTCTTAGGGGACATCCTAAGCTTTCTAAAAAGTCCAAGAACACCCTCATAAGGTTAAAATTGAGAGAGATATACATTATCAAAGTTGGACAATTTTTGAAAAAATGCATGAAGCAAATATTGACCAAACTTGGATTTTTTCCAAATGGGCCTATCTTTTCAAGTTTGAAACTCACTCCTAACATGGTCCACGACCTCTAATCCCACCCATACATTTTTCTACTATTTATGCTATTTATTTTGATATTTTATTCATTAAAATTCAGAATTAAATAAATAAATAATAGAAATAATATAAATTTTGATGTGAATCCATTTTGGGAAAGTTTTATGCTGGTTTATGTCAATTGATTTCGTGCAATAACTCTTCAAATATGTCCAGGTTCATCCACATGTGAAAATGGCATAAAATCATCAAATATGGCATTTTTTTCAAATTTTGATCATGGTCTTAAAACACAACATTATGAGGGAGATTCTTTCCATGCTTTCTTGTCTCCTCATTCTCCTCTATAAATATAGATCCATAAAAGCTTGATAGACACGAAAATCCTCTCTAAAAAGCTCTCAAAAAGCTTTTCAAAAAGCTCTCTAAAATCTCTTCAAAAAGCTCTCCAGAAATCAAAGAATTGGTGCAAGTCATATCTCAAGGTTCCGGTCTCTCTCAATTGACATCAAGCCTCAAACCATCCTCTTGAAGTCCTCAAGAGTCTTACAAGGCCCAAGAGTAATCCATCACACGCCTAGCACGCCCCCCGTTTGACAACATCGGTTTGGTAAAATTTTAAACTTCGAATCTCTAATTTTAATCACATTTTATGATATGCTAACGTTTGTTTGAGTTTATATAGAACAGTTATGGATGGTTGAATCATAGGTTCTACGCAAGAATTAAAAAACACCATAGTTAGAGCATGAAGCTTTCGAAGATTCGGGCCTAGGGATTTCTGATGATTGCACCCCCTGTTTACTTTTGCTACTAGGCCCATCATTATTTTCTTGTTTTATTCGTTTTATTTATTTCTTTTAATCCCTTTTATTTTTTTATCAATAAACAAATATAAAAATCACATAAAAATAGATTTAGGATTTTTTCTTAATTAAATTTTAATTTTAGGTAAAACTTTAATTTCTTTTTGTAAATAATTAAAACTAATTAGAATAATTAGGTTTTTATTTCTAATTTAATTGTATTTTTATTTTTCTTAAAATATAATCAAAAAAACCAAAATAAGCCATGTAATTATTTTTATTAATTTATTTAATTAACTAATTAATTGCATTTAATTTAGAAAACTTAATTCTGTTATTAAAAACAACAAAAACATTTTTTTCTCTTTTAATTAGGATAGAAGGGTCAAAACCTTAGTTCGCACTCGTTCTAATTTTCATCGCGCGCTTTATTATTATTTTTATTCATATTGATGTAACTGCCTACAATTTGTAATAGTTTAATTAGGACATTTATTTCATTTATCGCTTTATTTTCAAAGGGTTTGTTTTTGGATATGTAAATACCCGAAGCCTTGTAATAGCGTAGTTTAATTTCCGCACTTTAAATTCCGCACAATATTAACTGTTAGATGTATGATATAGGGATGCATGACAAGAATGTATGTAAACTTTAAAACAGTTAGATCACCCTAAATGTGCAAAGATAAAATAATCTGAAATCGAATCACTCGCACATGTGCACTCCTAGGATACACTCCCACTTGGTTGCCTTCGGTAAACGGTCATTGAGTATAGGATGCTTTAGTGGTCGTCCTTTTGTCTAAATAAAGATCAAAGTCCCGATTCGGAAAAGTTGCCTCGGAATGGTTGCCTCGGAATTGTTGCCTCGAATAATTGATCTAAGACATTAGGGTTATTACTAAGACGTCCTAACATTGCTTTAGTGACCGTACATCCCTTTCGAATTGACCCTCAAAACTCCAACGATGGTGCAACCTACTCACTAATAGTGGGATAGCGTTGTCTAAAGGAAACGAATATAGAACGATTCTTTTTTCGAGTAGGTAGATTAGTTCCTAAGTACTTGCTCATTCCAAACAAATTTTTCACACTTACACTCCTTTATAAACAAAGTTTTCAAAAACACTTCATTACACTCTTGAAGACAGAAGCAAGAGTTAAATCGAAGTCAAAACAAAAACTTTTCAAAGCGCACAAACACAAAGAAAACAATTTTGAAAATGAAGAGCAAGTACCTAAGAGCACGTAGATAACTACGGATAGAAATGGTGTTAATACCTTCCCTTTCTATAATCTACCCCCTATACCTAGAAATATCTTGAAAAGGGAATTTTTCTGTGTTTTTTTTCTTTTCCTTGTTGGATAAAATAAAAGTCGGTGGCGACTTTTTCTTACCGCGACATTTTGTGAAAACAAACGCAAAATGCAAACCAGCAAATTTCCTTAATGAAATAGGGAAACCACGTCCCGGTTCTGGCCACCGTATCACACTTGGCAATATTGTTATCATGGTCATACGATGACTCGCGCCTATCCCGTTTAACATCCAAACACAAGGTTGTTTACCAATGCAATGGTAAAACAACAATGTCAAAGGGTTAAAATGTGTAGGAAAGATCTTTGAGTAGGTAGGTAGATGCTCCTAGTTACTTGATCAAACTTGTAAACATCCTTTCTATTTTCAAAAACACATCACAACATAATTTCAAAACATTTTCCCAAAACAAACTTTCAAACATTGAAACATTTTTCAAAAGACAAACACATTTGTATACATTCAAACAAGAATTATTACAAAGGTTGCCTAGACAAAGGCCTCTTTTCAAAATATTTTCAAAACCACACACAAAAGCACCATTTCAAACAATTGAAAAGCAAAAGCAAGTGATCTAAAACAAGTAACTAAGAGCCCATGGAAAACCATGGATGAAAAGGGTGCTAGCACCTTCCCTTTTCATAATCTACCCCCCGAACCCAAGAAAACATCTCAAAGGTCTTTCCTGTGCTTTTTGACCTTTCCTTTGGATAAATAAAAAGTCGGTGGCGACTCTTGCTAAACCGAAACATTTGTGAACACAAACGCAAAACCTCAAGTCAGTTCTCCCACCGTATCACAGAACTGGCGACTCTGCTGGGGAATTATCTAAAAGTGGGGTTACCTTAGGGTTTTAGATCACCTTTACATGCTTATCTTGATTGACTTGATTGCTTTACATTTGGTTCTATTGTTTGGGTTTGAATCCTCTACCCAAATTTGGGAAACATTCATAGGTAAATAACAATACGTTGTGGAAACTTTGTGGGGTATACCGACATGGTTGAAGCAATAACTATATTAGTGCGACATATTTGTGGGTACCAGTAGCCTTTGAGTTAATCAAAGAGAATACGGGGCCGCTGAGTGATGTCATGAAGCACTAATGGACTTTTAGAACCTTTACTTGACCATCTTGGCCGTTTTTTAGGGGTAGTGAGATGACCGGCTTTGGTGCAGTCCGAAGTTGGTAGATACTCAATGCTACACTCATTGAGGGTTGTTTTCTTGGAATATTTCGTCATCAGTAAAGTGGCTAAACTGAAACAATGAACACAGAAAATAATCCAGTGATATTGAGCTCCTTAGAACTCGGTTACTATTTATAGGACAGGTTGAGCCAACTAAACTTTAAGAGGGTACTTACCTATGAAACCTCATGCAAGCCTGAAACTAGGATCTTGTGTGATTTGTTTGTACATATATACTTGTGCATAACATCATATCATCATGAAGCATCATATGCATCCACTAACCATTTCAAGGATTTGGATCTTCATTTTTGCTCCTGTTTTGTAGGTAATGGATTCACTTCGCAGGAAAACAATCCAAGTCAACCTTGTAAGAATTCCTCCTCAACTCAAGGAGCTTACTTAAAGGATTCCTCAGTATTCTCCATTCACCGAGAGGCATGGTCGTCTTCTCAACTTAGTCAACACCAACACTGAGAAGACATGGTGAAAGTTCTCTTCCAGTTCTTTGACCCCCTACACCACTGCTTCACATTTCCTGATTACCAGCTTGTGCCTACTTTGGAGGAATTTCCTCAACTCCTAAGGATTCCTATTCTCCATCAACTACCCTACAATGGTACGGAAAGAGATCCAAAGCCTGAAGATGTTGCTCAAGCCCTACACTTGCAACCATCTGATGTCATAGGCCATTGGGAAACTAGAAGTGGTGTCAAGGGTTTCTTGGCAAAGTTTCTGTTTGAGAAAGCTCAAGAATGCTGGAATTCATTGGACTTACAAGCTTTTGAGGAGATTATAGCTCTTCTCATCTATGGGCTGGTCTTTTTCCCAAACCCTGACCAGCTTATAGATGTCAGTACTGTCAAAATTTTCATGGCTCGCAACCCTGTGCCTACATTGCTTGGGGATATCCTCCACTCATTTCACACTCGAACAATGAGAAAAAGAGGTGTTCTCATGTGTTGTACTCCTCTTCTAGCAAGGTGGTTTATTTTTCACCTTCCCCAATCAGTTTTGAAGAATGAGCAAGGTTTTAGGTGGTCACAACGGTTGATGACCCTTACACATTCAGATGTTCATTGGTGTTCTCGATCCAGAGAAAATGTTATCATCATTGACCGTTGTGGGGAATTCCCTAATGTCCCTCTACTAGGCATTAGGGGAGGCATTACCTATAACCCTTGCTTGGCTCTGAGACAGTTTGGGTATGCCCGAAGGGATGCCCACATGACATGCTGATTCCAGACTTGGTTTTTGACTTCGACAAAGGTTCATCCGAGCTTGGAGGATGCCTAACAAAGTAGATAGTAAGACCTTGGGACACAAGAATTCCATCCCCCCTTGATCCTTACCTCAAGTGGGTACGAACCCGCGCCCAAAGTCTTATGATTCCTTACCCCTACATTCTGCCTGTGATCAAAGAGCCTGTTATGGAAAGAGAGGTTCCATACACCCTCCTACATCCTGACATGCCAACATCACTTGAAGATTTGCAAAGGAGTTGGATACAGCTCAAGGGAGAACGCGATACTTTTGAAGCCCAATTCTACGCCAGTGAGAAGAAGGTTTTGGAACTTACTCGTCAACTTCACGAAGAGCAGACTCTCAACACCTACATTGCACTAAAAAGGATGCGCAACATCTTTTAACATTATAACTTTGTATTATTTCTTACCCATGGGGCATTGATGTACTAACAAATTATATCTTATTAATATGACGTGTGTTCTTTTTTTTGTTTACAACAAATTTGAATTTCTGAATCCTTGAATGCATTACATGAATACATATCATTCATCATATGCATAAGCAGGTCTTCACACCAGGTTTCCTTATCTCTCTGTTGTTTATTTCAGTAAGATGGATATATAGCATACGGTTAAAGACTTACAAGCGCAGAATTCACAGTTCCAGCAGCTACTCATGACCTTGGCTAAGGGTCGGGAGGATCTCAAAACTTTGCTAGAGAAGGAAAAGGAGAAAAAGAAAAAGAAGAGAATTGGTGTGGCTACTTTGGGTAGAAGATTTGAAGGTCAAGCTAGAAGGGTCTTGGATTTCCCCTCAACATCTGATGAAGGGGTTGGAAAAGGAAAGGGAGCTGCAATGCCAACTGAGTCTGAGAAAGAAGAAGAAGAAGAAGAGGATGAAGACTATTCTGAGCAGCAGTAACCTCCTGCATACGACAAATACAAGAATCTAGAAGAACGTCTTGCAGCTATGGAGGTGCAGAGGGTGCCTGGGCTGGACTTTGAAGATTTAGGGCTGGTTTTTGGGATTGTCATTCCCCCCAAGTTTAAGGTGCCTATATTTGCTAAGTATGACGGTTTGTCTTGTCCAAAGATGCATCTGCGATCTTACGTCATAAAAATCCAACCGCATTCTTCTGATAAGGATCTATGGGTCCATTTCTTCTAGGACAGTCTTTCGGGGACGCAGCTGGATTGGTTTTACCAGCTAGAGAGATCTGATGTGCATAATTGGGAGGATTTGGCGACATCCTTTTACAGACGGTATCAATATAATGCGGATTTAGCACCAACCCGTACTCAACTACAGAGTATGGGCATGGTCTCAAATGAAGGTTTCAAAGAGTATGCCCAGAAATGGAGAGACTTGGCGGGACGAGTACAACCACCTCTATCTGAGAGGGAGCTGGTAGATATGTTCTTGGGTACACTGTCAGGCCCCTTTTTCAATCACCTGATTGGAAGTTAGTCTGTGGGGTTCATCGAGTTGATTCTAACTGGTGAAAGAGTTGAAGCTGGAATCAAGAGCGGGAAACTTCAAAAGGATGCATCTACTTCCGCTGCCATCAAAAAGACTTTTCCAGCCAAGAAAGAAGTCTCAGCTGTCTACTCCCAAAGAAGTCAAGGAAGAGTTGAGCGCCGGCCAACGGTGGGGGCCGTAATGATTCAGAAGACTGCAGTTGATCAGCCTAGAAATAATCAACCTAGAACCAACCAAGCAAGGGTGGAAAGGCCTGCACGGTAATACACTCAGATAAACATGACTCCCGCTCAGGTTTTACCCCATCTCTTGAAGTTAAACCTTGTTAGTCTGAAAGAGGCCCCAAAGAATCCGAATACAGCTTCTCCTTTCTACCATGCAAATGCCAAGTGTGCTTATCATTCAGACAGTATAGGGCATGACACCAACAATTGTTGGGCCCTCAAAAATAAGATTCAGGATTTGATAGATGCTAAAGAAGTTGAATTCGACGCCCCCTGAAAAGCCTAATGTGATCTCTGCTCCAATGCCAAAACATGGTCACAATGTCCATGATGTTGAAGAAGACCTTTATGTTATTACTGTTGATGATTTGATGACTCTGCTACCGATAATCAAGCTGAATTTGTTGAAGGCTGGGATTTTCCCAGGTTGTAAAGAAGATTGCTGCCTTTGTTCATCCTTACCGACTGACTGTCCGTTGTTGAAGTTAGGCATCCAGCGCCTAATGGATAATCAAGAAATCCTTTTTGAAAAGACTCTTGTTACTCCGACTCCTGTCAATGATGTTTCGATAATTACCATATCCGCCAATCTTTCCAAGGTCTCCAAAAGACTTGTTAAGATTACATCTGATCCGAAGATTGCACCTTTGAAGATAACTATGTCGGGGCCTATCCCATACAAGTCCAACAAATCAATATCGTGGAACTATGGGGGAGAGATCTTTTACCACGGTGTTAAATAAATTGAATCAACTGAAGATAGTTCTGATGAAGAGACTTCCAACATTGGAAACATTGCTGGAACGAGTAAAATCACCCGCAGTGGAAGAATTTTCTCTCTGGAGATTGCGCCTCCAAAGGCAATCTTCGGACCCTCAGCCGCTCCTAAGGTTACTCCTGCACCGATCAACATATCTACGAGAACTCCAGTTATTGAAGAAGTTGTAACTCTTGTGGTTGTCCCCTCTGTTGTTGTTGATGATAGAGGGAAAGGGATCCAAGAAGAGCCTGTCATGACGAGGGCTCAGCCGTTGATCATCCCTGAAACCACTCAAAAAGAAATGGAAGAGATTTTGAAAATAATCAAGAAAAGCGATTATAATGTTGTGGAGCAATTGGGGCAAACCCCCTCAAAGATCTCTATGTTGGCACTGCTGCTTTATTCAGAAGCTCATGCCAAAGCTTTGATCAGATTCTTGAAGACGGCCCACGTGCCACAGGAAACCTCCGCGGACCAGTTCCAGGAATGTGTAGCTAGCCTAACAGCAGACAACGGTTTAGGATTCTCCGATGCTGATCTAACAATTAAAGGGAGAAAACATAATGACGCTTTGCATGTCTCGGTAGATTGCAGGGGGACTACTCTGGCACACGTTTTGGTAGACACTGGTTCATCGCTGAACGTCCTACCAAAGAAAGCATTGGATAGGATAGATTGTGAAGGTTTAACTTTGAAGCCCAGCAACATCATTGTCAGAGCCTTTGATGGTTCTAAACGAATGGTCCACGGAGAGGTGGACATCCCGATTAAAGTGGGAACTGAAACCTTCAACTCCATATTCTATGTCTTCGACATCCGTCCTTCCTATTCTTGCTTGTTGGGAAGACCCTGGATTCATCATGCTGGAGCCGTCACTTCAACTCTGCATCAGAAGCTCAAGTACCCTGTTTAGGGGAAAATTGTAACTGT
Source organism: Vicia faba (assembly GCA_948472305.1). NCBI lineage: Eukaryota > Viridiplantae > Streptophyta > Magnoliopsida > Fabales > Fabaceae > Vicia > Vicia faba. The sequence continues at coordinate 479,195,789 of OX451740.1, forward strand.
TCACGGTGAAGAGGAATACATGATAAGCCATCTTAATTCTTTCTGCTATGTGGAATTGGATGGTGAATTCATCGAAACCCCCTTTCAGCATTTTGAAGAGGTAGCTCAGGAGATTATGACAACCAAGACAGTGCCTTCTGTACCCATAATTACCAGACCTCCGCCTTGAATGTCTTCTTTAAAGGATGCTAAGGCTGTGATTGAAGAGAGAGGAAGCACAATCTGGGGGCAGCTTCCTGATTTTCCTTTCAAGACTGATAAATTCGGCTTGGGTTTCACTGCTTCTGCTCAAAAGGCTATGCACCGCTCCCGGGCTGGAGGGCCACCAGTGAAGATCACTCATCATGGAGTCAGTGCTTTGGAGGATGGTGAAGAGGAGAGCAATCTGGAAGACTAGATTTTCCCTACCGTTGATGGAGGACTATGCAATTGGGAGGCAAAAGACTTTGTTCCCATTACTTTCATGAATCAGTAATTTATCTTTCAAACATTTTTGTTAGTTTGTAATAATTCCTAAACAATTCGTACACTTTTAACCTTGTGCCTTACCCGAGGTACATAGGTCCATTTGTAAGGGTTTGATTTTTCATCTTCATATGCCATTTTAATGAATCGTGGACGTTTTCACATATAAACTTTTGTGTTCATTTTCTTTCTTTTTGCATTTTATTTGTTTAAAGGTGGCTATCCCTTACATACACCCACACTCATAAATGCAGGTACCCTTCCACTCTGGATTCCATGGGTAACAATTCTGCTATGGCCTTCAGTGACTCTGAAGATCTGGTCTACCATGCCGAATACGAAGGTGATGAAGACTGTGAAGTTCCTGGAAAATTGGCTAGACTGCTACAACAGGAAGAAAGGGCTATTCTACCACACGAGGAGTTGTTAGAGACAATCAACTTAGGAACTGAAGAAGACAGAAAAGAAGTTAGAGTGGGTACCAACCTAGAGCCAAGTGTCAAGGAGCGCTTAGTTCAGTTGTTGAATGAATATGTTGAGATCTTCACCTGGTCCTACGAAGACATGTCGGGACTTGATACAGATATTGTGGTTCACCATCTCCCTGCAAGAGAAGATTGTCCACCGGTTAAACAAAAAGCTCGTCGCATGAGGCCTGACATGTCTGAAAAGATCAAAGTTGAAGTGATGAAGCAGTTCAATGCTGGCTTTCTTGCTGTTACATCCTATCCACAATGGGTTGCTAACATTGTGCCTGTGCCTAAGAAGGACGGAAAAGTCAGAATGTGCGTGGATTACAGAGACTTAAACAGGGCTAGCCCTAAAGATGACTTTCCACTACCGCACATTGACATCTTGGTTGACAATACAGCTCAGCACAAGGTATTTTCTTTCATGGATGGATTTTCAGGGTACAACCAGATCAAAATGGCACCTGAAGACATGGAGAAAACTACTTTTGTTACACAATGGGGTACGTTCTGCTATAAAGTGATGCCATTCGGACTGAAGATTACCGGGGCAACCTATCAACGCGCCATGGTGGCTTTGTTTCATGATATGATACATCATGAGATAGAGGTCTACGTAGACAACATGATAGCCCGTTCACAGACAGAAGAAGAACACCTTGACCATCTGCAAAAGCTGTTTGTCAGGTTGAAGGAGTACAAGCTCAGACTGAACCCTAACAAGTGCACTTTCGGAGTCAGGTCCGGTAAACTCTTGGGTTTCATTGTCAGTAACAAAGGCATCGAGGTTGATCCTGCCAAAGTCAAAGCTATACAAGAAATGTCTGCCCCTCGCACTGAGAAGGAGGTCAGAGGTGTCTTGGGACGCCTAAACTACATTGCAAGGTTCATTTCTCACCTAACATCTACCTGTGAGCCAATCTTCAAGCTGTTGAAGAAAGATCAGGTGGTTTGAATGGAATAATGAATGTCAAGTTACTTTCGATAGAATCAATCAGTATTTGCTAGAACCTCCTATCTTGATGCCACTCGTCGAAGGAAGGTCGTTAATCATGTATCTGACTGTCCTAGAGAATTCAATGGGGTGCGTATTAGGCCAACATGACGAGTCTGGCTGAAAAGAGCATGCCATTTATCACCTTAGCAAAAAGTTTACCGACTGTGAGACCCGATACTCACTGCTCGAGAAAACTTGTTGCGCTTTGGTATGGGCGGCTCGCCGGCTAAGGCAGTATATGTTGACTCATACCACTTTGCTGATCTCTAAGATGGATCTGATCAAGTACATCTTTGAGAAGCCTGCTTTATCTGGAAGAATAGCAAGGTGGCAGATGATCCTCACAGAGTATGATATACAATACACAACCCAAAAAGTTATAAAGGGGAGTGTGCTAGTCGATCATCTGGCCCATCAAGCTGTCGAAGATTACCAATCCATGAGGTTCGACTTCCCCGACGAGGATATCATGACTTTGGATAACATTGAAGAGAACAGACCGCATGATGGACCTGAACAAGGATCCCGATAGACCTTGTACTTTGATGGTGCCTCCAACGCACTTGGCAACGGTATCGGCGCGGTACTTATCTCTCCCGAAGGTTACCATACACCTTTCACCGACAGACTCTGCTTCAGCTGCACCAACAACATGGCCGAGTATGAAGCTTGTATCTTTGGTCTCAAGGCCGCTATTGACTTGGGAATCAAATCTTTGATTGTATTTGGGGACTCAGCTTTGGTTATCAGTCAAATCAAAGGAGAGTGGGATAATACCTCATCCCTTACAAAGAACATGTCTTGACATTGTTACCTCACTTCGAGCAGATTACCTTCGAGCACTTCCCACGAGAAGAGAATCAGCTAGCAGATGCTCTAGCTACAATGTCATCCATGGTTAAACTTAACTGGGATAATGAGGCTCCCCAAATCACCGTTGAGCGGATGGATACATTGTCACGAGATTAATACCGAAGAAGTAGTGGACCGACCGTGGTTTCATGACGTCAAAAGGTATCTCGAAGTACAAGAATACCCTGAAGGAGCTTCAGTCAACGACAAGAAGTTCTTAAGGAGATTCTCGGCAAAGTTCTTCTTGAGCAATGGTATCCTATACAAGCGCAATCATGATTGCATCCTACTCCGTTGTGTGGACAAGGTTGAAGCTGAACAGATTATGGCTGAACTGCACAATGGTACCTTTGGCACTCACTCTAGCGGACATACGATGGCTAAGAAGATTCTGCGGGCATGCTATTACTGGTCTACCATGGAAGCTGACTACCATCAACATTCCTGAACATGCCATAAATGCCAAATCTATGCGGACAAGGTACATATACCTCCAGTTCCTCTCAATGTCTTAACAGCTCCTTGGCCATTCGCTATGTGGGGAATCGACATGATTGGAGAGATCAGGCCTACAGCATCCAATGGACACCGCTTCATCCTGGTGGCCATTGATTACTTCACCAAGTGGGTCGAAGTTGTTTCCTTTGCATCCGCTACAAAGAATGTTGTTGCCCGCTTCATCAAGCAGAACCTCATTTGCCGGTACGGCATCCCTGACAGGATCATCACCGACAATGGTACAAACTTGAACAACATTATGATCACCGCTCTGTGCGAGCAGTTCCAGATTCAACATCATAATTCATCTCCCTATCGACCGAAGATGAACGGTGTTGTCGAAGTTGCGAACAAAAATATCAAGAAGATCATACAAAAGATGACAGTCACCTACAAGGACTGGCATGAGATGTTACCGTTTGCTCTGCATGGGTACCGTACCACGACACGCACATCAACTGGGGGAACACCCTATTCTTTGGTATACGGCATGGAAGTTGTTTTACCTATCAAGGTTCAGATTCCCTCCTTGAGAATCATGAAGGATGCTGGTTTGAGTGAAGACGATTGGATTCAGACCCGGCTTGATCAACTTAACTTGATTGATGAAAAGAGACTTACTGCTGTTTTCCATGGTCAGGCGTATCAGAAACGAATGATCAAGGCTTTCAACAAGAAAGTCAGGCGCCAGGTATATCAAGTCGGAGATCTTGTAATCAAGCGGATCATCTTACCGCAAAGTGATCCCAGGGGAAAATGGACTCCTACTTACGAAGGACCATTTGTGATCAAAAACATCTTTTCTGGTGGGGCAATTATCTTAACCACCATGGACGGCGATGACCTTCCGCACCCTGCGAACGCAGACATAGTCAAAAGATACTACGCATAAACGACCCGGCAATTTGAAAACCCGAAAGGGCAACTTGGGCAAAAATGGGCATCCCGGTGAAACGAAAACCTGAAAGGGCGATTCAGGCAAAAATTAGGGATAAATGAAAAAAATCTTTACACCCGGCAAGTTGAAAACCCGAAAGGGAGACTTGGGCAAAAAAGGGTTTCCCGGTGGATCGAAAACCCGAAAGGGCGGTCCAGGCAAAAGTTAGGGAGGTAAAGCGTACAACTATGTCTCGTCGGATCACTTTAAGGACAATCTCTTCACCAGACAAGCTCTTGGCTTCTGATCAATCCAATCATCTTTGAACGAAGCAACGAATGGACAGGATACTCAGAGTTACGAAGGCTATAGCAGAATGGGAACCCCATGGAATTTTTACACATAGCCATCTTTCTTTTATAAATTTTTCTCAATTTTTATGACAACGTTCTCTTACTAGGACGTATGTCTCCTTTGTACAAAATACCTACACAAAGTTAATACAAAGATACTTCAAAGTGCAGAAAACTATTTGCCTTTTATTTTTGTTTTACACTTGTGTTTTATTTGGAAACGTCCAATGGTTTATTAAATGAGCATATGCATTTGAATATAATTACTATTTACAAATAAACGAAATGAGAAAGAACGATTAATGACAGGTTGAAAGTATAGGAAAACGTCTTTAGGCTATTCCAGGAGCAATCCCCTGTAATACATCATCTAGATTCCCAGCGGAGCTACAACCTTGAAGTACATACCCCCAGCGGAATCAAATTTCAAAACCCTCGCCGGAGTCAAAACTTCAAACTCCCAATCCCCAGCGGAGTTACAATTTCAAATCCTTAATTCCCACCAGAGTTAAGTCTTCAAATTCCCAATCCCCAGCGGAGCAAAAAACTTTGGGTCATAAATCCCCAGCGAGATGAAACCTTCTTCCCCAGCGATGTCAAATTTCCAACTATCAATCTACTGCGGAAACCATTCAAATTTCCCCAGATTCTCTAGCAAGTTGTCTTAAAGTCTGAAAATCAACCAGATAACAGTTAACTTTTATCCCCAACCTTCGGATAATTCCCTAGTAGATTGGCATACACCCAAACTCCTGATATCTCCAGCAGAGTGAAGATTCTCATTCTTAAAGTGGCATACAACCCAAACTCCCGAACTTTTTCCAAACAGGAATAAGCTTTTTCCCCAGAGAGTTTTGAACTTACTTTCCAGCAGGATAGCTACTCCCCAGCAGTATAGTTATTCCCCACAGAGTTTTTACTCCCCAACAGAATGAAGATTCTCATTCTTAACTCCTCAGCTTGAAGTCCCCAGGGATTTATTTTCCCCTAGCAGATTGAAGATTCTCATTCTCGGTTCCCCAGTGGATTTGCCGGAGTTTTCACCACTCCCAGCATGAATTTTCCAGAATTTTTAATCCCCTACAGATCGAAGATTCTCATTCTGACTTCTCCAGTGAAGCCCCCAAGGTTTCAATTTACCCAGGAGATCGAAGTTTCTCATTCTTAATTCTCCACATAATCCATCAAGAGTCTTCCTTATTCTCCAGCAGATCAAGGTTTTCTTTCGTCTAATCCCCAGTAGAGATTCGTCAGAATTTCCTTATTCTCCAGCCGAGTAAGGATTCCCATCATGTAATCTCCAGCCATAGTCATCAAAGTTCTCAAGATTCCCCAAGCAGGTTTCTCAAGCAGACTTGAAGGGTCCCTGTATCTCCAGGAAAGTCATGAAGGATTTACACATCCCTACAGAAATTATCAAGTTCTTGTTAATCCCCACAAGTCGCCAAGGATTTTCTATCCCCAACAGTCGGTACAAGGATTTCTCATCCTCAGCAATCAAGGATTTTTAATCTCCAGCAGTGGTCAAGGATTTATTTTCCCCGGCAGCAGTCAAGGATTTTATTATCTCCAGCTATCAAGGATTTATTTTCCTCAGCAAGGCAGCTAATCAGCTTACATGCGCATACATTACATTCATATATCATAAACATTGATAAAATACATCTTATTGCATCATACATTTCATGCAACGTAACTTTGTGTTTCAGCTAACATTTTACCCTTTTCAGGATAAGATTAAAAGCTATCTTTAACAAATATTCAAAGATTTCAGATACAGTACGGATACACTCCAGACACAGAAGTCGTTCTGTTACTCATTCAGATCTCTTATTTAGATACAGTATGGATACACCCCAGACACGGAGGTCATTTTGTTACTCATTCAGAATTTCAAGTCAAGATACAGTCAAGATACACTCCAGACACGGATGCCATTCTATTACTCATTCAGATTTAACTATCAACTTTGAGTTCAGATACACTCCAGACACGGAAGTCATTCTGTCACTCAACTTCAGATCCCAGTTACAGTACGGATACACTCCAGATACGGAAGTCATTCTGCTACTCATACAGATCTCAAATTCAGATACAGTCCAGATACGCTCCAGACATGGTTTCCATTCTGTCACTCATTCTGACCCTTTTCCCCAGCCCAGAGATGCTCCAGACACGGATGACATTTTGTCGCTTATTCAGATTTCAGATTCAGATACAATACATATATACTCCAGACACGGCAGTCATTCTGTTATTCATTCAAGAATCAAATGCAGTTACAGCTCGGATATGCTCCAGACACGGACGCCATTCCATTGCTCATATAGATCCAATCTCCAGATACAACTCAGATACGTTCCAGACGCGGATACCATTCTGATGTTCATTCTCCTGATTTTCAACAAACATTCTTGGATGGCATATTTAAGCCCATCTCCGACAAGATTATGTCACCTCTCCAAATGGAATATTTAATCCCATTTCCTCAACTATATTCTGACGAGTGCAAATTTACGGGCACTCTAGTGTCCAATCCTCTTTTACCTTCGAGTCACGAAAGGCAAACTCGCCAATCTAACTCTTCAGGTTCAAGAAGATTGAACAGGGGAAGTTGTTGTACCCCAAAATTTTCCCTCTCATTTTATCAAGATTTCCCCTCACAAGACTCTTTGGACTCCAGACAGGATTAGGGTTTGCTCTGCTCAAGACATCTCCTTGCACTGTTGACCTGAAATTAAGGTTTGAGTTTGCACAGGGATTTTGGACTTCCAATTCTTAATATGACTTTCATACTTCATGTTGGACTTATAAGATTTCTCATACCAAGTTTCAAGCCTTGAATCAAATTTTTGCCCAGTCAATTGGACAGATGGCCTAAAAATCAACGATATAGGGGGAAAAGTCAACTGTGGCCAATTTACAGTCAAACCTCATAATTTTTTATTCACATCAACATTATAAACTGATATTAACCATTTGATCAAGTTTGGACCACAACTCCTCAAGAAATTTGATCAGATCATCAAAAGGGCAAAATGGTCATTTTTAGAGTTTTGACTACAGAAGGGCAATTTCTGATTTTTCACCTAGCCAATGGCAAATTTGGATCAAGCATGGTTTCAAGGACTAAATGGCATCATCTTGACCTAATCACAAGGTTCAAAAGATCTCAAATGCATTGGATTGACAGATGAATTTTCCAGTCAACTTATCAAAAATCAATTGTACACTAAAAAGTCAAACTTTGACTTTTTGGTCAAAATCAAGTGCCAAGGGTCATTTTTCATCAATATGTGTCAAAACATGAAACTTGTTCACCAAGAAACCTAAAATTGGAAATTAGGGTTTAAAATGGAAAATTTTCATAACTTAGATATTTTCTAAGTTATGAAAATTTCTTATTTTTTCCCAACTTTGCCCAACTTTTTCACCATGATGCAATTGGATTAAAACAAAACTTCCAACATGAAAGTTGTAGTCCTCCACAAAATCTACAACTTTGATTCACAAAGTTTTTCCAAAAGATGCTTGGATCTCAAGTTATGATTTTGTGAATAGAGGTCCAAAAACTTTCTAACTTAGTGAAATTTTGCCCTAGTTTAGGCAGGATTTTGACCTACCTTCATGGCAATTTTTCACATAGTTCCAAGTGGAATCTAAAAATGAATTTCAAAGATGGATTTTAGAGCATGTTACAAGCTTTACAAAGTGTCCAATAACTCTCCAAAATCATTTATGGTTAGGGAGAATCGAAGGATTGAAAATGGCAAATCATCACTTTTGTCCATGGCATTTTTCATGTTGATACAAGTTGCAAATTCTGGCCAACCTTGCTTGTACTTGTTTAAAGGTACTTAAACCCTTACACACACAAAAATTTAATGCAAACACAATGGATTAAGGCTTTGTTCTGAGCTTTAGAAGATTACACATTGAATTAATCCATTTTTGGCAAAAAGATAACAATGCCATTTTGATAAAGGTTGCTTTATGAAATTTTGTTTCTCTTAAGCTGTGAACCCAATCCTTTGCAGAAAAACAACTCCATAAACTTAGGAAAAGGTACACCAACTATCAGCATGCTTGGAGCTAGCTTGTACAGGCCATAGCATTGTCAAAATCACATTTTCTTCAAAAGCAAGTCAACTTGCAAAATCACCACAACTCTTGTATCTGTTATAACCAAGCTTTGTAAACATTTCAAACAACTTTAACACATTATACTAAGCCAAAAACACGAGCTAGCAACCTCTCAAACACCCTTGTACACCAAAAACCCCATTTTCTGCCAAAATAGGGCAGGGTCTGCAAATCATAAGCCAAATCACAACCCACTCGTGTGTTTTGCTTGCAGCCAGTTCCAACACACTCCATACAACATACCTAAGTTATCCCAACCATTCCCAAGTCACTGTAACTCCATTTACACACTTCACCATTTTCAAATTCTTACTTTGCAGGTTGAGTTCTACAAGCATATTCAAGCTATTTCAAAGCAGGCTAAGCAATTGGGAAGCTCAAAGGAACTTTAAGCAAGCTCACAAGTATCTCAGGCCTCACTCACAACCCCTACATTGCCATACTCGAGCTTGACTGAAACAGGTAAAGTTCAAACTTCTATCTCTCTATTTAGGAATCATTATGCTTAGGTTTGTGAATAAAAAGTGTAGTCCTCATTGCCCTTGAGCTGTACATATGCATAGAATTCATTTAAGTTAACTGAGCTGGGAGAATTTGAATGATGAACTTTCTGAAAAAACTAGGTTAGAAATTAGGGCCAGAGAAATTCTCTCTGGTCTTTGAGAGTTAGATTAAGTTTTTTACATGGTTAGAATCGTGTGATCAAGGGCTATAACTTTCATGTTGCAAGTTTTTGTTTTTGAGCACGTATGCAGGATTTCCAGGTTTGAACAAGGGTGCGCGTTTTCTTGTGTTGGAGGACATGGATGAAGAGGATATGGGCTAGCCTGACTTGGCTTTGTTTTTGACACCCCCTACTTGCTTTCTACACCCCCTGGCCCATTTCTCTTTTATTTTATATTTTTTTATTTCTATTTTCATTTCTGACTTTTATTATTTTTTCTAAATATAAAAAAATCATCAAAAACATTTTCTTAAATTTTCACATTTTATTTTATTATTTTTATTATTTTTTGGACATAGAAATAATTTATTAATAATGATATACTTTTATTTTCTTAAAATGAATTCATAAATAATACAAAAATATTATATATTTTTATTTTTATTACTTATATACTTAAATAATATTTTTCTCACACATTTAATTTTTTAACATTTTATATATATTTTATTTTATTTTTCTTGTACATAAATAAATAATTATAATATATATATATATATATATATATATATATATATATATATATATATATATATATATATATATATATATATATATATATATATATATATATATATATATATATATATATATATATATATATATATATATATATATATATATATATATATATATATATATATATATATATATATATATATATATATATATATATATATATATATATATATATATATATATATATATATATATATATATATTTTCTTAAACCAAAAAATTAGGGTTTTACCCTTTTCAAAAATAATCTTTTTATTTTCTTATTTTTTAAGACATTAAATAATTCATTTTTACATACATAAAAATAAATACAAATTTTTTTTTTGCATATTTGTATTTAATTGCATATTTAATAATTGTCCATTTATTCATTTATGCAATATTTCAATTTGGTTGTAATAATAATTTTAGGGTTTATTTTCTTGCAAATATCCCCCTATTCAAACTTGTATCCCCCTCCCCATATCAATGTTGTAATAGTTGTAGATTTACTTTTACGCATTTTATTGCTTTCAAATATGCCATGATAGAAAGATTAGGGTTTGTATGCAAGACCAAAATCAAAACAAATAGCTTGACTAATACAAGACAAAAATTCATGAAAAATGACAACATAATGCACACAAGCACCTCTAGGGTTTCACCCACTTGTTGCCTTAAAAATGGCCATGGTATGCATGCTAGGTATCTTGGAAAAACAAATCAAACAAAAAGATCATAGTCCCTCGATGACGCTATCTTGGTTACCTGTACAAAAATGATCTAGTCCCTCAAACAAAATTTGCTAAGATACTTGGCAATATTGTTATCATGGTCATACGATGACCCGCGCCTGTCCCGTTTAACATCCAAACACAAGGTTGTTTACCAAATGAAATGGTAAAATAACAATGTCAAAGGGTTAAAAATGTGTAGGAAAGATCTTTGAGTAGGTAGGTAGATGCTCCTAGTTACTTGATCAAACTTGCAAACATCCTTGCTATTTTCAAAAACACATCACAACACAATTTCAAAACATTTTCCCAAAACAAACTTTCAAACATTGAAACATTTTTCAAAAGACAAACACCTTTGTATACATTCAAACAATAATTATTACAAAGGTTGCCTAGACAAAGGCCTCTTTTTAAAATATTTTCAAAACCATACACAAAAGCACCATTTCAAACAATTGAAAAGCAAAAGCAAGTGATCTAAAACAAGTAACTAAGAGCCCATGGAAAACCATGGATGAAAAGGGTGCTAGCACCTTCCCTTTTCATAATCTACCCCCCGAACTCAAGAAAACATCTCAAAGGTCTTTCCTGTGCTTTTTGACCTTTCCTTTGGATAAATAAAAAGTCAGTGGCGACTCTTGCTAAACCGAAACATTTGCGAACACAAATGCAAAACCTCAAGTCAGTTCTCCCACCGTATCACAGTTAGTAACTAGGGTGTGTATGACAAGATATGAAATCAACAAATAGATCACCCTAATCAAGATTAAAATACATGCAATCAAACACACTATTCACACATGCACCCTTAAGGTTAACTCCACTTGTTGCCTAAAAAATGGTTATGTTATACATGTGGGGTGTCTTAGCAAAAACAATTGAAATACAAGATCATAGTCCCTCGATGACGCTATCAAAGTTTCCTTTAGAAATGATCTTAGTACCTCAAAAAGAAATGCTAAGATACCTCACAACATTGCTATCATGGTTATACGATGACCCACGCCCGTCCCTTCACATCCAACGATGGGGATTCTTACCAAATCAATGGTAAGATAACAACATCTAAAGGAGGAGGAAAAGCACATCTAAGACCTTTTGAGTAGGTAGGTTCGCTCTCAGTTACTCGCTTGCTCACAACAAAGACACTTTACACACCTCACAAACACCTCTTTGAACGATTTTCAAAACAAACACTTAGTATGTGTTCTTATAGAAACGAGAATCATTACAAAGTTACATTTTCAAAATACTTTCAAAACCCACATCACAAAGCACATTCAAACAAAAGCAAGTGATCTAGTAAGTAACTAAGAGCCCATGGAAAACCATGGATGAAAAGGGTGCTAATACCTTCCCTTTTCATAATCTACCCCCCGAACTCAAGAAAACATCTCTAAAGGTCTTTCTTGTGCTTTTTCACCTTTCCTTTTGGATAAAAGAAAAGTCGGTGGCGACTCTTGCTAAACCGCAACATTTGCAAACACAAATGCAAAACAATCAAGTCAGTTCTCCCACCATATCACACGCACCTACCCTGATCCGTCTTTAAGAATGAACAGGGTTCGAGATGGTCTCATAGGCTAATGACTCTTACACATTCAGGCATTCATTGGTGTCCCCGATTCTCGAAGAATGTTATCATTATTGATCGATACGGAGAATTCCCTAATGTCCCTCTTTTAGGCATTAGGGGAGGAATCACTTACGATCCTTGTTTGGCACTGCGACGGCTCGGATATGCGAGAAGGGATGGTCCTCATGATACACTTATTCAAGGAATCATCTTCGACTACGAGAATGATGCTCAGGATTACCGCAAAAGGTTCATGCGAGCTTGGGGCGTGGTACATAGAGTTGATAGCAAAACACTGGGGCATAAGAATTCCATCCCTCTTGAGCCTTATCTCAAATGGGTACGAGCTCGTGCTCAAAATCTTATGATGCCTTACCCCTCTATTCTCCCAGTTATCATAGAGCTTGTTGTGTAAGAAGATGTCTCATACACTATCCTTCATCCTAACATGCCAACCTCTCTCGAAGACTTACAAAGGGATTAGATATAGCTTAAGGGGGAGCGAGACACTTTCGAAGCCCAATTCTACGCCAGCAAGAAGAAGGTTCTGGAACTCACCAAGCAGCTTCATGAGGATCGAAGTCTGAATGCCTATATCGCACCAAAGAGGATGCGTTCAACTTTTTTATCTTAGAGTTTTTGTATTTCTTTGTAAGCCCAAAAGAGGCATGATATAGTCAAAATTTGATTTATTAATATAACGTGTGTTTCCTTTTTGTCTAAAGCAAATTTAAATCTCTAATTTCCTTGAAATCATTGCATATGCATCTTCATTCATCATAACACAAGTAGGTTTCTTACAACAGGCCTCCTTATCTTCCTACTGTTTATTTCAGTAGAGATGGCTCAAGAACAAACCATCGAAGACATCCAGGCTCAAAACGCTCAACTTCAAGAGATTTCTTGAACCTATCTAAGGGACAAGAAGAGGTTAAGGCGCTCCTCACCAGGGGCATGATCATGGGAAATCGGGAGGACAACAAGGATAACCAGCTGGAGCGGCTACAAACCGAGATAGCCATAATGAAGGTCCAAATGATGGGACAACTGGTGGGCCAGATGGCTCTTATCCAAAATTTGACTCGAGGACAAGAAGAGTTGAAAGTTCTTGCCAACCAACTTCATCAAGACGGTTGCAACCATATGAAACAAATGGTCAAGATTGGGGATCAAGTTACCTTTCAGCCTCCTATGAGACAAGGAACCGGTATGGTGGAGAGTAGACCGTTCCAAATTGCTACCGCGCCTCGAGTCCAACAACAAACTCGCCAACAACAATAACAAGGGAATCAGCGCAAGGAGGCCACACCTAAGAGACAATTTACCAGGATTGGCATGTCTCTAGCTCAGGTGCTATAACACTTGTTGAAGGCGGAGCTAATTACATTAAAGGCTCCTCCCTGGAATCTCAACACTGATGCTCCTAGTTACCGTCCCAAGGAGAGGTGTGCATACCATTCTGATGGTCCAGGGCACAACACGAACAATTGTTGGGCTTTGAAGAACAGGATTCAAGACCTAATTGAAAAAAGAGTGTTGGAGTTTACACAAGAAGATCAACTGGAACTCTTCTATCACCCCTCAAGGGCATCCATATGAAGTAACAATCTGGGCGAGGAAATTTTCTGCTAATTTGAATTTTCAATTGTAATCTCTTTTGTTGATTCAAACAATCATCTATTAATGTCAAACTTTGTTTCAATAATGCATTGCGTATGTTTGTCTTGAATTCATCCATTCGTTTTCACTATATTTATACTATGCTTTTTACTCTCCTTATGACATTCAACTCTTGCTAAAAGTTACAAACCTTTAGATGGAGGATGACGAAAACAATGTCTTCATCTTATAAAGTATGCTTTTGGACAGACCTTGCTGACGATGTACAGGAATTTTTTTTCAAATCCTAAACACTGGAGTTATAAGGAAGATAATCCCTAGTCAACCCCTTCGAACCAAAGAAGTAGAAGTTTCCTTTTTACACAAAATGAAACCTTTAATCAAAACTTGGGGCAGGGTAGTCTGTCAGTTAATTCAAATACGCGTTCAAATCACAAACTCTCATCTCGTAATACAACGAATGACATCAAAAACATTCCTCTGGAATCAAAAGACAGTGATGGTTCCCTACCGAATAGGAAGTCATTATCTCCCAGGAAAAAAAAGCTCACTAAGTCAAAACCTACAAAGGAGACTTAAAACAAACGGGGGTATCCCGCTGACCGTAATCTCAAAACAAGAACAGTCAGACAAAAATTAGGGATAATAAATCAAAAGAAAGAGGTCACTAAGAATCCTCAACAAAACATGAAATTTTTTGCAAGAAATGACTGCCTTCTGATAAATTTAACTTGTCTGAACCATCACCAAAACATCATTCCAGACTCGATTGAAGTTCAAACGCACAATTAACTGAGTTTAGGATTGAAGAATATCACGAAGAGCGGGTGGGTACAAATACACTTTGGGCCTTTATCCTTTGTTTCTTAAACCGTGAACCAAGCCACGCTACAACCCTTTAAAAGTCCTAATTGAAGCATGGGTTAGCTCGAAAGCATACTGTTACAAAAGGTATCCTGACTCCTGTAAGGCTTTACTCAAAATCCTGAGTTGAATTTTTCTTACAAAATTTCTTTACTTGCTAAAATGCATTTTCAAAACTTCAAGACAAGCATAAACTTTGCATTATTTGAATATCACTGTCTGCATATGGATATTTGTTTGACAGCGGAGAAATTCACACAACGAATATCCAGTGAACGAAATCTCTCTCAGTAAACAAAATCACTTCAATCGGAAAGACACTTCCAATGACAAATCTCTCATGATTAAGGGGCATAGCACGACCTTTGTCCAACACATCTGGGGAAGTCAAGTCAAGATTCAAAGAATTGTTGAATAACCAGGGGCAAATCTCCATATGTACCACTCAAGGGGCAATGTCATGTTGATCATGGGTTTGAACAATATCCACTATGAAGACTTCTGGTACCATCAATTTGCTTGTCTATACCAATAGTATCAGATGGTGTCAGTATCATGTCTTCAGATCCTCCCATGATAGTTCTTAGAAAATTTTGAGACTTAACCAAAGATCTTGGGTACCCCAAATTGCTTGTTTGTACCAACAGTATCAGATGGTGTCGGTATCAAATGGTGTCAGTATCATGTCTTCGGATCCTCCCATGACAGTTCTTAGAAAATTCTGAGACTTGACCAAAGATCTTGGGTACCACTAATTTGCTTGTCTGTACTAATAGTATCAGATGGTGTCAGTATCAGATGGTGTCAGTATCAGATAGTGTCAGTATCATGTCTTCGGATCCTCCCATGACAGTTCTTAGAAGATTCTGAGACTTGACTAATGAACGGTGGGTACCACCAATTTGTTCGTCTGTGCCAGTAGTATCAGATGGTGTCAGTATCAGGTCTTCGATTTCTTCCACAATAGTCTTAGAAAATATCTCTAGGAAGTTCAGAGCTACCGGAGATATGATCAAAAATCTCAAGCGTCAAACTGCACCAGATTAACTCTAGGGGGCAAACAGGCTCCCACATAAAGGATCATATGCGACCAAGCAAACATTTTCTGGCATTACTACAACGCTTACTACTAGGGGCAGTGACAAGTCTCCCCAAGATCCTTCTCATAGGATGACTCCAATCAGAGTTTCAATCTTTGAAAACTTCTCACCAGCTGAGTCGACCTCAAGAACCCTCGAGGATTTTCCCCAGTGAAGAAGACACCTCCCCAATAGACCGACAACATGGTTTATTTCCCCAACAAACTACAGATTCTTGGAATTCGACCAGATAGTAGTTCACTTCTTCATAAACACTGTGAAACCTAGATTTTGACCAGATAACAATATAAGGTGCTGCGAAGCCTGGAATCTAACCAGATAGTAGTTCACTTCTTCAAACACTGTGAAGCCTGGATTTCTACCAGATAACGGTATAAGGTGCTGCGAAGCCTGGAGTCCGACCAAATAGTAGTTCACTTCTTCAAACACTGTGAAGCTTAGTTTCGACTAGATAACAGTATAAGGTGTTGTGAAGCCTGGAATTCAACCAGATAGTAGTTCACTTCTTCAAAAACACTGTGAAGCCTGGATTTTGACCAGATAACAGTATAAGGTGCTGTGAAGCCTAGAATTTGACCAGATAGTAGTTCACTTCTTCAAAAACACTGTGAAGCCTAGATTTCAACCAGATAACAGTATAAGGTGCTGCGAAGCCTAGAATCCGACCAGATAGTAATTCACTTCTTCAGAGACACTGAGGCCTGGATTTCGACCAGATAATAGTATAAGGTACTACAAAGCCTGGAATTCGACCAGATAGTAGTTCACTTCTTCAAAATCACTGTGAAGCTTGGATTTCGACCAGATAACAGTTTAAGGTGTTGTGAAGCCTGGAATTCGACCAGATAGTAGTTCACTTCTTCAAAAAAACAGGAATCCTTGGTGGAAATATTCTAAGCAAAATTTTAAGACTCATATACTCTTCAATAATAGTCCAGGATTTAATGACTCCCCAGCATTTGTCAAGGATTTATTTTCCCAGACAAAGATACATTCAAATAAACATCTCACATTTCATATATCATATTACATACATGACAAGTGCACATGACACAATCTCATTTATTTTGAGAAACAACATTATACCATGCATTTCATACATCACGACATTACATGCATCTAACCTTTCATCTTTTTAGAAAAGATCAATCAACAGAAAATTATTGTCAAATTTTCAACAAGTCAATTATAGATTAATTCCCGAGAAAGGATTGGTCGACCATCTACATAACAGGTATTTCTTTCAGACCCCTGTCGGTTCAGTTTAAATCTTCCAACGGTTTATTCTGGTTCTTTCCCGCGGACGTCTTTCTCTGGTTCAGATAAATCTCTCATTGATTTATTCTGATTCTCCTCTAGATCCCTGTCGGTTCAGTTATAAATATCTCAACGATTTATTCTGATTCTTCTCCAGATCCTTGTCGTTTCAGTTTAAATCTCTTAACGGTTTGTTCTGATTCTTTCCCGCAGACATTTTCTTTGGTCCAGATAGATCGCTCCAAGATTTGTTCTGGTTCTTCTCCAGACACCTGCTGTTTCAGTTTAAATCTCTCAACGGTTTATCCTAATACTTTCCAAATAGGCATTTGCTATGGTTCAGATAAAATCACTCCAAGATTTATTCTGGCCCTTTTTAGTCAAACAACATGCAAGACTTCTGCTAGTTTCAGTTTAAATAAATCAAAGGTTTATTCTGATTCTTTTCCAGTTGAAGTCGAAGTTCATATTTAGTCCAATTTTGGTCAACAATCACCTTTGGATGGAATCTATAAGCCCATCTCCGACGATTCCCCTCCTTCTAGCGCCATCTATAAGCCCATCTCTGACAACTATCCATCATTTCATCCAATGGCATCTTTAAGCCCATTCCCGATACAATAGATCCAAGGCATTACTTCGTGCACCAGCGAGTGCAAATTTTTGGGCACTCTAGTGTTCAATCATCTTCTACTTTCAAGCTACAAACAGCAAGCATGCCAATCTCACTTTTCAAGTTTAAGAAGATTGAACAGGGGGAGCTATTGTACCCCCAAAATTTTCCCTCCCATTTTTCATGCAAGATATTATCCTAGGGTTTCTCGTATACTCAATTTGGCTCAAAAGTTGATCAGACAGATTCCCTTCCTAGGCAGTAAGTCAACAACTAGGGTTTCTTATTTCCCAAAGAAACTGAGTCTCCAAGGTTTCAAATGGTCTTCATAGATCTTCATGTCTCCTCAAGGATGTTCGTGCCAAGTATCAAATGTCGCATTGCAAGTTTGCTCATTCAAGGGTTCAGATGATTGAAAATGACTCCATTGACCCAAAAGTTGACCTTTTGCGAGACCAAGTTCAAGAGATTGTAACTTCTTCATTGTTCGATATTTTTTAGAGGTTCTTCTTGCGTATGACTTTCCTTAAAGTCATCTCTATTTTCTCTTCACAAATCAAGAGTTGATTACGTGTAGAAGATCACCAAAATTCGAATACGTTGGAAGTTGCATCAGGGACTTTGACCTAATTTTAAATAACTGTCGTCTGATTTCTAAGAATTGTGATTTCCTCAAATTACAAAATCTTAAGACGATTATTTCTGCATATGGTCATAAGTGATGTCGCTCACGAGTTTATCTTCAAAGATCTAAAGAAAATTGTGTTTGGAAGACTTTGAAAGTTATCGAATCTTCGCAAGTCATTTGTCTGATTTCGAATGTTCTTAACCACAATTTGTTGAAGTTTGTTAATTCTACAAGATGGACGAATGTTCTTAAAGCATGTTTTGTTTGACAATGAAGTCCCATTTTAATCGAGTGTGGCGTTCGAGTTCATTTTGAATGACAATTTGACTTGGACAAGAGGTGAAGATTAGGATTGTCATTTAGATGACCATGGTTTTGGGTTTGAGTTAACCAATTTGGATTTGAATTATTAGACATTTATTTTGTTTAAATTTTTTATTGGAGTACAAGGCGCATGGTTTATTTGATCACTTTGTGATTGCTTGAAGTTCAAGTTGCCAAACTAAGATGTTTTATTTAAAGCATTCAATTGAGAACTGCAAAGTAAATTAAAACTCAAAGTTTCGTACAATAAATTTCATCATTTACAAAGTTATTTACAAAGTTATTCAAGGCTTTATGTTACAATTGAAATAAATTACAAATCTTTGTCTTGTTTACAAAGAAATAAATTTTGTTCTATTTCTTCAAGTCTTCTTTGCTTCATCTTCAAGCAATCCATCCAATCTTCGCTTGCCATCCACGCCTCATGAAACAAAGAAGGAGAGAAAGTTAGCAAGCAATTCAAACAAAAGTGATATGTAAAGAAAGGAAATTCATCATTAGGGTTTGTATTTAGGAATCAGATTTTAAGGTTTGTTTTTATCATAATCCCTCTTATACTATTTTGCAAATCACTAGGTTGGGCCTTGGTTCACAAAAGAAATGGAAATTGGCAATCATAACCTAAAGCCAAAGGTTGTCCATCAAGCATCAAATATTGCAACAAGCCAAAACAGCAACCCAAAGGCAGGTTATAATACAGTAGGTTCCAAGCAAAGGCAATGGAAAAACTGTAAGCTGCAGCAACAACAAAGCAGGCTGCATAGCATGCAGCAAACAACAACAAAGCAGGCTGCATATCAGGCAGCAAACAACAACAAAGCGGGCTGCATAGCAGACAGATAACAACAACAAAACAGCAGGCTAGCGCAACAACTAGGCTGCCAAACAAGTGTAGAAAGTAATGACAGAACAAGAAGGCAGCAACAAGTAAAGTAATGACAGGACAAGGCAAAACAGCAAACTAGCTTGCGTAACAACCAAAATGCATCATCATTTTCCTAAGTCATACAAACCCTTCAGTAAATATAGAAAAAAAAAGCAAATAGCCTTAAATTTTCATTAAAAGAAAAAAGAGGAAAGAGACAGTTTGAAAGATATCACCTAGCTTACACACCATGCCAAAGACAGCTCTGCCCAAAACTCAGCCCAAATGTTGCATAAAATAGGCAACTTAAGGCCTGCACCTCAAGATATTCAAAGTCAGAACTAGTATCACAGAAAATACCAATCCAGTAAGCAAACGAGGAAGCCTCATAGTTATATGGTTTCAATGAAAAGTCAGAATATACCAAATCAAAATCATAAGCCAAAGACAATGGTACTTCAAAATCTCAAAGAAACAATGTGTTTTCTAGTTTACAGTAAAAGAAGATATACTACAGAGATAACCAGTACAATAAATCAGCAAGCCAACATCCATCATGAAAAAGAGAAAGTACAGAAAAGTACCATAGCCTATAAAAAATCTAAAAGCAACAAGTACCCAAGCCTGTACAAAATCTAAAAGCAACAAAGTACCAGAGTTTAAAAAATCAAAGGAAAATGTTAAGGGAAACTCCCTCAAGTCAAAATCAAATATACAGAAAAATGAGCAAGCTTAAAAAGAAAAAATACAGAACCAAGCTGCATATGAAGCAAGTATACAAACTAAGCCAGCATCTACACAAAAACCAGAAAACCAAACAAGATAGAACAGAATCCATTACCATATAGAGATTAAGTCAGTTGTCAACTAAAATCCACAACCCGTTCCAACTGTCTTCACCTTATCATCACCTTCCTTCCTCACTCACCCTTAGTCACCACTGAACACCATCATCCATCTCATCCCTCCATCCAAAGCTCACAAACTGCAAAGGAAATTGCAAGAGGACGAAAGCCAACAAAACGAAGGAACAAGATATACCAGAAAGAAGAGCTTCCACAGGTATAATCCTTTCCCCAATTCTCACGCCTCTACTCAATACATCTTCTGCATCAATTAGGGAATAAAAACAAAAATCATTAGACACAGGAAATTGCAAGAGTATAGTAGCATAAACCTTCAATCTTCTTCAAATACATCACTGATTCCCCTTCGTGAGCATTAAAAGAGGCGGAGTTTAGGGTTAGAGAAAAAATAGAGTTTGTATTGATAAAGAGGGCAAAATCGTTAGGTCGATTTAATGAGGATGAGAGAGACGAGAGAGATAGGTCCCGATTACAGAGGGTTGGAAGAAAGAGAGGAAGAAGTTTAGCGTGAGAATAAGGAAGAGGGTTAGGGTTTGCAAAAACCTGTTTTTCCCCTTTTCTCATTTGGAATAACAACATCAAATAACGTTTTGCTCTAAACCCCTTTCCAATTCCTCCCTTAAGTCGGGTTTGGGCCTGGTTTACTTTGGCCCAGCCCATTTTTTTAGTTTTGCTTTATTATTTTGAAAAGGCATTTAAGTTAATGAATGAGCACTTGGTATAGCGGTTAGGGAGTGAGTAGGATGTGCTTGAGGTCCTGGGTTCAACACCCCCCTTGGGACATTTTTTTTATCTTTTCAGATCTATTTACTTCATTTTGTCTTTTTGTTAAAAACAAAACCCCTTGGGCATAAGCCTCTAAAGTCCATGCAAAAAAAAAAGGACAGCATCACCCCATTTTCATATTTAACACCACCCTCCATTTTGTTTTAAATATTTAAGTTGGTTTTACTTGATTCTACTAATTTAGTAACTCATGATCTTTGTTAGTTAATTTTCTTAATTAAGTTTAGTTCTTAATTCTATTTTAATTTAGAAAATTTTTATAAATGATTTTACTAATTAATTTTTGTATTCAGTCCTAAATTTGTTTATTTAATTTCTTAATAACAAAAAAAAAACTAAAAGACAAAATACATGCATTTGATTTAGAATAAATTTTTAATTCTCTTTTCAAACTTTTTTTAAACAAAAAACAAGAATTGTATTTCCTTATCTTTATGTTGTTAGTTAATTTTTACTTCATAAACTTGTTGTAATTTAGATTAAATTCTAAATTCTATTTGGTTGCATTGTTTGCCTATTTGGACATTTAATTGTATTAATCCATCCCCATTTGTAAATTTGTACCCCCGTTCCCGAAAGCTCTAATAGCGTAGAATTTCAATTTCCGCAATTTATTGTTTTCCTTATACTGTATAGCAATTAGGCGTGCATGGCAAGATTCAAAATCAATCGCTAGATAACCTAGTTTCAAAGACAAAATAACTTGAATCAAACACACTTTTTCACACGCGCACCTCTAGGGATACCTCGCATGTTGCCTCGGAAACACAGTCATGTCCCTCGAATACGGGATGCTTTAGCAAAGACCCTTCAATAAAAAAGATCATAGTCCCTCGATATCCCTCGATGTTGCCTTCGATAAAACGATCAAGTCCCTTGCAAAAAATTGCTAAAGCGTCTCACAAGTTGCCTTTTATGACTGTGTGATTGACCCATGCCCGTCCCTTTTACATCCAAAGATAGGGTTGCTTACTAAATCAATGGTAAGATAACAATGTCAAAGGAAAGAGGAAATAAACATGAAAGACTTTTGAGTAGGTAGAATGTTCCTAGTTGCTTGCTCATTTTCAAACCAAGAACATCCTTGCTATTTTCAAAAAAACAAACACTAACACTTTCAAAACATCTTACAAACTTGAAACATTTTCAAAAGTTAAAACACTTTGTACGTGTTCTTATAGAAACGAGAGCCATTACAAAGAAAACCCTTTTCAAAATCACTTTCAAAAACACATTCCACAAACACCTCTTTGAACTATTTTCAAAATAACACTTTGTACGCGTTCTTATAGAAATGAGAACCATTACAAATACATTTTCAAAACCACACAAAGCACATTTTAAAACAAATGCAAGTGATCTAGCAAGCAACTAAGATCCCGTAGATAACTACGGATGAAAAGAGTGCTAATACCTTCCCTTTTCATAATCTACCCTCCGAACCAAGAAAACATCTCAAAGGTTTGTCTTGTTCTTTTAAACCTTTCCTTTTGGATAAAAGAAAAGTCGGTGGCGACCCTTGCTAACCGCAACATTTGCGATAAAATGCAAAACAACCAAGTCAGTTCTCCCACCGTATCACACCTACTACCCAGGTTCCTTCTCTTTTATCTCCGGTCAACAGATACGGTCGATTTCATATTCCTTAGTAAGTCACTGTAAAGACCGGAATACGACCAGATAACAGCTCATTTTTGTCTCAGCAATCAAGAGTTAGTTCCCCAATAAAGTAATGGACAACTGAAGCTCCTATACTTTATCTCCCAGGACATAAATCAACATTCCTCGGTGAAGTCCTCCTCAATGATAGGTACAGGAATTCTCGCAAAGGAATCTCTTATGCGACTGATATCTTTTTCTGGATGGCATCTTTAATCCAATCTACGACGATTATCCTTCGCCTTCCAAATGGCATCTGTAAGCCCATTCCCGATATTTCCGATCAGTATCACTTCATACGAGTGCAAATTTCTGGGCACTCTAGTGTTCAATCATCTTCCAACTTCAGATCACGAAAGGAAGACCAACCAATCTACATCCTCGGGTTTAAGAAGATTGAACAGGGGCAGCTGTTGTACCCCAAAATTTTCCCTCCCATTTCCACACAAAACATACTCCTAGAGGTCCTCAATTGCTCAAGTTTATTAAGGATTGACCAGACAAATCCTCCTCATAAGACAATGAGCCTGAAACTAGGGTTTCACCCCTCATCAAGATGTTTTAGTAGCAAGGGTCCTAAATCATTTCCATTGCCCTAATATGTCCTCAAGATCATCCATGCCAAGTTTCATGCCTTGCACAAGAAGTTTGCTCAGTCAACTGCTCAAATGCCTGAAAATCAACTATACTAGGTTAAAAGTCAACTGTGACCCACATACAGTCAAACTTCAAGATTTTTGGTCAACATCAACATTTTGAAGTGATATCCATCATTTGATCAAGGTTTGATCATGATTCCTCAAGGAATGCTCCTAATTCATCAAAACTCAAAAGTTGCTAAATTAGGGTTTTTATAGGAAAAGTTAACCAAACTTTGACCAGGCATAACTTTCTGATACTCTATCATAAATTTCTCATCCAAGGCTCATTTTTAAGAGAATCCAATTCCCTACAATTCATAATCATCCCTCAATTTCAAGAAATTCACTCGTGAAAAGATATAAATTCAGACATTATAGGTCATTTAAAAAAGTCAACAAAAACACCTTTTGGGTCAAAGCTTCTTACATGAAAATGGAAGATCCAATGGAGATGAAACCAAAAGGGTTGTTTAGAGGACATCCTAAGCTTTCTAAAAAGTCAAAGAAAACCCTCTTAGGGTCAAAATTGAGAGAGAGATGAATTGTCAAAGTTGGCCATTTTTGGAAATTTGCACAAAGTCAACAATGCCCAAAATTGCATTTTTTTTCCACATGGGCCCATATTTTCAAGATTAAATCTCAATCCTAGCATGGTCCACGATCTATGGGACCCTCCATGCCTTATTCATTCATTTATTTAATTTATTTTTATTTTTATTCATTTAAAAATCAAATAAAATCAAATAAATCCAAATAAATCATATAACTTGTTTTAGGAATGAATTTTGCATTGAAGAGAGATCTTGTATGCTGTCAAATAGCCAGGAAATCGTGCAAGGCCAAATAGGACACAAAATCTTCACATATGGCAACTTTTCAAGATTTGATTTTCTTCCAAAACCATGCAATTATATCCTTGATTCTTTCCAATTATAATGACCTAATTTGATTCAGTACATATACACAATACACTGCAACCCTAGAGAACAAGAATTCATGCGCAGCCTGCCTCCCTAAGAGCAAGAACAAAGTTCAACTTTTTGTGAAAAAAGTGCAGATCGGATCTTTCTCCATAGGCCGTTTCAAGCCATTCCAAGGATCAAATCATATCCCTGGACACTCACTAAAGCTTTTGCAAGCATTCCTACAGCCTGAAACATCAAGAATCGTGCTCTCTCACATCCACGGTTTGTGTTCTTTTCCAAAACTCGGTTACAATGATTTACCCATCATGAATCTGTTTTGATCATATATCCATTCTTGCTATCATATTTGCAATGTTTTTTATTGGTTTAATTAAAGTTTAAGCGCAGGAATAACTTCTTGCCATGGCTAGGGTTCATAAGCTCGAATTTGGGGTTTCCTTCTCTAGGGAAAATTGGCCCAGATTATGGGTACCATAACACTCAGGGGGTTATGTCGCATTGCCCATGCCCTTGGTTGGGATTTATGTTGCTTGTGCTGCGTTTTTTATTTTTACAGGTTTGTAGCCGCGCACAAGAACCGTCACTATAGCCTATAGTGACGAATCCGTCTGTAGGTAAAAGCCTAGTTTCTAAAACAACGATTTTGGGAAGACGATGAGGGCGTGACAGCATACCACTGGCCCGTTTGAAATTCACGCATTTTTCTGGGTGCACTACTTGTTTAGATTATACTTTTTTTTTATTATATTACCAACTAAGCCTTCCGACGCAGATGGTCTAGGAACGAACGTGTGAGGCAAACGTCCTGGGTTCGATCCCAGGCGTATGCATATTATTTTTCTTACAACTTCTTTGCAGATCCAGTAGTATCATTCTAAATATGCTTACCATGCACCTCAATATCTCATCATTGGGTCAATCTGTATCCAGATCCCACGCCCCAAGCATGCAGGCGCATGGTGGGCTCTCTTGGCAAGGTTCCCACTGGATCGGGCGTAGCCATTGGGCCAGCTATTCTGGGCCTGGATAAATTCAGCATACACCCCCCCAGAATTGCTTCTAACATCAGGCCCATCTCAATTTTTTTTTGTTTTAATTTCTTTAACTTTATTTTTTAATTGTTAAAAATATTTTTAATTAAATCTCAAAAATCACAAAAGTCACAAAAATTAGAATTAGGTTTTTTCATAAAATATTTAATTTCATTAATTAATTAGGTTAATTAGGATAATTTAAATTCCTTTTTTTTTCATAATTAAAATTAATTAGAAATTAGGTTAATTTGTAAAATTAATTACTTTCTCAAAAAATCCAAAAAAATATTTTTCTTTATTCACTAAATTAAATATCTTTGAATTTAATTGTCAATTCCCCATATTTAATTTTGTCGCGCGCATTTACTTATTCATTTTTTCCAATTAATGTAATTGCTCTGAGTTTGTAATAGTTTAACTTAGGTTTATTACTATTTGCATTTACTGTTTTTCCCCAATTTTTTTATTATGTAATCCCCCTCCCCAAAGCCTTGTAATAGCTAGGTTTAAATTTCTCGCACTTTTCCTTTCCGTCATTATAAACTGTTAGATGATTGATAATAGGATTATATGCAAAAGATCATAATTTAAAATAGTAGAAAACCCTAAATGTACAAAGATTAATAACTAAAAATAAACACTTTCACATGCTCACTCCTAGGGTTTTCCCCACTTCGGTTTCCTTCGGTAAACGGTCATGAAGTATAGGGAGTTTTAGTGGTTTCCCTCTAGTCCTAAAAGATCAAAAATGACCCATTCGAATGTTGCCTCGGAAAGATCTTTAAGACTCTATGGTAACTACTAAGGTTCCCTAATCATTGCTTTAGTGATCGTACTTGTCCCTTTTGATTGTCCCTTAAACTCTAACGATGGAGCTACCTACTCCTTGATAGTAGGATAGTGTTGTCTAAAGTAAATAAGAAAACTGACAGCCTTTTTCGAGTAGGTAGAAACTCTTAAGTACTTGCTCAAATAAACTTTTACACCATACACTATTAAGCAAACTTTTCAAACTAAAGTTTTCAAAAACACTTTATCACATCCTTGAGGACTGATACAAGGGTTACCATAAAGTGAAACACTGCACTAAGTCATTTTTAAAACTTTTCAAAACACACACAAAAGCAATTTAAAAATGAGCAAGTACCTAAGAGCCCATGGAAAACCATGGATATAAAGGGTGCTAACACCTTCCCTTTCTATAATCTACCCTCCGTACTCAGAAACATCTCGAAAAAGGTTTTTTCTGTTCTTTTTACCTTTTCCTTTGTTGGATAAAATAAAAGACGGTGGCGACTCTTGCTTACTGCGACATTTGCGAATACAAAATGCAAACCAGTATTAACAGTCAGTTCTGCCACCGTATCACACTTGCCAATACGCCTTTCCAAGATTGGCCATATACTTGCTTACAAGGGTCACTGCATATGTTATGTTTGGCCTAGTACAAACTATAACATACATCAAATAACCTACTATGTTAACATATGGTATGCTATTCGTATATGCTCGTTTGACCTTATTACATGGACACAAAGTTATACTTAACTTGAATTGAGTATTTGTCGGAGTCAGAACATGCTTTGAATTCGACATACGAAACTTGTCAAGAATCTTTCGTAGGTATGTCCCTTGAGATAAGCATAGTCTCGACTACTTTATATCTCTATAAATGTCAATCCCAATGATTCTGGTGGCAGTATTGTAGCGGTAAAAAGTTGAGACTAAGCCATTGATTAACTTAACTCACAAAGTGAAAGTCGCCACCGCACTTTATTTTTCAAGGTAAGAGGGTTGGTTATGCAAAGCAAAGGTATTAGCACCCTAAACATCTACGATACTCCGCAGGAACCTCTTTGAAAATTTGTGTATTTGGCTAAAAAATAAATATTTACAAATAGATTATGGAGATGAGAAAAGAAGTATTTTTTACAATTTTTTATTTGATAAAGCTTCTAATGAGATCTAGGCCTACATACCAACAATGTGCAATGTTGAAATCAGAACCCATGTAGTTCGGGTAAAAAAGACCAAAATGGTTTGTTAAGATTGATTTTAATGTAAAAGACATTTCATCTTATCTGAGTGGAAAACCACATAACTATGACAATCATGGTAAAAAGAGAACTTGCTTCAACTTAAATATGGATAACTTATAGCCTGGACCAACTCAACATTTCAAGTCTCATCGTACAAGTGGAAATTTACTTCAATATTACCATATTTGTTAAAGTGGTGAGGTTTGCAAACACTCAAAGAAAAGACTTATGTCTTAAACTTTTTTAAAAGGTTAAAAAGAGAAAGTGCATAAGGCACAAAAAGTTTGAATGAGGTTAATGACTTTTAGTCTTTTGAAAGATGTCAAAGTATGATTAAATAGATTAAGGTTTTAATTAAGAAAAAGGGTTTTGAAAATGGATGGACCTAAGTCCAAGTTTATTATGACAGCGGTTCAAGTTTAAAAACAAGAAGAGTTTTGAAAAGGAGGGAGAAGATTTTGAAATTAAAGAAGATGGGAGAAGATGAAGAGACTATCCTAAAGCATAAAGTAAAAGCTAAGGTATATAAAGGTCTGACCAACCAGAAGTCAACACTTGACACAATAAAGTCAATGTAGAATTTCCATCCTTTGGATTAAATCCACAAGCATAGAATAGACCAAGAGCATACCAATTACAATATGAAAATAAATCACAAATCAAAAAGTATCAAAGAAACCCAAGGCATAAAAATCCAAAGCAAGGTCTTCAATATTGAGCCATGTGTCATATAGATCACTTAAGGCCAACAGAATAACACCCGCACATCGAAGATTTCCCAATACACAAGCAATATAACAATGAATCAACACAGGGTTCAAAGATCTCAAAGTCTCAAAGTATCAAGGCTTCTAATCCCAAGTCCAAGAGATTCACAACTCCAATAATCCAAAGATAGTAACCAATAGTCCATAAAGAGCCTTAAGTCTTTTAATGTTCAAGTTGGATTATTAATGTTTTAAGAACAAAATAAAAGTCCAAGTGGACAAAAGAAAAGTACATCAGCAAAAGTAAATGCCCAAATGGACAAAAGGAAAATATCATAAACATAAATATGAGGATGAATGATGAGTAAAGCCTAAGTTTGAGCCACAAATGATCATTCAAAGAAAAAGAGGAAGAAAGAGATGAAGGAGTTAGAATCTATAATAAATTATCAATGATGATTGAATCATGAACTTAGGTCAAAGTTGATGAAGACTCGTTAGAGGATTGATAAAATCAAAGCCTTCTAACAACAAGCTTCAAAGGTTTTGAACCATAGCCCAATAATCAACCATAATTGGAGCTTCAAACATAAGTTTGGGCCACTAATGATCATTCAAAGGGAATGAAGAAAGAGATGAGGTAAGATAGAGGGGAGTGTCAAAATGGAACCATAAACTCAAAACAAAGCAAGAAATGGATTCAATCATCATCAACATCATTCATCAATTTTGGTGGATTTGGTTTTTCAACCTATTAACACTTAAGATTCAATGAGGTTGAGGAAATTGACTCAAGGCATGACCAAATATCAAAAAGTTAGAACCAATCACAAAAATAAAATAAAATGTAATTAAAACAATTAAAAACTAATTTTTAAATGGTTAATTAATTGGAAGTCTTGACAAAACACCAAATAAAAACTCCAAAAAATTACCAGAGATCAAACATAAATCAAGAAGTATTGACAAATTTTTTTATAATTTTTGGAAGTCAGAAACTAATTAAAAAAATATAAAACTAGGTGAAATAAACCAAAAATCTCAAAAATTAGCAACGTCAGAAATAAAAATTAAGCAAGGTTACCATAAGTTTTCAAACTATCATTGGATCATTCCATAATTTTTCCATGATTTAAAAAGTATTAAAAGTATTTTTAAACAAATTAAAATAAAGAAAATAAACCAAAAATGATTTTTAAAAAAATAGAAAACTTCAAAATAAAAATCTGAAAAAATATTCATAAAGTCGGAAATAATTCAAATTATTTTTCTGTAATTTTTCATAATTTTTGGATAAAAAATAAAGGAGTTATAAAATTTTAAAGTTAAATGATTTTTAAAAAATAGAAAAAGGATTAAAATCAGAAAAATATAAGAGGAGTTGGATCTCTCTTCATTAATTGACGTGGCCATATGGATGGCTCAGAGACATGGATGTATGGTGGACATCAGTCAAAACGCGCACACCTTAGCCAGAAAAGTCAAGCCACTAAAATTAAAATAATTTGCGTTGTCTCATTGATTGAGCATGAAACATTGGTCATCTTGAACCTCCAGACACCTGCAACTAGGGCAAAGTTGAAATTATTTTCAAACTGTAAATTTATGCTTTCATAGTGGTACCATTATAGGCATCTATTCAAGATGATCATAACCATATGCTCGCGAAATATTTATATAAAGCATAACTTAGTCGATTTGGAAAAAACCAGAGATGTTTTCAACTGAAAAATAAAAAAATAAACCTATCAAATAGATCTATTAAAGCAAACCAATGATCCTATAAGCACCAGAGAACCATGAGTTACATCATGACAACAAGTTTAAATCAATTTGGTGGAGAATTCCACCTTAACGAAGCAAAGAAAAAAGGCTTGAAACTCTGACTTGGTGAACTTGATTTGAGGTGTGTTTCTTCTTGCTAAAGGTATGGTCAGCTTCAATGAAGTTCAATGAAGCTAACTGTGAGGAGCTTTTGAGTGTTTGCAGGGTGGAATGAAGAAAATGGAATTCAAGCTCAATAGTTCAAACGGGATCTTGGCATGTCTCAATTGGCTATCAAAAGCTTATCGAAATGAGTGGAATATGATCCTTATTTATAGGTGAGGTGAATGGCAAGCTCAAGCATGTGAGATGATGAGAAATTGATGGAATTCATGTGAGCCCGATTCATGGAAAAAGTGTTACTTCACATGATCAAAAATCAAGCTAAACACGTGTTTTGATTATCAAAATATCTTTTGGATTGTTACTAAACATGATTAGGCACAAAATAAAACCTTAAACTGGCTTGTAATTTGAATTAGCAATGTTCAAAATTCTGACCATGGGCAAAAACTCAGTTTCAAATGGCCATATTCAATCCATGGGGAAACTTGCTCAGGAGGCTTTATGGCATGATTCTTTTTGGGATGGATAGATTTTCTCACATGCTTTTCAATGCGCCAAGAAAGTTTACATTTGGACATTTGAGCATAATTTTATGCCATTTTGAAATCAGAAAAAACTCACTGAATTTATACTTAGAAAAATTTCTAAGTATAGAATCTCAAAGTGACCTATAATGTTTTGCAAAGTTACATGGCTTTCCACTCAATATTAGCTCTTAATATTTGAAGATGAAATGAAGTAGACTCCTTAAAGAGAATATTGGAATTGAAATCACTCAAAAATAATTAAAAAAAAATGAGAGAGTTATGGTCCTTGGAAGTTGTGATACGGTGGGAGAACTGACTTGAAGGTTTTGCATTTGATCGCAAATGTTGCGGTTAGCAAGAGTCGCCACCGACTTTTCTTTTATCCAAAAGGAAAGGTGAAAAAGCACAGGAAAGACCTTTGAGATTTATTTCTTGAGTTCGGGGGGTAGATTATGAAAAGGGAAGGTATTAGCACCCTTCTCATCCATGGTTTTTCATGGGCTCTTAGTTACTTGCTAGATCACTTGCTTTTGTTTGAAAATGTGCTTTTTGTGCTTTTCGAAAGTATTTTGAAAAGGTGTCATTGTTTTAGGCAAACTTTGTAATGATTCTCGTTCGTAAGAATGTATACAAAGTGTTTGATCTTTTGAAAACGTTTTCAAGTTTGAAAGATGTTTTTGAAAGTGTAGGTGTTTGTTTTTGAAAATAGCAAGGATGTTTTGTTTTGAAATTGAGCAAGTAATTAAGAACATTCTACCTACTCAAAAGTCTTTCATATTCATTTCATTTTTCCTTTGACATTGTTATCTTACCATTGATTTGGTAAGTAACCCTATCTTTGGATGTAAACGGGACGGGCGTGGGTCATCGGATAACCATGATTAGAAATGTTGCAAGGTATCGTAGCATTCTTTTTTAGGGACTAAAATCATTTAAAAGACAACATAGATAGTGTCTTCGAGGGACTATGATCTTATATTTTGCTTGTTTTTGCTAAGATACCTCACATGCATAATATGGTCATTTTGTAAGGAAACCAAGTGGATTTTACCCTAAGGGTGCTTGTGTGCAAGTGTATTGTTTTTCATGCTTGGTTTTGTCTTTGATTAGGGTTTTCTAATTGATTAGTTTTAGTCTTTCCATACAAACCCTACTTACTAGCATTTGTATATAAAATGATAAATTGCGGAATTTAAAATTACTACGCTATTACAATACTTGTGGGAGGGGGTGTACAAATTACAAATGGGGATTGTAAGAAAATAAAGCCTAATCATCTATTACAACCATATTGAATTTATACAAGGATTGAACAAGTAATGTACAAAATGAAAAGAAAATGGATATTTTTATTTGGATTTTTTAAGGAAAAGGGATTTTGATTTTATCCTAATTAACTAAAGGGGAAATAATTAATTAAAAGTAAAACCTAAATTTACTAGGAAAAGAAATTAAATAAAACCCTAATCTATTAATTGATTAAAAGGAAATTAAGTTTATAAGAAGAATATTTTGGTATTTTTTGTCTTCAAAATAAATTATAGTATTATAAAATATTTTTAGTCTTTTTAAATTTTAAAATAATATATTTAAATGGTGTAAAAGAAAATAACTAAAAACCTAGTTTTTTAATTAAATTTACAAAACAATTAGTGAAATAAATAAAGTATGATTAAATAAAATAATTTTTTGGTGTAAAAAAAATAAATAAATTATATTAAAATATAAATCTAATGTTTTATATATTTTTTTTTGATTTTTTAGCATTTAAAATAATTTAAGAAAATAAATAAATAAAAATGAGAAAAGAAAATAAAATGGGCCAGGGGCTGTGTAAGTGAAACAGGGGATGAGAAATGAAAAAAAAAACATGAAGCCCAAGGAAAGAGGCCCAGCGCTGCCAAAAAAAGAAAAATCAGAATGTGAAAAATATGAAAAATCCAAAAGGGCACCACTAGGGCTCGAACCCAGGTCCCTATAGTTACAGGCACGTGCTTCTACCACTGGGGTGGCTATACATCTGTTTATATAATCAAAACAACAAATATATGATAGTGAATAAGTCCATGGCCTGAACTTCATTTTCAACCTCACGCCCAGCCAGAGCCTCTGTATCTTATTCAAATCTCAACAAAAATGAAAATTGTAAACAAGAAACTTGTAGCAAATTTCCTCACGATTTCAGAAATGCAAAGCAATAAAATTAAAGATCAAATATAAGCTTGAATTTTAATGGCCCTAATCTGAACCTTGAAAATTTTAGAAACTTCAATCTTAAAATTCTCTAAGCTCAAGCAATATAAATGAAAACTATGGACATGGTTAGCTTTAGGGAAATGATATCTATATTTTTCATTTACAAATAAACCATTAATGATGCATGTATGAAAAGTTACAAAATCAAAAAACTTACCTTGCAAGAGGGTATCAGGTTTGGAGTTTGAGTAGCTTTCAGTGAGTTCCAATGATTGGATTAGCTTCCTCAAGTTCCCATGAAGCTAATGGGATGCTTAGCTTGAGCTGAAAGTGCCTGAGGAGTTCTGGAGAAGTCAAGGTGCAAGGTGCTGTTTTTGAAAATGGTGGATGATGATGGAGGTGTTACAGTGGTGTTGCAGGTGTTGGGATTGTTTGTGTATGTTGTTTAGAAGCTTTTGAAAGTAAAAGGCCAAGAAACGCACGAGCCAATTTGGAGATTGGATTCAAAACTCAGAAATGACCAGTTTTGAAGTGTTTTTGGTGATTCTATGTTCTTGGTGTTTTCAGGGCTTAAGTATGTGTGGGATCTGTGGAAAATGACTTGTGTATGTATAAGCAAAAGGTCTTGAGTGCTTTTGAAAGTCAGAAGTACAAGTTACAAGCTAATTGCTAGGTTGCTTAATTTTCAAGAAAAAGTGGAAAGCAAGTTTCAAGAGGAAGTACCAGCATGGGCTGGGTGATTGTAAGTGTCTAACAAATTTTTCTTGAGTTATAAGACATGTATGATCATAAGAGAACAAGTGCAAGGCTCAAGAACAAGGTTTGTACAAAAAGCTACTTTATCAAAATGGCATTGTGCACTTTCTTCCCAAAATGGATATAAAGCATGGCCTTGCATTTAATGCTTGAATTGAGACCTCTAACAGTTGTGCAAGCAATTAATTATGGAGTGCCTAACAATTTTGAGGCCTGTAAAGTAGAGGTTATGCAGCATAAGTTTGAATTTTGAATCTTGTTCATCACAAAATGACTTGTAATTCAAGTGTGAAAACCCTAACTTCATCTCTTAGATTCTCCCTACTCAAAAATGATCTCAAGGAGTTCTTGGACATTTTAGAAAGCTTGTAATGTGCTCTACACCCCATATTTGAATCAATTTTGAAAATTCCCCTTGGAACTATATGAAAAAGTGCCATGAAGTTGGATCAAAATCCTGACCAAATTAGGGAAAATTTCACTAAGTGTTTTGTTTCATGACCATGTATTCTTAATTATAACTTGAGATCCAATCACTTTTGGAAGGAGTTGTTTAAAGCAATGTTGTATATTTCATGGAGATATACAACTTTCATGTTGGAAGTTTCCTTTGAATCATCTTGCATCATGGTGAAAATTTTGCTCAAAGTTGTGGGAAAAAAAAAAAGAAATTTCCAACACTTAGAAAAAATTTTAAGTTTAGAAATTTTAACTTTTCAAAATGAAATCTTGAATTTTTGATTTCTTGATGAATAAGTTT
This sequence comes from Vicia faba, assembly GCA_948472305.1. Lineage (NCBI taxonomy): Eukaryota > Viridiplantae > Streptophyta > Magnoliopsida > Fabales > Fabaceae > Vicia > Vicia faba. The sequence continues at coordinate 479,230,037 of OX451740.1, forward strand.
CATATTTTGACATGCTTTGATGAATTGTGATCTTTGGAATTTGAATTTGACCAAAAAGTCAAAGTTTGACTTTTCAATATACAGTTGACTTTTGATCAATTGACTGAAAATTCATCTGTCAATCCTTTGGACTTGAGCAATGTTTTGAGCCATGTCATTAGTTCAAAATGATTCAATTGGACTCTTGAGATCATTCCTTAAACCAATTGATCATTTTCTAGGTCAAAAATCAGAAATTGCCCTTTCCCTGTAAAAACCCTAATTTTGACCATTTTGCCCTTTTGAAGATTTGATCAAATTTCTTGAGGAATTGTGGTCCAAACTTGATCAAATGATACATATGAGTTTAAAATGTTGATGTGGATCAAAAATTATGAAGTTTGACTGTAAATTGGCCACAGTTGACTTTTTCGCAATATAGTTGATTTTTAGGTGAACTGCTCAATTGACTGAGCAAAAATATGATTCAAGACTTGAAACTTGACATGGGTAATCTTGGGGGTCTATAATGATCTATGAAAGTAATATGGGGAATTGGAAGTTCAAATATCCTTGTGCAATCTCAAACCCTAATCAGTGCTTAAGGAGATGTCTTGAGCTGATCAACCCTAGTGCAGTCCTGAGTCAAAGGAGATTTTGTGAGTAAATTCTTGATAAATGAGAGGGAAAATTTTGGGGTACAACATCTACCCATGTTCAATCTTCTTAAGCCTTAAGAGTTAGATTGGCGAGTTTTGCCATTCGTGACTCGAAGGTGGAAGATGATTGGACATTAGAGTGCCCAAAAATTTGCACTCGGTGATGTGATGATTGATGGTATAGGGAATGGGCTTAAAGATTCCATTTGGGGGGATGATGGAAAGTTGTTAGATATGGGCTTGTAGATGCCACCCACAAATGATTGTTGAACCGTATCTGTAAGCTGAAACTGAATGAATATCAGAATGGCATCCGTGTCTAGAGCGTATCTGAACTGTATCTGAAGGTTGAATCTGAATGAGCATCAGGACAGCATCCATATTTGGAGCGTATCTGAACTGTATCTGAGAGCTGAATCTGAATGATTATCATAATGGCGTTCGTGTTTGGAGAGTATCTGAACTGTATCTGAGAAGCTGAATCTGAATAAGTATCAGGATGGCATCCGTATCTGGAGTGTATCTGAACTGTATCTGAGAGCTAAATCTGAATGAGTATCAGAATGGCATCTGTGTCTGGAGCATATATGAACTATATCTGAAAGATAAATCTGAATGAGTATCAGAATGGCATCTGTGTCTGGAGCGTATCTGAACTGTATCTGAGAAGCCTTTGCACATTGTTAATGGTAGCTGTTGTACCCCAAAATTTGCCCTCTTATTTCATCAATATTTTCTCATCACAAGACCCTTGGAGCTCAAGATCAAGTTAGGGTTTGCCTTGCTCAAGACTCCTCCTTGCACTGTTGACCCAGATTAGGGTTTGAGTTTGCACAAATATGTTTTGACTTAAAATGCCCAAAATGACTTTCATGCTTCATGTTGGACTCACAAGTTTATTCATACCAAGTTTCAAGCCTTGATTCCAATCTTTGCCCAGTCAATTGGACAGTTGACTAGAAATCAGCTATATTGGGGAAAAGGTCAAATGTGGTCAATTGACAGTCAAACCTCATGATTTTTGACCCACATCAACATTATGAACTCATATGAACCATTTGGTCAAGTTTGGATCACAATTCCACAAGAAATTTGATCATATCACCAAAAGGGCAAAATGGTCATTTTTTAGGGTTTTGACTGCACAAAGGCAATTTTTGACTGTTTGAACTAGCCAATGGCAAACCAAGCTCACATATGGACTCAAGGACTCAATGACATGGTCTTGACACATTCAACAAGTTCAAAAGATCCCAAATGCACAAGATTGACAGATGAATTTTCCAGTCAACTGATCAAGATTTGACTGTATACTGAAAAGTCAAACTTTGACTTTTTGGTAAAAATCAAGTGCCAAGATTCATTTTTCATCAAAACATGTCAAATTATGAAACTTGTTCATCAAGAAATCAAAAATTACAAATTAGGGTTTGAAATGAAGAAATTTCATAACTTAGAAATTTTCCAAGTTATGAAATTTCCTAATTTTTTCCTAACTTTGTCCCATTTTTCATCAAGATGTATTTGGATTCAAACAAAACTCAAAACATGAAAGTTGTAGTCCATTGCAAAATCTACAACTTTGATTCACAAAGTTTCCTCAAAAGAAGCTTGTAGCTCAAGTTATGATTTTTGGAATAAGGGTGCAAAACATTCTTAACTTAGAAATTTTTTGACCTATTTTAGGCAGGATTTTTGCCCAACTTCATGGCCACTTTTCACATGCTTCCACTTGGAATTTCAACTTGCATTACAAATATGGATTGTAGTACACATTCCAAGATTTCCAAATTGTCCAAGAACTCATCAAACACCCTTGTGTTTAGGGAGAATCGAATTTGTAAAGATGGGCAAAAGTCACTTTGTTCATAAGCCAATTACATGTTCATAACTTTGCATTTTCAAACTCAACTTGCACAAGCTAGATTACAGGCCTCTAATCCCATTCTCACTCAATAATTTAATGCACAACCTTTGTGTCCTAGCATTATCTTGTTCATTAAGTCATTACACAAAGGATTAGTCTTAAAATAGAAAAAGCATTTTAGCCATTTTTGAAAAGGTGCACTTTATGTCAAAACACAAATCAAAGTGGTACAAGCCAGATCTTTTGGGCACAAGATTATAGACATATCCCACTGATCAAGAACCAAAGATGCAGCATACTTGAGGGGCCTGTAGGAGCCTATAATCCAACTTGCATTTTGCTTGCTTAGATAAGAAGAAAACTTGCATTTTGTATGAGAACACACATTTCCTGCAAGCAAGAACTAAAACAAACTTTCTCCACACATTGCATACTTCATAACTGACCTAAGGCACGACCTAACCACCTTCAATACCTCCTCATTCATAGAAACACCATCCTACTGCAAAAAATAGAGTCCCTTCTGCAACTTGACTTCTATAAACCTTTCCACTCGTGCACTTTGGACAAAGAGAGTTCAAACATATTCCATAACATCCATACAAGCTATCTCAAGCCCTAGCTACAGACTGTAACACCTCTAACCAAGTTCACCATTTTCATTTTTTCAGTTGTACAGGTTGAGTTACATAGCTCGTTTCAGTTAGTTTCAAAGCAAGCTAGAGGTTGGAGAAGCATCCCTGAACTTCAAGCAAGCTGTACAAGTCCTCAAATTCCATTGAAAGTGCCTCCATTGTTGCACACGATTCAAGCTGAACAGGTAAAAGTTTGAACTTCTATCTCTCTATCCAAGCATATTTAGGCTTAGGTTTGTGAAGAAGTTATGTCCTACTCATGGCTCTGAAGCTACCTATATCCTCACTTTTCATTTATATTGTGTGTGTTAAGAGAATTTGGAACCTGAACATTAGGAAAAAGTTAGGTCAGGAATTGGGGGAGAAGAAATTCTCTCTCATTTCTGAGAGTTAGATCAAGTTCTTTATATGTATGAATTCGTGGTTTGATGCTCTACATTTTTGATGTTATAAGTTTTTGTTAAAAGTCAAAGAATCAAGAGATAGCAGATGGAGAAGGAAACACGTGTTTTTTGTTTGGAAAATTGCTGGAGGTTGAAGACAAAGTCCCTTGGGCTGGGCCTGATTCTTTTTTCTGTTTACACCACATTTTTCCACATACACCCCCTTGGCCCATTGTGTGATTTTTTAATCATTTTTTACTTTTTCTTTTTTATTCTGACTTGTTATTTTTTGTTAAAATATAAAAAAAACATTAAAAATATTTTTCACATTTTTTTATATATTTATTTGGCATTTATTTGTTTTGTTAGGCATATGTATGTAAATATATATATATATATATATATATATATATATATATATATATATATATATATATATATATATATATATATATATATATATATATATATATATATATATATATATATATATATATATATATATATATATATATATATATATATATATATATATATATATATATATATATATATATATATATATATATATATATATATATATATATATATATATATATATATATATATACCTTTTATTTAAACCCTAGAAAATAATACAAATACCTTTTATTTTCTGATTTTATTTTATTTTTACCTTTTGAAAATATTTTTTCTAAAAAATATACTTTTTTGTAAATAATTAACATTTTTTATTTTTGTACATATTTAATATATTTAGTAAATAATATAAATACTTATATATTTAGAATATTTAGGATAAAAATACAAAAAATAATACATTTTTATTTTTATTAATATTTGACCTCAAAAATCACTTTTTTACAATATACTTAATTTTTATTTATTTTTTGTATATAATTAATAAATATTGCATATAATAAATAATAAATACTTTTTATTTAGCAAATTAGGGTTTTGCCCTAAGCCATGAAAATACCCAAAAATTAACCTTTTTATTTTTGTTTATTTGTCACATAAAAAATACCTTTTTCATACATATAAAAATCATTTTTTGCATCTTGCATATTTATTGTATTTTATTTAATTATTGTACAATTCTAATACTTGTATATTCAATTTGGATGTAATATTTTAGATTTAAATTTCTTGCTAAATATCCCCATTTGAACATTTGTACCCCCCATCCCATAATTGTGTTGTAATAATTTAGGATTTTATTTTTCGCATTTAAAAGCTTTCTAAATATGCCATGATAGACTTAGGGTTTGTATGCGAAAATCAACCAAACAAATAGCTTGACTAAACAAAAGACAAACAAGCATGAAAATGGACAACACCAAGCACACTTGCACCCTTAGGGTTACTCCACTTGTTGCCTTCAATAATGGGCCATGTTGCATGTTGAGTGTTTTTGGCAAAACAAAACAATATCAAATGATCATAGTCCCTCGATGACGCTTTCGAAAGTTGCCTAAAAATGATCAAGTCCCTTAAAGAAAAAATTGCCAAAGACACTTGGCACCATTGCAATCATGGTCTAAACGATGACCCGTGCCCGTCCCGTTAACATCCCAACACAAGATTGTCCACCAAATACAATGGTGGAACAAAATTGTTAAAAGGGTTAAAACATAGGAAAGATCTTTGAGAAATTTAGGGTAGATAGCTCTTGGTTACTTGCCCAATCTTGCAAAACAATCCTTGCCATTTTTCAAAACACACTTCACAAACACAAACTTTCAAAACAACTTTCAAAACCTTGAAACATCTTTTCAAAAAGACAAACACCTTTTGTAAAACATTCGAGTAAAGAATTGTTACAAGGGTTGCCTAGACAAGGCATCTTTTTCAAAACATTTTTCAAACCCACACACAAAACACCATTTCAAACAATTGAAAATCAAGGCAAGCGATCTAAAGCAAGTAACTAAGAGCCCATGGATAACCATGGATAGAAAGGGTGCTAATACCTTCCCTTTCTATAATCTACTCCCCGAACCCAAGAAAACATCTCAAAGGTTTTTGCTGTGCTTTTTAACCTTTCCTTTAGGATAAAATAAAAAGTCGGTGGCGACTCTTGCTCAACCGAAACATTTGCGAAAACAAACGCAAAACCTCAAGTCAGTTCTCCCACCGTATCACAGTAGCTATTAATTAACGTTATCCTGAAAAGGGTAAAATGTTAGATAATATGCAATGTAATATTGTATGAAATGCATGGTGTAATAATATTGTGTTTTATGGATGTGATGTACGCGTATGTGAGCTAATCTGATGCACTGCTGTTGGATTGGGGAAAATAAATCCCCGACCGCTGCTGAGGATATGGAGTGTAAGTCCTCATGTTTTGAAGTGTTGATGAATTTCCACTCATAGAAACAAACTTTGTTGTAAGGGGAATGTCGTGTACTGCTTGTAAAATCCTGTTGGGGAATCTTGAGAAATTTGGCGACTTCTACCGGGGAGTGATAACTGGGAGTTTTGTTTCGCTGGGGATTAAACTGCACATTGTGGGGGATTTTATGGAAATAGCTTTAAAGAGATTTCCCTATTTCTTAAAGCCATCAGTGATTGTCTTTCAATTTTGTTCATTTGTAAATGGTAATTACGTTCAAATGCATATGTTCAAAAATAAATCATTGGACGTTTTTGTAAACAAAACATAAGAGTAAAGAAAAAACAGATAATTTTGCACTTTCAAAGGGATATATTTGTATTGACTTTGAGTTAGTATTTTTGTACAATGAGACAAACATTCTAGTAAGAGAATGCCGTCGTAAAAAATGAAAATTTGATACAAAGAAAAGATATCTATATGAAATAATCCCATGGGGTTCCCATTCTGCTATAGCCTTCGTGTCTCTGAGCATCTTATCTATTTGTCGCCTTGTCCGAAGTTGATTGAATTGGATTAGAACTGTCGAGTTTGCAGGTTGTCCGTAAGGTGATCCAATGGGACATAGTCATACGCTTTAATTCTCTAACTTTTGCCTGGACCTCCCTTTCGGGTTTTCAGTCCACCGGGATACCTTTTTTTGCCCAAGCCGCCCTTTCGGGTTTTCAGCTTGCTGGGTGTACAGATTTTTTTGTTTTATCCCTAATTTTTTGCCCGAACCTTTTTGGTTCGCCGGGATGCCCTTGTTTTTCCTAGGTGTGTCAACCTAGCAGGTCTCTTATGCGTAGTATCTTTTGACTATATTCGCGTTCACAGGGTGCGGCAGATCATCACCATCCATGGTGGTCAAGATCATTGCTCCACCAGAGAATATGCTTTTAATCACAAATGGTCCTTCGTATGTAGGAGTTCATTTTCCTCTGGGATCACCTTGCGGCAGTATGATGCGCTTGATCACCAAATCCCCGACTTGATACAATTGGCGTATGACCTTTTTGTTGAAAGCCTTGATCATCCGTTTTTGATACATTTGACCATGATAGACAGCAGTAAGCCTTTTCTCATCAATCAAATTCAGTTGGTCAAGTCGAGTCTGGATCCAATCGTCTTCGTTCAGACCTGCATCCTTCATGATTCTCAGAGAGGGGATCTGGACCTCAATAGGCAAGAAAGCTTCCATGCTATATACCAAAGAGTAGGGTGTTGCCCTGGTTGATGTGTGCGTTGTAGTATGATACCCGTGGAGAGCGAATGGTAGCATCGCACGCCAGTATTTGTACGTGACTGTCATTTTCTGTATGATCTTTTTGATGTTTTTATTTGCGGCTTCGACAGCACCATTCATCTTTGGTCGATAAGGGGAATAATTATGGTGTTGGATCTTGAATTGCTCACACAAGGCGGTGATTATAGTATTGTTTAGGTTCGTACCATTGTCTGTGATGATCCTCTCCAGGATACCATACCGACAGATGAGATTTTGTTTAATGAACTGGGCTACAACATTCTTGGTAATGGAAGCGAAAGAGGCTGCCTCAACCCACTTTGTAAAATAGTCAATTGCCACTAAGATGAAATGGTATCCATTATAGGTTGTTGGTTTGATTTCCCAAATTATATTGATTCCCCACATAGCAAAGGGCCAAGGATCCATCAAGACATTCAGAGGAACTAGAGGTACGTTCACCTTGTCAGCATAAATCTAACACTTGTGGCAGGTTCGAGAGCGTTGATAGCAATCTGCTTCCATGGTAGACCATTAATAACCTACCCGTAGGATTTTCTTTGCCATTGTATGCCCACGGGAATAGGTGCCAAAAGTGCCCTCATGTAGATCAACCATGATCTTTTCCGCTTCAACTTTGTCTATGCAACGGAGCAAAACAGAGTCATGGTTGCGTTTATAGAGAACGCCATTACTAAGGAATAATTTAGCATAGAATCTCCTTAAGAACTTCTTATCATTGACTGAAGCTTCTTCCGGATATTCTTGAGCCTTGAGATACCTCTTGACTTTGTGAAACCAAGGCTGGTCCACTACTTCTCCAGTATTAATCTCGTGACAGTGAGCTGGTTCATCCATTCGTTCAATGGTGATCTGGGGAGCCTCGTTATCCCATTTAAGTTTAAACATGGATAACATTGTGGCTAGTGCGTCTGCTAGCTGATTTTCTTCTTGCGGGAAATGCTCGAAGGTAATCTTCTCAAAATGTGGGATCAATGTCAGCACATGTTCTTTTTATGGGATGAGGTTAGGGTGTTTTGTGTCCCATTCCCCTTTGATCTGGCTAATGACCAAAGTTGAATCTCCGAATACATTTAAGGATTTGATCCCCAAATCTATGGCAGCCTTGAGACCAAAAATGCACGCTTCATATTCTGCCATGTTATTTGTACAGTTGAAGCAAAGTCTTGCAGTAAAGGGAGTATGACATCCTTCAGGGGATATGAGTACAACACTAATACCATTGTCGAGTGCGTTGGACGCTCCATCAATAACCAGGATCCATCGGGATCCTTGTTTAGGTTTGTCATGTGGTCTGAATTCTTCACGTTGTTTACCATCATGATGTCTTCATTTGGGAATTCGAACTTCATGGACTGGTAGTCTTCCACAGCTTGGTGAGCAAGGTGATCAGCTAGTACACTGCCCTTTATTTCTTTTTGGGTAGTATATTGGATGTCATTTCTGTCAGGATCATCTGCCATCTCGCTATCCTCCCAGAGAGGGCAGGTTTCTCGAAGATGTATTTTATTGGATCCATTTTAGATATCAATAAGGTAGTATGGGCCAACATATATTGTCTTAGCCAGCGAGCAGCCCATGCCAGAGCGCAGCAAATTTTCTCAAGTAGTGAATATCTTGTTTCACAGTCGGTAAACTTTTTGCTCAGGTAATAAATAGCATGCTCTTTTCGGCCAGACTCGTCATGCTTCCCCAGCACACACCCCATTGAATTTTCCAAAACAGTTAGATACATAATCAATGGTCTTCCCTCGAATGGTGGCATCAAAACAGGAGGCTCTTGTAAGTACTCTTTGATCTTGTCGAAGGCAGTTTGGCACTCATCATTCCATTTGACTACTTGATCTTTCTTCAGTAATTTGAAGATTGGTTCACAAGTAGCTTTCAAGTGAGAAATGAATCTGGCAATGTAGTTTAACCGTCCCAAGAATCCTCTGACTTCCTTCTCGGTACGAGGAGTAGGCATTTCTTGTATTCCTTTCACCTTGGCAGGATCTACTTCAATACCTTTACCACTGACGACAAAGCCTAGGAGTTTACCAGGCCTCACCCCAAATGTGCATTTATTCGGGTTCAACCTCAGCTTGTATTTCTTTAACCTCTCAAATAATTTCTGCAAATGACCAAGATGCTCTTCTTCTGTTTGAGATCTGGCTATCATGTCGTCCACATAGACCTCTATTTCTTGATGTATCATATCGTGAAATAGAGCTACCATGGCACGCTAGTAGGTTGCCCCAGCGTTCTTCAGCCCGAATGGCATAACCTTGTAGCAGAATGTGCCCCACTATGTGACAAAGGTTGTTTTCTCCATGTCCTCAGGCGCCATGTTGATTTGGTTGTAGCCTGAGAAACCGTCCATGAAGGAAAACACCTTATGTTGTGTCATATTATCAACTAGAATATCAATGTGGGGAAGTGGGAAATCATCCTTAGGGCTTGCCCTATTCAAATCTCTGTAGTCCACGCACATTCTTACCTTGCCGTCCTTTTTGGGCACGGGAACAACATTTGCGACCCATTGCGGATAGGAGGTGACGGCTAAGAATTTGGCGTTTAATTGTTTCATGACTTCCGCTTTGATCTTCTCTGACATGTCTGGTCGCATGCGACGGACCTTTTATTTTACCGGTGGGCAGTCTTCTTTTGTTGGTAGACGATGTACCACGATATCTGCATCCAGTCCTAGCATGTCTTCGTACGACCAGGCAAAGACCTCAACATAATTATGTAGCAACTAAATCATACGCTCTTTGACACTGGGTTCCAAATTGGCACCCACCTTGACCTCTCTTTTGTCTTCTTCGGTACCTAGGTTAATTGTGTCCACTGGTTCTTCGTGGGGATGTATGGTCATCTCTTCTTGTTGTAATAACCTGTCTAGTTCCCCTGGCACTTCACAGTCTTCCTAACCTTTGTCTTCGGCTTGGTAGATTAGATTTTCAGAGTCACAAAACACCATAGCAGAATCGTTACCCATGGGATCCCGAATGGATGTAGATCTGCAATTTGAATGTGAGTGTGTGTAAGAGTATAGCTATCTTTGAAAGAAATGAAAATGTAAAAAGAAAAACAATGAGCACAAAGTTTGTATGCAAAAATGTCCATGATTCATTGATGTCATATGGAAATTAGATAATAACCCTTACAAATGGACCATTGTGCCTCGAGTAAGACACAAGGTTTTAAGAGTCTGAATTGTTTAATATTACAAATTCGATAAAATTTAAAGACAAATTACTGTTGTATAAAAGTGATCGGGACAAAGTCTCTAGCTTCCCAGTTGCTGAGCCCTCCATTGACAGTTGGGAAAATCCAATCCTCCAGGTTATAGCTGTCTTCATCATCCTCTACAGCGTTGACTTCGCGGTTGCTGATCTTTAAGGGTGGTCCTCCGGCACGAGCACGACGTACAACTTTATGGGCTCCTGAAGTGAAACCCAAACCAAATTTGTCAGATTTGTATGGGATATCTGGGAGTTGACCCCAAATAGTGCACCCACCCTCTTCTATCACTTCCTTGGCATCTTTCAAAGACGACATCTTGAGCGGAGGCCTTGTAATCTTTAGGACTTGAGAAACAGCCTTGGTTACTATCATAGTTTGTGGGACTTCTTCAAAGTGCTGGAATGGAGTTTCAATAAATTCACCATCTAATTCCACATATCTGAAGGAATTTAGATGGCTGACCATATACTCTTCTTCTACATGAACGGTGATGATTTTCCCTTGAATTGGATATTTCAGCATTTGATGCAACGCAGAGGTGACAACACCAGCATTGTGAATCCACGGTCGGCCTAATAAGCAGGAATATGAAGGGCGAATATCCATTACATAAAAAGTTAAATCAAATGTTTGGGTTCCAACTTTTATGGGGATGTCCACTTCCCCATGCACCATCCTTTTTGAGCCGTCTAAGACCCTCACTACTATGTTGCTAGGTTTCAACGTCAATCCTTCATAGTCAAGCCTGTCAAGAGCCTTTTTAGGCAACATATTCAGAGACGAACCGATATCAACCAAAACATGAGCCAAAGTCGTGACCTTGCATTCGACTGAGACATGCAATGCCTCGTTATGCTTCCTCCCCCTTGGCGTTAAACCAGCATCTGAAAAACCTAAACCATTATCTGCAGTCAAGCTGGCTACGCAGTCTTGGAACTGGTCGGCAGATGTTTCTTGGGGTACATGGGCAGTTTTAATAAATTTTACCAAGGCCTTTGCATGAGCCTCAGAACATAACAATAAAGCCAGCATGGAAATTTTTGATGGAGTTTGCCCCAGTTGCTCGACTATGTTGTAGTCGCTTCTTTTTATAATCTTTAGAATTTCCTCCATCTCTTTTCGGGAGGTCTCAGGGATAGTTACTGATTGTGCCTTCGTCTAGATAAGCTCAACCAGAATACCTTTGCCTCGAGTCTCAGTTGACTTGGCAGTGGGAATGTCAGTAGGGGCGATAACAGGGACTGCAGCAGTTTTGTCAACAAGAGTACTAGCAAAGATGATTGTAGCACTAGGAATAGCCTTTGGAGGAGCAACAACAACAGGAATGATTACAGGTCCAGAAATAACTTTGGGAGGAGCAATTTCTGGAGAGAATACCCTTCTACTTCGGGTTATCTTGCTAGTCCCTGCGATGTTACTGACATCAGAGTCATCTTTCTCAGAACTTGAATCTTCAGCAGTTGGCCAATCTTGCTTGATATCGTGATAGTAGACATCACCTCCATAATTCCATGGGACGGTTTTGTCTGACGAATACGGGATTGGTCCAGGCATTGTAATTATCAACGGAGCTACTTTAGGAACTGATGTAATTCTAATGGGTCTTTTGGTGGAGACCCTGTAAGAATTGGTGGAAATGGTCACTATGGAAACATCATTATAAGAAACAATTGGAATAGAAGTCTTCTCGAACAAAATCTCCTTGTCATTTATTAGCCATTGAACGCCTGCTTTTAATAAAGGACAACTGGTTAGTGAGGATAAACAGAAATGACAGCTTTCATCACAGCTTGAGAATACATCGGCATTCAACAAGTTCTTTTTTATAGTCAGGAGTGGGGTCACAAGTTCATCAACCAAAGTAACAAACATATCTTCCTCCACAGCATTGACATCACGGTCGTGCTTGGGCATAGGGGCAGTGATGACATTGGGCATCTCTGGCGCGTCGAATTCAATCTCTTTGGCTTCAAGAAGGTCTTGTACCTTGTTTTTCAGAGCCCAACAGTTGTTAGTGTCATGGTCGGGACTCTCAGAATGGTATGTACAACGGGCATTAGGATGATAATGAGGAGAGGTTGTGTTAGGATTCTTTGGAGCTTCTTTCAAAGTCACTAGATTGGATCTTAACAAATGTGGCAATACTTGAGATAGTGTCATATTGATTCGGGTGAACTGTCTGACTGGTCTTTAAGTTCTTGGCTGGTTGCTTCTTTGTTGAGCAGGCGCAGGTTTAGGAATCATGACAGCCCCCACCATTGAACGGCGTTCAGCCCTATCTTGATTTCTCTGAGGATATACAACAACAACTTCTTTCTTTCCAATGAATGGTTTCTTTACAGCAGCAGAGGATGCATCTTTTTTAATCTTCCCATTCTTTATCCCGGCTTCCACTCTTTCTCCGGTCGATATCAATTCGGTAAAACCTACCGATGAACTCCCAATTAAGTGATTGAAGAAAGGATCGGACAATGTGCCCAAAAACATTTTACGAGCTCCCTTTTTGATAGGGGAGGCTGGACTCTTCCTGCTAAGTCCCTCCATTTTTGCGCGTAGTCTTTGAAGCCTTCACTTGAAACCATGGCCATACTCTGGAGTTGAGTACGGGTGGGAGAAAGATCTGTGTTGTATTGGTATTGTTTGTAAAAGGCAACGGCAAGATCTTCCCATTTATTAACATTGGCTCTTTCCAGCTGATAAAACCAATCAAGTTGAGTTCCAGACAGGCTGTCTTGAAAGAAGTGTACCCATAAATCTTTGTCAGCAGTGTGAGGCTATATTTTCCTCACATAGGACCGGAGATGCATTTTGGGACATGAAACTCCGTCGTATTTGGCGAACACCGGTGCCTTGAATTTTGGAGGAATGACAATCCCATATACTAACCCCAACTCCTCAAAGTCCAATCTAGGCACTTTTGGAATTTCCATTGTGCTTAATCGTTCTTCCAGATGCTTATACTTGTCGTCGGCTGGAGGATATTGTTCTTCAGAATAATCTTCTTCTTCCTCTTCCTCTTCTGAATCTGGCTGGACAACTGCTTCCTTGCCTTTCCCATCTTGATTGTCTTTCTCACCAGATGACGTTGCAAAGTCTAGGGTCCTTCTTGCTTGTCCTTGGAATCTTATTCCCATATTTATAACTCCGGTTATTTTCTTTTTCTCTTCAACCAGCAAAGTCTTCAGCTCTTCTTGTCATTTGGCTAGAGTTAAGAACATCTGTTGAAACTGAGCATTTTGTGCTTGGAGGTCTTTCACCGTCTGCTCGAGATCCATCTTACTGAAATAAACAGTAGAAAGATTAGGAGACTTGTTGCAAGAAACCTGCTTATGTTATGATGAATGGTAAATGCATATGCAATGATTTCAAGGATTTTAAAGATTCAAATTTGTTTTAGACAAAAAGGAAACACACGTTATATTAATAAATTAAAGTTTGAGTACATCAATGCCTCTTTGGACAAAACAATACAAAACTCTAAGATAAAAAGGTTGTACGTATCCTCTTTGTTGTGATGTAGGCATTCAAGCTCTGCTCCTCATGAAGTTGCTTAGTGAGTTCCAAAACCTTCTTATCACTAGCGTAAAATTGGGCCTCGAAAGTATCTCGCTCCCCTTTGAATTGTATCCAATCCCTTTGTAAGTCCTCAAGAGAGATGGGCATGTCAGGATGCAGGATAGTGTATGGAACATCTCCTTCCATAACACGCTCAATGATTACCGGGAGAATGGAAGGATAAGGCATCATAAGACTTTGAGCATGAGCTCGTACCCATTTGAGGTAAGGCTTAAGAGGGATGGAATTCTTATGCCCCAATGTCTTGCTATCTACCTTGTTTAACATCCTCCAAGCTCGGATGAATCTCTGGCGATGACCTTGATCGTTGTTCTCGTAGTCAAATACCAAACCTTGGATGAGCATCTCATGTGGGCCATCCCTTCGGGCATAACCAAACTGTCTTAAGGCTAAACAGGGGTTATAGGTGATACCTCCCCTAATGCTAAGTGAAGGGACATTAGGGAATTCTCCATAACGGTCGATAATAGTAACATTCTCTATAGATCGGGAACACCAATGAATGTCTGAATGTTTGAGTGTCATCAACCTTTGTGACCACCTTGAACCTTGCTCGTTCTTTAATACAGATCGGGGAAGATGCAAAATAAACCATCTTGCCAATAGAGGAGTACAACACATAAGGATACCTCTTTTCCTCACAGTGCGAGTGTGAAAAGAATGTAGGATGTCCCCTAGCAAAGTAGGCACCAGATTACGAGACATGAAGATTTTGACGGTGTTCACATCTATGAGTTGGTCAGGATTTGGAAACAAAACCATCCCATAGATGAGGAGAGCCACAATTTCCTCAAAAGCTTGCAAATCCAAAGAGTTCCAACAGTTTTGGGCTTTCTCAAACAAGAACTTTGCTAATAAATCCTTGACACCACTCCTTGTTTCCCAATTAGTTGTGATATCGGATGGTTGCAAGTGTAGAGCTTGAGCAATCTCTTCTGGCTTTAGATCTCTTTCCCTACCATTGAAAGGTAGTTGATTGAGAATGGGAATCCCTAAGAGTTGGGAGAATTCTTCCAAAGTTGGTACAAGTTGATAATCGGGAAATGTGAAGCAATGGTGTAAAGGATCAAAGAACTGAAAGAGCACCTTCATCATGTCTTCATCAATGTTGGAAGTAACCAATTTTAGTAGGCGACCATGTCTTTCGGTGAACAGAGAATTCTCATGAACCCTTGAAGCTAGCTCTTTGAGTTGAGGAGGAATCCTCGCGAGATTGACTTGAATGGTTTTCCTATGAATAGAATCCATGTCCTACAAAATAGAACAAAGATAAATCCCAAGATCCTTGAAATGGTTAGTGAATATGAGTATGATGTTATGATGTTCATAATGTTATGTACAAGTAAATATACACAAACAAAGCAAACAAGTCCTTAGGTTTAGGCTTGCATGGTGTCTTATAGGTAAGTACCCTCTTGAAGTTTAGTTGGCTCAAACCTGTCCTAGCAATAGTAATTGGGTTCTAAGGAGCTCAATATCACTGGTTTGTTTCCTTGGTCATTGTTTCAGCACAAGCCTCTTTAATCGCGACCAAAATATCCCAAAAAACCAAACCTCAATGAGTGTAGTATCGAGTATCTACCAACTTCGGACTGCACCAAAGTCGGTCATCTCACTACGTCCTAATGGCCAAGTTGGTCAAGTAAAGGTTCTAAAAGTTCATTAGTGCTTCATGACATCACTCAGCGGCCCTGTATTCTCCTTGATTAAGTCAAGGGCTACTGGTACCCACAAATATGTCTCACTAACATAGCTATTGCTTAGACCATGTCGGTATACCCCGCACAGTTTCCACAATGTATTGCTACTTACCTATAAGGTATCCCAAATCCAGGTAGAGGATTCAAACCCAAACAAAGAACCATAATGTAAATCATACGATTCAAACAATGAAATCAAGTAAATGTGATCTAGCCCTAAGGTAACCCCACTTTTATAATATTCCCCAGCAGAGTCACCAGCTCTGTGATACGGTGGGAGAACTGACTTGAAGGTTTTGCGTTTGATCACAAATGTTGGGGTTATCAAGAGTCGCCACCGAATTTTCTTTCATCCAAAAGGAAAGGTGAAAAAGCACATGAAAGACCTTTGAGATTTATTTCTTGAGTTCGGGGGGTAGATTTTGAAAAGGGAAGGTATTAGCACCCTTCTCATCCATGGTTTTCCATGGGCTCTTAGTTACTTGCTAGATCACTTGATTTTGTTTGAAAATGTGCTTTGTGTGGTTTTCGAAAGTATTTTGAAAAGGTGCCATTGTTTTAGGCAAACTTTGTAATGATTCTCGTTCGTAAGAATGTATACAAAGTGTTTGATCTTTTGAAAATGTTTTCAAGTTTGAAAGATGTTTTTGAAAGTGTAGGTGTTTGTTTTTGAAAATAGCAAGGATGTTTTGTTTTGAAATTGAGCAAGTAATTAGGAACATTCTACCTACTCAAAATTCTTTCATATTCATTTCCTTTTTCCTTTGACATTGTTATCTTACCAATGATTTGGTAAGTAACCCTATCTTTGGATGTAAACGGAACTGACGTGGGTCATCGGATAACCATGATTAGCAATGTTGCAAGATATCTTTGCATTCTTTTTTAGGGACTAAGATCATTTGAAAGGCAACATAGATAGCGCCATCGAGGGACTATGATCTTATATTTTGCTTGTTTTTGCTAAGATACCTCACATGCATAATATGGTCATTTTGTAAAGCAACCAAGTGGATTTTACCCTAAGGGTGCTTGTGTGCAAGTGTATTGTTTTTCATGCTTGGTTTTGTCTTTGATTAGAGTTTTCTAATTGATTGGTTTTAGTCTTTCCATACAAACCCTAATTACTAGCATTTGTATATAAAGCGATAAATTGCTGAATTTAAAATTACTACGCTATTACAATACTTGTGGGAGGGGGTGTACAGATTACAAATGGGGATTGTAAGAAAATAAAGCCTAATTATCTATTACAACGATATTGAATTTATACAAGGATTGAACAAGTAATGTACAAAATGAATAAATATACAAGAACGTAATTGTGAAGAAAATGGATATTTTTGTTTTGATTTTTTAAGGAAAAGGGGTTTTGATTTTATCCTAATTAACTAAAGGGAAAATAATTAATTAAAAGTAAAACTTAAATTTACTAGTAAAAGAAATTAAATAAAACCCTAATCTATTAATTGATTAAAAGGAAATTAAGTTTTAAGAAGAATATTTTTGGTATTTTT
Organism: Vicia faba; assembly: GCA_948472305.1. Classification (NCBI taxonomy): domain Eukaryota; kingdom Viridiplantae; phylum Streptophyta; class Magnoliopsida; order Fabales; family Fabaceae; genus Vicia; species Vicia faba. Next base: position 479,247,225 of record OX451740.1, read on the forward strand.
TGTCTTAAAAATAAATTATAGTATTATAAAATATTTTTATTCTTTTTACATTTTAAAATAATATATTTAAATGGTGTAAAAGAAAATAACTAAAAACCTAATTTTTTTAATTAAATTTACAAAACAATTAGTGAAATAAATAAAGTATGATTAAATAAAACAATTTATTAGTGTAAAATAAATAAATAAATTATATTAAAATATAAATCTAATGTTTTTATATTTTTTTCTGATTTTTTAGCATTAGATAAAATAATTTAAGAAAATAAATAAAAATGAGAAAAGAAAATAAAATGGGCCAGGGGCTGTGTAAGTGAAACAGGGGGTGAGAAATGAAAAAAAACATGAAGCCCAAGGAAAGAGGCCCAGCGCTGCCAAAAAAAGAAAAGTCAGAGTGTGAAAAATATGAAAAATCCAAAAGGGTGCCATTGGGGCTCGAACCCAGGTCCCTATAGTCACAGGCGCACGCTTCTGCCACTGGGGTGGCTATACATCCATTTATATAATCAAAACAAAAAATATATGATAGTGAACAAGTCTATAGCCTGAACTTCATCTTCAACCTCACGCCCAGCCAGAGCCTCTGTATCTTATTCAAATCTCAACAAAAATGAAAACTTTAAACAGGAAACTTGTAGCAAATTTCCTCACGATTTCAGAAATTCAAAGCAATAAAATTATAGATCAAAGATAAGCTTGAATTTTAATGGCCCTAATCTGAACCCTAAAAATTTCCGAAACTTCAATCTTAAAATTCTCTAAGCTCAAGAAATATAAATGAAAACTATGGACATGCTTAGCTTTAGGGCAATGATATCTACATTTTTCATTCACAAATAAACCATTAATGATGTATGTATGAAAAGTTCCAAAGTCAGAAAACTTACCTTGCAAGAGGATATCGGGTTTGGAGTTTGAGTAGCTTTCAGTGAGTTCTAATGATTGGATTAGCTTTCTCAAGTTCTCAAGAAGCTAATGGGATGCTTAGCTTAAGCTGAAAGTTCCTGAGGAGTTATGGAGAAGTCAAGGTGCAAGATGTTGTTTTTGAAAATGGTGGATGATGATGGAGGTGTTACAGTGGTGCTGCAGGTGTTGGGATTGTTTGTGTATGTTTTTTAGAAGCTTTTGAAAGTAAAAGGCCAAGAAACGCACGAGCCAATTTGGAGATTGGATTCAAAACCTAGAAATGACAAGTTTTGAAGTGTTTTTGGTGATTCTGTGTTCTTGGTGTTTTCAGGGCTTAAGCATGCGTGGGATCTGTGGCAAATGACTTGTGTATGTATAAGCAAAAGGTCTTGAGTGCTTTTGAAAGTCAGAAGTACAAGTTACAAGCTAATTGCTAGGTTACTTGATTTTCAAGACAAAGTGGAAAAAAAGTTTCAAGAGGAAGTACCAGCATGGGCTGGGTGATTGTAAGTGTATAACAAGTTTCTCCTGATTTATAAGACATGTATGATCAGAAGAGAACAAGTGCAAGGCTCAAGAACAAGTTTTGTACAAAAAGCTACTTTATCAAAATGGCATTGTGCACTTTCTTCCCAAAATGGATATAAAGCATGGCCTTGCATTGAATGTTTGAATTGAGACCTCTAACAGTTGTGCAAGCAATTAATTATGGAGTTCCTAACAAGTTTGAGGCCTGAAAAGTAGAGGTTATGCAGCATAAGTTTGAATTTTGAATCTTGTTCATCACAAAATGACTTGTAACTCAAGTGTTAAAACCCTAACTTCATCTCTTCGATTCTCCTTACTCAAAAATGATCTCAAGGAGTTCTTTGAAATTTTGGAAAGCTTGTGATGTGCTCTAAAACCCATATTTTAATCACTTTTGAAAATTCACCTTGTAACTATATCAAAAAGTGCCATGAAGTTGGATTAAAATCCTGACCAAATTAGGGCCAAATTTCACTAAGTGTTTTGTTTCATGACCATGTGTTCTTAAAATTATAACTTGAGATCCAAGCACTTTTGGAAGGAGTTGTGTAAAGAAATGTTGTAGATTTCATGGAGATCTACAAATTTCATGTTGGAAGTTTCTTTTGAATCATCTTGCATCATGGTGAAAATTTTGCTCAAAGTTGTGAAAAAATAAGAAATTTCCAACACTTAGAAAAATTTCTAAGTTTAGAAATTTTAACTTTTCAAAATGAAATCTTGAATTTTTTATTTCTTGATGAATAAGTTTCATATTTTGACATGCTTTGATGAATTGTGATCTTTGACATTTGAATTTGACCAAAAAGTCAAAGTTTGAATTTTCAGTATACAGTTGACTTTTGATCAGTTGACTGAAAATTCATCTGTCAATCCATTGGACTTGAGCAATGCTTTGAGCCATGTCATTAGGTAAAATGGATGCAATTGGACTCTTGAGATCATGCCTTAAACCAATTGATCATTTTCTAGGTCAAAAATCATAAATTGCCCTTTCCCAATCAAAACCCTAATTTTGACCATTTTGCCCTTTTGAAGATTTGATCAAATTTCTGGAGGAATTATGGTCCAAACTTGATCAAATGATACATATGAGTTTAAAATGTTGATGTGGATAAAAAATTATGAAGTTTGAATATAAATTGACCACATTTGACTTTTTCCCAATACAGCTGATTTTTAGGTCAATTGCTCAATTGACTGAGCAAAAATATGATCCAAGACTTGAAACTTGACATGGGTAATCTTGGGGGTACATAATTATATAGGAAATTAATATGGGTCATTGGAAGTTCAAATATCGTTGTGCAATCTCAAACCCTAATCAGTGCTTAAGGAGATGTCTTGAGCTGATCAACCCTAGTGCAGTCCTGAGCCAAAGGAGATTTTGTGAGTAAATTCTTGATAAATGAGAGGGAAAATTTTGGGGTACAACAGAAGTTGATAAAAATTTCTTGAAAAACTCATAGATGACCTATAATGTTTTCTTTAATTCCATAACTTTCCAAACATTTTTAGATCTTGAACTTTGAATCAAAGTTACAGTAGACATCCTTAATATTTTTGTAGGAAAATAATGATCTCAAGGATATGAAAATTGACCAAGTTATGATCTTTTGAAGTGAAGTCAAATATTTCAATGGTTTTCTCAAAGGACTTGTAATCTTTTCAAAAAATTTATGCTTTTCCTTGCACAATTGGATATTATAATGTGAAGAGAAGTTATTTTAAATGATGATGAGATTCCATAGCAAAAAGAACCACTTAAAAATATTTAAAATTGAGAGGGTTATGCACTTGTGGCTATAGAATCAAGGACTTGCTAAATTAGGTCAAACCACTTGGATCAACTTTGAATCTTTTGAACTTTTCTTGCAAATTAAGGCATGATGAATCACATGAGAATTTGAAATGATGTTATCTTGAAGCATAATTGATGAGAAGACTCATTTCTTGATGAAACTTGTTGGAGAAGGCATGGAAATAAACACATGAACCTGTGAAGTTTCTTGATGAATCCAACCAATAACTTTGAGACAAATTTGACCAAATGAAGTTGAGAGAGTTCTCAAACCATAGAACTTTGATACTAGAACCATAGACCTGAAGTTCAAGCTTTTAAAGTCCAATGAATAGCCAGTTGACTGAGGGTCGATCTTCACAACCCTATCTTAGGAGGTGAGATAGATGCACTTGGATCCTTACCTACAATGTACAAAGCATGAAAGGAAACGCATACATCTTTTTGGATTTTAGTTAAAGGTTAGTAACCACGAAACACACATATACAAAATACACAATTTAAGGTGCTTGGTGATCCCTCAAGGGAAAACTTAAATAATAAGAGAGAGAGTAGAAGAGATAACCAACCCATGTGTGTGATCTTAATGTATTGTGATAATGTGAAATAATGGTGGATCTTGGGGGGAAAATTTGGGGTATAACAAGTACCTAGATCCTTCATATCAAACTCCTGTCTAAGTTCATCATTTACCCTTAATAGTTCTTCGACATTATTGCTGGTTGTGAGTATATCTTCCATATAAAGCAACAAAATCATAAGTGAACTTCTAGGTTGAAATCTGAAGTAAACACAATGGTTGAACTAACTTCAATTGAAACCAATATGTGCCATGAACCTATCAAACCTCCTATTCTATTGCCTAGGAGATTGCTTTAGGCCATATAATGAATTATTCAGTTTAGACACATAATCTTCCTTGCCATTTTCTTCATACCCTTTAGGTTGCTTCATAAGGATTGTTTCATCTAGATCAACATCAAGAAAACAATCTTCACATCCATCTGTTCTAGTTCTAGGTCAAAATTTACCACCATAGCAACAAACATTTGAGTGGACCAGTGCTCCATAATAAGATATAACACATCATTGAATTAGACTCCTTTTTTTTAGTGAAACCCCTAACAACCAATCTTGCCTTGTATCTCTTCGACACCACTCCTTCGATTTATTCCTTCACCTTGAAGATCCACTTACAACTGATTAATCTGGCTCCGATGGGTTTCTTAATCAACTCCCAAGTGTTGTTATCATTAAGAGACTTCATCTTATCATCCATGGCTCTAAGCCATTAAGTCTTGTCTTGAATCCTTATAAGTTCCTTATAGTCTTTAGGTTCTTCATTCAGAACCTAACTTGCAAAGATTAAGGCATAAGCTATGAGATCTACATAACCAAGTCTCTGAGGTGGTTTGACGATTCTCCTGGTTCTGTCTCTAGCTAACAAATACTCCAAATTAGCCTCCTCATTGATTTCAGCACCTTGTGTTTCTTCTTTGAATTCATCTGGGTATTGAATTTCAGCATCAACATGCTCCACCTCAATAGGAAACTCCTCATATTCCAACTCATATTCAAAGATCTTCGTACTTCAATCAACGTTATCATTTTTCTTGAAATCTATCTCAACTTCATTGAAAACTACATCTTGACTTGTGATATTCCTCCTATTACTTGGCTCTATGCACCATAACCTATAAGCTTTGACTCCTTCAAGGCATACAAGGAACATATATCTCATAGCTCTAGGTTCAACATTGTCTTGCCTAATGTGAGAATGTGATATACATCCAAATACTCTAAGTTTGTTCAATGTCTGATGGATGACCTGATCAAACTTCTTCAGGTGTCTTTATCCCTAAAGCGGTCGAAGGACACATATATATCAAGTAAGTTGCAGTCATGACTGCCTTAGCCCAAAAAACCGTTTTTAACCCCACACTAACCAACATGCACCTCACTCTTTCTATAATGGTTCGATTAAACCTTTCAGCTAAACCATTTTGTTGGGGAGTACCTATAGTTGTTTTGTGTCTTGCAATACCAGACACAACATGATAGTTCTCGAAAGATTCATTAAAAATTTCAAGACCATTGTCAGTCCTTAACCTTTTGACTTTCCTGGTTTTCGACCAGAGTCTTTCAACTTTTAAAATTCTCAAAAGTTTCATCCTTAGCTTTCTGAGTGAATACCAATAAACTTTCGTGAGTAATTATCAATTATGCATATAAAATATTTTGCACCTGAGTGTGAGGGATTCCTTGCAGGCCTCCAAAGATCAACATGGATATAGTCAAGGGATGCATATATTCTTTGTTTACCTTTGTTAAACTCCACCCTACACAATTTACCAAGTACACGAGGTTCACAAAACTCCAATTTTTTTACCTTGTCACCACCTAGAAAATTTTTCTTTCCCAATTCGACCAGGCCATTTTCACTGACATGGCCAAGTCTCATGTGCCATAACTCAGTCTTTGACACAGGTTTTGTCGATGCTACATTTGTTGAACCACTTACAACCTTAGCCTCAAGGGTTTACAGACCTTGCCTCTTGATGCCTTTCAAGACTTTCTTCGACCCCTTCATTATCCTTAGTATACCTTGCTCTCCTTTGAAAATATATCCTTTCTTGTCGAATTCACCAAGAGAAATCAAATTTCTCTTAAGATTAGATACATACCTTACACTAGTCAACAACTTTATTGACTCGTCATGAATATTTAATCTGACAGATCCAATTCCTGTAATTTTGCATGCTTTTTTGTTTCCCAACAAAACTTATCCACCATCTTGATCACATAATTTCTCGAATACATATTTGTTTGGAGTCATGTGCCAAGTGCAACCTGAATCCATAATCCATTCCTTTCTAGAATTTTCGCAAGAAACCACTAGTATATCAAATGATTCATAATCATCTTGAACAATGGTTGCACTGCCATTGTCTTTGTCATTGCCATAACTCTTAAACCTGTCAGGACACACTTTTCTGGTATGACCTTCCTTCTTAAATTGGCAACACATAATATCAAGAGCATCACCACCATGATACTTCTGTGGACTTTTACTTTTCTTCTCAAATTTACCATTCTTCTTTGAGAATTTTCCTTTTACGGATAATCCTTCACCAACAAATGATGACTTATGCTCCTTTATTTTGTTCAAATCCTTCGAGTACAAGGATGATTGAACTTTTTCAAAGGTCATGGACTCTTTTCCATACAAGACAACTTCTTTTAAGTGAGAATGAGACCTTGTTAAAACAACAACAACACTTGATCTTCATCACTGGTGGTAACCTCAATATCTCTAAATCGAGAATCAGCATATTAAACATATCTAGTTATTCATCCAAGACTTTGTCTTCACTCATCTTGAATGAATACAAATCTTTAGCCATGTAGAGATTATTGACCAATGAATTGTTCATGTACAAACCTTCGAGTTTATTCCACACACCAGTTACAGTTTTCTCCTTTGAAACATGTCAGAGAACCTTATCACCAAGGCTCAATATGATAGCACTGTGGGATTTCTCTATCATTGTCATCTTCTCCTTTTCCGTTAGGGCATCATCCATCTTTTTCGATCATTCAACGCTTCTAAAAAACATGTTGAACAAGAAGATGTTGCATCATCAAGCATCCTAGACTGAAATCATTCATTCCAGTGAATTTATGAATCTCATACTTTGTTGATGATATCTTCTCCTCCATGCTCACTGCACTAATTTATTGTGAATAATTCCCAAAAAATAGAGTATGGTTGATTTCTTTATCAACAAGAATACCACAAAGTGAGAAAAGAGAGAAGAGAGAAAGAAAGAAAATTTAAAGTGGTATAAAACCTTGGATTCTTGATTCAATTACACATTAGGGGACAATGTTTACAATTGAATCTCAACCACACCAATTTCTCCTTCTTATCAGGATTCTAAAGAAAATTAGGACCAGTATGCTATTTATAATAAAACTAAACCATAACTTTCAACTAACATACTAAACAATTGGGCTAACATACTGGCCCAATTAAACATGCTAACAACCTAACATATTTCGACAGGTACACTAGCTCTTCGACTTTGACAATGTTTACTACAACATTAGCTTATAACCCATAAGCTACATGTGAAATGCTAAATAGATGGAGAAAACATAATACAACTCAAATGTGAACGAATTATAAACACACAAATATTTAAACAATGAGCAAATTACAAATACGCGAATAGTCAATACACATACACGTAAAATGATAAAAACATCCAAACAAAGAAAAATGATACCATACGATAATGTGACTGAATTTGATAGGATTTATTATGAATTTACCAAGAGTGGTATTTTATCTTGAGTAAGTCATTCTTCCTTAGGAAGTAATTATTTTTGTTGGGGGATAAATCATTAAAAGCTCTTTATTTATCTTTGGGGGATTAGAATAAGTCTCAATTTGGTTCGTGAGATCCTCCTGTTAGGTCTGTGATTTTATGGTTGGCAATAATTTTGGTAAAACAAAGAGTTGGAAACAAATTTATCAAAACATGTTTCATTGGGAAAAACATGTATTACATTCTAATGTTAAGCAAGATGTTATAACATCTTAACCAGTTGGTACAGTAGAGTTTGTTGGTACTTATTTGACAGATATTCTATCAGATGTTGTAACATGTTACAACAGAACATCATGATAGTACGGTTGGATAATATCCTTGAAGATTTGATGGAAAAATATGATATTCTAGAGGTTTCTAGATCTCATAACAAGCGCAGGCAGTCAAGGATTTTTAGGAACAATTGCATATTTTATTTGTTTCATAAAAAGGATCTTTGAGACTTTTTAGGAAATATTTGAAAGATTTATTTTTTGTTTCTATTTTTATGGAGAAGATTATGTAGGGATTTAGAGCTGGAGATTGGATTTGATTGAAGAGTCCAAGCTCAACTGCAAAAGTCTATATAAGGAGACATCTAAGACCTAGTTTTTAAGTAGCATAGTTTTATTGTAAAACCTTGTGAAAAATAAGGGTTTAAGGTTTGAGAGTTCCTTAGTTTCTCCGTGTGTTTTTTGTACATACTCATGTATCTTTTGATGCATTTGAGTTGATTGATTGTTACTTATTTATCAAGTTATTGTTCTCCCCTAAGCTTTTAAGCAAAGAGTTGAGCATTGTTCTTAGTGAAGCTTTTAAACAAACTAAGTATTTTTTGTATTGGAAGTGTAATCTTCTTTTTGGTTTCTTGAGACATTCCATGGGATTGGGATTGTTTTATATCATTGCGGTGATTGGGAATAAGAGGGGTTCTCATATCTAGAAGGTTCCTAGGTAGAAATTGTATTGGGTAGGGATTAAGTGAGAAGTGTAAACTGAGATTGTTTAGCTTCCAATTGATACTACTGATAGTGGATTTCCTTCCTAGCTTGGTAGCCCCCAAAGTAGGTGAGTTGCACCGAACCAGGTTAACAATTGATTATGTTCCTTAAGTTTTTGCAATTTACTTTTCTGCATAATCTTTTTTGTTTTTAGCAAGTATGCTTTTCAGTCAGCAGATATTATAACATTTGTAGTGATATTGTGTGTTGTTGAGATATCAGTCTTGACTTCGGTTATTCCAAGTTCCAGAATTTCAATTGGTATCAAGAGTAGGCACCCTGTTTTGTTTAATGGGTGATGTTGTACCCCAAAATTTGCCCTCGCATTTTTCCACAAGAAATCTCAGCTTCAGGCGTTTCCTGATTTTTTTCAAACTGGCTCAAGAATCGGTCAAACAGACTTTTTCGTCAGTCAGGACACAATTAGGGTTTTACTAATTTTCAGGGCTCCGGAATGTCTCACACAGTTGGCTTAGGGTTTTGGTTGACTTTGACTCAATTTTGATCAGGTGGACGTTCTTTGGCAGTTAATCAGGAATTAAGGTTTTATGGGCATATTCTCAGAAAGATTAAAATTCCACAGCACTTTGCAAGTTATTCCAAGATTCGGGTTGAATTCGCATTGTTTTGATTTAAACAGTAAAAAAGGGGGAGTTGGTTTGAATTCACCAGTCAAAAGAAATACGCAGTTTGGATTTACAGTGTTTGTTGAAAATCAGTGAAAAGAGAATGCGCCTGATCAGTGTTTTGATTAACTGTTGATTTGCTTTGGAGATACCAGGTTTAATTGATCAATGTGCTAAAGCATTGTTTATTTTAATTATTTATTATTCTAAATTAAATGATTGAAATTTATTTTTCAATTATTTTTATTCAAAGAGTTTTAAATAATAAATAAACAATAAAGAGAAAACAGAATTAAATTGGATAATGGAAACTTTTATTTATTCTTAAATTAACTGTACAATTATTGTTTATAATTTAATTACAAACAATGGTTTTACATTGATTTAAATTTAAATAAAAATAAAAACTATCCTATTCTTTTTCTAATTCTTCATTCTTCACTTTGTTCCTCTCCATCCAAATATTCATCTGCAAAAGAAAAGGAGAAAAGTCAAATAACAGTTAAATTGAAAAGACAGATAAAAGAAAGTCATCATTAAGGGCCACTGATTGGGATCAGTTAACCCTCTCTGCAAATCACGGGACTTCTCCCGGTTCACAAAGAGGGAAGAATTTGTATGCAAAGTGTCAAAATGCATAAGTTCAAAATGTCAAACTGCACAGTTCAAACCCAACTAAAAATCCAAATTCCAACTTTCTATCAAAATCCAAAAAGTACAGTTTACTGTCAAAATGCCAAAAAGTCCACCCAAGCTGTCAAAGAAAAGAGGATTTGGGCAAAGATATCAAAAGGAGAAAAGTACAAAAGCTGTCAAAAGAAAAGATAAAATATGCAGAGGAAATTTGTTAAACAAGCAAGACACTTTCTTTTCATCATTTCCCAACAAATGGCCACTTTCAGAATTAAAAGTACAGAAAAGAAACATATTTTAACATCTTCAACTGTACTGAGAGAAGAAAAGAGAGAAAAGTAAGCAGTTTTTTAGGCTTTAGGCAGGAAGACAGAAGGACAAAAACAAAACACAGTGGATAAGGCATAGATGAAAAAGAGATACAAAAAGAGCAAAACACAGTAAGAGAGAGTTCAAGAGAAACCAATACAAAACTGAGATATAAAACTGCTAAGCGTTGAACCTGCTGTCCAGAACCTTAAGCAAAAAACTACTGCATAAACAAAAACCTGCATATGCCAAGCCTGCCTGAAGCAAGCCTGAAGCTTCACCTGTCAAACACCTTAAACCAATAAACCATTACCTACTGTCAAATTCAACCCTGCAAAAAGCATTAGTCAAGCCTGAAGCAGCATATCTGCTAAGGCCATAAGCCTCATAACCAGTCCAACCAACCAAAAGCATCAAGCCTAAACACTTACCATTCAATGCCAAAGCCTCATACTACCAAAAAGCCTCACTAAAACTGAAAACCTGTGAACATCACAAGCTCAAGCTCACCTCAGCATCATATGGCCTAAACATAAATAGCAGAAAACCAGATAATACCACCATGCCTGTCAATAACTAAAAACCTCCAGCCAAACACATAACCCTCAAACCTACTAAGCCTCAGAGGAACCCTCATCATAGGCCAATACACGAAGCATCAAATATACACGAAGAGGCAACCTTAACAAGCAGGCAAAATGTCTCAATAATAGCACAGTCAGAAACAAGCAGCAAGCCCTCAGAACATTCATCATCGGGCAATAAAAGGAGCATATTCAAGGCAACTGGAAGAGAAGAAGAAAGTCAGGGAAGCATCCAAAGGCATCATAAACAAGCATACAGTGGCAAAAAGGAGAAGAAGAAAAGAAGACGCGTATAGAGTTTTCAGTTCAATCATCATGAAACCCTAGGCAAAAGAGGTAATACAGAAATACCAGGGAGTTCAAAGCGTAAACATCAGCACCCTCCGCTCGTCAAGCCTCCTAAGGACCTCCATCCTCCTCCTTCCCCTCTCCAGTAAAAGTAAGGCCTTTTCTTTCTTTCATCTCACGTACCTCCAATAAAAATCAATAATAAACAGCATAAGAAATCTAATCAAGCTATTAAATCAAGAGGAAGACAGTAACCCATAGCATGTAAAAGAAATCAAAACCTAAAATGCGAAATCGAAGAGAAAAGGGTTACCCTCTTGTGCGCTTCCCTGCTTCAAGGAAGAGGGGAGAGGAGTTGAAGGTCGCTGGTGGCTGAGGCAAAAGGCTCACGATGGGCATTCAAGAACGATTGGAGAAGACAAAGAGAAGGACGAACGAACGAACGCCGCCGCTGTCTCAAAACCTAAGCGCATGACCAACTGAAGACAAAAAATCCCAAACCCTAAAAATGTTTTGAGTCCAAACATGGGCCTTGCCCGTCTCTGCATGCCTAAGCCCAAATCATTGCTCCAATTCACACACCCCTCTTTGAGCCCATTTCTAACCTATTTCAAGCCTTTTATTTATCATCATACATAAATTAACATAGATCATTTTCTTTTATACTTAAAAACTTTTTAATACAATATATTCTTTTTCTAACTTAATATATTTTAATAAAAATACACTCTTGTTAATGTACATAATTAATTGAAAATATATCTTTTCTTTAAGCATATAATTAAAACATTTTTCTATATACCTAATTTAGTTAATTTTAAAACACTTTTGAATATATATTAAACACATATACATAAAAAATACATTTTTATTGCACCATATAATAAATATTGAAATTACTTGTCATTTAATTTGTTTATAGTAAATATTGAAAATACTTTTCATTTAATTTGTACATAGTAAATAACAATACATTTTTACACGATTTAAATTCCTAACATTTAATGAGGATATTCTTTTGTACATATTAAACACAAACTACAAAGATACATTTTTATACACAATATAATTAAATTGAAAACATTTTCGTTTCATTAAAACATTCTTTTCATACATATCAAAATACAAGATTACTAGACCAATTAATTAAATAGACGTTTAATTTTTCTTTAGGTCAAAACAAATACCCTAATACACATTAATTTCACCTTGTCGCATTTGTAAATAATCACATACTTACACAATACATCTCATACTTACACAATACAAATACACAATATATTGCTCCTATACACATTTGTTTATCTTATGCATTGATATTCATTATTTACATTTGATCGCAAATTCGATTTGGTTGTAACTTATTGGATACTATAAGTCTCATCCCCATTTGTGAATATTGTACCCCCACTCCCGGATACTATTTTGTAATAGCGTAGACTTTACATTTTCGCAATTTACCGCTTTCAATTATACCATGGTTAGACCTAGGGTTTGCATGTACATAAAATCAAACACTAGATAACCTAACACAAGACAAATACATGAAATCAATACACAATCACACTTGCACCCTCTAGGGTAATCCCACATGTTGCCTTCCAAAATGGGCCATGCTTGCACGTCGAGTATCTTTGGCAAAACAAAATCAAAATGATCATAAGTCCCTCAAAATGTTGCCTAAACGGAATGATCATAGTCCCTTCAAAGCAAATTACCAAAGACACTTGGCACCATTGCATTCATGGTCCATACGATGACCCGCGCCCGTCCCGAATAAACTTCCTAAACGCAAGATTGTCCATCAAATTCAATGGTGGAACAAAATTGTTAAAAAGGGGTTAAAACATAACAAAAACCTTTGAGTACAATAGGGTAGACAAAACTCTTAGTTACTTGAGATCAACTTGCAAAAACACTTGCCTTCTTTTCAAAAAAAACACAATCCACAACACTTTCAAACAAACTCTCAAAAACATTTGAAACATCTTTTCGAAAAGATACACACTTTTGTAAAACACTCAAACACGAGTCAAATACATTGGTCGCCTAAGACAAGGCATCTCTTCAAAAACATTTTCAAAAACACACACACATACATACCATTTTCAAGCAATCAAAAATCAAGGCAAGTGATCTAAAAAACCAAGTAACTAAGAGCCCATGGATAACCATGGATGAAGAGGGTGCTAATACCTTCCCTTTTCATAATCTACCCCCCGAACCCACGAAATATCTCAAAAGGTTTTTTGCTGTGCTTTTTTAACCTTTCCTTTAGGATAAAATAAAAAGTCGATGGCGACTCTTGCTCAACCGCACAAGTGTGAATACGAACGCAAAACCACAGTCAATTCTCCCACCGTATCACAGAACTGGCGACTCTGCTGGGGATTTATTTAAAAGTGGGGTTACCTTAGGGTTTAGATCACTTTTACTTTCAATTGATTGCTTTGTTTGCTTTTACATTTGTGGGCTTTTGTATCGGAGTTTCATAGATCCTAACCCGGATCTGGGGATACCTTCTTAGAAAGTAGCAACAAGGTTGTGAGGGAACTGTGCGGGGTATACCGACATGGTTGAAACAGTCTGCTACGTTGATGTGGCACTTTGGTGTGTACCGGTAACCCTTGAGTTCAGTCAAGGAGAGTACGGGGCCGCCGCATGGTGTCGTGAAGCATCAACTGACCTTAGGAACCTTAATTGAACAATCTTGCCCTCTTTAGGGTAGTGAGATAACTGACTTTGGTGCAGTCCGAGGTTGGTTGATACTCGATACTACACCCAATTGAGGGTTGCTTTCCTGGAATATTTTGGTCTCCAGTTCAGTGGTTAAATCGAAACGATGAACAGTGAAAGCAATCTAGTGATATTGGGACCCTTAGAACCCGGTTACTTCTAATAGGACAGGTTGAGCCAACTAACTTCAAGAGGGTAGTACCTGAACCTCATGCAAGCCTAAACCTAAGGTCTTGTTTGCTTGGTGTGAATATGTTTGTCTGTATATACACTCACTTGCTTTTTGCATACATGTACATAACATCATGACATCACACCATAGCATTTTCAATAACCACTTCAAGGATCTCGAGGGTTCTGTTGATGCAGGGTTACGTTGAACCAGACATCTATCAAGGGGCAAGAGGTTTCTCCTCTAACCAATACAATCAAAGTTCAAGAACAACAACTTGAATCAGTGGCTATGACCCACTTGACATGGTGAGCTCGATTCTCGCGGAAAGACATCCACCGATACAAAGTTCTCCAGTCAAAGATCAAGTGCAACAGCTTGAATCAGTGGCTATGACCCGCTCGACATGGTGAGTTTGATTCTCGTGGAAGGACGTCCACCGGTGCAGAGATCTCCAATCCAAGAGCAAAGTTCAACCTCTAACATTTTCTTGTGTTTACCCCAAGAAATCCTTGAAAGCATGCATCCACATATCATGCATTGCATTTTGACAGTCTTTCCTTTTTCAGGTTTATTTACTCTCCTGCTGTTTATTTCAGCAAGAGATGGCTTTAGAAAGGTCTGTCAAAGACATCCAAGACCAGACTGCTCAGCTGCAGGAGATGTTCATAAACTTGTCTCTGGAACAAGAAGAGATGAAAGCTCTCCTCACAAGGGGCTTGGAGAATTCCACCAACGCCAGGAGTGATCAGCTTGCGGAGCTGCAGTTTGATCTGACAACCTTGAGGACCCAAATGATGGGACTATTGGTGGGCCAGATGGCTCTCATCCAAGATCTATCTCAAAGACAAGAGGAACTCAGAGTTCTTGTCCGCCAACTGCTTCCAAATAACCAACTGGGGAAAACATCTAAAGTTGAAGAGCAAGTCACCGCTCAGCCTCCATCCGCTCAAGAAGACAAAGGGAAAGCTCCCTTGCTTGCTTCAGGGTCACGAGCCCATCAACGACCTCGCCAGCGTCAACGGGGCAATTGGCGTAAGCAAGAAACGTCGGGAAGACAGTTCACGGAGACTGAAATACCATCATTCTTTATACTGAAGCGCCTGATGGAGGTCAACTTGCTTACCTTAAAGGACCCTCCTCAAAAGCCCAATATCTCCTCTCCTCACTATCATCCCGACGCATTCTGTGTTTACCACTCCTACAGCCCGGGACACGACACCAACGACTGTTGGGCCTTGAAGAACAAGATTCAAGATCTGATCGACATTGGGGTGCTGGAATTCATGCCAGACGGCGAGATGAAAATCTTCCGTTAAAGAGTTCTCCGCTTGAAGTGACGAAGCTCAAGCTGAAAGACTTTTGCTTCTTTTTGAATTTTCAAAGTTGTAATTTCTTTTGATGTCAAACGATTATCTGTTGATGTTAAACTCTGTTTTCATTAATGTATTGCATATGTTTGTCTTGAATTCATCCATTCGTTTCACTACTCTTATGCTTTTCTTTATGATATTTGACTCTTGATAAAAAGCTGTAAGCCTTTAGAGGGAGGATGACGAAACAATACCACGATCTTATACAGTATGCTTTTGAACAGACCTTGTTGATGATGTACAGGCATTTCTTTCAAATCCCAAACACTGGAGTTATAAGGAAGTTAATCCCTAGTCAACCCCTTCGAGCCAAAGAAGTAGGAGTTTTCTGTTCTGAAACAATCAAAACCTTTGATATAAACCTGGGGCAGGGCAGTATCTCAGTTAGTTCAAAAGAAAATGCGCATTGAAGTCGCAAACTCTCAGTTCGTAATACAACGAACGATGTCAAAAAAAAAAGAGGAGAAAGCATTCCTTTGAAATCAAAAGACAAGGGTGGTTCCCTATCACATAGACAGTCAATCTCTCAAAAGAGAAAAGCCCGCCAAGCCAAAACCTATAAAGGAGGCTTAAGAAAGCTGGGGCATCCCGCTGACAGTAATCCCGGAAAACGGTAACAGTCAGGCAAAAGTTAGGGATAACAAATCAAAATCAAAATAGTGAGGTCATTACAAAATCCTCAACAACATGAAAAAGGAGATAATGACTGTCTCCCCCAAATTCAACTGGTGAACCATCGTCCAAAAGTCGTTCCAAACTCAAAACAGAGTGTGACGCACAATTAACTGAGCTTAGGGTTGAAGAACATCACGAAGAGTGGGTGGGTACAAATATACTTTGAGCCTTTATCCTTTGTTTCTTAAACCGTGAACCAAGCCACGTTACAACCCTTCAAAAGTCCTAATTGAAGCATGGGTTAGTTCGAAAGCATACTGTTACAAAAGGTATCCTGACTCCTATAAGGCTTTACTCTAAATCTTGTGTTGACTTGTCTTACGAAAAGTTTTCTGCTAAAAACGCATTTTTTCAAAATGAAAAAAAAAAACTTCGAGACAAACATAAACTTTGTATTGCTTGAATATCACTGTCTGCATTTGGATTTTTGTTTGACAGCGAAGAATTTCATACCACGAATGTTCGGAGGAACGAAAGCTCTCTCAGTAAGTAAAAATCACTTCAAGAGGATAACACTTCCATCAAATCTCCTATCAGCAAGAGGCATGACATGTCACAATTCAATTAACCTGGGGCAGTCCAGTCAAGGTCCAACAGGTCTTTCAAAGTTCAGTTAACCTGGGGCAGTCCAGTCAAAGATTTCAAGAAATCTCTCAATATGCAGAGTAATCTGATTCAAGACTCCTTCTCCACCACTTGGGGCATCCGAATGTCAAAAGTGTTCAACAAATCAACTATTACAATTCCAGACTCAATTCCTGTATCTAGCCAGGGCACGTATGAAGAGTTCTAAGATTCGATTCCTGTATCCAGCCAGGGCACATCTATCAACTACAACATTTCCAGATTCGATTCCTGTATCCAGCCAGGGCATATCTGTTGATGACTGTTTTCCAGACTCGATTCCTGTATCCAGCCAGGGCACGTCTGAAGAATTCCAGATCAACACCTGCAACAAGCCAGGAAAACATCTGTGGACGACCGATTGTAGACCAACACCTGTAACAAGCCAGGAAATTATCTACATCACCACTTGGGGCATTTGAATGTCAAAAGTGTTCAAAAACCCGATGCAGTTTTACACTGACTCACCGTCAGGAAATCCTACACAGATCTCCTCAAAACAGGAAGACCCCAGTAGTTTGGCATACAACCCAAGCTTCTGATTCTCCCAACAGTGGTCCCAAGACCTCTCATTTTCAACAATTGAAGACTCTTGCCCTTCACAGCAGCAGCCAAGGATTTATTTTCCCCGGCAGCAATCAAGATTCTTTTATCTTTCAGCCGTCCAGGATTCATCTATCCTCAGCAAGATAACTCATCAGCTTACACGCGCATTCATCACATTCATGTCATAAACATTGATGTCACATACATTGCATCATGCATCATAACATTGCATACAACTAACCCTTTACCTTTTCAGGTAAGATCAGTCGGCAGACAAAGATCATCTTCCAAGTATACTCAGATGTGACCCGGACACGGCGACCTTCTGATACTTATTCCAGATTCATCCAAATGCAGCTTTACACAAGCTCATCATCAGGAAACCCTACACCGTTTCCTCTTCAAGACGTCTGAAAACAGTTTATGGATTCTTCCCAACAACGGATGTTAATCTATCAACTTGTTCAGATGCAACCTTTAAAAATAGTTTACCGATACGTCCCAACAACGGATGTTGCTCTATTGCTTACTCAACTTCAAGACTTCTGAAGACAGTTTACGGATTCTTCCTAACAACGGATGTTAATCTACCAACTTGTTCAGACTCTTCTCAACTTTTGAAAATAGTTTACGGACGCGTCCCAACAACGGATGCCGCTCTATTGCTTATTCAATCTCAACTCCTGAAAATAGTTTACGGATTCTCCGAAACGTGGATGTCAATCTATTGCTTGCTCAGACCCCCGATTCAGAGATGTTCCAAAATATGGGTGGCTTTCTGATACTTGTCCACTCACCATTAACATACAGTTCAACATAACCAGATGGCATCTTTAAGCCCATCCTCCTACCAGCAGTCACCAGGTGGCATCTTTAAGCCCATCACCAAATGGCATCTTTAAGCCCATTATCAGATGGCATCTCTAAGCCCATCCCCCGACAAGATTCTATCGCACCAGATGGCATCTTTAAGCCTGTCTCCAAATGGCATCTGTAAGCCCATTCACCTCTACCATCACATCGTTGAGTGCAAATTTTCTGGGTACTTTAGTGTCCAATCTTCTTTTACCTTCAAGTCGCGAAAGGCAAGTTTGCCAATCTAACTCTTCAGGTCCAAGAAGATTGAACAGGGGCAACTGTTGTACCCCAAAATTTGCCCTCGCATTTTTCCACAAGAAATCTCAGCTTCAGGCGTTTCCTGATTTTTTTCAAACTGGCTCAAGAATCGGTCAAACAGACTTTTTCGTCAGTCAGGACACAATTAGGGTTTTACTAATTTTCAGGGCTCCGGAATGTCTCACACAGTTGGCTTAGGGTTTTGGTTGACTTTGACTCAATTTTGATCAGGTGGACGTTCTTTGGCATTTAATCAGGAATTAAGGTTTTATGGGCATATTCTCAGAAAGATTAAAATTCCACAGCACTTTGCAAGTTATTCCAAGATTCGGGTTGAATTCGCATTGTTTTGATTTAATCAGTAAAAAAGGGGGAGTTGGTTTGAATTCACCAGTCAAAAGAAATACGCAGTTTGGATTTACAGTGTTTGTTGAAAATCAGTGAAAAGAGAATGCGCTTGATCAGTGTTTTGATTAACTGTTGATTTGCTTTGGAGATACCAGGTTTAATTGATCAATGTGCTAAAGCATTGTTTATTTTAATTATTTATTATTCTAAATTAAATGATTGAAATTTATTTTTCAATTATTTTTATTCAAAGAGTTTTAAATAATAAATAAACAATAAAGAGAAAACAGAATTAAATTGGATAATGGAAACTTTTATTTATTCTTAAACTAACTGTACAATTATTGTTTATAATTTAATTACAAACAATGGTTTTACATTGATTTAAATTTAAATAAAAAGAAAAATTATCCTATTCTTTTTCTAATTCTTCATTCTTCACTTTGTTCCTCTCCATCCAAATATTCATCTGCAAAAGAAAAGGAGAAAAGTCAAATAACAGTTAAATTGAAAAGACAGATAAAAGAAAGTCATCATTAAGGGCCACTGATTGGGATCAGTTAACCCTCTCTGCAAATCACGGGACTTCTCCCGGTTCACAAAGAGGGAAGAATTTTTATGCAAAATGTCAAAATGCATAAGTTCAAAATGTCAAACTGCACAGTTCAAACCCAACTAAAAATCCAAATTCCAACTTTCTATCAAAATCCAAAAAGTACAGTTTACTGTCAAAATGCCAAAAAGTCCACCCAAGCTGTCAAAGAAAAGAGGATTTGGGCAAAGATATCAAAAGGAGAAAAGTACAAAAGCTGTCAAAAGAAAAGATAAAATATGAAGAGGAAATTTGTTAAACAAGCAAGACACTTTCTTTTCATCATTTCCCAACAAATGGCCACTTTCAGAATTAAAAGTACAGAAAAGAAACATATTTTAACATCTTCAACTGTACTGAGAGAAGAAAAGAGAGAAAAGTAAGCAGTTTTTTAGGCTTTAGGCAGGAAGACAGAAGGACAAAAACAAAACACAGTGGATAAGGCATAGATGGAAAAGAGATACAAAAATAGCAAAACACAGTAAGAGAGAGTTCAAGAGAAACCAATACAAAACTGAGATATAAAACTGCTAAGCGTTGAACCTGCTGTCCTGAACCTTAAGCAAAAAACTACTGCATAAACAAAAACCTGCATATGCCAAGCCTGCCTGAAGCAAGCCTGAAGCTTCACCTGTCAAACACCTTAAACCAATAAACCATTACCTACTGTCAAATTCAACCCTGCAAAAAGCATTAGTCAAGCCTGAAGCAGCATATCTGCTAAGGCCATAAGCCTCATAACCAGTCCAACCAACCAAAAGCATCAAGCCTAAACACTTACCATTCAATGCCAAAGCCTCATACTACCAAAAAGCCTCACGAAAACTGAAAACCTGTGAACATCACAAGCTCAAGCTCACCTCAGCATCATATGGCCTAAACATAAATAGCAGAAAACCAGATAATACCACCATGCCTGTCAATAACTAAAAACCTCCAGCCAAACACATAACCCTCAAACCTACTAAGCCTCAGAGGAACCCTCATCATAGGCCAATACACGAAGCATCAAATATACACGAAGAGGCAACCTTAACAAGCAGGCAAAATGTCTCAATAATAGCACAGTCAGAAACAAGCAGCAAGCCCTCAGAACATTCATCATCGGGCAATAAAAGGAGCATATTCAAGGCAACTGGAAGAGAAGAAGAAAGTCAGGGAAGCATCCAAAGGCATCATAAACAAGCATACAGTGGCAAAAAGGAGAAGAAGAAAAGAAGACGCGTATAGAGTTTTCAGTTCAATCATCATGAAACCCTAGGCAAAAGAGGTAATACAGAAATACCAGGGAGTTCAAAGCGTAAACATCAGCACCCTCCGCTCGTCAAGCCTCCTAAGGACCTTCATCCTCCTCCTTCCCCTCTCCAGTAAAAGTAAGGCCTTTTCTTTCTTTCATCTCACGTACCTCCAATAAAAATCAATAATAAACAGCATAAGAAATCTAATCAAGCTATTAAATCAAGAGGAAGACAGTAACCCATAGCATGTAAAAGAAATCAAAACCTAAAATGCGAAATCGAAGAGAAAAGGGTTACCCTCTTGTGCGCTTCCCTGCTTCAAGGAAGAGGGGAGAGGAGTTGAAGGTCGCTGGTGGCTGAGGCAAAAGGCTCACGCTGGGCATTCAAGAACGATTGGAGAAGACAAAGAGAAGGACGAACGAACGAACGCCGCCGCTGTCTCAAAACCTAAGCGCATGACCAACTGAAGACAAAAAATTCCAAACCCTAAAAATGTTTTGAGTCCAAACATGGGCCTTGCCCGTCTCGGCATGCCTAAGCCCAAATCATTGCTCCAATTCACACCCCCCTCTTTGAGCCCATTTCTAACCTATTTCAAGCCTTTTATTTATCATCATACATAAATTAACATAGATCATTTTCTTTTATACTTAAAAACTTTTTTAATACAATATATTCTTTTTCTAACTTAATATATTTTAATAAAAATACACTCTTGTTAATGTACATAATTAATTGAAAATATATCTTTTCTTTAAGCATATAATTAAAACATTTTTCTATATACCTAATTTAGTTAATTTTAAAACACTTTTGAATATATATTAAACACATATACATAAAAAATACATTTTTATTGCACCATATAATAAATATTGAAATTACTTGTCATTTAATTTGTTTATAGTAAATATTGAAAATACTTTTCATTTAATTTGTACATAGTAAATAACAATACATTTTTATACGATTTAAATTCCTAACATTTAATGAGGATATTCTTTTGTACATATTAAACACAAACTACAAAGATACATTTTTATACACAATATAATTAAATTGAAAACATTTTTGTTTCATTAAAACATTCTTTTCATACATATCAAAATACAAGATTACTAGACCAATTAATTAAATAGACGTTTAATTTTTCTTTAGGTCAAAACAAATACCCTAATACACATTAATTTCACCTTGTCGCATTTGTAAATAATCACATACTTACACAATATATCTCATACTTACACAATACAAATACACAATATATTGCT
Source organism: Vicia faba (assembly GCA_948472305.1). Lineage (NCBI taxonomy): Eukaryota > Viridiplantae > Streptophyta > Magnoliopsida > Fabales > Fabaceae > Vicia > Vicia faba. The sequence continues at coordinate 479,268,965 of OX451740.1, forward strand.
CCTATACACATTTGTTTATCTTATGCATTGATATTCATTATTTACATTTGATCGCAAATTCGATTTGGTTGTAACTTATTGGATACTATAAGTCTCATCCCCATTTGTGAATATTGTACCCCCACTCCCGGATACTATTTTGTAATAGCGTAGACTTTACATTTTTGCAATTTACCGCTTTCAATTATACCATGGTTAGACCTAGGGTTTGCATGTACATAAAATCAAACGCTAGATAACCTAACACAAGACAAATACATGAAATCAATACACAATCACACTTGCACCCTCTAGGGTAATCCCACATGTTGCCTTCCAAAATTGGCCATGCTTGCACGTCGAGTATCTTTGGCAAAACAAAATCAAAATGATCATAAGTCCCTCAAAATGTTGCCTAAACGGAATGATCATAGTCCCTTCAAAGCAAATTACCAAAGACACTTGGCACCATTGCATTCATGGTCCATACGATGACCCGCGCCCGTCCCGAATAAACTTCCTAAACGCAAGATTGTCCATCAAATTCAATGGTGGAACAAAATTGTTAAAAAGGGGTTAAAACATAACAAAAACCTTTGAGTACAATAGGGTAGACAAAACTCTTAGTTACTTGAGATCAACTTGCAAAAACACTTGCCTTCTTTTCAAAAAAAACACAATCCACAACACTTTCAAACAAACTCTCAAAAACATTTGAAACATCTTTTCGAAAAGATACACACTTTTGTAAAACACTCAAACACGAGTCAAATACATTGGTCGCCTAAGACAAGGCATCTCTTCAAAAACATTTTCAAAAACACACACACATACATACCATTTTCAAGCAATCAAAAATCAAGGCAAGTGATCTAAAAAACCAAGTAACTAAGAGCCCATGGATAACCATGGATGAAGAGGGTGCTAATACCTTCCCTTTTCATAATCTACCCCCCGAACCCACGAAATATCTCAAAAGGTTTTTTGTTGTGCTTTTTTAACCTTTCCTTTAGGATAAAATAAAAAGTCGGTGGCGACTCTTGCTCAACCGCACAAGTGCGAATACGAACGCAAAACCACAGTCAGTTCTCCCACCGTATCACAGGTGAGATCTAAGGATATACTTTTTGGCACTATGGAGAAAGGACGAGGATATAACAACAAACCACCTATGTTGGATGGTTCAAACTATGATTGGTGGAAGGTCAAAATGGTAGTTTTTCTGAAATCTATGGATAGCAAAGCTTGGAAGGCTATTTTAAAAGGATGGGAGCATCTACTTGTGAAGGAAAAAGATGGGAAAGAATCTATAAAACTTGAATAAGATTGGGATGAAAATGATGATATAGAAGCCAATAGAAATTCCAAGGCTTTAAATGCTCTATTCAATGGAGTAGAAAAAAATGTTTTCAGGTTGATTAATACATGTGTTGTAGCCAATGATGGTTGGGAAATTCTCAAGATAACTTATGAAGGTACCTCTAAAGTGAATTTCAAGACTTCAGCTTCTCACTACCAAATTTGAGAATTTGAAGATGAATGATGATTAGACAATTCAGGAATATCAGATGAAGATTCTTGAAATTGCTAGTGTATTAAGTGCCTTGGGAGAAAAGATGTCAGAATCTAAGCTGGTTAGAAAGATTCTTAGGTCCTTACCTAAGAGATTTGACATGAAGGTTACAACTATTGAAGAAGCCCAGGATATCAACAACATGAGAGTTTATGAGCTTATTGGGTCACTTCAAACATTTGAATTGGCTATTAGTGACAAGGCTGAGAAAAAGAACAAAAGCATATCTTTTGTATTTAATGCTGAAGATGATAAAGGTCAAGCTGAGTTGGACACTGATGATGATCTATATAATACTATTGTACTACTTGGGAAGCAATTCAATAGAGTATTGAAAATATTGGACAGAAGAAGGAGACCAAATGTCAAGAACATCTCATATGACATCAGTAACAATATTGATTCTCAGAAGAAAACAAGAACAGAAGAGAAGTTAAGTCAAAGAAGAGGCATTCAATGTTTTGAATGTGAAGGATATGGTTATATTAGACCCGAATGTCCCAACTTCCTCAAGAAACAGCAGAAAGGTTTCACTGCATCTTAGTATGATGATGATAAGTCATAAGATGAAGATAATTCTGAGACTTCCAAACTTGTGATGGCTCTATCTGGAAGATAGGGAGATGAAGTTGAAGCTTGTGATAAGAATGATATTTATGAAAACCTGGATGTGTTCTACAAGGAGACTTGTGACAGTTGTGATAAAAGCCTCAAGAAAGAGGAAGAACAAAGGAAGATCATTGCTAATTTGTAGAATGAGAGGAATCAACTCTTAAGTATTGTGTCTCATCTACAAAGTGAGGTAACACGCTTAAATTCCAAGCTTGATAACTTGACAGAATCCATAAATATAGTGAAAGAGGATGAAGATGTCAGAGTTCATTATCAATCTGATAATAAACTGAGAGAAGAATGTCAGAAGAAAAGTTACTTCCATCTGAAAGGAAGAAAAAGATCAACATGTCCAAACACATGTTACAACATCCTGGAAAATATGATGGATCTTCAAATCAACCTCAATCTACTTGGAGATGTCACTATTATGGTAAGTCTGGTCATATAAAGCCTTTTTGTTTCAAATTGTGTGGAGATCAAAAATCTTCAGTTTGTTCCAAGGCTAATAAAGTGAGAGAAAAGAGAAGTGTTGAAAATATGGATATTAACCTTATAGCTCATACTTCATTGAGAGACTTAACTAGTGAAGACTGGTACTTTGACAGTGGATGTTCTAGACATATGACAGGGGTCCAGAAGATGTTGGTGGATGTTAAACCTCATCCCACTGGTTCTATTAGATTTGGTGATGGGTTTAGAGGAGAAATCAAAGGAGTTGGTAAGTTGATGTGTGATAGTTGTCCCAATTTAGAAGATGTGTTGTTTGTGAAATGATTAACTGCTAATCTTATTAAAATTAGTCAATTATGTGACTAAGGTCTATTAGTCAACTTCTCAAAATCAGAATGTCTGGTCAAAGATGAAAAAGAAGTTGTTCTAATGAAGGGAATAAGGTCTGAAGATAACTGCTATTTGTGGGAATCTCAAATAATTGCTTACTCTTCCACACATTCAACAACCAATGAGGATGAAGTGAAGTTATGGCACCAAAAACTTTGATATCTTTATCTCAAAAGAATGAAGGAAGTCATATCTGAAGAAGCCATTAGAGATATGTCAGAGCTCAAGATTGAAGAAGGGAAAGTATGTGATGAGTGTGTAAGTAAGAAGCAAAGCATGATGTCACGCCCAATGTTGCAACATCAGACTACTTCTAAAGTGATGGAACTTCTTCATATCGATATAATAGGACCATTATAGATAGACAACCTAGGAGGAAAAATGTATGTCTTTATGGTTGTAGATGACTTTTCAGGATATACTTGGATGAACTTTCTTTGAGAAAAATTAGATGATTTTTAAGTCTTCAAAGATCTTTGTCATGATCGGGAGTTTAAGAATACAAAACTCTCTAAATTTTGTGATTCTGAAGGAATAAGCCATGAGTTCTCTTATTCTTGGAAAACTCATGGAGATGGAACTGTTGATCGAAAGACTAGCGTCATACAGGAATCATCTAGAGTTTTGCTTAGTGCTAAGCAATTGCCATTTGAGTTTTAGGCTGAAATTATGAATATTGCATGCTATATTCATAACAAAGTCACTTTGAGAGGAGGTATTACTACTACTACTACTCTCTATGAGGTATAGAAAGGAAGGAAACCTAAAGTTAAATACTTTCATATATTTGGAAGTAAATTCCATATTTTTATGGACAAAGATCAAGTGGACAAGAAGGATTCCATAAGGGATGAAGGAATATTTTTGGGCTACTTTTCAAGTAGAAGAGCTTATAGAGTTTTTAACTCTAGAACTAGAATGACAATGGAGTTGTTCTGGACTGGCCCGATAGCCTGTATGGGCCCAATATAAAGTCCTCCTTCGGTAAAGCGCACACGTCATTGTCCAGATCTCCCGCACCCTTCGTCAGGCACCATCGATTGTTTGCCCTATTAAACCGGTACTGGCCTTTGATGATCAACGAGTACCTCCCAATCTGGCCGACCTCAAGTCGCCCAGGCGACTAGGAATCGATCAGACTGCTGCCCATAACCCACCTCCTCCTCGGGATCAACGGCTACTTACGGACACACCTGCTCGGTATGACCAAGTCCTGGCAGTTACCTATTTTCACAAATCCACATATATAGGCCCAGAAATAGGAACCAATGGCAATGCGCCAGGGGCATTATATAAACCCTCACACATGTGAGGGACATGTATCAAATATTCACTATTCACTACTAAAACCCTAATACTTTGCTTGTGTCTCTCTGCTTCCACACTTACTTGATCATTTGAGTGCCTTGCAGGTACAACCCCCTTTTTCCTCCTTGACAATCCAGCCCGATAGAAGATCATCTTTCAGCCACCTTGCAGGTTCTGATCAACCGATAAGATCAGTGGCACCGTCTGTGGGAATCTATCTTCCCCGTTTTCTATTCTTTGAAGTCTAAAAACTAAATATCCTCTTCATTCAACAATCATGGATGACCGTGATGATCACCACCCGTCTAGAAAGGTTGCACTTTCCCCAGCACACAAGACTGATGGGAGTCAAGAACATCCTCACCTCAAGGATAACCTCGGCTTCTATGACGGTCGGATTGCATCCCCAGATTTCATTGACGCCCAACGCGACGATCATCAATTCTTGGATGAGCAGCGTCCCAAGATCCCCACCGAGGAACTACCGGAGGTCCTGCAACCAGTTCCTATTCCTCACAACACCAATCCGTCCATCACAACCTTGTTCGTTGCTATCAACCAGACAAACACCCTTATCCTATAGCAAAATAAAAAGATAGGGGCCTGGGAGAAGAAGCAATCAAACTCTCCTCCTCAGAGACCCTGACGACGAGGTTCCCCCAGCATATATGCACCTAGGCGTGGCCATCCACTAAGAAAGGAGAGACACGACATTTCTTTCTTCAAGAAACGCAACCGCACACCTCCCATGAAAGACCAAGACTCTTCATCATCCAAGAAGAAGAGGGAGACCGCCAAGTTTACTGCGATCGATCACCACCACCCAAGCCAAGACAACAACTGAGGAGTCCTTCCCCCCGATGAGACCACGATGCCCGTTGGGGAAGAAATTATCACTCCCCTTCTCCATATCCCATAGAAAGCGAAGATGACGAGTCCCGAAGGCCACTATCAAGAGACATTACAGAGGCCCAACTCCCAATCATCTTGGAGAAGCCACCTTGTTGTACCCCAAAATTTGCCCTCGCATTTTTCCACAAGAAATCACATCTTCAGGCTTTTCCCGATTTTTCAGACTTGGCTCAAGAATTGGTCAAACAGACTTTTCTCGTCAGTCAGACAAAATTAGGGTTTTCATTGATTTTCATGGCTTTGGAACAATTCAAACAGTTTGTTTAGGGTTTGGTTGATTTTGGCTCAACTTCGATCAGGCGAACGCTTCTTTGGCATTTGATCAGGAACTAGGGTTTTTGTGCGCGCATTCTCAGAAAGAATTAATCCCGCAGTGCTTTTCAAGTTATTCCGAGATATGGACTGAGGCATTTGGATTGAGTTTGCAATGTTTGACTAAATCAGTGAAAAGAGCCATTTGATTTGAGTTTGCAGCGTTTGATTAAAGTCAGTAAAAGGAAAAGACATTTGGGCAGTTGTTGTGATTGACCATGCATTGCTTTGGATTTTTGAAGCGCCAGGTTTATTAATTGATCGATTCTAAAACCATAATGTTTATTTAATTGTTTATTTATTCTAAGTTAAGATAATTGGAATTTATTTCCATTTTATTATAATTTAAGAATTATAAATAATAAAATAAATAATTGAGAAGAAGAAAAGGAATTAATTGATAAAAGATTGGATTTTATTCATCTTTAATTATTCGTTACAATTGTTATTCGAGTACCGTATTTATTTACAAAGTATTCTAATAATGATTACAATAATTAAAATTGGAATAAAACTATCTTAAGAAAATTCCTAAATCTTCATCTTCCGTCCATTGCTCCAGTGCTCCATGGAATTTTATCTGCAAAACAAAGAAAAAAAAAGTCAAATTGAAGCAGATAAATTAAAGAGACAGACAGTTAATTTGGGCTCATCATTAAAGGCAACTGACTGGAATCAGTTAGCCCTCTCTGCAAATCACGGGATTTCTCACGGTTCACAGAGAGGGATGGATAATGCTTGCTAAACATGAATGCACAAAGTTGAAATGCACAAATTCAAAAGGGGTCAAACAAAGCTGCAAGGTTCAAAACAAACAGCATGTGCAAATACAAAGTCCAAATCCAAATTGAACCACAAAGTCCAAACTGAGTTCACATTCAAACTAAGCCAAAAGTTGTCAAAATGTCCAAAATATGGAAAGATATCAAAGTATCAAAAACTGTCACAAAGAAGCAGAAAGTGTGGAAAAGAGATAAAGTATGCAGAGGCAAAACTATATATGCAAGCAAGCTTTTCAAATCATCATTTTCCATTGTTACCTTTTCAGAAAAAAGTACAAACATAAACATTATTTAATGTTTTAACTGTACTAGAGAGAGAGGGAAGAGAGAAAAGAAGTTGGGCTTACAGGTTTTGGCTTGAAAAGGACAAAAAATATATATAACAAACTGATCAAGTCAGTAAAAGGAGCAGCATAAGAGGACAGAAATCATAAGCAAAGCAGAACTCAGAAGAAAAAGCACCCAAGGCCTTACCCTTCAAAAGATATAACCTGTCCAAACCTCAACAGGCCTGAGATCTGTAACACAAACCTGAACTACCAAAAGGTCAAGACCTAACAAGCCAAAGCCTAAATTGATATCCAAACAACCATTAAAACCTTACTTGTCCAGCAGCCTGTAAGCTACCAAACATAAACAGATCCACACAAAGCATAACTACAAACTGTCCGGCCTCAGAAGCCTTAACAAAAACACAAAGCTGTCAACCCAACCTGTAAACCTTGCAAGCCTCAAATAACCAATAAACATCAAACCTGCCCAACAAAAAGCACAAAAAGCCTTAACCCTGTCAAGCTAAAAGGCCATAACCTCAAGGCCCTCAAGCATAGAACATGTTCTCAAACAATAACTGTGTCAAAACCCTGTCAAACTTAAAGCCAAAAACCTGTAAGCACAACAAACTAAAACCTGCAAACAGCAGGTCAAGCCCAAAGGCCATCAACCTGTCAAACCTGCTAGCCTAAAGGCCACAAGCCATCAAACAAGCTTACAACCTATCCAAGCCAAAACCAGTATTCAAGCATACAGAATCAATACCAAACCCTCAGAACTCAAAGAGTTCATCATTGGGTAACCAACAAAGTCAACAATCATCATCTCATAATCCCTAAAGGCAACATACAGAAGCATTCAGAAGCAACACTAAGAGGCAACTCAAAGTCAAGCATTCAGACCCTCAGAACCTAGGGTTCATCATCGGGTAAAAACCATCAAAGACTAACATACAAGGCATCAAGGCAACCACAAGAAGAAGATAAAGAAGTGTACATAGGCAAAGGCAAGGCTAATAGAAGAAGAGAAAAAGAGTAAAGTTATACAGAGCCAGGCAGATAGAAGAGGTTTTCAGGGATCATCATCAAACCCTAATAGAAAGAAGTAAGACACAAATACCAGGATTCCAAGCTAGCTTTATCAAGCATCATCACATCACCGTCAAGCCGCCACAGCGCCTCCGACCCCATCTCCTCCATCGTCTTCCTCTAACAAAAGGTAGTTCTTTTTTATCTCTTTCCTTTAACGTACCTCCAACAAGAATCACAAATAATAACAAAGCTAAAATCATAACTCAATCAAAGCGTGAAGTCAAAAGAGATAACAAAAAACCTAACGCGAATGACTCAGAAAACATTACCTTCAAGTTACATCGCTGAATGACCCATGGAAGAGAGAGGAGGTGATGATGGCGCTGGTGGCTGGGCAAGGGACTTCGTTCTGGACGCTTTGGCTCGAGAGAAGAAGAGGGATGAACGAAGGGAACAAACGGCGCCGCTTCTGTAACAAACCCTAGCGCATTCCCAATTGAAACAATAACCCTGAAACCCAAAACAAATTATTGTTCCAAGCCTTGGGCCATAACCCGTTCAAAACGCATAAGGCCCAAATACGTTTTAAATTGGCACCCCCCTTTGACTTCTAATTCTGATTAAGCCCTTTAGGCCCATTCAATTCTTAAACTAAGCTTTTTTTTACTTATCTTCTTTTTACAATTTAAACTAACCTAACCTTTTTTTATAATACATTAACTAAAATATAAATAATACATTAGTTTTTACTAAATTTTGTTTATCGCATTTAAAATAAATATTAGACTTTTTATTTAGGTTTAAACGTTTTTTTGTTTTATTAAAACTTTTTAGTTTACATAAGAAAATAAACTTTCCTTTAAATCTTTTTCTTTTAATTAAAAACTTAATACTTTTTATTATTAAAACATCTTGTTTTGTACATAAAACAATAATACATAATATAATTAAAACTTAAAACCTTTCTTTCTTTTTCTTAAAATATCTTATTTGTACATAATCAATTAAAATACATTTTTTAATGCATAAAAAAAATAGAATTTAAAGCATTTTCTTTTCTTTTAATTAAATTTTCTTATTTGTACATATTAAACAAAAATACAAATTGACAACAATACATAATCAAAATACTTAATTCTTCGTTGAGTTAAATATTCTCAACTTGTAAATAAATCTCATACGCAATACACAAATACGTTGACACACGTTTACAATACATACACTTACACACTTACAATACACACATACATTGACACATTCACATTTGTTTTATTCTTATGCATTGCTGTACATTTGATTACATATTACATTTGATCGCAATTCGATTTGGTTGTAATTATTTAAGTCTCATCCCCATTTGTAAATTTGTACCCCCACTCCCGGATACTATTTGTAATAGCGTAGACTTTAAAATTCCCGCAATTTACCGCTTTCAAATTATACCATGATTAGACCTAGGGTCTGCATGTACATAAAATCAAACGCTAGATAACCTAATACAAAACAAATACATGAACTCAATACACAATCACACTTGCACCCCCTAGGGTAATCCCACATGTTGCCTTCCAAAATGGGCCATGCTTGCACGTCGAGTTTCTTTGGAAAAAAACAATTCAAATGATCATAAGTCCCTCGATGGCGCTTTCGAAAGTTGCCTATCAAAATGATCATAGTCCCTTCAAAGCAAATTGCCAAAGACACTTGGCACCATTGCATTCATGGTCCATACGACGACCCGCGCCTGTCCCGATCACATCCTAAACGCAAGATTGTCCACCAAATTCAATGGTGGAACAAAATTGTTAAAAAAGGGTTGAAAACATAGAGAAAACCTTTGAGTACAATAGGGGTAGATAAAACTCTTAGTTACTTGGGATCAATCTTGCAAAAACACCTGCCTCCTTTTCAAAACCACGCTTCACATACACTTTCAAAACAAACTTCCAAAAACATTTTGAAACATCTTTTCGAAAAGATACACACCGTCGTATATACTCAAACACGAGTCATTACAATGGTTGCCGAAACAAAGGCGTCTATTTCAAAAACATTTTGTCAAAACACACACATACACACACTATTTTCAAGCAATCGAAAATCAAGGCAAGTGATCTAAAACCAAGTAACTAAGAGCCCATGGATAACAATGGATGAAAAGGGTGCTAATACCTTCCCTTTTCATAATCTACCCCCCGAACCCACGAAACATCTCAAAAGGTTTTTTCTGTGCTTTTTAACCTTTCCTTTAGGATAAAATAAAAAGTCAGTGGCGACTCTTGCTAAACCGAACAAGTGCGAATACAAAACACAAAAACTCAAGTCAGTTCTCCCACCGTATCACAGAACTGGCGACTCTGTTGGGGATTCTTTTAAAAGTGGGGTTACCTTAGGGTTTAGATCACCTTTACATTCTTACTTTGATTGCCTTGATTGCTTTACTTTTTGGGTTCTTGTTTGGGCTTGTTGTAAATCCTACACCCGGATTTGGGGCACCTTTTTAGGTAAATAGCAAAAAACTGTGAGGGAACTGTGCGGGGTATACCGACATGGTTGAAGCAGTAAGCTATGTTAGTGTGACATATTTGTGAGTACCGGTAACCCTTGAGTTCAATCAAGGAGAGTACGGGGCCGCTGAGTGATGTCGTGAAGCACTAACGAACTCTTAGAACCTTAATTGACCATCCTAGCCTTTTTAGGGGTAGTGAGATAATCGACTTTGGTGCAGTCCGAAGTTTGTAGATACTCGATACTACACTCATTGAGGGTTGTTTTCTTGGAATATTTTGGTCGCCAGTTAAGTGGCTAAATCAAAACGATGAACACAGAAAACAATCCAATGATATTGAGCTCTTTAGAACCCGGTTTCTGTTTCTTAGGACAGGATGAGCCAACTAACTTCAAGAGGGTACTTACCTACAACCCCATGCAAGCCTGAACCTAGGGACTTGTTTTACTTTGTGTGAATATGATTGCCTGTATATACACTCATTTGCTTTTGCATACATGTACATGATATCATAACATCATACCATAGCATTTTTTCACTAACCTTTTCAAGGATCTCGAGGGTCTGTTGATGCAGGGTCACGTTGAACCAGACATCTACCAAGAGGCAAGAGGTTTCTCCTCTAAGCAAATGCCAATCAAAGATCAAGTACAACAACTTGAATCAGTGGCTATGACCCACTTGACATAGTGAGCTTGATTCTCGTGGAAAGACATCCACTGATACAAAGTTCTTCGGCCAAAGATCAAGTACAACAACTTGAATCAGGGGCTATGACCCACTTGACATGGTGAGCTTGATTCTCGTGGAAAGACATCCATCGGTGCAAGGCTCCAATCAGAGATCGAAGTTCAACCTCTAACATTTTCTTGTGTTTACCCCAAGAGATCCTTGAAAGCATGCATCCACATGTCATGCATTGCATCTTGACGATCTTTCCTTTTCAGGTTTCCTTACTCTCATACTGTTTATTTCAGTAAGGGATGGCTCTAGAGAGGACTGTCAAGGATATCCAAGACCAGACTGCTCAGCTGCAGGAAATGTTCTTGAACCTGTCACTGGGGCAAGAAGAAATGAAAGCTCTCCTCACAAAGGGCTTGGAGAATTCAAACAATGCCAGGAGCGATCAGCTTGCGGAGCTGCGGTTTGATTTGGCAACATTGAGGATCCAAGTGATGGGACAGTTGGTGGGCCAGATGGCTCTCATCCAAGATATGTCTCAAAGACAAGAGGAACTCAGAGTTCTCGTCCGCCAACTGCTTCAAAGCAACCAATTGGGGCAAACATCTGAGGTTGAAGAGCAAGTCACCGCTCAGCCTCCATCCACTCAAGAAGACAAAGGGAAGGCTCCTTTGCTTGCTTCAGGGTCACAAGCCCAACAACAACCTCGCCAGCGTCAACGGGGTAATCAGCATAAACAAGAGACGTCAGGAAGACAGTTCACAGAGACTGACATACCGTCATCTTTGATTCTGGAGCGCTTGTTGGAGGTCAATCTGACTGCTCTGAGGGATCCTCCTCGGAAGCCCAATACCTCAGCTCCTAACTATCATCCCGACGCATTTTGCGTATACCACTCCTACAGCCCGGGGCACGACACTGACAACTGTTGGGCCTTGAAAAACAAGATTCAAGATCTGATCGACATTAGAGTGCTGAGGTTCATGCTGGACGGAAAGATGAAAATCTTCCGTTAAGGAATTCTCCATCTGAAGTGACAAAGCTCAAGCTGAGAGACTTTTGCTTCATTTGAATTTTCAAAGTTGTAATTTCTTTTGTTTTCAAACAATTAACTGTTGATGTTAAACTCTGTTTCATTAATGCATTGTATATGTTTGTCTTGAATTCATCCATTCGTTTTCACTACTCTTATGTTTTCTTTATGATATTTGACTCTTGATAAAAAGCTACAAGCCTTTAGAGGGAGGATGACGAAACAATACCATAATCTCATACAGTATGCTTTTGAACGGACCTTGCTGATGATGTACAAGCATTTCTTTCGATTCCCAAACACTGGAGTTATAAGGAAGATAATCCCTAGTCAACCCCTTCGAGCCAAAGAAGTAGGAGTTTTCTGTTCTAAACAATCAAAACCTTTAATATAAACCTGGGGAAGGGTAGTATCTCAGTTAATTCAAAAGAAAATGTGCATTGAAGTCGCAAACTCTCAGTTCGTAACACAACGAACGACGTCAAAAAAAAAAGCATTCCCTTGGAATCAAAAGACAAGGGTGGTTCCCCATCATATAGGCAGTCAATCTCTCAAAAGAGAAAAGCCCACCAAGTCGAAACCTGTAAAGGAGGCTTAAGAAAGCTGGGGCATCCCGCTGACTGTAATCTCAAAAAACGGGAGCGGTCAGGCAAAAGTTAGGGATAACAAATCAAAATCAAAATAGTGAGGTCATTACAAATCCTCAACAACATGAAAAATGTTGCAAGAGAAAAAAGGAGATGATGACTGTCTCCCAATTCAACTGGTGAGCCATCACCCAAAAAGTCGTTCCAAATTCGAATAGAGTGCGACGCACAATTAACTGAGCTTAGGGTTGAAGAACATCACGAAGAGCAGGTGGGTACAAATATACTTTGAGCCGTTATCCTTTGTTTCGTAAACCGTGAACCAAGCCACGTTACAACCCTGCAAAAGTCCTAATTGAAGCACGGGTTAGTTCGAAAGCATATTGTTACCAAAGGTATCCTGACTCCTGTAAGGCTTTGCTCTAAAATCTTGTGTTGATTTGTCTTATAAAAAGTTTTCTGCTAAAAAACGCATCTTTCAAAACTTCGAGACAAACATAAAACTTTGCATTGCTTGAATATCACTGTTTGCATTTGACTATTTGTTTGACAGCGAAGAAATTCATACAGCGAATGTTCGGAGGAACGAAAACTCTCTCAATGAACAAAATCACTTCAAAAGGATGACACTTCCAACGACAAATCTCTTGTCAACAAGGGGCATGACATGTCACCATCCAGTTAACCTGGGACAGTCCAGTCAAGATTTCAAGAAATCTCTCAATTCGCAGGGTAATCTGATTCCAGACTCCTTCATCTTCACTTAGGGCATTCGAATGTCAAAAGTGTTCAACAACTCCTTCATTACCTATTGGAAGTTACAGTCATCAAAGACCAAATTCTCACAAAATTCAAGTTATGAAGCCCGGATTTGACCAGATAGTATCTTGATCTCTACAGCATATTGTGAAGACCGGACTACGACCGGATGACAGTGTCATACTACCGCAAAACCTGGATTGCGGCCAGATAGTGGTATATCTTCAGCACAAGCCGTGAAGTCCGGATTTGACCGGATAGCAGCTTAACAAGCTATTGTGAATCCTGGATTACGACCAGTTGACAATACAAATTCCTGTGGAGCCTGGATTACGACCAGACAGCAGCCGGGAATACTGTGAAGCCTGGAATCGACCAGATAGTAGTATATCTTTAACCAAAGCCGTGAAGCCCGGATTTGACCGGATAACAGCTCAACAAGTTATTGTGAAGACTGGATTACGACCAGATAACAGTTAACCCTCAAGAATGAAGACTCTCATCCTTGAAGCCTCAGAAAATTGGTATACTCCCAATTTCTGACCCTGAACAAATCAAGATCTAGAGATAGTTCAAGATGTGACCCAGAGATGGCGACATTCAGTAACTTATTCTAGATCAACACCACTTGAGGCATTCGAATGTCAAAAGTGTTCAACAACTCCTTCATCACCTGTTGGAAGATACGGTCCAGATGTGCTCCAGACACGGTTGCCATTTTGTCACCTTTCTTAAGTTCCAGATCAACACATGTAATAAGCCAGGAAAATATCTGTGAATGACTGATTGTGGATTAACACCTGTAACAAGCCAAGAAATTATCTACATTACCACTTGGGGCATTCGAATGTCAAAAGTGTTCAGCAATTCCTTCATCACCTGTCGGAAGTTACAGTTCCAGATACGCTCCAGACACGGTAGCCATTTTGTCACTCATTCAGATCCTAGTTACAGTTTCAGATATACTCCAGACACGGAATTCATTCTGCTACTCATACAGATCTCTACTCCAGGATACAGTCCAGATACGCTCCAGACACGGCAGCCATTCTGTTACTCATTCAGATCCTAGTTACAGTTTCAGATATACTCCAGGCACGGAAGTCATTCTGCTACTCATACAGATCTCAAAATCCAAGATGTAGTTTTACACGAACTCATCATGAAGCAATCCTACACAGGTTCCTTCTCAAAAACCAGATGCAGTTTTACACGGACTCATCATCAGGAAACCCTACACCGGTTCCTTCTCAAACTCAAAAGATTCTTACTCAAGATCTAGAAATAGTTCAAGATGTGACCCAGAGATGGAGACATTCAGTAACTTACTCCAGATCAACACCTGCAGCAATCAGAAGATTCTTGCAATTCCCAGCCAGAGAGTCTTCCAGAAGCTAACTCCCCTCAGAGTCAAGTTTCAATATCCCCAGCGGAGCTAAAATTTCCAACTATCAATCCTCAAGCAGAATGAAGACTCTCATTCTCAGCATCTCGCAGAATATTCGAATATTCTCCGGTGAAGATCTCCTCAAGACGGGAATTCCCCAGTAGTTTGGCATACAACCCAAGCTTCTGATTCCCCAACGGTGGTCCCAAGACTTCTCATTTTCAACAATCAGAAGATTCTTTCCCTCCCCTGCAGCAGCCAAGGATTGGTTCTCCCTGGCAGCAGTCAAGATTCTTTTATCTTCAGCCATCCAGGATTCATATATCCTCAGCAAGATAGCTCATCAGCTTACATGCGCATTCATCGCATTCATATCATGAACATTGATGTAACATACATTACATCATGCATCGTGATATTGCATACAACTAACCATTTACCTTTTCAGGAAAGATCAGTCAACAGACGAAGATCATCACCTTCCGAGATTCATCCAGAAATAATTCAGATGTGACCCATACATGGCGACATTCTGATACTTATTCTAGATTCACTCAAAGATAGTTCAGATGTGACCCAGACACGGCAACATTCTGATACCTATTCCAGATTCACCCAAATGCAGTTTTACATTGACTCATCATTAGGAAACCGTACACCGGTTCCTTCTCCACTTCAAGACTTCTGAAAATAGTTTCTGGACGCTTCCCAACAACGGATGCTGCTCTATTGCTTATTCAAAACTCCAACTCCTGAAAATAGTTTACAGATTCTCCAAACACGGATGTCAACCTATTTCTTGTTCAGACCCCCGGTTCAGAGATGTTCCAAAACATGGATACCTTTCTGATACTCACCAGTGACATACAGTTCAACAATCACCTTCAGATGGCATCTATAAGCCCATCCTCCTCCAAACACTTCCGAATGGCATCTTTAAGCCCATTTCCAGATGGCATCTATAAGCCCATCCTCCTATCAGCAGTCACCAGATGGCATCTTTAAGCCCATCACCAAATGGCATCTTTAAGCCCATTCCCTCTACCATCACATCGCCGAGTGCAAATTTTCTGGGCACTCTAGTGTCCAATCTCCTTTTACCTTCGAGTCGCGAAAGGCAAACTTGCCAATCTAACTCTTCAGGTTCAAGAAGATTGAACAGGGGCAACTGTTGTACCCCAAAATTTGCCCTCGCATTTTTCCACAAGAAATCACATCTTCAGGCTTTTCTCGATTTTTCAGACTTGGCTCAAGAATCGATCAAACAGACTTTTCTCGTCAGTCAGACAAAATTAGGGTTTTCATTGATTTTCATGGCTCTGGAACAATTCAAACAGTTTGTTTAGGGTTTGGTTGATTTTGGCTCAACTTCGATCAGGCGAACGCTTCTTTGGCATTTGATCAGGAACTAGGGTTTTTGTGCGCGCATTCTCAGAAAGAATTAATCCCGCAGTGCTTTTCAAGTTATTCCGAGATATGGACTGAGGCATTTGGATTGAGTTTGCAATGTTTGACTAAATCAGTGAAAAGAGCCATTTGATTTGAGTTTGCAGCGTTTGATTAAAGTCAGTAAAAGGAAAAGACATTTGGGCAGTTGTTGTGATTGACCATGCATTGCTTTGGATTTTTGAAGCGCCAGGTTTATTAATTGATCGATGCTAAAACCATAATGTTTATTTAATTGTTTATTTATTCTAAGTTAAGATAATTGGAATTTATTTCCATTTTATTATAATTTAAGAATTATAAATAATAAAATAAATAATTGAGAAGAAGAAAAGGAATTAATTGAAAAAAGATTGGATTTTATTCATCTTTAATTATTCGTTACAATTGTTATTCGAGTACCGTATTTATTTACAAAGTATTCTAATAATGATTACAATAATTAAAATTGAAATAAAACTATCTTAAGAAAATTCCTAAATCTTCATCTTCCGTCCATTGCTCCAGTGCTCCATGGAATTTTATCTGCAAAACAAAGAAAAAAAAAGTCAAATTGAAGCAGATAAATTAAAGAGACAGACAGTTAATTTGGGCTCATCATTAAAGGCAACTGACTGGAATCAGTTAGCCCTCTCTGCAAATCACGGGATTTCTCCCGGTTCACAGAGAGGGATGGATAATGCTTGCTAAACATGAATGCACAAAGTTGAAATGCACAAATTCAAAAGGGGTCAAACAAAGCTGCAAGGTTCAAAACAAACAGCATGTGCAAATACAAAGTCCAAATCCAAATTGAACCACAAAGTCCAAACTGAGTTCACATTCAAACTAAGCCAAAAGTTGTCAAAATGTCCAAAATATGGAAAGATATCAAAGTATCAAAAACTGTCACAAAGAAGCAGAAAGTGTGGAAAAGAGATAAAGTATGCAGAGGCAAAACTATATATGCAAGCAAGCTTTTCAAATCATCATTTTCCATTGTTACCTTTTCAGAAAAAAGTACAAACATAAACATTATTTAATGTTTTAACTGTACTAGAGAGAGGGAAGAGAGAAAAGAAGTTGGGCTTACAGGTTTTGGCTTGAAAAGGACAAAAAATATATATAACAAACTGATCAAGTCAGTAAAAGGAGCAGCATAAGAGGACAGAAATCACAAGCGAAGCAGAACTCAGAAGAAAAAGCACCCAAGGCCTTACCCTTCAAAAGATATAACCTGTCCAAACCTCAACAGGCCTGAGATCTGTAACACAAACCTGAACTACCAAAAGGTCAAGACCTAACAAGCCAAAGCCTAAACTGATATCCAAACAACCATTAAAACCTTACTTGTCCAGCAGCCTGTAAGCTATCAAACATAAACAGATCCATACAAAGCATAACCACAAACTGTCCGACCTCAGAAGCCTTAACAAAAACACAAAGCTGTCAACCCAACCTGTAAACCTTGCAAGCCTCAAATAACCAATAAACATCAAACTTTCCCAACAAAAAGCACAAAAAGCCTTAATCCTGTCAAGCTAAAAGGCCACAACCTCAAGGCCCTCAAGCATAGAACCTGCTCTCAAACAATAACTGTGTCAAAACCTTGTCAAACTTAAAGCCAAAAACCTGTAAGCACAACAAACTAAAACCTGCAAATAGCAGGTCAAGCCCAAAGGCCATCAACCTGTCAAACCTTCTAGCCTAAAGGCCACAAGACATCAAACAAGCTTACAGCCTATCCAAGCCAAAACCAGTATTCAAGCATACAGAATCAATACCAAACCCTCAGAACTCAAAGAGTTCATCATTGGGTAACCAACAAAGTCAACAATCATCATCTCATAATCCCTAAAGGCAACATACAGAAGCATTCAGAAGCAACACTAAGAGGCAACTCAAAGTCAAGCATTCAGACCCTCAACCTAGGGTTCATCATCGGGCAAAAACCATCAAAGACTAACATACAAGGCATCAAGGCAATCACAAGAAGAAGATAAAGAAGTGTACATAGGCAAAGGCAAGGCTAACAGAAGAAGAGAAAAAGAGTAAAGTTATACAGAGCCAGGCAGATAGAAGAGGTTTTCAGGGATCATCATCAAACCCTAATAGAAAGAAGTAAGACACAAATACCAGGATTCCAAGCTAGCTTCATCAAGCATCATCACCTCGCCGTCAAGCCGCCACAGCGCCTCCGACCCCATCTCCTCCATCGTCTTCCTCTAACAAAAGGTAGTTCTTTTTTTTCTCTTTCCTTTAACGTACCTCCAACAAGAATCACAAATAATAACAAAGCTAAAATCAGAACTCAATCAAAGCGTGAAGTCAAAAGAGATAACAAAAACCCTAACGCGAATGACTCAGAAAACATTACCTTCAAGTTACATCGCTGAATGGCCCATGGAAGAGAGAGGAGGTGATGATGGCGCTGGTGGTTGGGCAAGGGACTTCGTTCTGGACGCTTTGGCTCGAGAGAAGAAGAGGGATGAACGAAGGGAACAAACGGCTCCGCTTCTGTAACAAACCCTGGCGCATTCCCAATTGAAACAATAACCCTGAAACCCCAAACAAATTATTGTTCCAAGCCTTGGGCCATAACCCGTTCAAAACGCATAAGGCCCAAATACATTTTAAATTGGCACCCCCCTTTGACTTCTAATTCTGATTAAGCCCTTTAGGCCCATTCAATTCTTAAACTAAGCTTTTTTTTACTTATCTTCTTTTTACAATTTAAACTAACCTAACCTTTTTTATAATACATTAACTAAAATATAAATAATACATTAGTTTTTACTAAATTTTGTTTATCGCATTTAAAATAAATATTAGACTTTTTATTTAGGTTTAAACGTTTTTTGGTTTTATTAAAACTTTTTAGTTTACATAAGAAAATAAACTTTCCTTTAAATATTTTTCTTTTAATTAAAAACTTAATACTTTTTTATTATTAAAACATCTTGTTTTGTACATAAAACAATAATACATAATATAATTAAAACTTAAAACCTTTCTTTCTTTTTCTTAAAATATCTTATTTGTACATAATCAATTAAAATACTTTTTTTTAATGCATAAAAAAAATAGAATTTAAAGCATTTTCTTTTCTTTTAATTAAATTTTCTTATTTGTACATATTAAACAAAAATACAAATTGACAACAATACATAATCAAAATACTTAATTTTTCGTTGAGTTAAATATTCTCAACTTGTAAATAAATCTCATACGCAATACACAAATACGTTGACACACGTTTACAATACATACACTTACACACTTACAATACACACATACATTGACACATTCACATTTTTTTTATTCTTATGCATTGTTGTACATTTGATTACATATTACATTTGATCGCAATTCGATTTGGTTGTAATTATTTAAGTCTCATCCCCATTTGTAAATTTGTACCCCTACTCCCGGATACTATTTGTAATAGCGTAGACTTTAAAATTCCCGCAATTTACCGCTTTCGAATTATACCATGATTAGACCTAGGGTATGCATGTACATAAAATCAAACGCTAGATAACCTAATACAAAACAAATACATGAACTCAATACACAATCACACTTGCACCCCCTAGGGTAATCCCACATGTTGCCTTCCAACATGGGCCATGCTTGCACGTCGAGTTTCTTTGGCAAAAAACAATTCAAATGATCATAAGTCCCTCGATGACGCTTTCGAAAGTTGCCTATCAAAATGATCATAGTCCCTTCAAAGCAAATTTCCAAAGACACTTGGCACCATTGCATTCATGGTCCATACGACGACCCGCGCCTGTCCTGATCACATCCTAAACGCAAGATTGTCCACCAAATTCAATGGTGGAACAAAATTATTAAAAAAGGGTTGAAAACATAGAGAAAACCTTTGAGTACAATAGGGGTAGATAAAACTCTTAGTTACTTGGGATCAATCTTGCAAAAACACCTGCCTCCTTTTCAAAACCACGCTTCACAAACACTTTCAAAACAAACTTCCAAAAACATTTTGAAACATCTTTTAGAAAAGATACACACCGTTGTATATACTCAAACACGATTCATTACAATGGTTGCCGAAACAAAGGCGTCTATTTCAAAAACATTTTGTCAAAACACACACATACACACACCATTTTCAAGCAATCGAAAATCAAGGCAAGTGATCTAAAACCAAGTAACTAAGAGCCCATGGATAAACATGGATGAAAAGGGTGCTAATAGCTTCCCTTTTCATAATCTACCCCCCGAACCCACGAAACATCTCAAAAGGTTTTTTCTATGCTTTTTAACCTTTCCTTTAGGATAAAATAAAAAGTCAGTGGCGACTCTTGCTAAACTGAACAAGTGTGAATACAAAACGCAAAAACTCAAGTCAGTTCTCCCACCGTATCACACAGCTCCATTGGGAACATACGATAGTACGACCAATTCCGATGAACACATAGAGAACACCGATGCCCTCCTCGACTATCGAGGGGTTAGAGGCGCCATTAAGTGCAGACTATTCCCGACCACCCTCAGGAAATGAGAAATATCTTGGTACAAGAGTCTCCCGGGCGAATCTATTACCTCCTGAAAGTAACTGGGGAGGATGATCTCGAGGCACTTCATTGTCTCCCGTCGACACACAAAGTTAGAGGCTTCGCTCGAAGCAATCATCCAAGGCAGAGATATGTCTATACGAGCATATATCGTGCACTTCGACAAGGAATTTGTACAAGTCTCCATGATCGACAACATGAAGAAATACCTTCTTGAGCGTGGGCTCCGTCCCTGCAGCGACTTCTCTAAAGCAGTAGGCATCAAATAACCATCCACGTTTGACTCCATCCTCCTTAAAGCTCAAGAATACATACAATACAAGGATAAGGAAGCCGCCAATAGCGCCAGGGAGTCGAGGCACAAAGAAAGTGCCAAGTCCTCAAGAAGTGATGAGCCCTTGACATCCCTTCGGGGAGAGAAGAAACGGGAAGACAGGTCCCGGGACTCCAAGGACTACAAAGGGATTGCAGGTCGGTTCCACGACTGCACCCCTCTGACTACTTTAAGGGATCATATTCTATCTGAATGCGCCAATTCTAAATTCAAATAGGTCAGGGTACACTTTTCCCGACAGACACCTTCCAAACCAGGAACCAACAAGAGAAAATGTTGCAGGTTTCATAAAAGCCACGGGCCCAACACTGAGGATTGCATCTCAAAGATTCAATCGAGATACTGATTCGAGATGGGCACCTCAAGAAATACAAGTAGAAAGAAGGAGACCATGAAGAGGCTCCAGAAACTAAAAACAACAAAGAGGGGAAGGATTCTCCCGACATCAATACCATATTGGTCGCTGTGATACGGTGGGAGAACTGACTTGAGGTTTGCGTTTGTATTCGCACTTGTTCGGTTTAGCAAGAGTCGCCACCGACTTTTTATTTTATCCTAAAGGAAAGGTTAAAAAGCACAGGAAAAACCTTTTGAGATGTTTCGTGGGTTCGGGGGGTAGATTATGAAAAGGGAAGGTATTAGCACCCTTTTCATCCATGGTTATCCATGGGCTCTTAGTTACTTGTTTAGATCACTTGCCTTGATTTTCAATTGCTTGAAATGGTGGTGTGTGTGTGTTTTGAAAATGTTTTGAAAAAGACGCCTTGTCTAGGCAACCGTTGTAAAAATTCTTTACTCGAATGTTTTACAAAGGTGTGTATCTTTTCGAAAAGATGTTTCAAATGTTTTTGAAAGTTTGTTTGGAAAGTGTGTTGTGAAGTGGATTTTGAAAAGTAGGCAAGTGTATTTTGCAAGTTTTGATCAAGTAACTAAGAGTTGTCTACCCCTAAATTTACTCAAAGATTTTTCTCATGTTTTAACCCTTTTAACAGTATTGTTCCACCATTGTATTTGGTGGGCAATCTTGTGTTAGGATGTTAACGGGACAGGCGCGGGTCATCGTATGGACCATGAATGCAATGGTGCCAAGTGTCTTTGGCAATTTGCTTGAAGGGACTATGATCATTTGTTTAGGCAACTTTCGAAAGCGTCATCGAGGGACTTATGATCATTTGATTTGTTTTGCCAAAGAAACTCAACATGCAAGCATGGCCCATTTTGGAAGGCAACGAGTGGGATTACCCTAGGGGTGCAAGTGTGATTGTGTATTGATTGTCATGCATTTGTCTTGTATTTAGGTTATCTAGCGTTTGATTTTATTTACATACAAACCCTAGGTCTAAACATGGTATATTTGGAAAGCGATAAATTGCGGGAATTTAAAGTCTACGCTATTACAAATAAGTATCCGGGAATGGGGGTACAAATATTTACAAATGGGGATGAGACTTATTAGGAGAGTAGTCTCTAAATAATTTACAACCAAATCGAATCAATCGCAATGTAAATGTAGCAATGTATAAGAATAAAGCAATGTAAATGTATCAATGTATTTGTGTAAGTGTATATGAATATTTACAAGTGCGAAATGTTAATGTATTATTAATTAAGTATTTATTCTTTTTTATTTTTGTTAGTATTTACAAAACAAAAGATTTAATAAAAGAAAAGAAAATGTCTTAAGAAAAAATATTTAACTTTAAAAACTCTATTTTTTATGTACTTTGTTAATGTTTTATATACAAAAGTTTTAAAAAAAAAAAGAAAATTGTTTAAATCTAATAAAATCTAATATTTCATTTTAAATGTAAAAGAAAAGAATGTTAGTAAGATTTTTTTTCACAAAGAAAAGGAATTAATGTTTTATTCTTATTTAGCAAAAAAATATTAGCTTGGGGTTATATACAAAAAATAAAATGATAACCTAATATTAATTTGAAGTAAATAATAAACTAAAACAAAGGCAAGAAGATGGAATGGGCCTTAGGGAGGAAAGCTGGATGGCCCAAACAAAATAAACAGTCAGAAGAAGAAATGGGGGGGTGCACGCCAGTTCTTATGGGCTTAAGGCTTGCTTTTGTGGGGCAAGGCCCAGTGCTTGACACAACAATTTGTAAGGGTTTCAGTTATTGTTTCATTTGGGATTCTAGGGTTACAGAGGCGCGGCGCCGTTATCTTCTTCACTTCCTTCGCCTGAGCTTTCTGAACTAACTCTTTTGCCCATGGCTACCAGGCGTCACCATTCGTCCCCTCTTCCCTCCTTGGTCCAGCGAAGCGATATTGTAAGGTGACGGTTTCTGTTTTTTAACTCATTTAGGGTTTCAAGTTTTTATATGTTGTTGATTTCCCTTCCTTGCATGTCTTGATTCTTTGTGTGATTATTGATTTCTTGTGAGGTACTTAAAGAGAGGAAAGAGTTTTATACCTTTGTTGGAGACGGAGGCTTTTTGGAGATGGAGGAGGAGGCGGACTTGGAGGCGCTTCAGGCGGCCAAGGGCGAGGGCGTGTGATGAGGCTGTGCTCTGGGGAAACCTGGTACCTTGTATTTGTCTTTTATGGTTTGATGATGATGCTTGAAAACCCTAGCTTCTTTTGCTTCTGTCTTCTCTTTTGCTGGCTTCTGTATGCTTGTATGCTTGCTTGCTCCTGAACACTTATTTTCCTCTTCTGTCTACTCGCTTCAGTTGCCTTTGATTGCTTCTTTTCTTCTGTATGCTTCGTATGTTGCCTCTGATATGTTGTTGAATATTGCTTTTGTTTGATGTTTAGACCCTGTGATGAATCATTCTGAGGGCTTAGATATGTTTGTGACTTGGCTGCTTCTAGACAATGTTGAGGCTTGTTTCAGGGCTTATGCTTAGCATGTACTGTTGAGATTTGAACAGGTTTGAAGGGTTTGATGTATTAGCAGGTTGTTTTGTTCAAGGCTTATGCAGGTTGATGGCTTTGAATGGTTACAGGCTGGCTTATGCAGGTTGATGGTTTAGTGTTGAAAAGTTTGACACAGTTAGGCTTTTTTTGTTTTGAGGTCACAGGTTTGTGAGCTTGAATGCCTTGAAGCAGGTTACAGGCTTAAGACTGTTTGGAATTTGACAGTTTTTTATGCTCTTTCTTTTCTCTCCTCTCATAAAGGCTCTAATGCTTTGTTTTTTATAACTTACAGGATCTTGGCTTGTGTTTTTGAAAGGCAGGATGTGTTATTATTTTTTTATGTATATTCGTTCTCTTTTGAATTTGGTCTTAGTGTGGATTCCAATGCTTGAGCAGGTTTGCAAGGCTTGAGGTTTTCATTCTTTATGATATCTTCTGTTGTATGCATTCTGCCTTCTCTCTATGTGTTCTGATACATCCTGTTTATATCTCCTTTTTAGCCTTTAGCCTGCTGTACTGTAAGCTTCCTTCCTCTCTCTTTCTCTCTCCATAGATTTAAAAAGCATTTTATATTGCTTAAATCTGTCCTTTCTGAAAAAGTTGCTGGCCTAGGAAAATGATGAATTTGAATATTGCTTGCACTTGCATCTTTCCTCTGCATACTTTCCATATTTCCTACATGCTTTGTGTACTTTGTTGACAACTTTTTGGTGTTTGATATCTTTTGATATCCTTGGACAATTTTTGACAGCTTTGGCTTAGTTTAAAATTGTGACTTGTTTTGGCATATTGAACTTTGTAAGCTATGCAGTTTGGTTAGCTATTTGCCTTTGACTATGCAGCTTGTTGACAATGTAGTATGTTTGTAAATTTATGCAGTATGGTAGCTTTTGTGCATTTCACTTTTTTATTTGCAAACACTATTTCTATCCCTCTTTGTGAACCAAGAGAAATCTTGTGATTTGCAGAAGGGGAAAACAAACTGATTCCGGCCGGTTACTTTTAATGATGAACTTTTTGATTAACTGTCTGCTTTTAATTTCATCTGCCTTTGACTTCCTTTCTTTTCTTGTTTTTTTGCAGATGAAAATCAGTTGAGCAATGGGGAGCAGCAAATAGAAGACGAAGACTTAGGGAACTTAGGATGCAATTTTACTTCATTTTTAATCATTGTAACAAATATTATTATAAATACTTGTAAATAATTACTGTATTTAAATAACAATTGTACAAATAATTAAAATAAATAAAAGTCTTTTTATTGATTCCTTTTAATTCTTCTTCAAATGTTTATTTAATTATTTATAATTCTTAAATTATAATAAATGGAAATAAATCCCAATTATTCTAACTTAGAATAAATAAACAATTAATAAACACTGTGGCCTTAGCATCAATCAACAATAAACCCGGTGTCTCATAGCGATGCACAGTCAATCACAACAAATGCCCAAATGTCCTTTCCTTTTACTGATTAAATCAAACACTGCAAGTTCTTAAATTAACTGCCTCAGCTCATATCTCAGAGTAATTTGAAAAGGAATGTAGAATTAATTCTTTCTGAGAATGTGCGCACAAAAACCCTGATTCTTGACTTAACACCAAAGAAACGCCTGTCTGACCAAACCCTGAGCCCACTCAACCAAACCCTAGGCATTGAACTTGAACTGTTCCAAAGTCCATGAAAAACCCTAAATTTGATGGACTGATAAGAAAAAGTCTGTTTGACTGATTCTTACGCCAATCTGAAAAAGTCAGGGAAAACCCGAAGCTGTGATTTCTTGTCGAAAAAAATAGGAGGGCAAATTTTGGGGTACAACAGTTGCCCCTGTTCAATCTTCTTGAACCTGAAGAGTTAGATTGGCAAGTTTTCCTTTTGCGACTCGAGGGTAAAAGGAGATTGGACACTAGAGTGCCCGAAAAATTTGCACTCGGTGATGTGATGGTAGAGGGAATGGGCTTAAAGATGCCATTTGGTGATGGGCTTAAAGATGCCATCTGGAGATGTGACAGAATCTTGTCGGGGGGTGGGCTTAGAGATGCCATCTGGAAATTGCTGGTAGGAGGATGGGCTTAGAGATGCCATATGGAAATGTTTGTTGACCTGCATGTCGTTGAAATTGAAGCTTAATAATCTTATCCTAAAAAGGGTAAAATGTTAGCTAAAACACAATGTTATGTTGCATGAAATGTATGATGCAATACATGTTATATAAATGTTTATGACATGAATGTAATGATTGCGCATGTAAGCTGATGAGCTTTCTTGAGGATAGATGAATCCTGGATGGCCGGAGATAATAGATTCTTGACTGCTGTCGGGGAAAGCAAATCCTTGACTGCTGCAGGGGGTTGCAAGAATCTTTTGATCATTGAAGATGAGAAGTCCTGGGACCACTGTTGGGGAACCAGGAGCTTTGGTTGTATGCCACTTCGAGAACGAGAATCTTCATTCTGTTGGGAATATCAGGAATTCAGGTTGTCTTCCACTTTGAGAATGAGAATCTTCATTCTGTTGGGAATATCAGGAATTCAGGTTGTCTTCCACTTTGAGAATGAGAATCTTCATTCTGTTGGGAATATCAGGAGCTTGGGTGTATGCCAATCTACTGGGGTTTCAAGGATGAGAGTCTTTATTCTGTTAAGGGTCAGAAACTGGGAGTATACCAATCTTCTGAGGTTTTAAGGATGAGAATCTTCATTCTGTTAAGAGTCAGAAACTGGGAGTATACCAATCTTCTGAGGTTTTAAGGATGAGAATCTTCATTCTGTTAAGAGTCAGAAACTGGGAGTATACCAATCTTCTGAGGTTTTAAGGATGAGAATCTTCATTCTGTTAAGAGTCAGAAACTGGGAGTATACCAATCTTCTGAGGTTTTAAGGATGAGAATCTTCATTCTGTTAAGAGTCAGAAACTGGGAGTATACCAATCTTCTGAGGTTTTAAGGATGAGAATCTTCATTCTGTTAAGAGTCAGAAACTGGGAGTATACCAATCTTCTGAGGTTTTAAGGATGAGAATCTTCATTCTGTTAAGAGTCAGAAACTGGGAGTATACCAATCTTCTGAGGTTTTAAGGATGAGAATCTTCATTCTTGAGAGGAACATATTTTTAAGAGCTTCGATTATCCGTTATTCTGTTTGGTGGTCGTAGCTTCCAGCAGGTGATGAAGGAATTTGAAATTTGAAATATAATTTGTTTTGGAGAATAAATCCTTGACAAATGTTGGGGATTGTAAACCTTTGAACATCCTTGTTGATTACTGATTGCTTGGGGAGTAAGGTCTTCAATGATTGAGGGATTTCAAGGCCACCGCTGGGGATTGGAAACCCTTGGTGATTTGTAATTCTGACGATCTCTACTGCGGAGTTCAGAATCTGGGAGACTTGTGCTGGAGAGGTATGACTGAGAATCTTCAGTCTGGTGGGAAGTATCTCTGTGGGAGGGGGTTCACTAGTCTGGTTCCGCTGGGGATTGATAGTTGGAAGTTTTAGCTCCGCTGGGGATAGGATTTTCATATTTTAGGGCTCCATTGCGGATGCTGAAACTTAACTCTGAGGGGAACTAAGTTCTTGAAGGCTCTCTGGCTGGGGAAATCAGCTTTGAGGAAGCTTTTGTTCTGCTGAGGATCCTGAAGTTTAACTCTGTTTGGGGAATTAAGTTCTGGATTTGGAGTTCAACTCCGTTGGGGATTCCTTCTGAAAAGGCATCAAGATACTTATCTGTACTTTTAACCTATCAGCAATCATCTTTCCTGATTTGTAAGAAAATGATTGTGTTCAAATGCATATGCCTATTTAACAAAACATTGGACGTTTCTCAAATTAAACATAAGTGTAAGAAGCAAAAAGAAGATAAAACAAATTTCTGTATTTGGAAAAGTGTTCGTATTTAACTTTTTATGAGTATCTTTGTACAAAGGAGACAGGCATCCTAGTAAGAGGGTGTCGTCGTAAAAAAAAATCGAAAATTTTATACAAAAGAAAGATGGCTATGTGAAACAATTATATGGGATTCCCATTCTGCTATAGCCTTCACAACTCTGAATATCTGTCTATTCGCTGCTTCATCCGCCGATGACTGGGTTGATCAAAAGCTCGGAGCTTGTTGATGAAGAGATTGTTCTCTAGAGTGATCCGACGAGACATAGTCGTACGCTTTAATTCCCTAACTTTTGCCTGGATCGCCCTTTCGGGTTTTCAATCCATCAGGAAACCCTTTTTTGCCCAAGCCGCCCTTTCGGGTTTTCAACTTGTCGGGTGTACAGATTTTTTTTGTTTTATCCCTAATTTTTGCCTGAACCGCCCTTTCGGGTTTTCGGTTCACCGGGATGCCCATTTTTGCCCAAGTCGCCCTTTCGGGTTTTCAACTTGTCGGGTTTGTTTTATGCGTAGTATCTTTTGACTATGTCTGCGTTCGCAGGGTGTGGCAATTCGTCACCATCCATGGTGGTCAGAATCATTGCACCACCAGAAAATATGCTCTTGATCACAAATGGTCCTTTGTAAGTAGGAGTCCACTTGCCCCTGGGATCACTTTGCGGTAAGATAATCCGCTTGATTACGAGATCTCCGACTTGATATACTTGACGTCTGACTTTCTTGTTGAAAGCCTTGATCATCCGCTTTTGATATGTTTGACCATGGAAAACAGCGGCTAGTCGCTTTTCGTCGATCAAATTGAGTTGATCAAGTCGGGTCTGAATCCAATCATCTTCATTCAAACCTGTGTCTTTCATAATCCTTAAGGAAGGAATCTGAACTTCCATGGGCAAGACAACTTCCATGCCATATACCAAGGAAAATGGAGTTGCCCCAGTTGAAGTGTGTGTCGTGGTACGGTATCCATGCAGAGCAAACGGCAACATCTCATGACAGTCCTTGTAAGTGACTGTCATTTTCTGAATGATCTTCTTAATGTTTTTGTTCGCGGCTTCAACAACACCGTTCATCTTCGGCCGATAGGGAGATGAATTGTGATGATAAATCTTGAACTGCTCGCACAGAGCGGTGATCATAGTATTATTCAGATTTGTACCGTTGTCTGTGATGATCCTGTCGGGAACACCATACTGGCATATGAGGTTTTGCTTGATAAAGCGGGCAACCACATTTTTAGTAACAGAGGCGAAGGAAGCTGCTTCGACCCATTTGGTGAAATAGTCAATAGCAACCAGGATGAAGCGATGTCCATTGGATGTTGTGGGCTTGATCTCTCCAATCATGTCAATGCCCCATATTGCAAATGGCCAAGGAGCAGTCAGAACGTTGAGAGGAACCAGAGGAATATGAATCTTGTCAGCGTAGACTTGACACTTGTGGCAAGTACGGGAGTGTTGATGGCAGTCGGCTTCCATGGTAGACCAGTAATAGTCGGCCCTTAGAATCTTCTTAGCCATCGTATGCCCGCTCAAGTGAGTGCCAAATGTGCCGCTGTGTATCTCGGTCATGATTAACTCTGCTTCATCTTTGTCTACACATCGGAGTAAAACACAATCATGGCTTCGTTTATAGAGGATGTCGTTTCTCAGGAAGAACTTGGCAGCAAATTTCCTTAGGAACTTCTTGTCATTTACGGAAGCTCCTTCGGGATATTCTCTAGTCTGGAGATACCTTTTGATTTCATGGAACCAGGGTTGTTCCACTACTTCTTCGGTATTAATCTCGTGACAATGCGCAGGTTCATCCATTCGCTCGATGGTGATTTGGGGAGCCTGGTTATCCCAGTTGAGTTTAAACATGGAAGACATTGTTGCCAGAGCATCTACTAGCTGATTTTCTTCTCGCGGGAAATGCTCAAAGGTAATTTGCTCGAAATGAGGCAACAATGTCAAGACATGTTCTTTGTATGGGATAAGATTAGGATGTTTGGTATCCCACTCTCCTTTGATTTGACTGATAACCAAAGCCGAGTCCCCAAATACGATCAAAGATTTGATCCCCAAGTCTATAGCAGCCTTGAGACCAAAAATGCAAGCTTCATATTCATCCATGTTGTTGGTACAGCTGAAGCAAAGTCGGGCCGTGAAAGGTGTGTGGAAACCTTCTGGGGAAATGAGTACTGCACCGATACCGTTTCCAAGTGCATTTGAAGCACCATCAAAGTACATGGTCCATCGGGATCCCTTTTCAGGTCCGTCATACGGTCCGTTACCTTCAATGTTGTCCAAATTCATGATGTCCTCGTCTGGGAAGTCAAGTCTCATGGATTGATAATCTTCGATAGCTTGATGAGCTAGATGGTCAGCTAGTACACTCCCTTTTATAGCTTTTTGGGTGGTGTACTGGATGTCATACTCAATTAGGATCATTTGCCATCTAGCGATTCTTCCAGATAAAGCAGGCTTTTCGAAGATATACTTGATAGGATCCATTTTGGAAATCAACAGAGTGGTATGAGTCAACATATACTGTCTTAGTCGGCGAGCAGCCCATACCAGAGCGCAGCAAGTTTTCTCGAGCAGTGAGTAACGAGTCTCACAGTTGGTAAACTTTTTTCTAAGGTAATAAATAGCATGCTCTTTTCGACCAGACTCGTCATGCTGGCCCAAAACACACCCCATTGAGTTATCCAAGACGGTCAGATACATGATCAATGGTCTTCCTTCGACGGGTGGCATCAGAATAGGAGGTTCTAGCAAATACTCCTTGATCTTATCAAAAGCAGCTTGGCAATCGTCGTTCCATTCGACTACCTGATCTTTCTTTAATAGTTTGAAAATCGGCTCACAGGTAGAAGTCATATGAGAGATGAATCTGGCAATATAGTTCAAGTGCCCCAAGAACCCTCTGTTAGAACAAAGTTTGAATCTACTACCCTAAGTTTAAGTTTTGATGATAACAAAATGAAAAGATATATTAAATTATGTGATTCATGTAAGAACTATTTGCTACCTAAAATATTACCTTCTGTTTTGCAGAAACTCTGATAGGTATCAGCAAGAGCACACTTAATCAGCATCAGAATATTGGTTATTAACATCAGC
Source organism: Vicia faba (assembly GCA_948472305.1). Lineage (NCBI taxonomy): Eukaryota > Viridiplantae > Streptophyta > Magnoliopsida > Fabales > Fabaceae > Vicia > Vicia faba. Next base: position 479,299,702 of record OX451740.1, read on the forward strand.
ATCAGAAGTTGCTATATCAGAATACCAGAATCAGAAGAACAACTCACGCGAATGCTGAAGCTTGATGAACAGAACTGCACTCAACACTCTGATAAAGATAACAACAGTTCATCAGCACTTAAGCAGAGTCAGAATGAGCCCAAGCCAGAACACGCTTTAAGTAGCAACGGTACTATGCATTCAAAGCGAATTATTACCAACGGCATCATTCCAGACAAGATCTGCTTAATAAGGAAAGTTTGTTATTGGCATTGAATCAAGATTATTGCTCCAACGTTCAACAAATTCAGTGCTATATAAACAAGACAATGAAGATTGAATTGGCTAATGCTCTACATCATATTACACGCCTAAAAGCTAATTATCATCTTCCTTCTCTCAGTTTGCTAAAAGCTCCATATTTCCTTACTCAGTATTTTAGCAATCTAGTTTCAATAAGCTTAAGTTGTGTAATATCACAGTTGTGATAAACTATTTTTGTAGAAAACACTCACACACCTAGATTTCCATTCTGTGTAAGAAAGTGATTCCTTGACAAACCGGGTTGTGGTTTGCATCAAGAAGGCTTTAGCATTTGTTAAAGCAGATTGTAATATTCAGTTGAATATAGTGGATTAAGACCTCGTTGGAGAGAGGCGAAATCACCTTGACGGGTGGACTGGAGTAGTTTGAGATCAAACGAACCAGGATAAAAATACAGTGTTCATTGCATTGATTTTCAGTTTTACAATTCAACCCCCCTTCTTGTGTTTTTCACTTCTTCAATTGGCATCAGAGCGCCTGGTTCTGAGCTAAAACACCTAACCGTTTCAGTACAAGATCCAGCGTCAGAAAAACACAATGGCAGGAAATTATTCACACACCAACAATGACAACCATGAGGACAGAGACAGATTCAGCGGCAAACCTCCAGTCTTTGATGGAGAAAACTTTGATTACTGGAAAGACGGAATTGAAAGCTTCTTTCTGGCACATGATGCTGATCTGTGGGATATGGTGACAGATGGATACACGCATCCTGTGAATGCAAGCGGTCAGAAGATTGATAGGAAAACAATGTCTGACCAACAAAAGCGTGACTTCAAGAATCACCACAAGGCCAGAACCATCCTTCTCAGTGCCATCTCGTATGCTGAATATGAAAAGATATCCAACAGAGACACAACAAAGAACATGTTTGACTCACTCAGAATGACGCATGAGGGCAACGTTCAGGTCAAAGAAACTAAAGCTCTGGCGCTCATTCAGAAGTATGAGGCGTTCAAAATGGAAGAAAGTGAATCCATTGAAACAATGTTCTCAAGATTCCAGATTCTGGTAGCTGGTCTCAAGGTTCTGGACAAAGGTTACTCTACTGCTGATCACGTCAAGAAAATCATCAGAAGCTTACCCAAGCAGTGGAGGCCAATGGTTACAGCTCTGAAGCTAGCAAAAGATCTCAACAAAATTTCTCTGGAGGAACTTATCAGCTCCCTCAGAAGTCATGAGATAGAGCTAGAAGCTGATGAACCCCAGAAGCAAGGTAAGCCTTTAGCATTAAAATCTAACAAAAAATCTGAGTCTAAAGTTTTGCAGGCAGTTGAAGAAACATCTGATGGATCCTCATCAGAAGAAGAAGACGAACTCTCCCTCCTCTCCAGAAGAGTGAATCAACTGTGGAAGCAGAGACAAAGAAAGTTCAGGAATCCCAGAAGATCTGATCAGAACGAGTCTTCTTCCAAATACAGAAGGACAGATTCTTCCTCTGGATACAGAAGATCTGAAGGCTCCTCAGGAAGCAGAAAGCCAAACACCAAGGACATCATCTGCTATGAGTGCAATGAGCAAGGGCACTACAAGAGTGACTGCCCAAAGCTTCAGAGGGAAAAGCCCAAAAAGAAGTTTGGAAGAGAAAAGAAGAAAAGTCTCATGGCTACATGGGATGACTCTGACTCGTCTGAAGCTGACTCAGAATCAGATGATGAGAGAGTAAACATAGCTCTCATGGCCAACATTTCAGAAGATAGTGAAGCTTCTGAATCAGACTCAGAATCAGATACTGAAGAGGTATTTCCTAACTTTGCTGTTAATTTTACCAAGGCTGAACTTGATGAAAGCCTTAATGAAATTCTGGAAAGGTATCAGCAGATTAGAGTTAAATTCAAAAACCTGAAAAGGAATCTTGAATCTGACTCTAATAAGACTGAGAGTCTTAAATTGGAGAATTCTGAGCTGAGAATTAAAATTTCAAAATTAGAAAATACTTTACAAAACTCTCAGAAGGAACCAATTTCTGAAACTCCCAGCAACGCTGATGAGATCATCAAGGAGTATGATCACAGTTTCCAGAAGTTCCTTGCTAAAAGCATAGATAGAAGCAAAATGGCTTCAATGATCTATGGAGTTAGCAGAAACGGCAGGAAGGGAATAGGATACCAAGGTAAGGTTCCTACACCAAAGAATGTCATGGATTTAACCATTAAACACACACCTCTGAATTCACATTTTGTGTATGGTTACACACATGATATTAAATACACTAGCAGTAAGTACTCTGTGAAACCAAAATTCAACCAGAGTTTTGGTAAATCTAACAAATCAGGACCCAAGAAAATCTGGGTACCTAAGGATAAAATAATACATGTTGCAGATATCTTTAGCAGCAAGTCAGAAACACCAGTCATGGTACCTGGACTCTGGCTGCTCGCGACACATGACGGGAAGAAGGCATATGTTCCAAAGCCTGGAACTTAAGCCTGGAGGCCACGTTGGCTTTGGAGGCAATCAGAGGGGAAAGATAATTGGCTCTGGAACTGTAGGTAATGGAAATCTTCCCTCTATTAATAATGTTCTGCTAGTAGATGGATTAATGCATAATCTGTTATCCATAAGTCAATTAAGTGATAACGGTTATGATATAATATTTAATCAAAAATCATGTAAAGCTGTTAGTCAGAAAGATGGGACTATCCTGTTTAATGGAAAGAGGAAAAACAACATTTACAAAATCAAACTTTCTGAACTGAAAAGTCAGAATGTAAAGTGCCTTCTGTCTGTTAACAACGAGCAGTGGATCTGGCACAGAAGATTGGGGCATGTTAGTATGAGAAGAATATCTCATATTAAGAAACTCAATCTGGTCAGAGGACTTCCTAATTTGAAGTTCAATTCAGATGCTATGTGTGAAGCATGTCAGAAAGGCAAGTTTGCAAAACCTTCTTTTAAATCTAAAAATGTTGTTTCTACCTCTAAGCCATTAGAACTTTTGCACATTGACTTATTTGGACCAGTTAAAACTGCTTCAGTCAGTGGCAAGAAGTATGGGTTAGTAATCGTAGATGACTATAGTAGATGGACATGGGTAAAGTTCTTAAGACACAAGGACGAGTCACACTTTGTGTTTGTTACCTTCTGTAACCAAGTTCAGAATGAAAAGGATCTTAGAATCGTTAAAGTCAGAAGTGATCATGGTGGAGAGTTTGAAAACAAAGATTTTGAGTCATTCTTTAATGACAGAGGCATTCTGCATGATTTCTCTTGTCCTAGAACTCCCCAACAAAATGGAGTTGTAGAACGAAAGAACAGAACATTGCAAGAAATGGCCAGAACCATGATCAATGAGACAAACGTTGCTAAGATCTTCTGGGCAGAGGCAATAAACACAGCGTGCTACATTCAGAATAGAATCTCAATAAGACCTATTTTGGAAAATACTCCATATGAATTGTGGAAGAACAGAAAGCCCAACATTTCATATTTTCACCCATTTGGATGTACCTGTTTTATGTTAAATACAAAGAATTATTTGAACAAGTTTGACTCTAAAGCACAGAAGTGTATTATGTTAGGATACTCTGAACGCTCAAGAGGGTACAAAGTATACAATACAGAAACACAGATTGTGGAAGAATCAATCAGTGTTCGTTTTGATGATAAGCTTGACTCTGAAAAGTCAAAGCAGAATGAAGTTTTTGCAGGTATGGAAATTGAATTTACAGGTTCTGAAGACAAGCCATCAGAAGCTCTCAACACAGACACTCCTTCAACGTCTGAAAGGAGCACTGCTAGCAATCCTACAACAGCTGCTGATCAACCTCAGAAAAGATTACCCAGAAGCAGCTTGGATCATCCAGAAGAAACAATCTTAGGAAGAAAGGAAGATCCAATCAGAACAAGAGCAAGCTTCAGAAACTCTGAAGAAACCCTCATGGGACTTGTGTCTCTGCTTGAACCTTCTTCTATTGATGAAGCACTTCTGGACAACGACTGGATTCTAGCAATGCAAGAAGAGCTAAATCAATTCACCAGAAATGACGTATGGGATCTTGTTCCCAGACCAAAAGGATTCAACGTCATTGGAACAAGATGGGTGTTCAGAAACAAGCTAAATGAACAAGGTGAAGTCATCATAAACAAAGCACTACTGGTTGCACAAGGTTATAGTCAGCAAGAGGGGATAGACTATACAGAAACCTTTGCTCCAGTCGCCAGGTTAGAATCTATCAGACTTTTAATTTCATTTGTTGTTAATAGAGGCATCACTCTGTATCAGATGGATGTCAAGAGTACATTCTTAAATGGTTATATAGAAGAAGAGGTTTATGTGCACCAACCCCCTGGTTTTGAAAATACAAAACATCCAGAACATGTTTTCAAACTAAAGAAGTCACTATATGGTCTAAAACAAGCTCCCAGAGCTTGGTATGAAAGACTTAGTAACTTTCTGTTAGAAAATGAATTCACCAGAGGGAAGGTGGACACTACCTTATTCTGTAAGTCAGTTAAGAATGACATCTTAGTCTGTCAAATTTATGTTGATGATATTATTTTTGGATCTACTAATCCTTCTCTTGGAAGAAAATTTGCAAAATGTATGCAGGCAGAATTTGAGATGAGCCTCATGGGGGAACTGAAATTCTTTCTAGGAATTCAGATCAATCAAACTCCAGAGGGAACTTACATTCATCAGAGCAAATACATCAGAGATCTTCTGAAGAAATTTGACCTCTCAGAATGTAAGCCATCAAAGATTCCAATGCATCCCACGTGCATTCTGGAAAGAGAAGAGGTAAGCAAAAAGGTAGAACAGAAAGTCTATAGAGGTATGATTGGTTCTCTCCTTTATCTGACAGCTTCAAGACCTGATATATTATTCAGCGTATGTATTTGTGCTAGATTCCAATCAGATCCTAGAGAATCTCACTTAACAGTTGTTGAGAAAATTTTCAAGTATCTGAAAGGTACTACTAATCTGGGTTTATTTTATAGAAAATCTAGTGATTACAGTTTAGTAGGCTACTGCGATGCTGACTTTGCTGGAGACAGAGTAGAGCGTAAAAGTACTTCTGGAAGCTGCCAGTTTCTGGGAGACAATCTGATATCTTGGTCCAGCAAAAGGCAATCCGCAATTGCGCTATCAACAACAGAAGCTGAGTACATAGCAGCAGCAGGATGTAGCACACAAATGCTCTGGATGAAAAGTCAGCTTGAAGACTTCCAGATTTTTGAGAGTAACATCCCTATACTCTGTGACAATACTTCTGCTATTTGCTTAAGTAAGAATCCCATTTTACATTCTAGAGCTAAGCATATAGAAATAAAACATCATTTCATTAGGGACTACATTCAGAAGGGAATTTTGAACTTAAAATTTATAGATACAGACCATCAATGGGCTGATATCTTCACTAAACCCCTTTCTGAAGATAGGTTCAATTTCATTCTGAAACATCTCAGCATGAAAATCTGCCCAGAGTGAAAATACTTTAATTCTATATATTTATCTTCAGAATGTATTTGTTTTACTGTGAACTTCTGATCAATCTCTTTTCAGAAAGATAGAACATGCAGATTGTATCAGATGCTAGTCTTAAAGATCTGAGCGCTTCAGCTCAAGGATAGATGTGCTGATCACTAAATCAAACAAGTGTCATCCAATCATCAGCAAATCTCTGAAGCAGAACGCGTGCACGCTTCTGAGAAGGCAAAACGCTGATTGGGTGCATTGAGACACATGTCTGGTAACCATTTCAAGTATCTTTCTCAAATCCCCCAAAATCAGCAAGCATTAAATGAAAGTAATCATGTTTTTAAAACGTAATCATGATTTTATTTCTCTTTCTTGAAACCGTTTACACTTTCAAAATATTCTGAAATCTATTTAAGCACGTTAAACCTCTCACATTAATCTTTTACAGTTTCTCATTATCTCTCAAATATTTTCTGCATTTTCTCTGTGTTCATCTCTTTCAACCTTAAACCCATTTTTCAGGTTTCTCAGAAAAACCCTAAGTGTGAACATGGCAACCTCCAGCAGTGCTTCTGCAGGTTCTCAGAAGAAAGCTTCCTCTGAACAGTACCAAGTTCCATTCAGAACACTCCTTACACCAGTGAAGAATCTATAAGTGTTATCTGAACTGATTATTGATTTTGGCAGTCTGAAAGAGAATGGTTTTGACTTGACAGAAGAAGTTAGGGCACAGAAATGGGAGAGATATTTCGACAGGTTGGTTGGACCAACATTCCCAATGTTAGTCAAGGAGTTTTGGATTCATGTGTCCGCTTCAACGCATCAAGTCACCTCCTACATAATGGGAAAGAAGATTGTGATCACTGAGGATCACATAGCAAAATTGATTGGTTACAGTGGCGGTGGCGTTCGCTGTATTGATATGGCTGAAAGATGCTCTGATGTTGGTGTCATAGCAGAACGGATTTTCACCCATGGGGTGCCCAGCAGCAAAATCAGAGACCTCAAGGATCACCACAGAGTTTGGGCGAAGATCATTCTGGGGTGTTTTAATCATAGGAAGCCAACTAGTTCCCTTGATTACATAAATATAGATCAGCAGTTTCTGATCTATTTTATCAATCAGAAGGTAAAAATCAACTTGGCTCATCTTCTGTTTAATCACCTCAGAACAAGCGTGAAGGAAACTAGGGAAGAAGAAAGAACAAAGAGGGATTGGATACCCTTTGGAAGGTTAATATCAGATATTCTAACTGAGAATAGGTTGATAGAGCACCTGATAGAAGCTCAAGAGTTAAGCACCATTGAACCAACTGTTGGCAAGCCTCTGAACGCGAAGAATCTGAAGAAAATGAAATTAATAGAGAATATCAGAAAGGAACCCAGTGTTACTCCCACTGCTGACATCACCAGCAGAAGAGTCCCACTGAGTGACTTTCCTTTATTTTCTGAGATAGAATCTAAACTAGTGGTGGTTCTTAGATACTTGGACGCGTGCAAGGCTGATGGTACAGATCCCAAGCTGAATATCAAAGATCTGCACCAACCTCAACCAGAAGTTACACTGAAGAAGACGAAGAAAAGGAAGGGCCCTTCATAAGGAACATCCCAACAGACACCCAAGAAAAGAGGTAATTTATCTGCTGCTTCTGTTTTAAATTCTTCTGCTATTCCAACATCTATCCCAACTCCAGCTTCTCATGCAATCCCAATCCCCATACCAACTATAGATGAAACCGAACCAGAAGATGACCCTTCTGAGGCACTAACACTCAGAAGACCCCGCACCAAACATCCCAAACCAACAACTTCAACAACAACAGCACTTGACAAAGTTCTGTCTGACATTGATTAACGTGCTTCTGATCACCTCTCCAATAATCCAAACTCTGAACCACAAATTGCCAAATCTCCTCAACCAGAACAACCTCTCTCACCCATTCCAGAAGAACCACATATTCCTGAACAACCAGAAATTCCTCCTCCCTCTCCACAACCAGCAATTCCTTCTCCCTCTCCTCAACCAGAAATTCATCCACCATCACCTCAACCATCACCTCAACCTGAGTTTCATCATTCTGAAACTCCATCTCCTCCACCTCAGTCTCCTCAATCCTCTGAGCCACAACCTATGGCAATACAGCTGCCATGTGGAATAACTGTAACAATGGCCCAACTGCCATCCTCGCCAGAAACCACTCCTCCAAACACTCCCACAACCCCAAACAGTCCAATCATTATCTCTGATTCTCCCAATCCATCTCCCAAACAAGCAGCTCCCAAACAAACCACAGAAGACCCCAGCAGGACCTTCATAGATTCAACAATCCTTGACCGTCTTGCTGATCTAAAAAATAAAATAGCCATTCCAAAACCAAAACAGACAGATGTTGGCTCTGGCATTATGAATTTTGAAACAGGTTTGCAGTAGTGGATTGCTTCTCTGAAGCAAGTCTGTCCTGGAATGATTGATCCAGCTGCCTCTGACCAGCTCTGGACACGATTCAGAATTTGGGTACGTGCTGAAGCTCTAAAATTGCAAGACATCAATTATGAGCAAGCACAGCATAATTTCAGCAAGCTTCTGAACGAAGTAGGAAGTCAACTGCTGAAAGAAGACGTACTCCTTCTGGATAGTGAGCCATGGTCTGAGAAGCGTCCAGCTTCAAAGGTGCAGCCAGAAGAAGATCATACAATTCAAGCTGAAGCCAGTCAAGCTGAAGATGTTGCAGAAAGCTCTCAGAAGCTCCCTGCTTCTGATGTTTCTCAAGCTTCCTTGGACAGGCAGACTCTGGAAGCGCTAAAGCTGAATGATATCCGTCTGCAGCAAAAGATGGATGAAAATGATCAAAAGATGAAGGAAAGGATGGATGTGCAGGACAGCAAGATAGACACAGTAGTCAGCATGGTGCACAAGCAGACTGAGACTGCTGATCAGATTAAGGCAATGCTGGAGACTCTGTTCACGCGCCTTCCTCCCCAACCTTAGATTTTCATTCATGCTATTTCCATGTTTTCTTTGCATATCTTCTGTACTGTTTTGTCTGGCTCTGACTATTTTAATATGACAAGTTTTTCTGCTCTAATTGTTTTAGCACATCACTTACACTTTTTGATTGCTGACAAAAAGGGGGAGAATAAGAAAGATATTTTTCAATAACGGATTACTGAGACAGAAAATCTCAAACATTCTAACTCTGATATACTTGAATATGTTTTCTGTTTTTGCTTAAGTCTACAGGTACAAGAATGCTCTCTGACACTCTGAAGACCAAAGTCCTGATACTCTGATAAAGCTCTGCTCAGATATTCTGATCTAAAGCTTCTAATAGTCAAAGCTCTGATATTCTGATGTTCAAAGAAAGGCAATAAAGATCTGATCCTGAAGAACTCTTGGAATTAAAAAGGGAAGTTACAAATTCAGGGGGAGTATCTCTGATCCCAACTCTCATATCTCTTTATCCCTTATCTTTGATAACTTCTTACTCTGATACATCTTATCATATAGTTATCTCTGATACTTTGTCACGTTATTTTCAATTAAAAATATCTAGTTTTTGTCATCATCAAAAAGGGGGAGATTGTTAGAACAAAGTTTGAATCTACTACCCTAAGTTTAAGTTTTGATGATAACAAAATGAAAAGATATATTAAATTATGTGATTCATGTAAGAACTATTTGCTACCTAAAATATTACCTTCTGTTTTGCAGAAACTCTGATAGGTATCAGCAAGAGCACACTTAATCAGCATCAGAATATTGGTTATTAACATCAGCATCAGAAGTTGCTATATCAGAATACCAGAATCAGAAGAACAACTCACGCGAATGCTGAAGCTTGATGAACAGAACTGCGCTCAACACTCTGATAAAGATAACAACAGTTCATCAGCACTTAAGCAGAGTCAGAATGAGCCCAAGCCAGAACACGCTTTAAGTAGCAACAGTACTGTGCATTCAAAGCGAATTATTACCAACGGCATCATTCCAGACAAGATCTGCTTAATAAGGAAAGTTTGTTATTGGCATTGAATCAAGATTATTGCTCCAACGTTCAACAAATTCAGTGCTATATAAACAAGACAATGAAGATTGAATTGGCTAATGCTCTACATCATATTACACGCCTAAAAGCTAATTATCATCTTCCTTCTCTCAGTTTGCTAAAAGCTCCATATTTCCTTACTCAGTATTTTAGCAATCTAGTTTCAATAAGCTTAAGTTGTGTAATATCACAGTTGTGATAAACTATTTTTGTAGAAAACACTCACACACCTAGATTTCCATTCTGTGTAAGAAAGTGATTCCTTGACAAACCGGGTTGTGGTTTGCATCAAGAAGGCTTTAGCAGTTGTTAAAGCAGATTGTAATATTCAGTTGAATATAGTGGATTAAGACCTCGTTGGAGAGAGGCGAAATCACCTTGACGGGTGGACTGGAGTAGTTTGAGATTAAACAAACCAGGATAAAAATACCGTGTTCATTGCATTGATTTTCAGTTTTACAATTCAACCCCCCTTCTTGTGTTTTTCACTTCTTCACCCTCTAACCTCCTTTTCAGTACGGGGAGCAGGCATCTCTTGTATTGCTTTCACTTTTGCTGGATCGACCTCAATGCCTTTGTTGCTGACAATGAACCCTAGAAGTTTACTAGACCTAACTCCAAAAGTGCATTTACTTGGATTCATCCTGAGTTTGTATTCTTTCAATCTGGCAAACAGCTTCTGCAAATGCTCAAGGTGTTCCTCCTCTGTTTGTGATCGAGCTATCATGTCGTCTACGTAAACTTCGATCTCATGATGTATCATATCATGAAATAAAGCTACCATGGCGCGTTGATAAGTTGCCCCTGCGTTTTTTAGTCCGAACGGCATCACCTTGTAGCAGAAGGTACCCCATTGTGTAACAAAGGTTGTTTTCTCCATGTCCTCGGGGGCCATTTTAATCTGGTTGTAGCCCGAGAAGCCATCCATGAAGGAAAACACTTTGTGCTGAGCTGTGTTGTCAATCAAAATGTCGATATGGGGTAGCGGAAAATCATCTTTAGGGCTAGCCCTATTCAAATCCCGGTAGTCCACACACATTCTGACCTTGCCATCTTTTTTAGGAACTGGAAAAATGTTAGCAACCCATTGTGGATAGGATGTAACAGACAGAAAGCCCGCGTTGAATTGCTTCATTACTTCTGCTTTAATCTTCTCAGACATGTCGGGCATCATTCGGCGGACCTTTTGCTTGATCGGTGGACAATCCTCTCTTGTAGGGAGACGGTGAACCACTATATTTGTGTCTAAACCCGGCATGTCTTCATAAGACCAGGCGAAGATTTCAACGTATTCATTTAACAGCTGTATCAAGCGTTCCTTGACACTTGGCTCCAGATTGGCACCCACTTGTACTTCCTTCCGGTATTCCTCTGTTCCTAAGTTGACAGTTTCCAACAACTCTTCGTGAGGCAAGATGGCCCTCTCTTCTTGTTGTAGAAGTCTGGCTAGCTCTCCCGATACTTCACAATCTTCGTCATCTTCATACTCAGCCTGATTGACCAGATCTTCAGAGTTATTGAAGGACATAGCAGAATAGTCACCCATAGAATCCAAAGTGGATGGGTACCTGCATTTGTAAATATGGGTGTGTGTAAGGGATAGCCATCTTTAAACAAGCAAAAATGCAAAAGGAAAGAAAATGAACACAGCAGTTTATCAATGAAAAACGTCCAATGAATCATTAAACATGGCATATGGATATGAAGATAATCAAAACCCTTACAAATGGACCTACATGCCCCGGGCAAGGCATGAGGTGAAAAAGTAGTGTACGGATTGTTCAAAAGTAATTATTACAAACCAACAGGAAATGTTTGACAGATAATTACTGATTAATAAAAGTAATGGGGACAAAGTCTTTTGCCTCCCAGTTGCGTAGTCCTCCTTCGATGGTTGGGTAGATCCAATCTTCAATGTTGGCCTCTTCGTCTTCGCCTTCCAAAGCATTGATTCCATAAGGATAGATCTTGATGGGTGCTTTTTCAACTTTTGAGCGGCGCATAGCTTTCTGCCCCATAGCAGTGAATCCTAATCCAAACTTGTCTATTTTGTGAGGAATATCTGGCAACTGCCCCCATGTTGAGCTCTTCCCTTCCTTCATCGCAGCCTTCACGTCTTTTAGAGATGCCATCCTGGCCATCTGCTTTGGTACCATAGCTACCGCTTTTGCTACTGCCATCTCAGGAGAGACTTCCTCGAAGTGCTGGAATGGTGTTTCAATGAATTCTCCTTCCACCTCTACATACCGAAAGGAGTTCAAGTGGCTGATCATATATTCCTCTTCACCGTGCACGGTTATGATTTTTCCTTCGACAGGGTATTTCAACATTTGATGTAAGGAGGAGGTAACCGCCCCAGCGTTATGTATCCATGGCCTTCCCAGTAAGCAAGAGTATGATGGACGGATGTCCATCACATAGAAAGTTGAGGGGAACACTTTTGTGCCTACTTTAATGGGGATGTCCACCTCCCCATGTACCATTCTCTTTGACCCGTCAAATGCCCTTACAATGATATTACTTAGCCTTAGCTCCAATTTTTCGCAATCCAATTGGTCGAGAGCCTTCTTGGGCAGCACATTCAGAGAAGAACCAGTGTCGACCAAAACATGGGCCAGAGTAGTTCCTTGGCATTCTACTGACACATGTAATGCGTCATTGTGCTTTCTTCCTTTTGGGGTCAGGTCGGCATCAGAGAAACCTAAGCCGTTGTCTGCGGTAAGACTGGCTACACAGTCTTGGAATTGGTCGGCAGAGGTTTCCTGGGGCACATGGGTTGTCTTCAGGAATTTTATCAATGCTTTGGCGTGCACCTCTGAACAAAGCAATAATGCTAACATGGAGATCTTCGAGGGGGTTTGCCCCAGTTGCTCTACCACGTCATAATCACTCTTTTTAATTATCTTCAAGATCTCCTCCATCTCTTTCTTAGAGGTTTCCGGGATGACCAAAGGTTGAGCCCTCGTCCTGACGAGCTCATCTTGGATCCCTTTCCCCTTATCAGCATAAGTAGGAGGGACAACAACAAGAATAACAGCATCTTCAATCAACGGGGTTCTAGCGGAAAGTTTTATTGGTGCAGGAATAACTCTGGCAGCAGATGAGGGTCCAAAGATTGCCTTTGGGGGGGGGCAATCTCTGGAGAAAATATTCTCCCACTTCGGGTGATCTTGCTTGTGCCGGCAATGTTTCCAATGCTGGCGTCTTCTTCATCAGAGCTTCCTTCGGTTATCTCAACTTGTTTAACACCATGGTAGTAGATTTCTCCACCGTAATTCCATGGTATTGTTTTGTCATAAGTGTAGGGGACAGGCCCTGGCATAGTTATTTTCAAGGGAACAATCTTTGTAGAGGATGTAATCTTAACAGGCTTTTTGACGGCCTTGGAAAGATTGGTGGAAATGGTGATTATTGAAACATCTTCAGTAGGGGTTGGAACAGCAGGAATCTTTTCAAACAGAATTTGTTAACTGTCCATCAGGCCTTGGATGCCTTTCTTCAGTAATGGACAGTCGATTGGTAGAGAATAATAACAGTAGCAATCTTCTTTGCATCCTGGGAAAATCCCAACTTCCAACAGATTTAACTTGATTGTTAACAGCGGAGTCATCAGGTCATCAACATCAGAAACATACAGGTCTTCTTCAATAACATGGACATTTCGACCATGCTTCGGCATCGGAGCGGATATTACGTTTGGCTTCTCTGGAGCATCGAACTCAACCTCTTTTGCATCTATCAAGTCTTGAATTTTATTCTTTAGCGCCCAACAATTGTTGGTGTCATGTCCGGCGCTATCAGAATGGTAGGCACACTTGGCATTGGCATGATAGTATGGAGATGTGGTGTTAGGGTTTTTCGGTGCCTCCTTTAAACCAGTCAGATTCAATTTCAACAAATGTGGAAGAACTTGCGCAGGTGTCATATTGATACGGGTGAACTGCCGTTGTGGCCGCTCTACCCGTTGCTGATTTGGTCTGGACTGATTGTCATGAGGCCGATCATTTGATGAATTTTGGATCATCACGGCCCCCACAGTCGGCTGGCGCTCAGTTCTTCCCACTTCTCTCTGAGAGTACATAACAGTTGTTTCCTTCTTCATCGGAAATGATTTCTTAACAGTTGTAGATGCAGAGGCATCCTTCTGAATCTTCCCATTCTTGATACCGGCTTCCACTCGTTCGCCAGTCAGAATTAATTCGGTAAACCCTGCGGAAGAGCTCCCAATTAAATGGTTGAAGAACGGGCCAAATAGGGTCCCCAGGAACATATCCACTAGTTCTCTATCAGAAAGAGGTGGTTGCACTCTCTCGGCCAAATCACGCCATTTTTGGGCGTATTTCTTAAATCCCTCACCTGAGGCCATCCCCATACTCTATAGCTGAGTACGGGTTGGCGCCAAGTCAGAGTTATACTGATATTGGCGATAAAAGGCAGCTGCCAGATCCTCCTAACTATGTATCTCCGACCTCTCAAGCTTGTAAAACCAGTCTAGCTGAGTACCAGACAGGCTATCCTGAAAGAAGTGTACCCAAAGATTTTTGTTGGAAGTATGAGGTTGGATTCTTCGGACATACGACCTTAGGTGCATCTTCGGGCAAGACAGCCCGTCATATCTTGCAAAAATTGGCACTTTGAACTTCGGAGGGATCACAACTCCAGCAATTAATCCCAAATCCTCGAAATCTAACCCGAGAACCCTCTGCAGTTCCATAGCTGCCAGCCTGTCCTCCAAGTTTTTGTATTTATCGCCGGCGGGCGGGTATTGTTGCTCTGAGTAGTCTTCATCTTCTTCAGCCTCTTCCTCTTCAGCTTTGGACTCAGACGGTAATGCAGCCCCTTTTCCTTTACTGGTTCCCTCTTCAGATGCAGAGGGAAATTCAAGAACTCTTCTGGCTTCGTTCTCAAACCTTCTTCCCAGGGTAGCCACCCCGACTCTTTTCTTCTTCTTTTTCACTTTCTCTTGCTCTTTGTTCCCAAGCAGTGCCTTTAGATCCTCCTGACCCTTTGCTAAGGTCATTAGAAGATGTTGAAACTGTGAGTTTTGAGACTGTAGATCTTTGACCGTCTGTTCGAGATCCATCTTACTGAAATAAACAGCAGAAAGATAAGGAAACCTGGTGTGGAGACCTGCTTATGCACATGATGAATGATATGTTTATTTATGCAATGCATTCAAGGATTTAAAAATTCACAATTGTTGCAGACAAAAAGAACACACGTCATATTAATAAGAAGAAATTTTGTCAGTACATAAATTCCCTATGGGCAAAATATTACCAAAACTTCTCAAGGTAAAAAGACGTTGCGCATCCTCTTTGGTGCGATGTAGGTGTTGAGGGTCTCTTCCTCATGGAGTCAGCGGGTAAGCTCCAAAACCTTCTTCTCACTGGCGTAGAAGCTGGCTTCAAAAGTATCCCTTTCTTCCTTGAGTTGGATCCAACTCTTCTGCATCTCCTTCCATGATGTTGGCATGTCAGGATGTAGGATGGTGTATGGAACCTCTCCTTCCTTAACAGGCTCTTTGATCAAGGGGAGAATGTGCGGGTAAGGCATCATAAGACTCTGGGCTCGGGTTCGTACCCACTTGAGGTAAGGCTCAAGAGGGATGGAGTTCTTATGCCCCAGTGTCTTAGTATCTACCTTGTTAGGCATCCTCCAAGCTCTGATGAATCTTTGGCGAAGTCCTTGCGCATCGTTGTCGAAGTCAAAAACTAGGTCAGGAATCAACATGTCGTGAGGGCCATCCCTCCGTGCATATCCAAATTGTCTCAAAGCTAGACAAGGGTTGTAGGTAATGCCTCCTCTAATGCCAAGTAATGGAACATTAGGGAACTCACCACATCGATCGACGATGATGACATTTTCTCTGGACCGAGAACACCAATGTACATCAGAGTGGGTGAGGGTCATCAACCGTTGTGACCACCTTAAGCCTTGGTCATTCTTCAAAACAGATTGTGGAAGGTGTGAAATAAACCACCTTGCAAGGAGAGGAGTACAACACATGAGAACACCCCTCTTTCTCATTGTTCGTGTGTAAAATGAGTGGAGGATGTCCCCAAGCAATGTTGGTATTGGATTCCTGGATAAGAAGATCTTGACGGTGTTGACATCTATAAGCTGGTCAGGATTTGGGAACAAGACCAACCCATAAATGAGGAGTGCCACAATTTCTTCAAAGGCTTGTAGATCCAAGGAATTCCAACACTCTTGTGTCTTCTCAAACAAGAATTTTGCCAAGAAGTCTTTGACACCGCTTCTAGTTTCCTAATGCCCCTTGATGTCAGATGGTTGCAAGTGTAGTGCTTGAGCAACATCTTCAGGCTTTGGTTCTTTTTCCGTACCGTTGAAAGGTAGTTGATTAAGAATAGGAATTCTTAGGAGTTGAGAAAATTCCTCCAAAGTAGGCACCAATTGGTAGTCGGGGAATGTGAAATAGTGGTGAAGGGAGTCAAAGAACTGGAACAAAACCTTCATCATGTCTTCTTCAATGCTGGTGTTGACTAGGCTGAGCAGTCTACCATGTCTCTCACTGAAGGGAGAGCTTTCGGGGATTCTGGATGTGAGCTCCTTGAGTTGAGGATGGATCCTCACAAGGTTGACTTGGATAGTTTTCCTGCGAGGAATTTCCATGACCTACAAAACAAGAACAAAGATGAAGATCCAAATCCTTGAAATGGTTAGCGGATGCATATGATGCTATATGATGTTTATGATGTATGCACAAACACATGTACAAGCAATTCACACAAAACCCTAGTTTCAGGCTTGCATGAGGTTTCATAGGTAAGTACCCTCTTGAGTGTAGTTGGCTTAAAAACCTGTCCTATGAATAGTAACTGGGTTCTAAGGAGCTCAATATCATTGGATTGTTTTCCATGTTCATTGTTTTGGTTTAGCCACTTAACTAGCGACCAAAATATTCCAAGAAAACAACCCCCAATGAGTGTAGTATCGAGTATCTACCAACTTCGGACTGCACCAAAGCCGGTCATCTCACTACTCCTAATAAAAGGCCAAGATGGTCAAGTAAGGTTCTAGGTCATTAATGCTTAGTGACATCACTAAGCGGCCCCGTACTCTCCTTGATTGAACTCAAGGGTTACCGGTACTCACAAATATGTCGCACTAATATAGCTATTGCTTCAACCGTGTCGGTATACCCCACACAGTTTCCACAACGTATTGCTATCTATGAATGTTTCCCAAATCCGGGTGTAGGATTTCAAGCCCAAACAAGAAAACCATAAAGGTAAATCAATCAAAGCAAACAATTAATCATGCAAAAGGGTGATCTAAAACCCTAAGGTAACCCCACTTTTAAGTTATTCCCCAGCAGAGTCGCCAGTTCTGTGATACGGTGGGAGAACTGACTTGAGGTTTGCGTTTGTATTCGCACTTGTTCGGTTTAGCAAGAGTCGCCACCGACTTTTTATTTTATCCTAAAGGAAAGGTTAAAAAGCACAGGAAAAACCTTTTGAGATGTTTCGTGGGTTCGGGGGGTAGATTATGAAAAGGGAAGGTATTAGCACCCTTTTCATCCATGGTTATCCATGGGCTCTTAGTTACTTGTTTAGATCACTTGCCTTGATTTTCAATTGCTTGAAATGGTGGTGTGTGTGTGTTTTGAAAATGTTTTGAAAAAGACGCCTTGTCTAGGCAACCGTTGTAACAATTCTATACTTGAATGTTTTACAAAGGTGTGTATCTTTTCGAAAAAATGTTTCAAATGTTTTTGAAAGTTTGTTTGGAAAGTGTGTTGTGAAGTGGATTTTGAAAAGTAGGCAAGTGTGTTTTGCAAGTTTTGATCAAGTAAATAAGAGTTGTCTACCCCTAAATTTACTCAAAGATTTTTCTCATGTTTTAACCCTTTTAACAGTATTGTTCCACCATTGTATTTGGTGGACAATCTTGTGTTAGGATGTTAACGGGACAGGCGCGGGTCATCGTATGGACCATGAATGCAATGGTGCCAAGTGTCTTTGGCAATTTTCTTGAAGGGACTATGATCATTTGTTTAGGCAACTTTCGAAAGCATCATCGAGGGACTTATGATCATTTGATTTGTTTTATTTTGCCAAAGAAACTCAACATGCAAGCATGGCCCATTTTGGAAGGCAACGAGTGGGATTACCCTAGGGGTGCAAGTGTGATTGTGTATTGATTATCATGCATTTGTCTTGTATTTAGGTTATCTAGAGTTTGATTTTATTTACATACAAACCCTAGGTCTAAACATGGTATATTTGGAAAGCGGTAAATTGCGGGAATTTAAAGTCTACGCTATTACAAATAAGTATCCGGGAATGGCGGTACAAATATTTACAAATGGGGATGAGACTTATTAGGAGAGTAGTGTCCAAATAATTTACAACCAAATCGAATCAATCTCAATGTAAATGTAGCAATGTATAAGAATAAAGCAATGTAAATGTATCAATGTATTTGTGTAAGTGTATGTGAATATTTACAAGTGCGAAATGTTAATGTATTATTAATTAAGTATTTATTCTTTTTTATTTTTGTTAGTATTTACAAAACAAAAGATTTAATAAAAGAAAAGAAAATGTCTTAAGAAAAAATATTTAACTTTAAAAACTCTATTTTTTATGTACTTTGTTAATGTTTTATATACAAAAGTTTTAAAAAGAAAAGAAAATTGTTTAAATCTAATAAAATCTAATATTTCATTTTAAATGTAAAAGAAAAGAATGTTAGTAAGATTTTTTTTCACAAAGAAAAGGAATTAATGTTTTATTCTTATTTAGCAAAAAAATATTAGCTTGGGGTTATATACAAAAAATAAAATGATAACCTAATATTAATTTGAAGTAAATAATAAACTAAAACAAAGGCAAGAAGATTGAATGGACCTTAGGGAGGAAAGCTGGATGGCCCAAACAAAATAAACAGTCAGAAGAAGAAATGGGGGGGGTGCACGCCAGTTCTTATGGGCTTTAGGCTTGCTTTTGTGGGGCAAGGCCCAGTGCTTGACACAACAATTTGTAAGGGTTTCAGTTATTGTTTCATTTGGGATTCTAGGGTTACAGAGGCGCGGCGCCGTTATCTTCTTCACTTCCTTCGCCTGAGCTTTCTGAACTAACTCTTTTGCCCATGGCCACCAGGCGTCACCATTCTTCCCCTCTTCCCTCCTTGGTCCAGCGAAGCGATATTGTAAGGTGACGGTTTCTGTTTTTTAACGCATTTAGGGTTTCAAGTTTTTATATGTTGTTAATTTCCCTTCCTTGCATGTCTTGATTCTTTGTGTGATTATTGATTTCTTGTGAGGTACTTAAAGAGAGGAAAGAGTTTTATACCTTTGTTGGAGACGGAGGCTTTTTGGAGATGGAGGAGGAGGCGGACTTGGAGGCGCTTCAGGCGGCCAAGGGCGAGGGCGTGTGATGAGGCTGTGCTCTGGGGAAACCTGGTACCTTGTATTTATCTTTTATGGTTTGATGATGATGCTTGAAAACCCTAGCTTCTTTTGCTTTTGTCTTCTCTTTTGCTGGCTTCTGTATGCTTGTATGCTTGCTTGCTCCTGAACACTTCTTTTCCTCTTCTGTCTACTTGCTTCAGTTGCCTTTGATTGCTTCTTTTCTTCTGTATGCTTCGTATGTTGCCTCTGATATGTTGTTGAATATTGCTTTTGTTTGATGTTTAGACCCTGTGATGAATCATTCTGAGGGCTTGGATATGTTTGTGACTTGGCTGCTTCTAGACAATGTTGAGGCTTGTTTCAGGGCTTATGCTTAGCAGGTACTGTTGAGATTTGAACAGGTTTGGAGGGTTTGATGTATTAGCAGGTTGTTTTGTTCAAGGCTTATGCAGGTTGATGGCTTTGAATGGTTACAGGTTGGCTTATGCAGGTTGATGGTTTAGTGTTGAAAAGTTTGACACAGTTAGGCTTTTTTTGTTTTGAGGTCACAGGTTTGTGAGCTTGAATACCTTGAAGCAGGTTACAGGCTTAAGACTGTTTGGAATTTGACAGTTTTTTATGCTCTTTCTTTTCTCTCCTCTCATAAAGGCTCTAATGCTTTGTTTTTTATAACTTACAGGATCTTAGCTTGTGTTTTTGAAAGGCAGGATGTGTTATTATTTTTTTTATGTATATTCATTCTCTTTTGAATTTGGTCTTAGTGTGGATTCCAATGCTTGAGCAGGTTTGCAAGGCTTGAGGTTTTCATTCTTTATGATATCTTCTGTTGTATGCATTCTGCCTTCTCTCTCTATGTGTTCTGATACATCCTGTTTATATCTCCTTTTTAGCCTTTAGCTTGTTGTACTGTAAGCTTCCTTCCTCTCTCTTTCTCTCTCCATAGATTTAAAAAGCATTTTATATTGCTTAAATCTGTCCTTTCTGAAAAAGTTGCTGGCCTAGGAAAATGATGAATTTGAATATTGCTTGCACTTGCATCTTTCCTCTGCATACTTTCCATATTTCATGCATGCTTTGTGTACTTTGTTGACAGCTTTTTGGTGTTTGATATCTTTTGATATCCTTGAACAATTTTTGACAGCTTTGGCTTAGTTTGAAATTGTGACTTGTTTTGGCATATTGAACTTTGTAAGCTATGCAGTTTGGTTAGCTATTTGCCTTTGACTATGCAGCTTGTTGACAATGCAGTATGTTTGAAAATTTATGAAGTATGGTAGCTTTTGTGCATTTCACTTTTTATTTGCAAACACTATTTCTATCCCTCTTTGTGAACCAAGAGAAATCTTGTGATTTGCAGAGGGGGCAAACAAACTGATTCCGGCCAGTTACTTTTAATGATGAACTTTTTGATTAACTGTCTGCTTTTAATTTCATCTTCCATTGACTTCCTTTCTTTTCTTGTTTTTTTGCAGATGAAAATCAGTTGAGCAATGGGGAGCAGCAAATAGAAGACGAAGACTTAGGGAACTTAGGATGCAATTTTACTTCATTTTTAATCATTGTAACAAATATTATTATAAATACTTGTAAATAATTAATGTATTTAAATAACAATTGTACAAATAATTAAAATAAATAAAAGTCTTTTTATTGATTCCTTTTAATTCTTCTTCAAATGTTTATTTAATTATTTATAATTCTTAAATTATAATAAATGGAAATAAATCCCAATTATTCTAACTTAGAATAAATAAACAATTAATAAACATTGTGGCCTTAGCATCAATCAACAATAAACCTGGTGTCTCATAGCGATGCACAGTCAATCACAACAAATGCCCAAATGTCCTTTCCTTTTACTGATTAAATCAAACACTGCAAGTTCTTAAATCAACTGCCTCAGCTCATATCTCAGAGTAATTTGAAAAGGAATGTAGAATTAATTCTTTCTGAGAATGTGCGCACAAAAACCCTGATTCTTGACTTAACACCAAAGAAACGCCTGTCTGACCAAACCCTGAGCCCACTCAACCAAACCCTAGGCATTGAACTTGAACTGTTCCAAAGTCCATGAAAAACCCTAAATTGGATAGAATGATAAGAAAAAGTCTGTTTGACTGATTCTTACGCCAATCTGAAAAAGTCAGGGAAAACCCGAAGCTGTGATTTCTTGTGGAAAAAAATAGGAGGGCAAATTTTGGGGTACAACAGTCGCCATGAGCATCTCACGGCCAGAAGATTTCTATTGCCCGAACATGGGGAGCGTTCCATTGTATTTCTAATCTCATAGTCCCTGGGAGTCGTTCTCCGCTGCTATGGTCATCTTCGGTGGGGGATTCAACATGCATATAGTAGGGTCCGAAAAAAGAAGATTCGATCAACTCATCAAAGTCAATTCTGACATGGATGCCACACTTGATAAGTTTCGAGGAAACTCTCATCCCCTCGCTTTCTATAGGGAGGAGTTATCGGGTGGGCCCCCCAACTTGACCATCCCACTACTCATAAGGGATCACATGGCGAATTTCGACGTGCGACGCATCCTGGTCGATCGGGGTAGCTCGGTAGATATCATGTATACCCAGTTGTTCGCTACCCTACAGCTGAATGAAAGCCATCTGACCCCATACATAGGATCGAATCTCTAGGGCTTCAACCGGGCCAGTACGAAACCCTGGGGGTATGTCGAGCTAATCGTAACCTTCAGAAGAGGAGTGACAGCCATAGCCATCAAGACCCAATTTTTGGTAATGGATTTCCGATCTCTCTACTAGTGCATCTTCGGGAGACCGACTCTCGCTGAACTCATCGCGGTACCCTCCACTGTACACCTCAAGATGAAGTACTACACTACTGAGGGTTTGGTCGCCACCCTCCACGGGGACATCCAGGTAGCGAGAAGATGTTTTGAAACCTCATCTAGAGGCCTCAGTTCCATCAACGTTCAACCTTGAACGATCATCGGGGCCGCACTGCCCTCCATCTTCGAGGAGGCCAAATCGCTACCTAGGGTCGACCTCGAAAACCGCTTCTCCAAAGAGGATCATGTAGAATAGAGAAAGAAGGGGAAAGAACCCATGGCCGAAGGCGAAGGTTCAATCCCATATGCAAATGACGAGGAACTCTCAGATCCTGCGTGACCTATCTCGAACGGAGACTTCAAACCCGTCCCCCTCGGAAATGACCCCACCAGAGGAGTGAAGATTAGAGCTGGCCTCCCCGACTTGGCGAAGAGGCAACTTAAGGCTTGCCTAAGGGAGAACTCTAACCTATTCGCCTAGAGCGCGAACGAGATGCCAAAATTAGATCAATAAATTTCATGCCATCATCGGATCATAGATCCTGCCCTAAAGGTGGTCACCCAGCGTAGGAGAAAACAGTCCCCCGAAAAAATGGAGGTTGCCGAACTAGCTGTAAAAGACCTCTTAAAGGCACGTTTTATTTCTGAAGCCCAGTACACAACCTGGCTCTCAAATGTAGTTCTTGTGAAAAAATCTAATGGAAAATGGCGCATGTGCATTGATTATACTGATCTCAATTGAAATTTCCCAAAAGATGCTTATCCCCTCCCCAATATTGACAAATTGGTCGATAATTCAGTCGGTTTTAAATTGCTATCATTTATGGACGCATATTCTGGTTATAACCAGATTCTAATGGAGAAAGTGGACAAAAAATATACCACTTTCATGACTGAGTCGGATAACTATTACTACAATGTAATGCCCTTTGGCCTAAAAAATATGGGCGCTACATATCAGCGCACGATGAGTAAAGTTTTCCGCAACGAGATAGGTGACATGCTCGAAGTCTATATGGACGACATGATAGTCAAATCCACGGAAGAGGTCGACCATGCCCTCCACTTAAAAAAAGTATTCAAGCAGGCCATAAAGTGTCGGATGCGATTTAACCCCGAAAAATGTACCTTTGGCGTGCGAGCGGGTAAGTTCCTCGGGTTCTACCTAACATAATAAGGCATTGAGGAAAACCCTGAAAAATGCCGAGCATTTTCCGAATTTCCGACGCCCACTCCGAAAAAGTCCATCCAAATCTTGAACGACATGCTCACTTCCCTCTCTCGATTTGTGGCAAAATCCGCCCAACACACATTTTCCCTCTTCAAGCTCCTTTGTGAGGAAGCTGCCTTTGAGTGGACGCTTGAATGTGAGTAAGCCATCACCCACTTAAAACAAGCACTATCGCAACCGCATGTCCTCTCTCGACCAGAGAAGGATGAAATCCTCTATCTCTATCTGGTCGTCGCCTCAGAGGCAATAAGTGCAACACTGATCAGAGAAATCCCAGAAGGACAGAGACCAATCTATTTTAGGAGAAAGGCCCTGCAAGGCCCAGAAATAAGATATCAACAAATTGAAAAGGTGGCCCTAGCCCTTGTTAACACGGCGAGAAGACTCAAGCACTACTTCCTGGCGCATACCATAGTCGTCTGAATGGATCAACCAATAAAGCAGTTGCTCGGAAGACCTGACATGGCAGGCAGAATGCTGAAATGGTCCTTAGAACTCTCCAAATTTGATATTCAATACGAGGGTAGAAAATCCCTCAAAGCTCAGGCATTGGCCGACTTTTTGGCTGAAATAACCTCGCCCACGCGCCTGGATGGAGCACGCCGATGGACGATCTTCGTCGATGGCACCTCCAGTTCGACAGCAAGTGACGCTGGCATCATATTAGAAAATGAAGAAGGAACCTTAATCAAAGTCTCCCTCGCATTATCCTTCCCGATCTCAAACAACCAGGCCAAATACGAGGCATTCCTGGCAGGCTTATGCATGCCCGAAGATCTAGGAGCCGATGAAGTAAAAATCTTCACTGATTCTCAGTTGGTTGCATCCCAAGTCCGAGGGGAATATCAGGTGAAAAACGACCAACTTGTTGAATATTGGGCCCTGGTCTAGGAGAGGAAAAATAAATTCATATTAATGGAAGTGCAACATGTTCCCCGCGAGCATAATGCCCATGTAGACATCCTATCCAAACTGGCGAGCATGAAGAGGAAATGAGGGAAAAAGTCGGTGATATAGGAAATCCTTCCTTGACCAAGCACCCAAAACCCCCCTATACTTTGGAAGTATTCGCCATAGGAGACAGCGACTACTGGATGACCCTCGTGCACGACTACCTCACAAAAGGAAAGCTGCCCGCCGACTCGAAAGAAGCGGCCATTATCAGACGAAGAGCTTGCTCGTATGTCTTGGTCGAGGATAAACTTTACAGGAGAGGATTTTCCATTCCCCTCCTTAAGTGCATTCACCGAAGCGGCGTGGATCGTATCCTGCTCAAAATCCACGAGGGGATTAGTGGCCAGCACCTGGGCGGAAGATCCATCGCTAGGAAAGATCTACGAGCAGGATATTATTGGCCCACCATGTAGAACGATGCAAAAGAACACGTGAAAAAATGCGAAAAATTCCAACGACACAGGAACATGCATTTAGCTCCTCCAAACGAGCTCAAGTCCCTATCCTCTCCTTGGCCCTTTGCTTGGTGAGGATTGGATCTCATCGGTCTATTTATGGTGGAGACCAATCAAAACAAATATCTTATTATAGTCGTCGACTACTTCACCAAATGGATAGAAACCGAAGCATTGGCCAAAATTACCGTCCAAAATGTCCTTCGCTTCTACAAAAGAAACATTCTAGCTAGATTTGGTATCCCATAAGAAATAGTCACCAACAATAGGACCCAGCTCACAGACCACACCTTTCAGGAATTCGTCGCCAAGTTGGGCACCACCCAACACTTTGCCTCTGTGGAGCATCCCCAGACAAATGGCCAGGCCAAATATGCAAACAGGGTGATACTCAGAGGCCTCAAGTGAAGGTTAAAGAAACCAAGAAAAGGTGGGTCAAGGAGTTACACAATGTCCTATAGGGATACCGAACAACGACACATTCTTCGACCGAGGAGACTTCTTTCTGACTAGCTTACGAAACAAAAGTCATCATTCTCGTGGAGATCGAGGAACCCTCTAGATGAACCGAAGCTCCCCCAGACGAAGAGATGAACGACGTCGCCCTTCGAGAGGAGTTAGACCTGGTCAAAGAAATCAGAACAGGAGCGGCCCTACAAGAGGCCTCTCTCAAACAAAAGATAGCCATGCGCTATGACGCCAAAGTCATACGACGAGAGTTTAAGGTCGGTAGCCTTGTCTTAAAGAGAAATCGCAAAGAATCTCACGAAGGCAAGCTCGCATTGAACTAGGAAGGCCCTTATCGCATCTACGCAAAAACGGGGACCGAGTGTATTACTTAGAAAATTTACAAGGGGAGCAACTCGTTTGATCATGGAACACTGAAAATCTAAAACAATATTATAGTTAAAACACTAAGCAGTCGGTGCGTCTCGTCGACAAGACAAACTTATCCAGGCCTGAACATGCATGCATGATTAGGTACAAGCATAACACCCAGTTATATTGAAGGGGCGAGACTCCGCTCCCTAACGAGCGAGACCTCAGCCCGACATGGATAACTCAATCGAGCTCCATCGTCCTCGTACCACAACGGAAGAACACCTGGCTCACGACGGGAAGTTCACACCGCCGAGCTCAAGTCCTCGAAACGTAACCTGAGTTTTGGCCCGCGCCCGACATTCACCCTGGCCGTTTGCCCAGTTAACCCACACCGGCGAACACGCAAACTAAACGAGCAGTTCCCCACTACAAGCCCATAGAAAAATAAAATATGTCTCGAGCAGATAAGCATCACAACAAACATGTAAACAAAAATATTTAAAGTTGAAATAAATGACCGTTAAGGTCGCCATTGTACGAACTTCTAACAAAAAAGAGGCCACGGCCCCACATCCAAAGCAAAATTGTGGTCACGAGAACCACGTCTGTTAAAAAATTACATAAACTGGCACATGACCAAAAACAAGGTTATAAAATAACAGCGCGTAGGCCAAAACATACAAAGAAAATCATCAAAACATCATTCTTCTATTATTTCCTCGGCAACGGGCGACAACTGAGGAGGACCCCCAATAGGTTGGGTAGAAAACTCTTCAAGGTAGTCTGGGACCAGGATCTTACCAGCAGCCACGTAGTAATTAACCCCCATACCAGAGGTGTTGAGTTCAACCTTAGGATTCAGCACACATAGATGCTTCACTGCATTCTCGAAACTCCTCTCAGAGGCAGTTTGGGCGTCATCCATCGCCAGTTGAAAACGAGCGAAAAGTTTAGCCCGAGTCCTCAAATCCCTTGTGTCCTCCAGCTCGCCTTCCGCAGGCATAACCTCAGTAGTCAGGACAGTTACCTTCTCCTTCAAAGCCTTCTTTTTGAGCAACAGGGTTCTGTACTCCTTAGAGATCCTCCCCAAATCCTCCTCGGCCAGCTTCCGAGCCTTCTCCTCATCACTCTTCCCCTTCTCAGTCGTGACCAGCTTAACCCGGAGCTCGTTCTGCTCAGCCTCTTGCAAAGAACTTCCCTCGGTATAAGCAATGGCCATCTCCAATATTCTCATCATACCACCAGCATCCTGCGCCAACATCTCCCTCTTTTCCGGGCGATCCAAACTCTCGAGGTGAAGAGACTCAACCCGGGGAAATTGAAGATTTGTGCCCTCGAAGAAAGCCTTCTCCAGCCAGTAGGGGGCAGGTCGTACATCCCTTTTCCTTTCTCCCCGATGAGATCAACACTTCCCTCGACACGTGGTGTGATCGGTGGATCTGGAACTGACTTTTTAACGCTGGTTCGCGAAATGTCGCGGAAGCAAGAGTCGCCACCGTATTTTATTTTCTCCAAATGGAAAGGACAAAAGCACAGAAAAATTCCTTATAGAGATTGCTCTCGGTTCGGGAGGTAGATTATAGAAAGGGAAGGTATTAGCACCCTTTCTATCCATGGTTATCCATGGGCTCTTAGATACTTGCTCATTGTGTTTTCAAAAATGGTTTGTTTGCTTTTCAACTGTGGGTTTAAAAAGTTTCTTTGAAAATTCCAGTTCGACTCTTGTATCGGTCCTCAAGAGTGTTTGAAAAATTGCTTTCGAAAGCTTTTTGAAAAGGTGTCGGTGTGAAAAGTATTTTTGATTTGTTTTGAAAGTTAGAGCAAGTATCTAGAGTCGTCTACCTACCCTAAGGAATTCGTCTGTGTAAATGTCCTTTAAAGTAGTGCCATCCCACCATTGAGAGGTAGGTAGCACCACCGTTGGAGGTGTTCGGGTCAATTCGAGGTTCGGGACATGGTGATCACCAGAGCAATGGGAAGACACCTTAGAAGCTACCCTCATGCCAGGTTCCCGGATCATGAGGACTTACTAAGACATCCTCTACTCGACGATCACCTTTCGAGGCAAGGCAACAGTGAGGCGTACCCTAGGAGTGGTGTGTGATTCGTGTGTCAGATTCAGATATTTTATCTTGTCATGTTATTAGTGATCTATGCGCTTGTTTTTATTTTTGTCCATCCATTCTTGCATACCTTGATTAACAGTTAAAAATTGCGAGAAGGTAAAAATTCTAAACTATTATAAAAGGCGCGGGTCCACATCGCCAAAATTTCCAGAACCCGATTTGACAGAAAATAAAGAATTAAAGAAAAATAAAGTGTGAGAAATTAATTACACGGCCTTGGGAGAGATACATAAATATTAAAAGAAAAAAGAAATAAATATGCGAATTAAATAAGAATTAAAAACGAGGGCGTTGGACCCTTTTTAATTAAATTAAATTAAACGATTATTAAATTAATATTAAAAGGAAAAGAAATTGTCTTTTTGGTATTTTTGTATTTTATGATTTTAATGAAAAAGAATTAATTAAAATAAAATGCTAACCCTAATTCTAGTTGTTTTTAGTTTATTAAGAAAAGATTAAATTTTAACCTAATATTTAACCTAATTATTTACATGTCATTTAATTATAAAAATAAATAATAGGAAATATTTAATTATTATGAAAGAAAAGAAAAAAAGGATAAAAATGATTATAAACCCTAATTCTACCAATTTTAGATTTTTATTAAGGAAAATATTACAATTAAACCTAATTTAATAACTAAAATTAATTAATGCAATTTATTTACAAAAATACTAAAATAAAAATATTTATTATTTTTTATCTTTTCTGATTTTTTGGTGTTTTTTATATATTATGAAAATATTAAATTAATTAAAAAAACAATAATTAAATGAAAGTAAAAAATAATGAAAAAATAAAGAATGTAAAAAAGGGTTTGCAAACCTAAGGGGGGTGTTGTCCCCAGTTGTGAGGTGAATGGCTAGTAATTTAAGCCCAATAACTCTGGCCTCTTTGACTTTTCCAAGACGCGTGTGGTATCTTTGACTAGGATCCACCATGTTCTTTAGATCTGAGCCCTTGGATGAATGAGATTGACCAAGTGGCGCGTTAGATGGAAGCGTATATGGTAGGCACCTTGTACTGAATCTGCATGGGATAATGATTAGAGGAAAAATAATATGAAAGGTAAGAGGACCTGGGGCTCGAACCCAGGTCCCAGGGGCTATCATTGAGCGTGCTTGCCATTCGTGCTGCGTTGTTCATCTGTATATGAAATAATTAATAAACATAATAAAACAAACACGCGTTAATGCTTCTCTTTTCGCGCGAAAGTTTAAACCACCCAATTGTTCCTTGCCACCTAGTCATCTTCCTCATGGCCTTATCTTTTTCCTGAAACAAAACACAATCAGCAACGGTTTTTAAACGTCCCCATAGCCACCCTATTGAAAAATAGCGATTAGCTCAGGGTGGCTCATAAATTGAGCGCGACCCTATCACTGAGTTTGTATGAAGGTCCTGATTTTGATGGTCTGGGTCTTGTGCTCCAATTTTTCTGGATAAGAGAATCCCTAATTTTGCACGTTTGAAAACCTAGGATGCTTTAATGGCGATTTCGCATATGAGTGATAATAATACAATTAGATTACACAGTTAGCATCAGAATCATATGAGGAACACAAATCAAGCATCAAAAATTATGAAAAATGTATGAATCGAGATGCAAGAATATCAAATATTTTCTGTACAGGGTGAGATCGTTCTCACGTTTCTTGAGGTTAGGATGGATGGTTTTTATTTGGAAATCTTCCTTGAAGCCTCAGCAAGCTATTGGAACAACTCTTTTGCCTTGAATCAACCTCTAACCTTGTTTTCAGTTTTGAAATTTTTAGGCCAAAAGTTCAAGTTTTTTCTTCAGGTTCTTGCGCAGCTTTTTGGTTAGGAGGTATTAGGTCCTGATCCAGCTTATGTATGGAATGAATTAGGTCAAAGAAAACAACCAAAAACCTTGGCATTCATGACTTGCAAGATTTGATTTTCAAAGATCTTTTTCAATATTTTTTCATGCTATTTTGGACTCAATCATATCCAATCACTTCAATTCCTTCCATATCTGATCATGCACAAATTGTTAAACCTATTTCATGCACAAAAAGATTTGATTGCATTGGTTTGGTATTTTTCATGTATTTTATTTAATTAAATGAATTATTAATAATAAAAAATCCAAATAAATAAATAAAAATGAAGAAAAACTTCCCTTTGGGCCAAATGGTCGTGCACATGCCTTGGATAATGAATTTTGGAAGAAAAAGAGTCCCATTAGCAATTTTAGGTCATTTGAATCAATGTTGACTTTTCAAAATATCCAAAAATTTCCCAACTTCCACAAGGCATAACTTGCTCAATTTTTAAGCTTTGCTCATGTTCTTGGACATTTTGGAAAGGTCTTTGAGTCCTCTAACCAATGTCTTTAGTCCCATGTCATGTTGATTTACCAATCTCAAGTTATGGCCTTTGACTTAAAGTCCCTTTTTGTTGACTTTTGAAAATGACCTATAATGTTGAAATTGATAACTTTTTGTGAGAGCATTTCTTGGACTTGAAGTATGAAGATGAGTTGTAGGAAATGTCTTTCTCTTCAAAATGAGATTTGGATGGAATTTTTCTGATAATCCATGTGAAAGTTATGCCCTGGTCAATTTACAGTTGACTTTTTCAACTGTCCAAATAAGGAAACTTTTGCATCTTGATGATTTTTGAGCCAAGCTTTGAGAATCATGATCAAGCATTGATAAAATGATGTTTGTGGCTTCAAAATGAGATGTTGACCAAAAATTTGAACTTTTGACTGCCAAATGACCATTTTGCCCCTACAGTTGACTGTAGTGCAATTAGGGTTTTGACTGTGCAATTTTGTGCTGAAAGTCTTGAAACTTTGTATGAGGATGCTTGACCATATTTATAGGCATGTGGGACTTGATTGGACCCTTGGAAACTTCACTTTCTTGATCAGAATAAAAACCCTAATTTTGACTGTTTAGGAGGCCCTTGCACTGTGCAACCCTTGGAGGATCTTGAAGCTTTGACTTGGCAAATTTTGAAGAATATGGGAGGGCAAATTTTGGGGTACAACAGTTGCCCCTGTTCAATCTTCTTAGACCTGAGGATGCAGATTGGCTGACGTGCCTTTCGTAATCCGAAGGTGGAAGATGATTGAACACTAGAGTGCCCAGAAATTTGCACTCACATAGTAGCAGTGTGATGATGGAATGGGCTTATAGATGCCATTTAGAGGTTGATGAATAGGATGATGGGCTTATAGATGCCATCTGGATGTTGGTCGCGTAAGAGATTCCTTAGCGAGAACTTGCGTACCTGCAAAAGAAAAATGAGTACCTGACATGTTGCAGGAGCTGGTCTTCAGATGCTTTGTGTAGATATGTCCTGACTGGTTACAGAAATCGGATCTTCGAATTCTTCAGACGTGCCCTGGCGAGATACAGGAATCGAGTCTGGTAATGTTAGTCTCCAACGGATACACCCTGGCAAGATTCAGGCATCGGATCCTCGAACTCTTCAGACACACCCTGGCAAGATACAGGAATCGGATCTGGTAATGTTAGTCTTCAACGGATACACCCTGGCAAGATTCAGGTATCGGATCCTCGAACTCTTCAGACACACCCTGGCAAGATACAGGAATCGGATCTGGTAATGTTAGTCTTCAACGGATACACCCTGGCAAGATTCAGGTATCGGATCCTCGAACTCTTCAGACACACCCTGGCAAGATACAGGAATCGGATCTGGTATTGTTAGTCTTCAACGGATACACCCTGGCAAGATTCAGGCATCGGATCCTCGAACTCTTCAGACACACCCTGGCAAGATACAGGAATCGGATCTGGTAATGTTAGTCTTCAACGGATACACCCTGGCAAGATTCAGGTATCGGATCCTCGAACTCTTCAGACACACCCTGGCAAGATACAGGAATCGGATCTGGTATTGTTAGTCTTCAACGGATACACCCTGGCAAGATTCAGGTATCGGATCCTCGAACTCTTCAGACACACCCTGGCAAGATACAGGAATCGGATCTGGTAATGTTAGTCTTCAACGGATACACCCTGGCAAGATTCAGGTATCGGATCCTCGAACTCTTCAGACACACCCTGGCGAGATACAGGAATCGGATCTGGTAATGTTAGTCTTCAACGGATACACCCTGGCAAGATTCAGGAATCGGACCTTTAGTTGCGACCATTGATGGTAATCAATTTTGTACTTTTGTCCTGAAAAGACAAGCGTTAGTTGTATGCGATGTCATGTGGTATGACATGCGAGATGCTCTCTGAATACGTGAGATTGTATGTTCATGATACGTATATGCATGCTATAATGTATGAGGATGTTTTATGAATGTGTTTTTCGTCTAGGAAAATAGATCCTTAACGGATGTCGGGAAGTCACTCCTGGGCTGATGTTGGAGAATAGATTTTGCTTCCGCTGGGGATGATAATTGCAAGAATACCGGTAGGAGAAGATAACTCCGTTGGGGAATAAACTTGGCGAATGGATTACTCTGCGGGGAGCAAAGTACTCTAGCCATCTTGCTGGGAAACAAAACTCTATGGGGAGAGAGATACTTTGCTGAGCGTTGATAATAACTTGCTGGGGATACCCTTGTCGTATTGGAAGTGTGATAGACTTCGCTGGGGATAAGAAGACTTCATCGAGGACGCCCTTTCCGTGGCTTTCGGCTGAGGATAACCCAGTTATATCCTGGTAAGGAAATAACTCTTTGAATAAATCCGGGGGACGCGTTCGTGCTCTGCGAGGATAAGCTTCCAGAATCTACTGGGGATAAGCTTACTGCTTGGGGAGATGAATTCCAACTTTCTTGAGGAAACTGGATTGGACTCTCCTGGGGAAGTTTTGAACTGCGGGGGAAGTGATTCCTTTGAATGTTGGTATACCGCCGGGGAACAATATTTAGACCAAGACTGCCGGGGATGCTTGTTAAGAATATGTATACTGTTGGGGAATGTTGAGATCTGCTGGAGGATACTCAACTTCCTTAAGTTTGATAGTAGCTTCGCTTGAGGAGAGTGTATTGACTTGCTGGCTCACTCTCTGGGGGATTGAGATACCTGGTTATGTTTTTCCAGCTGAACCTACCTTGGTACCTTAGTGGATAGAACAATTAGATTGTTTAAACAACTCTTTATTGCCCCTGTTTCTAATGTTACCTGTAATTGACCCTTTGTTTCGTATGCAAATATTCATGAGTTAGCAAATTATTGTCAATGCATATATCACAAATTGAACCTTGGACGTTCTTCGCAAAACAAAACAGAAAAAGGAAAATCAATTGGCAATTTTTTAACTGAAAAATATATTTGTATTGATTTTGAATGGCCTGTAAATAGGCGTTTTGTGTACAAGAGGCTGACGTCCTAGTAAGAGAACGCCGCCGAACAGAAGAGTTTATACAAATTTATACAAGAGAAAATAAACAGCTGTGTGAAATGAATGATCCCACTGGGTTTCAACTCTGCTATTGCCTTTATAACTCCGAGCGTCTCATCACTTGATGACCTAAACGAAGATGAAGCTGATTGATCGATGCCGTCTGAACTTGATGTAGATACCGGATTCTGGATGCAAAGTGATCCAATGAGACATAGTATTATGCTTTATCCCTAACTTTTGCCTGGACCGCCCTTTCGGGTTTTCAGTCCACCGGGATACCCATTTTTGCCCAAGCCGCCTTTTCAGGTTTTCGACTTGCCGGGTGTACAGATTTTTCATTTTATCCCTTCATTTTGCCCGAACCCTTTTGGTTCGCCGGGAAGCCCTAATTTTTGCCTAGGCATGTCAGCCTAGCGGGTCTTTTTCATGCGTAGTATCTTTTTACTATGTCTGCATTGGCGGGGTGAGGAAGGTCGTCACCATCCATGTTGGTTAGAATCATGGCTCCTCCTGAGAACACATGTTTAACCATAAATGGCCCTTCGTACGTAGGGGTCCATTTGCCCCTTGGATCACTCTGAGGAAGGATGATTCGCTTGATTACCAGATCCCCAACTTGATACTCCTGTGGTCTGACCTTTTTGTTAAATGCCCTGATCATCCGTTTCTGATACGTCTGACCATGACAGATAGCAGCAAGTCTCTTTTCATCAATAAGGTTGAGTTGATCAAGTCGTGTCTAGATCCAATCATCTTCATTCAGATTTGCATCCTTCATTATCCGGAGAGAGGGTATTTGCACTTCGATCGGTAAGACTGCCTCCATACCATAAACCAAAGAGA
Source organism: Vicia faba (assembly GCA_948472305.1). NCBI lineage: Eukaryota > Viridiplantae > Streptophyta > Magnoliopsida > Fabales > Fabaceae > Vicia > Vicia faba. The sequence continues at coordinate 479,333,450 of OX451740.1, forward strand.
AAGGAGTTGCCCCGGTTGACGTCCTAGCTGAGGTACGGTACCCATGTAGAGCGAAAGGTAACATCTCGTGCCAATCTTTATAAGTCACTGTCATCTTCTGCACGATTTTCTTGATGTTTTTATTTGCTGCTTCTACAGCCCCATTCATCTTCGGTCTGTAAGGAGAAGAATTGTGGTGCTGTATTTTGAACTGCTCGCAGAGCTCAGTGATCATCTTGTTATTCAGATTGGTACCGTTATCTGTAATAATTCTCTCAGGGACGCCGTATCGACAGATCAGATTATGCCGAATGAACCGTGCCACAACAGTCTTGGTTACCGTAGCGTAGGAAGCTGCTTCGACCCACTTTGTAAAATAATCAATCGCCACTAGGATGAAGCGATGCCCATTAAATGTCGTAGGTTTAATCTCACTGATCATGTCTATGCCCCACATTGCAAACGGCCAAGGCGCAGTTAGAACATTCAGGGGAACTGGAGGAACATGCACTTTGTCTGCATAAATCTGGCACTTATGGCATGTCCTGGAATGTTGGTAGCAGTCAGCTTCCATTGTGGACCAGTAATACCCTGCCCGAAGGATCTTCTTTGCCATTGTATGTCCACTGGAATGTGTACCAAAGGTCCCTTCATGTAGCTCTTCCATGATCCTTTCTGCTTCAGTCTTATCCACACAACGCAGTAAGGTTGAATCATGGTTTCGCTTGTACAAGATGCTGTTGCTAAGGAAGAACTTTGCTGCGAACCTTCTCAGGAACTTCTTATCATTGATAGAGGCACCTTCAGGGTATTCCTGAGTTTCCAAATATCTCTTTACCTCATGGTACCAAGGCTTCTCAGTTACCAATTCAGTCTCGAGATCGTAACAGTATGCCGGTTCGTCCAGTTTCCAGATGATGATCCGGGGAGCCTCATTATCCCATTTAACTTTGAACATAGAAGACATTGTAGCTAACGCGTCCGCCAACTGATTCTCTTCCCTCGGGAAGTGTTCAAAGGTTATCTTCGTGAAGTGGGGGATCAAGGTCAACACACATTCTCTGTAAGGAATCAGGTTTGGATGTTTCGTATCCCACTCTCCTTTGATCTGATTGATCACGAGAGCGGAATCTCCGAAGACACTCAGAAACTTAATCCTTAGGTCGATCGCAGCTTGAAGACCCATGATGCACGCCTCATACTCCGCCATGTTGTTGGTACAGTTGAAACACAGTCGGGCAGTGAGTGAAGTATGAGTGCCTTGAGGTGATATGATTACAGCGCCAATACCGTTTCCCAAAGCGTTGGAGGCTCCGTCAAAGTGCATAGACCATCGGGATCCTTCCTCAGGTCCTTCATTCGGTCCAGGTACTTCACAATCAGTTACTATCATGATGCTTTCGTCCGGAAACTCGAAGTTCATTGACTGATAGTCATCTACGGCCTGATGTGCCAAGTGGTCTGCCAATACACTTCCCTTGATGGCTTTCTGGGTTGTATACTGAATGTCGTATTCCGTCAAGATCATTTGCCATCTTGCAATTCTCCCAGACAGAGCAGGCTTTTCAAATATGTACTTTATAGGATCCATCTTTGAGATCAACAAGGTAGTGTGAGTCAGCATATACTGTCTCAGCCGGCGAGCAGCCCATACCAAAGCGCAGCAAGTTTTCTCAAGCAGTGAGTATCGGGTCTCACAGTCGGTAAACTTTTTGCTAAGGTAATAAATGGCATGCTCTTTTCGGCCAGACTCGTCATGCTGCCCCAGCACACACCCCATTGAGTTGTCAAGTAATGTCAGGTATAGTATCAGAGGTCTCCCTTCAACCGGTGGCATAAGGATAGGTGGTTCTTGGAGATACTCCTTGATTCTGTCAAAAGCAGCCTGACATTCATCATTCCAACGTACTACCTGATCTTTCTTCAACAGCTTGAAGATTGGCTCACAGGTAACAGTCAGGTGTGAGATGAAGCGAGCAATGTAATTCAGGCATCCTAGAAAGCCTCTGACCTCTTTCTCTGTCCTAGGAACTGGCATCTCTTGAATAGCTTTAACCTTAGCAGGGTCCACTTGAATACCCTTATCACTTACCACAAAGCCTAGCAACTTTCCAGATCTTACCCCGAAGGTGCACTTGTTCGGGTTCAACCTCAGCTTGTATAGTTTCAATCGGTCAAACAACTTCTGCAGATGATCTAGGTGCTCTTCCTCAGTCTGGGACCTTGTGATCATGTCGTCAACATACACTTCTATCTCATGATGGATCATGTCATGAAATAAAGCAACCATGGCACGCTGGTAGGTTGCCCCAGCGTTCTTCAGTCCAAAAGGCATGACCTTGTAGCAGAAGGTGCCCCACTGAGTAACAAAGGTAGTCTTCTCCATGTCTTCAGGTGCCATCTTGATCTGATTGTAACCTGAAAAGCCATCCATGAAAGAGAACACCTTATGCTGAGCAGTATTATCAACAAGGACGTCAATGTGAGGTAGAGGGAAGTCATCTTTGGGGCTGGCCCTGTTCAGATCCCTGTAGTCGACACACATTCTGACCTTTCCATCCTTCTTTGGTACCGGCACCACATTAGCAACCCACTGAGGGTAAGAAGTCACTGCAAGAAACCCGGCATCAAACTGTTTCATAACCTCGGCTTTGATCTTCTCAGACATCTCTAGACGCATACGGCGGACCTTTTGCTTAACTGGAGGGCAGTCTTCCTTAGTAGGCAAGTGATGGACCACAATATCAGTATCCAACCCGGGCATGTCTTCGTAGGACCAGGCAAATATCTCCATATAATCATGTAGCATCTTAGTCAACCGTTGCTTCACGCTGAGCTCTAGGTTGGCACCAATTTTTACCTCTTTCCTATCTGCCTCAGTACCCAGGTTTATTGTTTCCACTGGCTCTTCATGGGGTTGAATTGCCCTCTCTTCCTGAAGTAACAATCTTGCAAGCTCGCCAGGCACTTCGCAATCATCTTCACCTTCGTCTTCGGCTAAGTTGATCGGATTTTCAAAGTCATAACTGGCAGTAGCAGAGTCATTACCAGTGAGATCCAGAGTGGATTGAAACCTGTATGAGTGAGTGTGTGTGTGTAAATACAGCTATTTTGAAATATATGTAAAGGAAAGAAAGACAGAAAAGGAGCACAAGATTTGCAATGCGAAAAAACGTCCAAGATTTTCATTTATGATATATGAAATGACAATTTATATGCCCTCACAAATGAAACCACGGTGCCTCGGGTAAGACACCGGGCCATAGAGTTTATTTATTGTTTATTACAAATGCCGAAAACATAGGAATTCATTACTCAGTAATAAGAGAAACAGGTAGATTGTCCTTTGCACTCCAATTGTTAGGTCCACTGTCGGTTGCCGGGTAAATCCAGCTATCAAACTCAGTTTCATCCACTTCATCCTCGTCCCCAATAGCATTCACTCCATGAGCAGGCAGGGGAGCTGTCACTACATTAGGCTTCTCAGATGCCTCAAACTGTACCTCCTTGGCGTCAATAAGGTCCTGCAGCTTGTTCCTTAATGCCCAACAGTCATCAGTGGAATGCCCCTGGCTATCGGAGTGATAAGCACAGCGGGCATTTGGATTGTACTTAGGAGATGTAGTATTTGCAAACTTCGGAGCCTCTCTGACGGTCACTAAGTTGGTTGAGAGCAGCTGTGGCAAGATTTGTGACAAGGTCATACTCAAACGGGTGAACTCTCTCCGGGGTCTCTCAGCCCTTGGTTGGTTAGCTTGCCGAGGAGCGGCGGCAGGCTTTGCGATCACCAACGCGTTGACAGATTGGCGGCGCTCTGGTTTGTCTTGCCTTCTAGGCCCATACACCACACTGGCCTCTTTTTTGAAGGGTTTCTTCTCTGGACCTGTAGATGCACCCTTTGGAATCTTACCAGACTTCAACCCAGCCTCAATTCTCTCTCCAGTCAAGATAAGATCAGTAAACCCTGCAGACGAGTTACCGATAAGATGGTTAAAAAATGGCCCAGACAGGGTTCCCAAGAACATGTCTACTAACTCCCGATCAGTCAACGGAGGCTGCACCCTGCCAGCCAGATCTCTCCACTTCTGAGCGTACTCCTTAAAACCTTCACTTGAACCTAACGACATACCCTGGAGTTGGGTACGTGTAGGGGCAAGGTCGGCATTATATTGATACTGCTTATAGAAAGCAGTAGCCAACTCCTCCCAGTTACGAACCTTGGTCCCATCCAGCTGATAGAACCATTCGAGATGAGTCCCTGAAAGACTCTCCTGGAAGAAGTGGATCCACAAATTCTTATCCGCTGAGTACGGTTGAATCTTCCGAACATAGGACCTGATATGTAGCTTGGGACAAGACGCCCCGTCGTACTTAGTGAAAGATGGTGCTTTGAACTTCCGAGGAATAATCACACCAGTAGACAAACCCAAATCTCCGAAATCCAACCCAGGTACCTGTTGTATCTCCATAGCATTCAACCTATCTTCCAATTGTTTGTATCTGTCTTCTGCCGGAGGATACTGCTCTTCATCAAAATCAGTCTCGTTGTCGGAGACTACCGGACTAGGACCCTTTTCCGCTTGAGGAGTACTCTTGCCAATAGAAGAACCAGCCTCTTCGTTTTGCAGAGTATTGCCAAACCTTCGGCCCGAGCTGAACAGAACAGTCCTTCTCTTCTTCTTCTTTTCCTTCTTCAGGAGCAGAGCCTTCAGCTCTTCTTGGCCCTGAGCCAAACCCATGATTAATTCCTGAAATTGTGCATTCTGCGCCTGAAGAGCCTTGATGGACATTTCAGTTGATGATGAGTCAGGATTCATGATGCTGAAATAAACAGCGAAGAACGGTAAGCAACCTGAAAAGAGGAAAACCTGCTATGCACATGATGAATGGAATGCGTATGATTTATGTTTTCAAAGACAATCGGGAATCAACTTTGTAAACAAAAAGGAACACACTTCATTAGATTCAACTTTGAAACTGAAATTATTCAACTGGTTGCCCTTAGGCGTTACATGAAAGGAAATACTGAAAAGGGAAATGAAACTGTAAAAGAACATCTGGAGCTCCTTATTGATCCCATGGTCTCCTCTTCTCAGTATGGATGTAGGCATTCAGAGCCCTCTCATTCTCCAACTGCTTTGTCAGCTTCTGGATCTTTAATTCCTGCTCGTTGAACTTTTCCCGGTAAGAATCCCGCTCTTCTCGCAGTTGCGACCAAGATCTCTTCAATGTCTCATAATCAGTAGGTATCTGAGGAGGAAGGACAGTTGGAGGAACACCATCCTTGTCAGGACACTCAAGAATGATAGGTCTGACAGCTTCATACGGCATACCTAACTTCTGAGCACGGATGCGAACCCATTTGTAGTAGGCTTCCATAGGTAAAGAAGTCTTTGGCCCTAACTCCTGTGGGTCAGCTTTATGAACTTTGTCCCAAGCCTTGATGAACCTACGACGCAGCTCGTCACTATCCACCTGAAACTCAAAACTGATGTGAGGCACCAACATCTCATGGGGACCTGCTCTTCTGGCTCTTCCAAACTGACGGAGCGCTAGACATGGATTGTAAGAGATCCCTCCTTGGGTACCAATCAGAGGAACATTAGGGTATTCCCCGCATCGATCAATGATAGCTATCTCATCCAAACCTCTGCAAGTCCAAATGACGTCTTTGTCGGTGAGAGACATTAACCTATGAGCCCAACCTCTTCCTTCTTGGTTCTTCAGTACGAACTTAGGGAGGTGCGAAATAAACCACCTCACCAACAAAGGGATACAACACCATAGGGTTCCTCGTCTTCGGGTAGTATGGGCATGAAGTTGTTGCAAGATGTCACCCAAGAGAGTGGGTATGGGATTCTGAGACATAAAGATCCTTATGGCAGTGACATTGATGAAGTTGTCAGGATTAGGAAACAGGACTAACCCATAGATTAGGAGAGCCAAGATGTCTTCATATGCCCTAAAGTCCAGGTCATTCCAGAAACTGTTAGCTTTACCAATCAGAAACTTGGCCAAGAAACCCTTAACTCCGCTTCTAGTCACCCAGTTGTCCATTACCTCTTGATGTGTCAGGGGAAGAGCTGCAGCAACATCCTCAAGCCTGAGGGTCTTTTCCCAACCAGTAAAGGGAGTCTGATCCAAGATAGGGATACCAAGCAAATCAGAGAACTCTTCCAGGGTAGGGACCAGCTGGAAGTCTTGAAAGGTGAAGCACTGGTACAGGGGGTCATAGAACTGGGTCAGAACACTCATCAACTGTTGATCCCGCTTTGCAGTGACTAAACTGAGAAGAGAACCATGCCTCTGAATGAAGGAAGTGGTATTTGGAATTCTGCTAACCAACTCTTCAAGCAACTCAGGTGAGTGAACAAAGTTGAACCGGATATTATTCCTTCGCACAGGCATCATAATGTCCTACAAAACAGAGCAAAGGTGAAACCCTCTTGTCTTTGAAATGGTCAGTCCTTATGCAGGATGCATGCAATGCTCATGATGTTATGATGTTATGATAAAGCACACCACAAATAGATACAAAGGCAAACATGGTAAGGCACACAAGTCACACAAGGCAAGCCCTTAGAGTTTAGGCCAGCATGAGGTCTAGGTACTACCCTCTTTCAGTTTGTTGGTTCATACTTGTCCTATCAAAGTAACCGGGTTCTTAGAGGATCCCAATATCATTGACTACCCTCAATCGGTCATAACTCCAGCATCGCAATCTTTTCTTGCAGCCAGAACCATCACGAGAGTTTAGCCTCAATGGGCGTAGCATACTGCTACTGTTCTAATGGCCAAGTTGTGTCATTTAAGGTTCTAAGGTTGTTGGTGCTTAATGACTCTTCAGAAGACCCATATTCTCCTCGTTGCAACACAAGGGATATCGGTACAGACCAAGGTGCCACACCAATGTAGCCACTGTTTCACCCGTGTCGGTCTACGCCGGACAGGTCCCTCACAGCTTATGCTACCTAACAGGGTATCCCCAGATCCGGGTTAGGATCTATGTAACTCCGATGCAACCCACAATAATAAAGCAAGCAAAGCAATACAATTGAAACACAGTTATGAACTAACCCTAAGGTACACCTCACTTTAAGTTACTTCCCCAGCAGAGTCGCCAGTTCTATGATCGGTGGATCTGGAACTGACTGTTTAACGTTGGTTCGCGAAATGTCGCGGAAGCAAGAGTCGCCACCGTCTTTTATTTTCTCCAAATGGAAAGGACAAAAGCACAGAAAAATTCCTTATAGAGATTGCTCTCGGTTCGGGAGGTAGATTATAGAAAGGGAAGGTATTAGCACTCTTTCTATCCATGGTTATCCATGGGCTCTTAGATACTTGCTCATTGTGTTTTCAAAAATGGTTTGTTTGCTTTTCAACTGTGGGTTTAAAAAGTTTCTTTGAAAATTCCAGTTCGACTCTTGTATCGGTCCTCAAGAGTGTTTGAAAAATTGCTTTCGAAAGCTTTTTGAAAAGGTGTCGGTGTGAAAAGTATTTTTGATTTGTTTTGAAAGTTAGAGCAAGTATCTAGAGTCGTCTACCTACCCTAAGGAATTCGTCTGTGTAAATGTCCTTTAAAGTAATGCCATCCCACCATTGAGAGGTAGGTAGCACCACCGTTGGAGGTGTTCGGGTCAATTCGAGGTTCGGGACATGGTGATCACCAGAGCAATGGGAAGACACCTTAGAAGCTACCCTCATGCCAGGTTCCCGGATCATGAGGACTTACTAAGACATCCTCTACTCGACGATCACCTTTCGAGGCAAGGCAACAGTGAGGCGTACCCTAGGAGTGGTGTGTGATTCGTGTGTCAGATTAAGATATTTTATCTTGTCATGTTATTAGTGATCTATGCGCTTGTTTTTATTTTTGTCCATCCATTCTTGCATGCCTTGATTAACAGTTAAAAATTGCGAGAAGGTAAAAATTCTAAACTATTACAAAAGGCGCGGGTCCACATCGCCAAAATTTCCAGAACCCGATTTGACAGAAAATAAAGAATTAAAGAAAAATAAAGTGCGAGAAATTAATTACACGGCCTTGGGAGAGATACATAAATATTAAAAGAAAAAAGAAATAAATATGCGAATTAAATAAGAATTAAAAACGAGGGCGTTGGACCCTTTTTAATTAAATTAAATTAAACGATTATTAAATTAATATTAAAAGGAAAAGAAATTGTCTTTTTGGTATTTTTGTATTTTATGATTTTAATGAAAAAGAATTAATTAAAATAAAATGCTAACCCTAATTCTAGTTGTTTTTAGTTTATTAAGAAAAGATTAAATTTTAACCTAATATTTAACCTAATTATTTACATGTCATTTAATTATAAAAATAAATAATAGGAAATATTTAATTATTATGAAAGAAAATAAAAAAAGGATAAAAATGATTATAAACCCTAATTCTACCAATTTTAGATTTTTATTAAGGAAAATATTACAATTAAACCTAATTTAATAACTAAAATTAATTAATGCAATTTATTTACAAAAATACTAAAATAAAAATATTTATTATTTTTTATCTTTTCTGATTTTTTGGTGTTTTTTATATATTATGAAAATATTAAATTAATTAAAAAAACAATAATTAAAAGAAAGTAAAAAATAATGAAAAAATAAAGAATGTAAAAAAGGGTTTGCAAACCTAAGGGGGGTGTTGTCCCCAGTTGTGAGGTGAATGGCTAGTAATTTAAGCCCAATAACTCTGGCCTCTTTGACTTTTCCAAGACGCGTGTGGTATCTTTGACTAGGATCCACCATGTTCTTTAGATCTGAGCCCTTGGATGAATGAGATTGACCAAGTGGCGCGTTAGATGGAAGCGTATATGGTAGGCACCTTGTACTGAATCTGCATGGGATAATGATTAGAGGAAAAATAATATGAAAGGTAAGAGGACCTGGGGCTCGAACCCAGGTCCCAGGGGCTATCATTGAGCGTGCTTGCCATTCGTGCTGCGTTGTTCATCTGTATATGAAATAATTAATAAACATAATAAAACAAACACGCGTTAATGCTTCTCTTTTCGCGCGAAAGTTTAAACCACCCAATTGTTCCTTGCCACCTAGTCATCTTCCTCATGGCCTTATCTTTTTCCTGAAACAAAACACAATCAGCAACGGTTTTTAAACGTCCCCATAGCCACCCTATTGAAAAATAGCGATTAGCTCAGGGTGGCTCATAAATTGAGCGCGACCCTATCACTGAGTTTGTATGAAGGTCCTGATTTTGATGGTCTGGGTCTTGTGCTCCAATTTTTCTGGATAAGAGAATCCCTAATTTTGCACGTCTGAAAACCTAGGATGCTTTAATGGCGATTTCGCATATGAGTGATAATAATACAATTAGATTACACAGTTAGCATCAGAATCATATGAGGAACACAAATCAAGCATCAAAAATTATGAAAAATGTATGAATCGAGATGCAAGAATATCAAATATTTTCTGTACAGGGTGAGATCGTTCTCACGTTTCTTGAGGTTAGGATGGATGGTTTTTATTTGGAAATCTTCCTTGAAGCCTCAGCAAGCTATTGGAACAACTCTTTTGCCTTGAATCAACCTCTAACCTTGTTTTCAGTTTTGAAATTTTTAGGCCAAAAGTTCAAGTTTTTTCTTCAGGTTCTTGCGCAGCTTTTTGGTTAGGAGGTATTAGGTCTTGATCCAGCTTATGTATGGAATGAATTAGGTCAAAGAAAACAACCAAAAACCTTGGCATTCATGACTTGCAAGATTTGATTTTCAAAGATCTTTTTCAATATTTTTTCATGCTATTTTGGACTCAATCATATCCAATCACTTCAATTCCTTCCATATCTGATCATGCACGAATTTTTAAACCTATTTCATGCACAAAAAGATTTGATTGCATTGGTTTGGTATTTTTCATGTATTTTATTTAATTAAATGAATTATTAATAATAAAAAATCCAAATAAATAAATAAAAATGAAGAAAAACTTCCCTTTGGGCCAAATGGTCGTGCACATGCCTTGGATAATGAATTGTGGAAGAAAAAGTGGCCCATTAGCAATTTTAGGTCATTTGAATCAATGTTGACTTTTCAAAATATCCAAAATTTTCCCAACTTCCACAAGGCATAACTTGCTCAATTTTTAAGTTTTGCTCATGTTCTTGGACATTTTGGAAAGGTCTTTGAGTCCTATAACCAATGTATTTGGTCCCATGTCAGTTTGATTTACCAATATCAAGTTATGGCCTTTGACTTAAAGTCCCTTTTTGTTGACTTTTGAAAATGACCTATAATGTTGAAATTGATAACTTTTTGTGAGAGCATTTATTGGACTTGAAGTATGAAGATGAGTTGTAGGAAATGTCTTTCTCTTCAAAATGAGCTTTGGATGGAATTTTTCTGATAATCCATGTGAAAGTTATGCCCTGGTCAATTTACAGTTGACTTTTTCAACTGTCCAAATAAGGAAACTTTTGCATCTTGATGATTTTTGAGCCAAGCTTTGAGAATCATGATCAAGCATTGATCAAATGATGTTTGTGGCTTCAAAATGAGATGTTGACCAAAAATTTGAACTTTTGACTGCCAAATGACCATTTTGCCCCTACAGTTGACTGTAGTGCAATTAGGGTTTTGACTGTGCAATTTTGTGCTGAAAGTCTTGAAACTTTGTATGAGGATGCTTGACCATATTTATAGGCATGTGGGACTTGATTGGACCCTTGGAAACTTCACTTTCTTGATCAGAATAAAAACCCTAATTTTGACTGTTTAGGAGGCCCTTGCACTGTGCAACCCTTGGAGGATCTTGAAGCTTTGACTTGGCAAATTTTGAAGAATATGGGAGGGCAAATTTTGGGGTACAACACGTGGCCTCTTCGCCTTCGAGGATAATAGAGTGGGAGAGAGAGCAACTATAGCTTGGCCCAAAGATGAATTACCTGACCCTGACGTGGGAGCGGCTCCCGAACCAGTTTGAGCATCCTTCAAGGCTTTCTTCGCTTTAGCAACAAGATTCCTGGCTATATGCTCCTAAGCAGGATTCATGCTATCTACAAAACAAACAAAAAATCAGTTAGCAAATGAGGACCCAAAAAGCATTGACCACACGTAACTATTCAAAACATAAAACTAAATACCCAAGTATTTGACAGGATCCTCGCTTTCGAGAAGCTCCTTAATAACTATCAAACCGGACTCGTATACAACCTCCCCATTCTTGTCCGTTACTGGTTTACCTCCCTGACCCGCTTTCTGGATGCGACGAATCCATGCCACAAAAGCGGTCAAGTCAGCAAAGCTCTCCTGGTCCTCGACACCAAGCTCCCTCTCATTCCAAACATAGGAACCTAATTAATTAATCTTAATGCTTCCTCGTCCATTGAAAGGGGAACTTGTAAACCAGCTTGTTCACATGATCTCCTAACTCGTTCAAACAAGAGGCCCCATTCCTATTGTATACTGGTATAATCCTGAAAACATTCAGCATCGCTCTGGTCAAGAGAGGCTACACCAGAATATATTTGTCCTTAAAATGCTAGACAGACTCCAAGTAAGATTTGAACAACTTCCCGTTTCCTTACTTCATGGAAACCCATCCCCGCTTACCATCAATCCTGCTCCTATGGAGATGGAAACAATAAAATAACAGAGGGATAGTGGCCCAAATCTTCAAGTAGTCACAAACAATCTCGAACGCCTGCATGAAAGCAACCCCGTTCAGATGCAACAAGGAAGGGGCCAATCTAAGATGATGAAAGACGGACACTTGGAAATCTGAAAAGGGGAGTCGGAAGCCTATCTCCCAGAATACGATGTCATACATGGGGATCCGCCTCTTGTCATATTTGGAGCAAATTTGACTGTCTTTCCCGGGGGTCTAAAGCAACCAGTCTCATCGACCTCTATTGTCATGCGTGTATACCTCGGTGAAAACCTCATCATGGTGTTCAAAGAAATAAGAAACCTAATCCCAAGGATATTGGGAGACCCAAGACTACGGGTCCTCATCTTCGTCGGGCGGAAACAGGCCACCCTGATCGACGAGCGACATCTCCGCCTCCTCTCTCCCTAACTTCTGATCGAATCTGTTCAGTTTATCCCCAAAAATCTCCTGGATGCTCGACGTACTATAGGTATCGTCTGTAGAGCTATGAGAGGATCCAGTTTGTCCATCTGGATAATCGTCCCTGGTATTGACGAACATAGTACCTAGAAAGTAGAGGATAAAGGTGAGTTTGACATCATCACCAGAACCACCATTCCACCACTAATTAAATGAAAGGGCGCTGATAAACAAGGACTATGTCCCCGACCAGAACCCTCACTAAGGCATCTAAGCAAACGAACGCTTCTTCGATAAGATAGGCCCCAGTCAGCGAAAATAGCCTAAGTCATCAAGGGTCACCTACGGTGCATCGCAAATGTTAGGAGAAAACCCACGGTGGCTCCAACGTCTCTAAAAATGCAGAACCACCGTCTGCTACCAACACTCGTCTAAAACACCCAACTGATAAGATCCTAACCCTAACCGTATGCATTTCTAAGTCTAAAATCATGAGTATCTGAACTACAAAGGTTTAATGACAACGAAAAATTGAAAACTTACCAGTCGGAGAGGAAATAAGGTTGAAAAGGGCAGCATTGAGCAACAAATCTCCAAGAAATAACGACGGTCGAACAAACGAGCAGTAACGAGCAGGATGAGAGAAGAATGAAAAATACAGAATTCCCTACTCCTCTCGTATTTATAGCTAGGACCGTTCATGCGTGAGAGACACATGCCTAGGAAACCCTAGGGTCGCCATCATTACACCATAGCCCCTAGGCCATTGTAACACCCCAGTTTCAAATATTTGATTTATTTAAATTTGGGAAATTATTTTATTAGGATTAATAAAATAAAAAGGAATTATTTATTTTGAAATATGGAGGAAAATAAAAGAAATAAGAAAATGCTGAGTTTTAAGTTATTGGGCTTAGATGTTGTTAGTAAAGAGTGGGGGTGCAGGAGAAATAAAGTTATGTTTTGGAACTCAAGTTAGTTTTCTCATTTTTTCACGATAAACAGAAGTTGGGAATTTGGGGAAATAGAGCTCTGAAGGTACGAAGAACGAAGAACATCGCTCAAAAAGATCAAAGCTGCTAATTGATAAGGTAAGGGGGGCTATTACTCGATTTACCTTTGTTTATGGGTTTTATGTACGGTTGATTTGGGTAATCGTAGGGAAAAACCCCAATTGTTAGGTGTTAGTGGGAATCAATACCCTTAGGATTGAACCTTGTAGAAAATGGTTAGGTTCCCAATTTTTTATGAATCGATTAGGAATTTTAGGTTCCAAATGGTGAATTGGGAGTATATCTGCATGATCGTGAATTTACCTTGGAAGTTGTAGGGATAACCTTAATGTTGTCAGAAATTCCCCAAAAAGGGACGAGTAATCACTGTTAAGGTTACTATAATAATTGTTGGTAATTATGAAATGAATGTGTTGTTTTGGAGTTGTGAAACATCGATGTCGTTAGGTACCGAAATGCGCGTTTAGCCGGCATTTTCCCGCGTGTGGCTGTTGTTTCTGAGCTGCTGCAGATACAGGAAATTTCTGTACGCGCTCAGCAACACGGGCCGTGTTGCACAACACGGGCACCCGTGTTGCTCTCCTGGTTACTCTTCTGGTTGCACAACACGGGCCGTGTTGCACAACACGGGCACCCGTGTTGCTCCCCCTGTACTGATAAGGATGCTGTGCTTTTCTTTTTCTGAATATGTTACAACACGGGCCGTGTTGCACAACACGGGCACCCGTGTTGCTCTTCTGTGTTGCCCAACACGGGCCGTGTTGTACGACACGGGCACCCGTGTTGAGGCTACTGTGTTGATTTTCTGAACTTTGTTTTCAGTGCCTGATTTTGGATTTTATTGCCATGCTTTTGGATAATGTTATCGAGCATGAATTTATAATATAACTTGATATGATTGATGTTTAAATAGTATGCTGAGTGATTACATGCTATCCATATCTTGTTATGAATTGATGTTGTTGATGTGCATGATATGTTGATTGATGTTCATAGTATGCTGAGTGTTACATACTTACATATCATGTTGCATTTGTTAATTCTCATTGTGTGGAATTAACATGGTGGCCAATATACGTGTCCGCGATTTAATGGAACATTGAGGTGGTAGCCGTGTCCGCGATATAATGGAACGGTGAGTTATCCGTGACCCGAGATTTAATGGGGCGGTAAAGTGGTACCACATGCATGGGTGTGTTGCATTACCTTGAATATAACATGAATGGATGATTTTTCCAATGTTGTATTTGATTGTTGTATGCACGTATGGTTGCTAAATGGTTGACGATGTTTGACGTTAATTGCAAACATGAAAAGCAATATATTATGGTTGTATGAATTGCAAAGGTTTTTGTAAACTATGAAATATGCTAATTATTGGGTGATGCTTATGATTTCCTGAATTGATTGTTATGAACGTATAATCAAATGTATAATTGAGATGCTCACCCTTACTGTTGAATATTTCAGATTGAGGAGCTTCGTTCAGGTGCTTGGCGAAGGCTTGTCGTTCTAGTTTATTTCCGTTTTAGTATTGTCCGGGTCATGCTCTGATAGTTGTAACTCCGGGAACGTTTGTTTGTCGAGCTGCTTTAGTCAGACTCGTTTAATTTCCTTATGTTTTGTTATAATATGATGTTGACATTTTCCAGGTGTTAATCCCTGATGATTTTGAAAATATTATAACATTGGTTTTATTAAATAAATTATTCCGCTGTGTAAACATGTATGAGTTACTACTAAGATTATGCATGACAGGAATTGTTTTATTAAAAGAGAATTGTAGCATCCTCGATTGTACATGTACTCTGATAATATGATTTTAATAATTGCGAGAATTCGTTCGGGGTTTTAGAGGGTGTTACAATAGTGGTATCAAAGCATAGTTGGTCGTTGCGACCAGAGTCTTGAGTCAGTCATTCCTTTTGTATGCGACTAGTGCAAGGTAACACTGTCGATACTGTATTCTAATGTGGAGTATGTTTTAATTCTCAGGAATATGGCTGGAGGAGGTAACGGACGAAATGATGCTGCACTCGCTGAGGCTTTGGGGATGTTAGCTGGTGTACTTGCTGGAAACCCAACTGGAGGCGTGATTGGTGCTGATAGGCAATTGGGAAACTTCCAAAGGAACAATCCTCCGTTGTTCAAAGGTACACATGACCCTGAAGGTGCTCAGAGGTGGCTGAAGGAAATCGAAAGGATTTTCCGTGTGATTGATTGTGCTGAAGATCTGAAGGTCAGATATGGTACGCATATGTTGGCAGAAGAGGCCGACGACTGGTGGGTTGCCACAAGGACTGAAATGGTTCAGGATGGAGAGGCACTGACTTGGGCTAACTTCAGAAGGGCTTTTCTGAGGAGGTACTTTCCTGAAGATGTTCGGGGAAGAAAGGAAATTGAATTTTTGGAGCTTAAGCAGGGCAATCTGACTGTTAGTGAGTATGCTACTAAGTTCACTGAGCTGGCAAAGTATTATGCACACTACAACAATGATGAGGCTGGAGAATTCTCTAAATGTATCAAGTTTGAGAATGGTCTCCGAGATGAGGTTAAGCAGGGAATCAGGTACCAGCGTATTCGTAGATTTTCTGATCTGGTGGATTGTAGCAGGATCTTGGAAGAAGATATTACCAAGAATAGGTCGTCTCACTCTCGTGGGGCTGTTGATAAAAGAGGAAAGCAACATATGGACCGTGGCAAGCCATATGGTAGAGATAACCAGAAATCAGGTGGATGGAAAAGGCCTAGTGGGGGAGATTCTAAGGCTCCTATCAGATGCTACAGGTGTGGTGAGTCTGGTCACCACATTCGAGATTGCAAGAGTGATGAGAAGAAGTGCTATAAATGTGGAAAGGCTGGTCATTTGTCTATTGATTGCAAGGGGAAGTCTGTTACTTGTTACAATTGTGGTGAAGAAGGTCACATTCGTCCGCAGTGTCCCAAGCCTAGGAAGGATCAGTCAGGTGGAAAAGTGTTCGCTTTGTCTGGATCTGAGACTACTCCAGAGGATCGATTGATTAAAGGTACGTGTTTTATTCATGGCACACCTTTAGTTGCAATTATTGATACTGGTGCAACTCATTCTTTCATTTCTTTGGATTGTGCTGAGAGGTTGAAACTGGACATATCTGGTATGCGAGGTAGCATGGTTGTTGATACTCCTGCATCGGGTTCAGTGACAACTTCACTTGTATGTAGGAATTGTCCTATTGAGATTTTTGGTAGAGGTTTCGGTATGGATTTAGTGTGCCTACCGCTTGAACAAATTGATATTATCCTTGGGATGAACTGGTTGGAATTCAACCGGGTTCATCTGAACTGCTTTGCTAAGACGGTGATTTTTCCAGAAGCAGTTGGTGTCGAGAATTTGACTATGACTGCTAGGCAGGTACAAGAAGCAATGGAAGACGGTGCTAATGTGTTTATGTTACTTGCTTCATTATATGCAACAGGAAAGGTCAGGAGTGTAGAATTGCCAGTGGTGTGTGATTTCCCAGAAGTCTTTCCGGACGATGTTGGCGAGTTACCTCCAGAGAGAGAAGTGGAATTCTCTATAGATTTGATTCCTGGTACGAGACCAGTGTCGATGGCGCCATATCGTATGTCTGCGTCTGAGTTGGCTGAATTGAAGAGTCAGTTGGAAGATTTACTGGAGAAGGAGTTTATTCGTCCAAGTGTTTCGCCTTGGGGTGCTCCGGTATTGTTGGTTAAGAAGAAAGAAGGTTCTATGAGACTGTGTGTTGATTACAGACAATTGAACAAGGTAACCATTAAGAATCGGTACCCGTTACCGAGGATTGATGATTTAATGGATCAGCTAATTGGAGCCAGTGTATTCAGTAAAATCGACTTGAGATCTGGATATCATCAGATTCGTGTGAAAGCGGACGACATTCAAAAGACTGCTTTTCGAACGAGGTATGGGCATTATGAATATTCTGTTATGCCGTTCGGAGTTACTAATGCACTTGGTGTTTTCATGGAATATATGAACAGGATTTTTCATCCGTATCTGGATAAGTTTGTTGTGGTTTTTATTGATGACATTCTGATTTATTCCAAGAATGACGAAGAGCATGCGGAACATCTCAGAATTGTGTTAGAGTTGTTGAAAGATAAGAAGTTGTATGCTAAGTTGTCCAAATGTGAGTTCTGGCTGAATGAAGTTAGTTTTCTTGGACATGTGATTTCTAAGAATGGTATTGCAGTGGATCCTACAAAAGTAGAAGCAGTATCTCAGTGGGAAGCGCCGAAGACTGTTTCTGAAATCAGAAGTTTTCTTGGTCTTGCAGGTTATTACAGAAAGTTTATCGAAGGATTCTCAAAGTTAGCTTTGCCGCTGACGAAGTTGACTCGTAAAGGACAAGCGTTTATTTGGGATTCTGATTGTGAGAAAGGCTTCCAAGAATTGAAGCGGAGATTGACTAGTGCTCCTATTCTGATTTTGCCGAATCCGGTGGAATCTTTTGTGGTCTATTGTGATGCATCTCTGTTGGGGCTAGGTGGAGTTTTAATGCAGAATCAACAGGTAGTTGCGTATGCTTCGAGACAGTTGAAGGTTCATGAAAGGAACTATCCTACTCATGATTTAGAGTTGGCAGCAGTTGTGTTTGTCTTGAAATTGTGGAGACATTATCTGTATGGTTCGAGATTTGAAGTGTATAGTGATCATAAGAGTTTGAAGTATCTTTTCGATCAGAAAGAGCTCAATATGAGGCAAAGAAGGTGGTTGGAATTTCTCAAAGATTATGATTTTGGTTTGAATTACCATCCTGGTAAGGCAAATGTGGTTGCAGATGCTTTGAGCAGGAAATCCTTGCATATGTCTCTGATGATGGTTCGTGAATTGGATTTAATTGAACAATTCAGAGATTTGAGTTTAGTTTGTGAAAGTACTCCGAAGTGTGTTCGTTTGGGTATGTTGAAACTTACTAGTGGTATTCTAGAAGAGATCAGGATCGGGCAGAAATCTGATGTTAATTTAGTTGATAAATTGACATTGATCAACCAAGATCAAGGTGGTGAATTTAGAATCGATGAAAATGATGTTATGAGATTTGGCGATAGAGTTTGTGTTCCTGATGTCGCAGAAATCAAGAAGAGTATATTAGAGGAAGGACATCGCAGTGGGATGAGTATTCATCCAGGTGCCACGAAAATGTATCATGATTTGAAGAAATTGTTTTGGTGGCCGGGAATGAAAAAGGAAATAGCTGAATTTGTGTATGCATGTTTAATCTGTCAGAAATCGAAGATTGAGCATCAGAAACCGTCCGGATTTATGCAGCCGATGTTTATTCCAGAATGGAAGTGGGATAGTATTTCTATGGATTTTGTGTCTGGGTTGCCGAGGACTCCTATGAATTGTGAAGCGATATGGGTCGTTGTGGATAGGTTGACTAAGTCTGCTCATTTTATACCGGTGCGAATGGATTACTCAATGGAGAGATTGGCACAATTATATATTGAGAAAATAGTGAGTTTGCATGGAGTTCCTTCTAGTATTGTGTCGGATAGAGATCCGAGATTCACTTTGAAATTTTGGGAAGGATTGCAGAAAGCTTTGGGTACTAAATTGAGGTTGAGTTCAGCTTACCATCCTCAGACTGATGGACAGACGGAGAGGACGATTCAATCGTTGGAAGATTTATTGCGTGCTTGTGTTTTAGAGCAGGGTGGAGCTTGGGATAGCTATTTGCCATTGATTGAATTTACTTATAACAATAGTTACCATTCGAGTATTGGTATGGCTCCGTTTGAGGCATTGTATGGTAGACGGTGTAGAACGCCTTTGTGTTGGTATGAATCTGGAGAGAGTTCGGTAGTTGGGCCAGAGATTGTTCAGCAGACTACTGAAAAGATCAAATTGATTCAAGAGAAGATGAGAGCTTCTCAGAGTCGTCATAAAAGTTATCATGATAAGAGGAGAAAGAATTTAGAATTCAGTGCTGGAGATCATGTGTTTATGAGAGTTACTCTGATGACGGGTATTGGTCGAGCGTTGAAATCTAAGAAGTTGACTCCGCGTTTTATTGGTCCGTTTCAGATTACGGAAAGAGTTGGAGAAGTTGCTTACCGTATTGCTTTACCTCCGAGACTTGCGAATTTGCACGATGTTTTTCATGTTTCTCAGTTGAGGAGATACATTCCAGACCCATCTCATGTAATCCAAATAGATGATGTACAGGTGAGAGATAACCTGACAGTAGAAACATTGCCTATGAGGATAGAAGATCGGGAAGTGAAACAGTTAAGAGGTAAAGAGATAGCATTAGTGAAGGTTGCTTGGGGAGGTCCAGCAGATGGAAATATCACTTGGGAGCTGGAGAGCCAAATGAAAGAGGCTTATCCGGAACTGTTCGTCTAAGGTATGTTTTCGAGGACGAAAACTCTTTTAGTGGGGGAGAGTTGTAACACCCCAGTTTCAAATATTTGATTTATTTAAATTTGGGAAATTATTTTATTAGGATTAATAAAATAAAAAGGAATTATTTATTTTGAAATATGGAGGAAAATAAAAGAAATAAGAAAATGCTGAGTTTTAAGTTATTGGGCTTAGATGTTGTTAGTAAAGAGTGGGGGTGCAGGAGAAATAAAGTTATGTTTTGGAACTCAAGTTAGTTTTCTCATTTTTTCACGATAAACAGAAGTTGGGAATTTGGGGAAATAGAGCTCTGAAGGTACGAAGAACGAAGAACATCGCTCAAAAAGATCAAAGCTGCTAATTGATAAGGTAAGGGGGGCTATTACTCGATTTACCTTTGTTTATGGGTTTTATGTACGGTTGATTTGGGTAATCGTAGGGAAAAACCCCAATTGTTAGGTGTTAGTGGGAATCAATACCCTTAGGATTGAACCTTGTAGAAAATGGTTAGGTTCCCAATTTTTTATGAATCGATTAGGAATTTTAGGTTCCAAATGGTGAATTGGGAGTATATCTGCATGATCGTGAATTTACCTTGGAAGTTGTAGGGATAACCTTAATGTTGTCAGAAATTCCCCAAAAAGGGACGAGTAATCACTGTTAAGGTTACTATAATAATTATTGGTAATTATGAAATGAATGTGTTGTTTTGGAGTTGTGAAACATCGATGTCGTTAGGTACCGAAATGCGCGTTTAGCCGGCATTTTCCCGCGTGTGGCTGTTGTTTCTGAGCTGCTGCAGATACAGGAAATTTTTGTACGCGCTCAGCAACACGGGCCGTGTTGCACAACACGGGCACCTGTGTTGCTCTCCTGGTTACTCTTCTGGTTGCACAACACGGGCCGTGTTGCACAACACGGGCACCCGTGTTGCTCCCCCTGTACTGATAAGGATGCTGTGCTTTTCTTTTTCTGAATATGTTACAACACGGGCCGTGTTGCACAACACGGGCACCCGTGTTGCTCTTCTGTGTTGCCCAACACGGGCCGTGTTGTACGACACGGGCACCCGTGTTGAGGCTACTGTGTTGATTTTCTGAACTTTGTTTTCAGTGCCTGATTTTGGATTTTATTGCCATGCTTTTGGATAATGTTATCGAGCATGAATTTATAATATAACTTGATATGATTGATGTTTAAATAGTATGCTGAGTGATTACATGCTATCCATATCTTGTTATGAATTGATGTTGTTGATGTGCATGATATGTTGATTGATGTTCATAGTATGCTGAGTGTTACATACTTACATATCATGTTGCATTTGTTAATTCTCATTGTGTGGAATTAACATGGTGGCCAATATACGTGTCCGCGATTTAATGGAACGTTGAGGTGGTAGCCGTGTCCGCGATATAATGGAACGGTGAGTTATCCGTGACCCGAGATTTAATGGGGCGGTAAAGTGGTACCACATGCATGGGTGTGTTGCATTACCTTGAATATAACATGAATGGATGATTTTTCCAATGTTGTATTTGATTGTTGTATGCACGTATGGTTGCTAAATGGTTGACGATGTTTGACGTTAATTGCAAACATGAAAAGCAATATATTATGGTTGTATGAATTGCAAAGGTTTTTGTAAACTATGAAATATGCTAATTATTGGGTGATGCTTATGATTTCCTGAATTGATTGTTATGAACGTATAATCAAATGTATAATTGAGATGCTCACCCTTACTGTTGAATATTTCAGATTGAGGAGCTTCGTTCAGGTGCTTGGCGAAGGCTTGTCGTTCTAGTTTATTTCCGTTTTAGTATTGTCCGGGTCATGCTCTGATAGTTGTAACTCCGGGAACGTTTGTTTGTCGAGCTGCTTTAGTCAGACTCGTTTAATTTCCTTATGTTTTGTTATAATATGATGTTGACATTTTCCAGGTGTTAATCCCTGATGATTTTGAAAATATTATAACATTGGTTTTATTAAATAAATTATTCCGCTGTGTAAACATGTATGAGTTACTACTAAGATTATGCATGACAGGAATTGTTTTATTAAAAGAGAATTGTAGCATCCTCGATTGTACATGTACTCTGATAATATGATTTTAATAATTGCGAGAATTCGTTCGGGGTTTTAGAGGGTGTTACAGCCATCATTGTGCCGCTTCGTCAACACATTCCTGAAACACACTACCTCTTCGAACTCGAAGCTCAAAATGGCCAACTCATCGTCTCCCCACAAGAAAGGCAAAAGATAAATGCTTATGTCCCTCGAAAAAAGCGCCACATCCTACGAGCAGGAGCTAAAGTCATCACTTCTACACCCAGAAGCAATGACTTAGGGGGAAATTGTTCTGGACTGGCCTGATAGCCTGTGTGGGCCCAGTCTAGAGTCCTCCTTCGGTAAAGCGCACACGACACTGCCTGGATCTCCCGCGCCCTCTGTTGGGCACCATCGATCGTTCACCCTCTTAGACTGGCATTGGCCTTCGATGATCGACGAGCACCTCAAAGTCTTCCCGACCTCAAGTTTCCCAGACAACCATGAACCGACCAGACCGCTTCCCGTAACCCACCTCCTCCTCGGGATCAACGACTAGTTACGGGCACACCTGCTCGGTATGACCAAGTCCTGGAAGTTACCTATTTTCACAAATCTGCATATCTAGACCCAGGAATAGGAACTAATGGTAATGTGCCAAGGGCATTATATAATCCGTCACACATGTGAGAGCCAAGTATCACTATTCACCACTAAAACCCTAATACTTTGCTTGTGTCTCTCTTCCCCCACACTTACTTGATCGTCAGAGTGCCTTGCAGGTACAACTCCCTTTTTCCTCCTCGACAATCCAACCTGATAGAAGATCATCATTCAGCCACCTTGCAGGTTTTGATCAACCAGTAAGATCAGGAGTCTATCAATGTGAGAATTGATGATTCAATTACTAAAGAGGAAGTGAATGCTAGAGATAATGTTAGAACATTCTGTGTGCAAACTGATAGAGCATTGAAGGAGGAAATTTATGAATTCATAAGCATTAAATCAGTGAATTCCAATCCAACAAAGGTCTGTCTGCTGAAGAACATATAGAAAAATTCATGGAACTGACTACAATTCACTCTGATAAAGGAAACATCATTGAATTTAATATGAAGATATCAAATACTGATGGATGTTTTGCCTTGAGGAATAGCTTGGGTTTCTGGATCAGTAGGAATACTGGTGTGCAATATGTGTGTTTGCATTCATGGTATTGTTCGGTGCAATATGTTTTAATGTGCTCTGTGTCTCCACTGGTTATGTATATTTACTCCAGTTTTTGTCAATATTTTGGCTAAAAAGGGGAAGTAAAGTGTTGTGTCCTGAGGTTACATCACATGTCTTCACATGTTGATTTAGCATTGTGATAGGACGGTGTGCTACTGATTTTAGGAGAGTAGTTGCTTGTGCAATTATTCAGGGGGATCATGATTCTTCATGCTTGGTTGTGCTGAAGTTGCTTCTGTTGTCTCTTCTACTCATGTGCTATGATTTGGGGAGTTTTCCTTGAGGGGGATAGCTGATTATGTATGACAAGGGGAGTAATAGACTTGTTTGATTATACAAGCTTTTGAGTTGTGTTGAATTTTTATAGAGTTTACATGGTTACATGTAACTTGTGTTTGTGGTTTTATTCCTCTCTTCAGATTTTTGTGCAAATGTAGTTTTAGCCAACATTTACCAAAGGGGTAGACTGTTAGGTATGTGATTTTATGGTTGGAAACAATTTTGGTAAAACAAAGAGTTGGAAATAATTTTATCAAAACATGTTTCATTGGGAAAAACATGTATTACAGCCTAATGTTAAGCCAAATGTCATAACATCTTGACCAACTGGTACAACAGAGTCTGATGGTAGTTGATGTTTTATCAGATGTTGTAACATGTTGCAATAGAACATCATGATAGTCTAGCTGGATAGTATCCTTGAAGATTTGATTGAAAAATATGATATTTTGGAGGTTTTAGTACTCATGACAATCACATGCAATCATGGATTTTTAGGAACAATTGCAGATTTGATCTATTTCATAAAAAGGATCTTTGAAACATTTTAGGAAATATTTTAAAGATTTGTTTTTTGTTTCTATTTTTGTGGAGAAGATTATGCATGGATTTAGAGCTGAAGATTTGATTTGATTAAAGAGTCCAAGCCCAACTGCAGAAGTCTATATAAGGAGACGACTAAGACCTAGTTTTTAAGTAGCATAGTTTTATTGTAAAGCCTTGTGAAAAGTAAGGGTTTAGGGTTTGAGAGTTCCTTAGTTTCTCTGTGTGTTTTTTGTATGTCCTCGTGTATCTTTTGATGCATTTGAGTTGACTGATTGTTACTTGTTTATCAAGTTATTGTTCTCCTTCAAGCTTTTAAGCAAAAAGTTGAGTATTGTTCTAGTGAAGCTTTTAAGCAAACAAAGTATTTTTTGTATTGGAAGTGTAATTTTCTTTTTGGTTTCTTGAGACATTCTCTAGGATTGGGATTGTTTGATATCACTGTGGTGATTGGGAGTTAGAGGGATTCTCATATCTAGGAGGTTCCTAGGTAGGAATTGCATTGGTTATGGATTAAGTGAGAAGTGTAAATTGTGATTGCTTAGCTTCGAATTGATACTACTGATAGTGAATTTCTTTCCTGTCTTGGTAGCTCCCAAAGTAGGTGAATTACACTGAGTTGGGTTAACAATTTATTGTGTCCTTTAAGTTTATGCAATTTACTTTTCTACATAATCTTTATGTTTTTAGCAAGTATGTTTTTCTGTCAGCAGATGTTATAACATATGTCGTGACATTCTGTGTTGTTGAGATATCAGTCTTGACTTATGTTATTGCAAGTGCCAGAATTTCACCTTCATTGAAGAAAACCTCTATTTTGGGTTCGTGAAAATAACCAGAGAAAAATATTCACAACGGTTCTTGATCTTAGCCTGATCAAAAGCTTTATTGATTCAATATGAACCTGGTATAAAATTTCACTTGGTTTTTAAGTTCAGCCTATGTAAAAGCTCAGTAAGTTCGAGACCAGCCTAGTAAAAATCTTGTTTTGGTTCGTGGTCAACCCGTATAAAACTTAGGTTTTGTTCGGAGGATAACCAACACAAAACTACATCTTGCTTTGAGATAAGGTTGTGAAAAATACTAGTTTTGCTTAGAAACTAACCGCTCGAAGCTCTGGTCGTTGTTTGGGATGAAGACTAACTACTTTAAGCCTCAGTTCGTTGTTTGGTTGGAAGTTAGCCTGTAAGTTAATTTTCTTGTATATTGGGGTTCATGGGCTTAACCTTTTAAAAGCTATCGAGCAATTTTGGATACTCTCAATATCAATTCTTCAGGAGAGGACTATGTCACTTTTTAAAGATCAAATCTCTATAAATGTCTGTGTCGTTCTATCTTCCCTTATTTATTTTAATTTACACTTAATTTCTTTAGTATGATTGTCTGCTGCACATTCAAACGCTTCTGATAAAATATTTTCAAATGAAGATTTAGAAAATGATTTTGTTTTAAATCAACATTTTTTAAACATCCATAATTCACCATCTCTTATGTATGCAGTCACATGTTCAACAAATATGTATTGTGAGGACTCTCTTTAACATATTTGCGTTCATACCAGTTCCTCATATGCACTGAAGGTATCAATGTAATTTGTAATTATTTCTAAAATACATATAATGAGGTTTCAGACCTTCATTGTCCCATGAGTAACTAAAACTAGATCATGATGATGATAACATGCCCAAATCTTGGTATGAACAATCATGCACCTTTCACAGATCTATTGCTATAACATGCTCAAAGAATCCTTTAACCCCATAAACAAACTCAATCACTCCAAAATAGCTTTTTGAATGACACTTTTTTAGTCATCACTATAGAGTAACATCCAAATGATAATATTTTTGGAAATAATATTTTAAAAATTGTAATTTTTACTCATTAAACAAACACACCTTAAACAATAGAAGGATGGAATGAAAAGGAGAAAAGACTTAAGAGTTAAGTGTTTTGTAGAGTTAATTTTTCTCAAATTTTTTTCATAATATAAAAACTCTTTTATATAGATAACATGATAATATAATTAAAAAACTCTTTTTTTTCTCAAAGTTGTTATAATATACTTTAAAAAATAAAAATATATTAATTATAAGGCTTAAATAGTGTTTTGGTCCCTATAAGTTAGCGAGATTTTGAATTTGGTTCCTGAATCTTTTTTGTGCAAGTCTCAATATGTCCATTTCTTGTTGATGTTAGTCTCTGTTGTCTAAGTTCAGTTAAAAAAAAGCTTATGTGGCAAACGATATTGAGTTGGCATTTGTTTTTTTTTGTTTTTCATTAAGACATGTGGATAATATATTTTAAAGTTAATAAATGAGGGACCAAATCCAAAAATTACCCTCACTTTTCAATTCTTCTCTCTCACTTCGCCTTTGTACTTTATTCTTCTTTTATGCACCTTCAACATTCAATCAGTCATGGCTTCTTCGTTGAATGCAAACTCAAACGCCTTTCAAGTACCGTTTTATGGTTGCAATGGATCAATGAAAATGTTTATGTAAAACTCATTTAAAAACCCTAAACGGAAATATTGGAAGTGTCAAAATTCAGGGTCATTGTCAGGTTGCAAATTGTTCATATGGGATTATGAGCTTGAACGAAACACACCAAGTGAACCCAGAACTTCAAGTGGATGCAATTTCTCAGAGGTGTTGAAGGATTTAGGGTGAATTTTTAAGGAGCTTGAGGTTGGGAAAAAGAGAAGATGAAGATGAAGTTGGAGAAGGAAAATAAAAAAGGAAATACGTTCAAGCTCTTGTTGATTGTGTCATGGGGTTTTTTCTTTGCTTACCATAAATGGTGGTGAATCCCATTTGGTTGTGTCTGCATTATATATTTTGTTTTTAGTCCTTGTAACATTAAGTTTTTATAAATATCGTCCATGTACTATATAATGACTGGCAATGATGTTTTGATTTTGGACCATATATGTATGTGATTTTATTGTTATACCTATGTATGAATTGTCTAAAATAGTATAAGAGGTAAAAAAAGCACATTATTACTAGGCCAAAACAATAAGGCATAAACCAAAATAGTAATGTATCCAAAATACATACTCCAAAAACACAATGTCTTAGACCGAAAGACTAATGTATCCATAATACATACTCCAAAACACAAAGGCATAAGCCATAATAGAAATACATAAGAGAGATACATGATGTATCCATTTTGTTCAACATAACATCATTACATAATCTAAAACACTAATGTCTACAATTTCCATGGTTGTGTTGGGTGACTTCCTTCTCCCTTGAGCTTTTTAAACTTTAACACCCTAGTTATTTCACTTATCCTTAACTCTAACTTCCTTGCTACCTTTTGTTTGGGTTGCTTTATCTACCAAAACATCATCACACACATAAGCATTAGGAAACATGCAGTAAACCCAATAACAAACACATAAAATGAATAAGTATACCAACCTCAACTGGTTTAGGAATTCTTGGAGGTGCAGAGACAACTTCATGAGGTGGAGGTGTAGAGATAACTTCCTGAGGTGTAAGGTCAACATCTTGAACAAGTGTATACAAAATGTAGTTAGTTTGTGAGTCACCAATACCAGTGTCTTATGAAGCTACTTGAGGTGTAATTTCCATAGTTGAAATATGCTCATTAGCATCATTAGGAAAAACTACAACTTGAGAAGTAACATCATTGACATTGTGTTGAGGTTCTGTTACCTCAAATGCTGCACAAAGATCTATTGCAAGCATTTCAAATTCTTGATCCACATCACATTGACTTTGAGGTTGTTGTTGTTCAATTGAAGCTTCAGGTTGAGGTTATTGTTGTTGTTTAGTTGAAGCTCCAGGTTGAGTTTGTTGTTGTTGTTGTTCTTATACAGCTTCAGGTTGAGATTGTTGTTGTTGTTGTTGTCCAGATATAGCTTCAGGTTGAGGTTGTTGTTCTCCAGATGCATATGTTGTTGCATTCTTCTTTGATTTTCTCTGCACATAGAATGATGCAATTAATATGACACATAAATTGGTATTAACAAGAATTGTACAATAAGTGAATACATTTCTTTTTTGAGCTTTAGGGTCAAACACCAGAATTTTACAACTTTTTGCATTATGGCCATGTACACCATAATCGGTACAAGAATAGGTTGTTTGTGTCCTTACCTTGTTAGGGTATTCATCATATTCCCTCCTCCTCAGTTTCTTTGGTCTTCCAGGACATCTTTTGTATGATAGAGGCAACGTCTCTTCAATTTTAACCTCAGGCCACATATCTTGCCCATTAATTGGGCTAAAATTGAAATCATAACAAGCCACATATGTTTCCTTTAAATAGTAGTCATCCACGTAGTCTTTTGGGAATTGGTTCCTAAAGCCTAATGCAACTACTGCATATCTACATGGTATTCCTACCAACTCCTAGAAATTACAAGTGCATGTTCTTTTAGAAGTGTCCACTATGAAACTATGTCTAGTATGAACATGTTTAACTTGCCATATTGTATCACCAGACCAATTTGGAATCCAATTACCATCATATTCTACTTCTTTATCTAATCTAATTCTAGGTCTTGGCATTATCCTATGTTGCCACCTATCAACTTTTTCTCTTAAGCTAGCATTCCTAGTCACGATGTGGTTTCTTATCCATTCACACATGAGTAAGATTGGTTTATCCATAGCCACTAAAATTGGAACCAAATCTCATCACATTAATTTTGCAAGTGTTCCCTGCATTTACTCTTCTTAATTCTGCATAATACCTCCATAATAGAGTATATTACTTTGTTGCATCACCTAAAACCAGAGCTTTTGCAATTTTCTTAGCCTTCCACGCCCTACTCATAGTTATAACTACATAGTAAGTACTCTTAACCTCAGAAACAATATCACGAGTCTTGATTCCATCAGATGATGTCATCCTAGCCGCCACAATCTTAGCAATCCACTTGTAATTAGCAGAAGTATTATTCAAAACCTACCACACGTGTGAGCACCAACCCATCTCTTTGTTCTATACGTGTGCTTATTCCCAACTTTACTAACAAGAGCCAAAGACCCACATTTGCCTTTGAAAACTACCCTCACCATAACCTTGTCATTTTTCACATACTTTATCTCTCTACCATTTAATACTGACCATTCAATAATTGCATCCTTAAATTCATCTAGAGATACAAACTCCAAACCCACTTTGAACTTGTAGTTCTTGTCCAACTCCTTCATCTTAAACCTAGGATTTGATCCTTTCTCTTCATCTGATGCATCAGGATCACTACTCCCAAGATCATCACTTACATAATTAGTTTCCATATCTTCATTATCAACACTAACACCACTGAATGAACCACCATTGTCATCAACATTTATTATCTTTGATGGAGTAGTCTTGTGTTTCCTAGCTATATGCTTAAGCCTTTTGCCACCAGATGGTTTTTCTACTAGATTAAATCTATCATCCAAACCAATATCCATATCATCCTCACTGTCCTTAAATGATAAATCATTACCTTTAAAATCACTGTCATCACTACCACTGTGTTTACCTTCTTCAACAATATTAAGGTTATCATCAATATTAACATTTGAAACCTCATCATCAACATTGCCATTAGCAGCAACATCATCAACATTAACACTAGCAACATTATCAACAACATTAGCAGCATCAAAATCATCAACATTAGCAGCATCAACATCATTAACATTATCAGCATTATCATAAACTAATATATGCTCGACATATAAGTCCACACTACAACTCGATTCAACAGTCTATTCATAAACCTCAATAGCATCAATATCACTAACCATTATTTTATGATTGCCCGCAATAATGTTATACCACTATAATCAATAATCTGAGTACTCAAGATTGCAAAGTTCCTGCACTATACCAATTGCTTCAAAGAAAATCTACCTATCATGGTCAATGTATATTATATGTTCATCTCCACCTAGGTAGTATACGACATTGTCCCCAACAAACTTTCCACCATAATAAATGTTCAAAGTAAATATCATACCTGGAGCTATCGATTACCTTGCTCGATCACGAATTTAGCTTCGTCTACCTCGATCGCCTCACACAAAGCTCTCTTCGTTGCAAGCATCTTCATTGAGCTCTAACCTTTCCTTTTCTGAAACCTTAATTTACAAGGATTAGAGTTTAAAATGTGAAATGACTTTTGATGGTCTTTTTTTAGGGGAAAAATAAATTATCAACGTGTGTTGATGAAAACAATATAAAAAAATGAAAAACTAAATGACAACTCATCACCGTCTGTCACATAAGCTTTTTTTAAACGGAATATAGACAGTAGAGACTAACGCCAACTAAAAATAAACATATGAAAACTTGCACAAAAAAAAGATTCAGGAATCAAATTTAAAATCTCACTAATTTACAGAGACAAAAACACTATTTCAGTTTAATTAGAATTTTATAATTATTCTATATAAAATTAATTTCTTAAATATGTAGTTTTTGTTTAACTATTTGTTTTTTCACATTCACTCTCAAAATTCTCTCTCTCTTTTTTTTTTTAAACTTGGATTCTTAAATTTTAATTTAGTCTTCTACTTAAGTCAAAAGAATATTTATCACTTTATATATTATAATAAAAAATATATAATTAATAAAATATTAAATAATTAAAAATATTTTATATAAGTGACATTTATAGATTGAATGTCGTCAGAGTTCCTCCTACAGTCTTACGATTAAGAGTTCCTCTTACAGACTAACGATTATGTGTCAGTAAAATTTTACTAATTATTATTAGATAATTAAAAGATATACTTAAAAATAAAAAATTATTAGAAAAATATTTATTTAATTTTGTTAGCAAAGCAAATAAAAATATTTTATTATTAATACTTTTTCAAGATTCATGTATACTGATCTTATGGAAACCATTTCAACAGAGGAGAGGTATCTGCAGACACTCTGATGCTAAAGTCAAAAGAGTGAAGAGATAAGAGAATGAGTTGAGAATAGAATAAAATACTTGATCCTTCAATAGAGAAGGGTATCTATAAAGTCTTCAGCGCATGATCAATGGTCTCCATTATGGACAGAGGGTCCAAACCCATAATAGATTACTGTCAGGATTTCTACGTAGAAGTAGGGATGCACATCATGTGTCCATCGCCTTGGTCAACTGTCCCGCCATTCTCGGGTTGTCGACGGACTTATTCATTACGCAGGACAAGACGGTTATGTCACTCACAGAATATGAGTGATTAGTTAATGATGTGTCCCCAGATGAGGGGCACGTGGAGAATATATCTTTAGATTGGACCCCAATAAATTAAATCATTATTTAAGTCGTCCTTAACACAGAAGTGAGTTGGACCGTATCCGACAATAGACTAACCACAGACTCAATCCTAAACAAATATTATCCAATTTCACAAGGTATCATGAATGAATGTTCTAGAAAAATATAATATCATTAAAATATATATTTATACAATTTTTTAGATTGTTAAAAAATTATTTATAATATTTTAATTATCTAAAATATTCTAAAAATATTGATATTTATTTTTTGATTTAAGAAAAAAATAAAAAAATATTACCATCATTATATCGTCAAGATTTTTTTTTAGTGAATTTCCTTAAGCTTCATGAATACTAAACTAATTTCATTATTTTTGTAAATATTTTAGAAAAAAAAATTAGTATTAACTACAAAATTTATATCAATAAATTAATTTTTTATATAAAAATCGGATATCTTGATTAATTTTAAATTTGTCTAAAATTATTTAAAAAAATATTGATTTTAATATTTAAATGAAAATGTATTTTAATTATAATTTAAAAAATAATTTTAAATAAAAAATATAAGATTAAATTAATCCAAATGATAAGAAATTTAAATACTAAAAAAGAGATGAAAAAATCTCATAAACAAAAAATAAACTAAAAAAAGATACAAAATATTTTTCTAAATAAAATAGAAAAGAATCAAATTTTCTCAATCCACCTATATAATAATAAAATAAAATAAATATAATAAGTAAATAATGTAAAAGTGATTTGGGTGGTCTAGAAAGGCGGTGTTGGTTTTCAATAAGTTTCGGGTCCTCCAAAGTCCACATAGCATATTCTCATTCACTTTTCAATTCTATTCTTTCGCCACACGCCGCTTGTTTGTTCCCACAGCTTTCTCCGATGGCCTCCTTCGATGAAGCTCCTCCCGGAAACCCCACCGCCGGCGACAAGATCTTCAGAACTAAGTGCGCTCAGTGCCACACCGTCGACAAAGGCGCCGGCCACAAACAAGGTTTATATATAATTAATATTTTTTCTGCTTAAACATACTCTCAGATCTGAACATTCTCTGCTTCTTTTTCGTGTTTTTTGTAAATTTTATTTGATATTCTTACTTCTGTAATCGCTATGAAGATTTTGTTGTTGTTGTTGTTGTTTATGATTGGTGTGCTTGGATTGTTGTTGCAGATCATGCTAGCTGTATTTTTTTTCTTCATGTGTTTGGTTCCCGCGGTTGTAAAATTTGATTTTATTCAATTCATTTCATTGGATTCTATGAATATGAGTTGAATCTATTATTCTTTATGATTGGATATATTCTAACAAAACTGAGCTGGAGAATAAATTAAAGGCCACATGCCCCAAATTTTAGAATCTAGAATCAATTTTTGAGGATAAATCTAAATCAATTCAGTTTGCGGATTAAATTAGTGGTTTATTCTTTGTTTTGGTATGTTGAATGTTTAGTTCAAATATGGGATGTGTTTATAAGTGGGGACAATCTATTTCTTATAAGCCGGTTTTGTAGAGTGAATTAGGCTCAACCCTCACATATTGTAAGAGTTTATCATTTATGATTTGTTTGATTTTTTTTTGTTAACATGCGATTTCTTAAGAGTGCCTTTTTCATTATGCTGCAGCTAGTAATGTAATATGTAATCTAAGCAGCACTGAATAATGTATTATGTAATAAAATTCTAACAAAATTGGTTGCTTTATTTGTTACCAACCTTAGGACCCAATCTGAATGGTTTGTTTGGAAGACAATCTGGGACAACTTCTGGATATTCCTATTCCGCGGCTAACAAGAACAAGGCTGTAAACTGGGATGAGAAGACCCTGTATGATTACTTGCTTAACCCCAAGAAGGTACAACATATTGATCAGTGTTTTGGTGTTTCTTTTTGGTTTTACAGTATCATCATTTCAGGATTTAGAGTTTTCTACTGTGAATAAGCTGTTTTGCTGTTCATTTTTTATGGCTATATAATATTGATAGGTTTACCTTGAAAGTGTTATTCAACCAAGTATGTCACTGGTTTACTTATTCTTTTATTCTTGTGCAGTACATCCCAGGGACAAAGATGGTGTTTCCTGGTCTTAAGAAGCCTCAGGATCGTGCTGATCTTATTGCGTATCTGAAGCAGGCCACTTCATCAGAATAGAATTTTCATATGATTTTCAAACATGGAGTTTTAATTTTCGCACATTTGATTGTGTGGTGCAAACCACTTCTCTTGGCAAAAATAAAGCAGACTTGATTAGTTTGCAGTGCTATTTTGTTCCTTTTGCATTGCTTCTTTAGATTCACAAAGATTGGCTGGACTATAATTTTAAGACATTGGCTGTTGAAAGCCCAAACATTCTTATGAAATTTTACTTAAATTGAAAGCATATTTTTGATTTCACTTGTTTCACAAGTAGAAGCAATACTCTTGTGTTTTCTTTTTTTACTTTAGTTTGCTTAATTGAATGCAACATAATGCAATTTCTTTCCAACGTTTGCTGTTCATAAAATGCAATTTCATTTCTCATTTTCTAAGATTGAATTCTTGCTATTGGGATTGAAGGGGTAGGTTGAATTTCAGACGAAGCAGGTATATTGAGCTTCAATTATTGGATTAGGTTGCTCTTCAGAACCTTAAATTTTATGCCTGACCTTTTTTCCAACTAAATGAAACTTTTTACAACTTCGCTGCCTTTTAAATTTTTGTGATTTAATGAGAGAATCTAACAAATATATTTAGATTTTAAGTTTCAAACACTGGTCTAACAAATGTTCTTGGTGGTCACAAACCCAACACTTATTTTAACTTATGAACTATCTAAACACACTTCAAAATTTTCTACTGTCGTTATTATACATATTGCTTTGATTCTTGGTGCCTTTGAGTCCTCCCATTCATCTAGTTTAATTTTATTTTTAATTAGACACATTTGTGTAGGGTTTTTATCTGCTATAGTTTTCTTAGAGAGTTTGAAAAAAATAGAAAAATTGAATAGTTTTCATGGAGTTTGAAAAAAAAGAAAAATTGAATGAAAAAATAGAAGAATTGTGGTGTGTACTTTTTTTTTTTTGTAATAAAGAGGGCCTAGGTTCAGCAAAGAAAAGATTACAAAATCACCTCCCTAGAGGATTCAACGCCTACTCTATTAATATCCAAGAAAGACTTCATAAAATCTGGAGTTTCACTGAAGCATGCATAGTTGTTTCACAGACATTACCACACATATTACAATCTGCATGGCCTAACCCCTCGTTGCTTTTGCCAAGGTTGATGAGAAGTCTGTAATTCTCCAAATCATCTTCCGCTCTTCTACCAATTCATTCTCGTATCTAGTTACACTGCTAAACAACTCATTCATCGAAAATGACTTAAGCTTATCGAGCATGTTCTGAGGCATTCAGCTCTGTAATTGACTCCATCTCCATTCCCTTTGATGATCCACCAGATCACACACCTTGGCTCCAAGTTCTTATGGGATACTGATCTCAAGATTGTCCAAACAAAACTTTTTCCCAACCAATTGTCTTCCCATGAGTTAATGTTTCTTGCGTCACCTACACTCCGACTTCCTGATTCTAACAGTTTTGGAATATTCTTGATAATATCCTTCCATAAACTAAAATATGAACCTCTATATTTTGTGAGCTCATCATTCTCATTTTTCCTGTATTTACTTCTCAAAGTATTGCACAAAACATCTTTTGAGTTGGTAATAATTTTCCATCCTAATTTCATAAGATACATTGTGTTTGAATCCTCCAAATTTTTTAGACCAATGCCATCCAAAGCTTTAGGTCTTGTTAGAGAGTCTCATCCTACCGCATGTATCTTCTTTGCTCATTTAAATCTCCCTTTATAAACTTCCTCCGCAAACCAAGTATGTCATCTATATATGACTCAGATAATCTATATGTCATCATCGGGAATAAAGGAATGACTTCAATAACAGTTTTTGCTAATGTTACTCTTCTCGCAAAAGATGAGTTATTCTTCTTCTAACTCGTTAATTTCAAAGCAATTTGGTTTACTATATATTAAAAGTAATTCCTTTTAAGCTTTCTACCATTTAAAGGAACCCCTAGATACTTCCCAAAACTGCTAGTAACCCTGAAATGAGATAGCTGCGATATTTCATTTGCATGCTTCTTGAAACATAACATTCTTTGAGAATAATATACTTGTTTTATCATGGCTCACTTCCTGACTGGACATACTACAAAAAAGATTTAGAGTATTCATGACACATTTCATTTATTTTTCAGTGGCTTTCTTAAAAAGTAACAAATCATCTGCAAATATTAGGTGTGAGATCATTGCACCTTGCTTTCTTAGATTGACAACTTTCCAGTTCTTGCATTACTCTTGTTTAATAAAATATGATAACTTGTCCATGTAGAGCATAAATAAGTAAGGTGAAATTGGATCACCTTGACGAATTCCATGTTAAGAATGAAATAAACTATTTTCCGCACCATTCCAATTCAAATTGGTTTCTACACTGAATCCACCAAGACATGATCAATAAGTACGCAGAGGAGAAAGTTGACATGAAGGAGGTGCAGTGCTACAACTGTCAAGGATTTGGTCATTATGTTTGAGATTGTCGAAGAAAAAAGGAACTAAGACAAAAGATAATGAAGTAGTATGCACATGCTGGAGATGACTCTGATGATGTGGTAGTCATAGCCGATATCCAGTCGAGATATGAACAAACTAATACGTGGTATTTGAATTTAGGATGCAGTGATCACATGACTGGAAATAAAAATGAGTTTACCAAATTAGATGAATTAGTTAAGAAAATAATAAAGTTTGTCAATTACAAGCACGTCCCATCAGGTGAAAAAAGAGACATATATGTGGTTAGAGGGGATGGTCGGAAAGTAAATATCACTGATGTGTTCTATATATCTTAGATGACAAGTAATTTGATAAATATATGTCAACTATTTGCAAAAGGGTACAACATGAAGTTAGAGGAGAATCAGATGAAGGTGTATGATGGTAAAGAAATAACAATTTTGAAATCACCATTGACAAATAACAAAACTTTTAAAGTAGAGATCAACACGGTGATCATCAATGTCTAAATTAGTCTGTCAATAGAGACAAAGGCTGGTTGTGGTATCACATGTATGAACACATAAATTTTAAAAAATTAGGCATGCTCAACCTAAAGAAGATGGCGTATAGGTTACCTCGGGTGAATGAACCAAGTCAGGTGTGTGAGGAGTGCTGCAAAGCAAAGGAGGCTAGAAAAATATTCAAGCATGACTTGTTCATGAGGTCAAAGGAAAAGCTAGAGCTTGCTCACTTTGATGTGTGTGGACCTTTTAAAGTCAAATCGAATAAAGGTAATTTTATTTTCTAACCTTCGTAGACGAATTCACAAGATATATGTAGATTTATCTGATTAAAAGGAAGAGTTGGATATTGACACAATTTAAGAAATTTAAGTTGCATGTCGAGAAACAAAGCGAATGCAAGCTAAGGAAATTGAGAACTGATGGCGGAGGTGAATACACCTCTATGGAATTTGCAAGATATTGCAACGAGGAAGTTATAGATCATGAGATCATTGTATTATATACACTTTAACATAATGGTATATCTGATAGGAAAAATAGAAGTATACTGAACATGGTCAGGAGTATGTTGAAAGCTAGAGAAATGCCAAAGAGATTTTAGGAAAAAGCAGTTTGACAATAATGTATATATTCAATAGATGTTCAACCAAGAAGATAGTCAACATGACATATTATAGGGTTTAGACAAGAATGTAGCCAAATATAAGTAATCTTAGAGTATTTGGATCAATGTGTTTCAGGTATGTATCTGAATAATTAATGAAGAAGAAAGATGATCGAAGTCCGGTCATGGTATTCATATGTTATCATTTGATTGTTGCATGTAATTGTATTTGCTAAATGACGATAAACTAGTGATCAATAACGATGTTATGGTGGACGAAAACAAGTGGTGGAATTGGACTCAATAGTCAGTTCGACACATGCAAAAGACAATGCTGAATATTTTTGAACAAGCTAGTAAAATGAAGTCATAACCACTCAAAATGAAGAACCACTCAAGCATAATGTTAGAAGATCAACTAGAACAAGAGTTGAATCGACAAGGCTAGTTGGATACAAAATATTTTTAGATCAAACAACTGATGCAGATGGTGATCTCATAGAAGAAGTAATAGTGATGGTTGAATCATAATCAATTAGTTTGGGTCAAGCCATGACTAATTTGATTTGGTTGGCAGTTATGAAAGAATAACTCAGGGCAATCGAGAAGAACAAGACCTGAGAACTTGTCAAAAGATCTAGTAAAAAGCCAATCGAAGTGAAATGGATGTTCAAGATGAAACTGAGGTCAAGTTGTTAAATTTTCAAGTATAAGACAAGATTAGTGGCGAGAGGTTTACTATAAAAGCCTGAGATTGACTTCAGTGAAGTCTATGCACCTATTGCAAGGTTATAGACAATCAGAATTGTTCTGTCAACTGCAACATATAAAGGATGGAAGATACATCAATTAAATGTAAAGTCATCATTTTTGAATGAATTATTAGATGAATAGATATATGTTAGTCAACCGCCAGGATTCGAAATCAAAGGAAAAGAACAGAAGGTGTACCGATTAAGGAAGGCTCTATATGGCTTGAAGTAAGTCTCAAGGACTTGGAATAGAAGAATATAAAACTTTCTAATTAAAGTGGGTTTCACAAAGTGTATTTCAGAATATGGGGTATATGCAATGATGTAGACAAATTCAGTCGAATCATTTTATACTTTTACGTGGATGATTTGTTGATCACATGTGTAGATGAGATAGAGATACAAAGAGTCAAGTTGAAACTAATGCAGAAATTTATAATATCTGATCTACGGAATTTTTCATATTTCTTGAGGATAGAGTTTAAAGACACAAGTGAAAGAGTGTTCTTGTATCAAAAGAAGTATGCCCAAGACATCTTGACAAGGTTCAAGATGAGCAACTATAATGCAAATGTCACACCATTGGAGATTAAAGAAAAGTTGAAAAGAGAAACAAATGATTAATTTGTAAATATGATATTGTACAAATAAATAAATAGATCTTTAAGGTATTTACGTAATATCAGACATGACATTTGTCACAATGTTGGACTATTGAGCATGTTTATGGAGAAGTCACATGAGTGTCATCTCACTACAGTTAAGAGGGTGATAAAATGCATATAGGAAATAATTGACAATGGTGTGTTGATGCCAAGGAAGAAGAATATCAGCATAGATGCAAAGGTACATGGCTACATTGATTCAAATTTCAATGGAGTTCAAGACGAGAGGAAGAGTAATGCAGGCTATATATTCTTCATTGAATTTGCTCTAATCTCTTGGAGTTTAAGAAAGAAAATAATTGTGTCTTTGTCATCTTGTGTAGTTGAGTACATGGCCACATCGTATGCAGCATGTCATGCAGTATGGATAGATAAGCTGTTTGAAAGACTCAAGATCATGGAACCTAAGAAAATGAAGTTGTTTGTTGATAACAAATCAACTATCGATCTGGAAAATCACCCTATGTGTCATGATCACAATAAATACATAAGGAGATATCATTTCTTTAGGGATCAAATAAATAAAGGAAAGCTTGAACATGAACATTGCAAGACAAAATGACAACTAACTGACATACTCACCGAATCTTTGAAAAAATTCAAGTTTGATGAGTTGAAGAGAAGTATCGAGATGAAAAAGCCTTGAAGACATTAATCATGGAATGTGTTAGAAGCTAATAATTCACTATTTCAGTAGGCAAATCTGTATTTGACAAGGGTATGTCTGATCTAGTCGAAATAGTTGTAATTAACATATATGTCGAAGTGTGTAAGCATGTATTCGCTGAGTCAAATACTGTATTTAATGAATTGTATTTTTTTAATTGCCTATATATAAAAAGAGATAAGAATAGTCCCAATAGATTTGAGTGTGAGGGTCGTGTTTCTGTTTTTAATGTTTTATTTATTTTTGATAAAAATATTTGCTTTTTAATTTTTTAATCTTAAAAAATTTAATTGTCAAGTGTTGCATATTTCTTAATCTGAACGGCTAATTTTTATT
This sequence comes from Vicia faba, assembly GCA_948472305.1. NCBI lineage: Eukaryota > Viridiplantae > Streptophyta > Magnoliopsida > Fabales > Fabaceae > Vicia > Vicia faba. Next base: position 479,372,328 of record OX451740.1, read on the forward strand.
ATGCTACGTGTCACATATCTGTGAAATCTAAAAATAGAAATAGATCCAAGTAGTTGAATGAAGAAATGCAAGAAAGAATGACTGTGGGCAGTTGATTCTGTCACCAACCTGCGCAATGATTTCAGTCAAAAATACACATTACAGTCTTAGTTTCTACATGCAAGAGTTCAAAATAAGTCCAGAAGTACTGGACAAAACTGAAAATACTAATCTCTCCTTGATCTCACTTTTCTTTTCATGATTTGCTTTTATTTGTTTAATATTTCATCATGCCTACTTTTTCCTTTACTCTTTTTTTCTTAATTTTACTTTTCTTAACTTTTTCTTTCATTCATGTCACTTTTTTAAATAAATGAAATATGTTATTTTTATTTAATTATTTTATAATATTCAATAAAACTATATGAATGCTATACAATATGCTTTATTAGTAAATTTATTTGATATATATTTTAAATATTGTTTTATATATTTTTAATATTAAAATTAATTTTATAAATAAATTAATAATATATTTTTTTTATATAATATACAATTTATTATTTATTAAAAAAGGGTAAAGTTGTAAATTTTGTACTATTTTATTCGGTGTATAAGTATATTAAAATTATGAACACTATAAAATATTTTGTTCTGTTTATTAGTTATCAAATACCAATAGTATAGTACAAAAAATTGTCATGTAACTTAGTCATTTGTCTAATACTATTCTGTCCAATATTTATCATTTTCTAAATTAAATGCATCTTATATATTTATTATTAATATTTTTATTATTTATCTCACTAATTTATTTTTTAATCTATATATTTATATTTTAATTGTTTATTAATATTATTTTTTATCCCACTGACTTTTTTTTTTAAATTATTTTTATTATATTATATTATATTATATTATATTTATTTATTAATATTATTATTTATCCCACTAATTTACCTTTTTAATCCAATAAAAATATTTTAAGTAATTAAATAAAATAAAATAAATCACTCACGTTTTACGTGTCAATGGGGTGGCAAAACGGGTCGTGGACCAGTCCGTTTAATCCACTATTTTTTGCGGGTTGGACTGAGGTTTTTGGTTCGGTATTTTAAATTGGTTCGCTTCGCCTAATCCGTTTTAAAAAGCGGACTTAGGTGGCGCGGGACCGGTTTTGTCCATGGACTTTTTGTTATAATTTTTTATTTTTTACTTAAAATTAAGACAACTTTATCTATAGAAACATCAATATTCTTTTTGAGTTATGGTGATTGAATTACATTCTAAATTATTATACAGACAAATTGAATTATAATTGTAAGGTTTTTTATATAACTTTCTAATATATGTATTGGTTGAAAAAACTTGAAATATAAAAACAATTGTATGACATAAAGAATTATTAATTTGTCAATACATTAGTTCACATATTTTCTTTAGAAACCAATGTTAATATTAAGAAAATGAAGAATTCGATTAGATTATATGTGTGACAAATTTAAGATATAACTATTAAGGAATCAGTCAATATAATAGTCTATATTACGTAAACAATGAGAAAATCAGGTGTTAACATTTTATACACTACTATTTTATGCATTGTGATGTTTTATGCACTGTAATATTATCATTGTTTGTTTTGTGTAAATTATTAATTAGTTTTTTTTTAGTAATTAGTTTTTAAATAGGATTATGATTATATGTATTGTTTATTTATTTATTTTGATATTTTATTTATCGTGCTAGAGTCTATTTCGGTATGTTTATCTAGAAATTGGTCTTTATCTATTTTATTTTTTTAAGTGTTTAAAACATGTTGAAGTTATATTATACGTTTTTAAAAAAAAATTCTTTTGTCGACTTCTTTAGTAATAATTAATTTTTTTATAAATTATGTAATAAATTAAATTGTAAAATAAAAACCAACTTATTAGTAAATGAGACGGATTTAACTTTTGAACTCGAATAACTAAATTTATCTACTCTGTTCCACCTCATTTTTATGCAGACTTAAATAGGACTGACTTAAATAGGGCGGAAAACAAACATGTTTTTCTATTAAATTAATTTGAGCAGTTATAACTGATGCAATATTGCCATGCCACTAAACCACTATTCTATCTTTTTTATGAGTGACTTAACTGCTTCTACTACTTAAATAATCATCGTTCATTCAAGAATCAAATTCAACTCCTCCTTACCCTATTTCACCATTACAATTCCACTTACTATATTCTTACCATTTCAATTTTTATATTCTCTTAATCCTCTTAATCTTTGTATTTTACTCTATGCTTTGTTTTTCACAAGCTCTTCTTCCTCCTCCTCATTTTCTCTATTTTAAATTATTTATTTTGTTTTAAGTTTTTTGTTCATGATAGTGTTTTTGCTCATGTTAATTTTTTTTTTTAATTTCCATAAACTCTTCCTCCTCTTCCTTGTTTTCTCTATTTTAAATTATTTATTTTGGTTTAATTTTCTACTCATATTAATGTTTTTTCTCATGTTAATTTTTTTAACATAAAATTTATAATTCATCATTTTAAGTGTGAAATGGTCAATTCTATTTAGTTGGATATAATTAATTGGGTGGGTAAAAAGAAAGTGGAGTTAGTGGAGTGTCATTCACATTTTATGAATTAGTACTTATTTTGTAGAGATAAAAAAGTGAAAATTAGACAAATTGGGTGTTATATGGTTATCAACCGTGTGGTGAATATGATTGGTTAGAAATTGTTTATATTTCCGGAATATGGTTTGAAATGTGAATAATATAGTTTAGAGCATTAAATTTTTGGTTTGGAAATGGTCTTTTTGAGATAAGATTACGCATTCCAATTGTAACTTCTACTAGTTCAACAAAGATCATTTGTTCTTCTTGTAGTAGTGTGTAATTGATTTGTAATTATTTCAATTTTTTGACAGTGTTTTAACTACTTCTATGTATAATAGGTTGGAGAACCTTTAATTCTCTGTTTAATATATTTTTTAATTAGAAAGAAAAAAAAGATAAATCGAAGTATTCATGATCAAATATAAAAGATTCTTACTAACCAATGTTATAACATTTTAGTTTCTCCTCTTCGTCAAAATAATATTTTGATTTTTTTCTAACTATTTGTGTCAAAATTAAGGATTATTATGTAATTTCGTAAATTTTATTTATTTATTTATTATTATATTCTAATTTATTAAATTTATTATATTATATTTTATTAATTATATTTTATTAATTATATAGTAATTTTAATTATTTGTTAAAAAATTAACTTGATCCCACTAACTTCTAATTTTATTAGTTTTTCTTTATTTTTCTTAAAGCTAACTTAATTCCTCAAACTTTTTTTTTAATTTTTCTTTATCCACGTTTTTAAGTTAACTACCTCTTTTTTCTATTATTTAAAACTACATACATTTTGTAATTACACTAACTTCTAATTTTATTGTTTTTTTTAATTCATAAAACTAAATTGATTCCACTAATTTTTTGTCATGTTTTTTAAATTTCTGAATTTATTATATTTCTTTATTTATATTGATATTTTTTTATAATAATTTTTTACTATAGTTTTATATAGATGAATAAATTGGCATTAAAGATGTTGTATCAAACTAGAAAAAGATCAAACTCATAGATTCCACACTTCAATATTATGTGTAATCTCATAAATTATATTTTATAATTATTAATTTATTATTATTTGTTTTAATTTCTGAATTTTATTATATTTTATTTGTTAATTATGTAATAATTTTAAATATTAGTTTAAAAATTAACTTTATTCCATTAACTTCTAATTTAGTTTTTTTAGTTTTTCTTTATTAAATTTATTTCCCTAACTTTTTTTTTTAATTTAACTCATATTTTTCTTAACCCACGTTAACTACTACCTCTTTTCTATTATTCAAAACTACAAACCCACAAACTTCTAATTTTATTGTTTATCTTTTTAATTTTTCTTTAACTAACTTTATTCCACTAATTATTTTTTTTAGTTTCTCTTAAATTTCTAAAATTTGTTCTATTTCTTTATTTATATTCTTATATTTCAAACTCTTAGATTTAACTCTTCATAAACATCCAATATTAACATTATTTTATAAATACACCAACACAAAAATATTAACACTATACATTTTTATGTAAGTAATAAACCACAAAACACACCATGTTTAAATGAACAAGAATAAAAATAAAATTACATTTTGAAAAAATTTATTAATAAAAATTAATGTTTATGAATATTTGTGTTTGTTGTTTCTCTTTTTTATTTATTTTTATTTATTATAGAAAAAAAGTATTAAATTTGACATCAAAAATAAAAGTATTTTAATAATTTTCATTATCATTTTTGTTAGTTCTTTTTATATCAACATATTTTATTAACTTCAACACTACTTTTTATTGTAATAACGTCCATTTCTCCTACTAACTTCTCCTACTACATCTTTCTATATCATTTTTTATGTATCTTATTAATTTTTTTCTCTTTTATAATTACTTTTATTTATTTTATATTAAATTTTATTTAGACATATTATTAATTATTAAACATACAATTATAATATTATAATTTTATATTAAAGTCAATTATTTTCCGTTCAAAATACCAGTTACTCCTTAAGAGTAATTAGCACTGCTCGTTTGTATTTGTTCTAATAGTTTTTGTAAAGCATATATCTAAAACCTTAACTTCATTCTCTATAATTCTTTTCAATTTTATTGATTTTTAATCAAGTTTTTCATCATAACTTTTCAATAACTTTTTATATCAAAATAATGTTGAGTGAAATCTTGATAATTCAAGTGATGTAATTGATTAATCAGAGTGTAATTGATTACAGATGGTAGAAAAAATATTTATAGAAATAAGAAAAGTACTTTTGAGTTGACGTTAGTTGGTTACGCATACACATTAATCGGTTACATATGATAGTTGATACTTTCTGTTTTAGTATGTGTAATTAGAGTTGTCAAATGGACTGATCTGTCCCAACCCACTTCGGTTTGGTGGGCCAAAATGTTTCAATGGACTGACCTAGCCCGACCCGATTGCTTAACGGGCCATAGAAAATGAGCTCGGCTTGTTTTTCAAAGGCCCGGACAGTCTAATGGGTCAGACCGGCCCATATTTCAATATTATAGTTTTAATTTTATACAAATGGATGTAACAGATAAAATTTACATAACATAAATAGAGTCATCATAAACTTACTTAAGTGATGTTTAAAATATATATCAAATCAACATGTGTATATATATATATATATATATATATATATATATATATATATATATATATATATATATATATATATATATATATATATATATATATATAGTTCTGGACTGACCCAATGGCTAGAATTGGTCTAACCTGTTTCTACCTTCAGCATGGCCCAATAGCTTTAACCCATTAGCTCTGATCTTCGGCCGAGCACACATGGTCGATCACACCACAAGAATAGTGAGGATAACGATGTCCTGACCATACGTCTAACCGCATCAACCTCCACCTTCAGATCTGCTCGACACCCAAAGAGCTGACAACCAGGAAGCGCCAATAGATGCACCTTCCTGTAATATCCTCCTTGCTCGGAGCAACGGCTAGTTACGAGCATGGCTGTCCATTTTGACCAAGTTCTTACAGTTACCTATTTTTGAGGAACCTAATATCTAGCCCCAAAAATAGAAACCAATGGCCAAGCGTTGGGGACATTATATGTAACACCCCAATTATACCCCAAGCAATTATGCAAAATAAATCAGAGTTATAAAATTTCAATCATACAAATGAATCGGGACGTCACAAATTCTTCTAACAAATTCATTGCATTCATCATGGATATATAACACTTTTTAAAACATCAAATGAACCATCGTCATAACATCTTTAATAAAATAATTCAACAACCACGCAGCGGAATTCTTCAATAACATCTTCAAATAAAACAGCGACTTCGAAACATCTCATATTTAGTAAGTAAACAATTTAAAGTTCGACAACTAAAAATCAACAATAAAAAAATCAGCAAGCGTTCATCCCCCCCGAGTGTTACATATCAGAGCAATGACACCGACTCGATCTATTGAAGGTATACAGCCTTCACTCGCGATTACCTGCACGTTACCAACATAGGGGCAACATTCAAACAGAAGGGATGAGATATCTAACAATATAATAAAGCGTGTTGTACCCCAAAATTTGCCCTCTCATTTTATCAAGATTTTTCCTCACAAGACCTTTTGGACTCCAGACAGGATTAGGGTTTGCTCAACTCAAGATCTCCTTGCACTGATGACCTGAAATTAGGGTTTGAGTTTGTACAAGGATTTTTGGACCATCAATGCTTAATGTGACTTTCATGCACCATCTTGGACCCCTAAGATTGCTCATACCAAGTTTCAAGCCTTGAATCACATTTTTGCCCAGTCAATTGGACAGTTGACTTAAAAATCAGTTGTATTGGGGAAAAAGACAACCATGACCAATTTACAGTCAAACTTCATAATTTTTGATCCACTATAATATTCTAGACACCTATGTACCATTTGATCAAGTTTGGACCACAACTCCTCAAGAAATTTGATCAAATCATCAAAAGGGCAAAATGGTCAAAATTAGGGTTTTGACTGAGAAAGGGCAATTTCTGATTTTTAACCTAGCCAATGGCCAATTGGGTTCAAGAATGATTTCAAGGAATCAATAGCATCATCTTGACCTAATCACATGGTTCAAAAGATCTCAAATGCATAGGATTGACAAATGAATTTTGCAGTCAACTGATCAAAAATCAACTGTACACTGAAAAGTCAAACTTTGACTTTTTGGTCAAAATCAAGTGCCAAGGGTCATAATTCATCAAGATATGTAAAAATGTGAAACTTTTTGACCAAGAAACCTAAAATAGCAAATTAGGGTTTTAATTTGAAAATTTTCATAACTTAGAATTTTTCCAAGTTATGGAAATTTCTTATTTTTCCCCAACTTTCCACAACTTTTTCACCATGATGAAATTGGATTCAAAGAAAACTTCCAACATGAAAGTTGTAGTCCTCCATAAAATCTACAGCTTTTATACACAAAGTTTTTCTAAAGGATGCTTGGTTCTCAAGTTATGATTTTGTGAATAGGGGTCCGTAAACTTTTTAACTTAGTGAAATTTTGCCCTAATTTAGACAGGTTTTTGACCTAACTTCATGGACATTTTTCACCTAGTTCCAAGAGGTATCTCAAAATTCATTTCAAATATGGATTGTAGAGCATGTTACAAGCTTTCCAAAATGTCCAAGAACTATCCAAGATCATTTGTGGTTAGGGAGAATCGAAGAAGAGAAAATGGCAATTTGTCACTTTTGTTCAAGCCATTTTCACAATGGTTCAAGTTGCAAATCAGTTCCTAGCATGCTTGTACCTTGCATTACAGGTCCTAATCCCTTCTACACTCCATAATTAAATGCAAACTCATTGGATTTTGGCTTTGTTTTGACTTTTGAAGCATTGCACAATGAATTAATCCAAAAATGGCATAAAGTTCACAATACCACTTTGATAAAGTAAGCCTTTTTGCAACTTTGCATTTCTTGAGCCATGGACCTGATCTTTTGTTGCAAACAAGATCCAAAAACATCAGGAAAATTATACCAACTTTTGTACCCCAAAATTTGCCCTCCCATATTTCTCAAAATACTGCAGGGAAAATCTCCAAGTTGCTCAAGGGTTGCTCAAGAGTTGGTCAGACAAGCTATCTCCTAAGGCAGTCTACCCCAAATTAGGGTTTTGTGTTGCATCAAGATCCTTGAGTCCAAGTGATCCCAAGTGCTCAACATTAACCTAATATGTTCTCAAGATCATCCATGTCAAGTTTCAAGCCTTGTAGAGGAAGTTTGCTCAGTCAATTGCTCAAGGGTCCAAAAATCGACTGTACTAGGGCAAAAGTCAACTGTGACCTAAATACAGTCAAACTTCAAGATTTTTTGGCAACATTCTCATTTTTAAGTATATTTCATCATTTGATCAATGGTTGATCATGATTCATCAAGGATTGCTCAAAATTCATCAAGACTCAAAAGTTGCTAAATTAGGGTTTTGTAGGAAAAGTCAACTCAACTTTAACCAAGCATAACTTTCTCATACTTTATGAGAAATGACCCATCCAAAGCTCGTTTTTTGAAGAGGATGAAATTCCCTACAAACCATCTTCATACCCCAAGTTCAAAAAATTCACTCACAAGAAGTTATGAATTCGGACATTATAAGTCATTTTGAAAAGTCAACAAAAACACCTTTTTTGTCAAAGCTTATAACTTGAGCATGGAATATCAAAATGAGATGATACCAAAAGGGTTGGTTAGAGGACATCTCAAGCTTTCTAAAAAGTCTAAGAACACTTCAAAAGTTCAAAATTGAAGAAGTTATGCATTGTTGAAGTTGGAGTTTTTTGCAAAATTGCCAAAAGTCAACTATCCCCAAAACTTCAAATTTTGACAAATGGGCCCATTCTTTTGAGTTTGCATTGTAGCCCACGTGTTCCAGCCTTGGCCATATGTCTATATCATCTTTTTATTAATTATTTTAATTTTATTTGAACTAATTTGATTTAAATCAAAATAAATCAAACAAAAATCAAAAGGCATTGATAACAAAGATTTTATGTTGATTTCAGGTTCCATTATGCAGTTGGCCATCATCAAATTTGTATCAACTGAATCATGTGCAAAAAAGATTGAAATTGAGCCAATTTGGAAAGGTTGTAAATGGAGATCAAATCAAATATCCAAGCCTTAATAGAGGAATATTTGGACAGCCAATTGAGACCTAATGCACTGAGTAATACATAAGCAAGCCAAGGACACGAAAATCAGGGTTGGCAATCACTTGTAGAGGCAGAACAACTTTGCAAAAAATCACAAAAAAGTGGGAGATCGAAATCAACCCTAGAGGCATTTTTAGAGCTTGATATTGGTCCCAATCGATTCCTGGCAATGCACACAAGTTATCCCAATCAAAACCAGGCATTCTCAGGCCCTTATACGCACTGTAAGTCCTTCGTGATACAACTTTGTTCTTGATTTTGATTCGCACTGTTCTTGCATCCATTGAGTAAGATAATTGCATATTTGTGATCACAAGAACATTTGTAAACCTTTGGCATCGTTTAATTTCATTTATCTAACCTGTACTGCAAACCACCATAGTTAGGGTTTCTTGGACGTTTTTGGGAATTTTGTTTCAGGTAAAATTGAGACACATGATGGACATGGTTGTATCCAGGAGGATGAGACGAACACGACCATGTCCTTAGAAATCGTTTTCATGGCCTGGAGGGGATTTTAGAACAAGTCTGCGCTTTTAGCTGCGGATACAAATCCGCAGGTAAATTTACAGTGTTTAAGAGGACAGGGACGGTGAGGTGTCCTCCATCCATTGGGCTATTCAAAAGTTGCGCGCGTTTTTTTTTTTGTTCTGGCCATTGACTTGTTTTTTTATATTATTATTAATTTGTATTAATATATCAAACAAAACAGCATGGCATGGTGGCAAGCGAACGTTGTATTCTCCTTCAGGACCTGGGTTCGAATCCCAGGTCCCCCTCTTTCTCAATATTATTTATTTTCAGGTGTTCCAGTGCACGCGCCCATCTGTAGTCCACCATACTCCCTCATGATCCAAGCGCCAGATGGCCAAGGATGCCAGATCTGGTGGTCCATGTTGGAAGTCCACCATAAGCCAGGCCAATGCGTGCCTACCGGATCAGAAAAATTCCACACGGGCTAGCTGTTAATGGTCCAAGAATTTGCTTTCCACACCATCCAAAACAGGCCTAACTCTTCTACTTTTTTTATATTTTGTTTTGTTTATTTAATTTATTTGTTTTATTTTATTTAACTAATCTTCTAACCAATAACAAAATCCTTTTTTTATCAAATAAAATCACAAAAATACTTTTTTTATCCAATCAAATTTTAAAACTTTTATTTTTATTAATAAACTCATTAATTAATTAGGATATTAATTAGGAAATTTTAACTTATTTTTGTAAATAAATAAATTAATTAGACTTAATTAAATTTTAACTACTAATTTAATTATTTTATTTTCTTTCTTAAAATAACAAAAACCCAAAAAAATATGTCACAAATTATTTTTTATTAATTAACTCATTAAGTTAATTTAGTTATTTAATTTAAGATTTAATTTATTTTCTTAAAATAAAAACAACAAAAAAACATTTTCTTTAAAAAGGGTCAAAACCCTAATCTTAGATCCGATTTAATTTCGCGTCGCGCTTTATTTTCTTTATCCAATTATGTATCTGCTTACGGGTTTGTTGTACCCCAAAATTTGCCCTCGCATTTTTTCCACAAGAAATCTCAACTTCAAGCCTTTCCTGATTTTTCAAACTGGCTCAAGAATCGGACAAACAGACTTTTCTTGTCAGTCAAGCGAAATTAGGGTTTTTACTGATTTTCAGGACTCTTGATTGTTTCACAGTTGGCTTAGGGTTTTGGATGATTTTTGGTTCAATTTTGATCAGGCGAGCGTTATTTGGCATTTAATCAAGAATTAAGGTTTTATGGGCATATTCTCAGCAAAATTAAAATTCCACAGTACTTTGCAAGTTACTCCGAGGTTTAGGTTGAATTCGCATTGTTTTGACTCAATCAGTAAGAAGAGGCAGTTGGGTTGAATTCATTTTGTTTTGTTTGAGCCAGTCAAAGAAGATGTGCAGTTTGGAATTACAGTGCTTGGCAAAGAATCAGTGAAAAAAAGGAATGCGCTTGATCAGTTTATTTTGGTTAACTGCTGCTTTGTTTTGGATATTGGAAAAGACAGGTTTAATTGATCAATATTACTAAGACATTGTTTTATTTAAGTTATTTATTATTCTAAATTTAATGATTGAAATTTATTTTTCAATTGTTTTAATTCAAAGAGTTTTAAATAAATAAATAAACGATAAAGAGAAAATAGAATTAAATTGGATAATGGAAACTTTTATTTATCTTTAAATTAAATGTACAATTGATGTTTGGAATTTAAATTACAAACATTGTTTTTACATTGATTTAAATTTAAATAAAGGGGAAAACTATCCTATTTATTTCTAATTCTTCGTTCTTCACTTCGCTCCAGTGCTCCATTTTTCATCTGCAAAAGAAAAAAAAGAGAAAGTCAAAAGCAGTTGAATTAATTAAAGACAAATAAAATTTGCAATCATCATTAAGGGCCACTGACTGGGATCAGTTGATCCTCTCTGCAAATCACGGGATTTCTCCCGGTTCACAAAGAGGGAAGAATTTTATCGAATGCAAAATGTCAAATGCATAAATTCAAGATTTCAAACTGCATAGTTCAAGTTCAACCAAACTGGAAAAATCAAAGAAAAGTACAGTTTGCTGTCAAAAAAATACAAAATCTACCCAAGCTGTCAAAAGAAGATTTGGCAAAGATATGGAAGACATCACAAAGTGTAGCAAGCTGTCAAGAAGAGATATATATGCAGAAAAATCCTATATGCAAGCAACTTTTCTTTTATCATCATTTCCCATCAATAGCCCTTTCAGAAAAATAGTACAGAAATAAAACATTTTATAATATCCAACTGTACTATAGAGAGAGAAAAAAAGAAGAGATAAAGTAAGCAGGAAGCAGGTTTTTCAGGCAGAGGCAGGATAGACAAGATAGAGGAAGAAAAAGATATACAAAAGAGAACACAGTTCAGCAAGCAAAAGGAGGAGAAAACAGAAATATACAAAGGGTCCTCAACATACAAACATAGAGAATATACTGCATTAAGCCAGAACCTGCTAAAGCCTCAACATAATAACCTGCAAGCTGAAACCTGCATTAGGCTGCCCAAACCAAGCTCTAAACCAGAAACAAAAAGCCATAACCTCATACCTGTCAAAGAGCCTCAAGAACCCAACCTACTGTCATAACCTCAAAAAAATTTCAAACATGTTCAAAGCAAAACTTGAGACCAACATGGCATTAACCTGAACCATACCAAGCCTGTACCATTAAAGCCTCATCCTGTCAAACACCTCAAACCCATCCTAAAACCAAGCAAAACCTGCAATCAAACTAAACACAACCAGTTCAAAAGGCCTGAAACCTCTACAAGCCTGTCAAGCCTCATCAAACCAAGCATCCACCTGCTGAAGCCTAAGTTACCAGGCCAAGCCTCATCAAGCCAAGCAAACATACAAACCTACAAACATACAAATATACAGAACATACAGCAAAACAAAAAAGAAGCCATAACCTCCATATTAAAACCTACTGTCAGCATCCTGGCCTAAACACCAAAAACATATTCAAACCAACCAGAAACCTGATAAACCAAGTTCAAACCTGCACCAGCATAAAAACCTGATACCTGCCTAAGACCTGAAACCTGCCTATTACACTACCACTACCAACTGTCAAAACCAAAACCAACCATGCCTGTCAATAACTAAACAACCTGCGGTCCAATAAACCTAAAACCATAAGCCAGAAAACCAGTTCACTACAAGCATAACCTGCCTATCATCACATTCAAAACACCAAGACACCGAAAACCAGTTATCAACCAATGGCCTACTACCAAATTCCAGCCAGAAGCTCAAGCTCACCTCAGCATCATATGGCCTAAACCTAACAAGCATTCAAAAGTTCGAGGTAACGAAGGCGACATAAAGCCCTCAGTAAAACATCATTGGGCAACACAGGTAAAAGGCAACATAAGCATACAGAAGAGGCATCTCAGAAGGCCATTCAAGGCAAAGTGTCAAGGCAGCAAATGTTCTAAAGCATACGAATATTCAAGGGCAACTCAACCCTAGGCCCTCAGTATAAACATCATTGGGCAATAAAACATCTCAGAAGGCATCCAACTCAACGAAAGTTCAGGGCAATAGGAGAATAAGAGAGAAAATATTCAAGAGCAAGCATCACATTTCAACCAACACAAAGGGACAGAAGGAGAAGAGGAAAGAAGGATATAAGAGGTTTTCAGTACAAAGATCATCATCAAACCCCTAAGGAAGAAGAAAAGATAAAAGTTACCAAAGTCAGCTTCATCGTGCAAGCCCTCCATCGCCGAGCCTCCTGAGCGCCACATCCCCTGTCTCTCCTCCTTCTCCAAGGTCAGGTAGTACAATCTTCTCCCTCTCTTTTTCTCCTTCACCTCATAAAAATAAAAGATTAAGGTTAAGATTCAAATCGAAAACACACGCAAATTCGTAAAAAAGGAAACATAAACATTGAAATCGAACCTTGAATCACAAGACCACAGGGCTCATGCCATAGAGGGAAGAGAGACTTGGGGGAGCGGCGCTGATGGCTGGACGGAGGAGTTATGACCGGAAGATGAAGTTGAACGAAAAGTACAAACGGCGCTGTCCAAACCCTAAACGCGTTATCAAATGAACAACAATTCTCAAACCCTAAAAACGCTGCTCCAAACAATCAATGGGCCTGACCCGTTTCTAATTTTCGCCTAAGCCCATTAAAATGCCTCCTCTTCTTTTAACAAAAACATTAATACTAACCCTTTTTTATATTATATAAACAATACTTTCTTTTTATTTATTCTTTGCAAAATCCTATTCATAATTAAAATACATTTTTGTCATATATTAAAAAATTGAAAATACTTTCTTCTTTTTATTTATTTACTCTTTTAATTAAAATATATTTTGTACATACTAAGTAAATATACATTTTTTTGCATAATTTAATTTCTTAAAACATTTTGTACATAACAATTTAAAAATACTTTTTTAACATACATAATTTAATTTTGGACATTTAATACTTTTTGTATATAATAATAAAAATACATTTTTACACCATGTAATTAAAATTGAAAACTTTTTCCATTCTTTTAATCTTAAAACATTTTGTACATAACACATGGAAATATACTCTTTTTTCTCAAAATATCATTTTCACAATTTAATTAGAACTTGAGCATTTAATTTAAAACATTTTCTTTTGTACATATTAAAAGAAATACAAGATCAATAATTAAATAAACGTTTAATTATCATTTAGGTTAAAACAATACCCTAATACACTTCAATTTCACATTATCGCACCTGTAAATAATTACATACTCATATACTTGTACACTTACACAATACATTCACATTGCCCTATACACATTTGTTTATCTTATATTTGTATATTTGATATTTACATTTGATCGCAAATTCGATTTGGTTGTAACTTATTGGATACTATAAGTCTCATCCCCATTCATATACATGTACCCCCACTCCCGGATACTATTTTGTAATAGCGTAGATTTTACATTTTTGCAATTTACCGCTTTCAATTATACCATGGTTAGACCTAGGGTTTGCATGTACATAAAATCAAACGCTAGATAACCTAATACAAGACAAATACATGTAATCAATACACAATCACACTTGCACCCCCTAGGGTAATCCCACATGTTGCCTTCCAAAATGGGCCATGCTTGCACGTCGAGTTTCTTTGGCAAAACAAAATCAAATGATCATAAGTCTCAAAGTGTTGCCTAAACAGAATGATCATAGTCCCTTCAAAGCAAATTGCCAAAGACACTTGGCACCATTGCATTCATGGTTCATACGATGACCCGCGCCTGTCCCGAATAAACTTCCTAAACGCAAGATTGTCCACCAATTTCAATGGTAGAACAAAATTGTTAAAAGGGGTTAAAACATAACAAAAAACCTTTGAGTACAATAGGGTAGACAAAACTCTTAGTTACTTGAGATCAATTTGCAAAAACGCTTGCCTTCTTTTCAAAAACCACAATCCACAACACTTTCAAACAAACTCTCAAAAACATTTGAAACATCTTTTCGAAAAGATCCACACTTTTGTAAAACACTCAATCACGAGTCAAATACATTAGTTGCCTAGGACAAGGCATCTTCTTCCAAGACATTTTCAAAAGCACCCACACACACACCATTTTCAAGCAATCGAAAATCAAGGCAAGTGATCTAAAAAACCAAGTAACTAAGAGCCCATGGATAACCATGGATGAAAAGGGTGCTAATACCTTCCCTTTTCATAATCTACCCCCCGAACCCACGAAATATCTCAAAAGGTTTTTGCTGTGCTTTTTTTAACCTTTCCTTTAGGATAAAATAAAAAGTCGGTGGCGACTCTTGCTCAACCGCACAAGTGCGAATACGAACGCAAAACACATAGTCAGTTCTCCCACCGTATCACAGGGTTGTAATAGTTAAATAGGAAATTTAATTATTTTTACCGCTTTATTTTATTTTTCAAGGGTTGCTTTTGGCGATGTAAATACCCGACGCCTTGTAATTTAATTTCCGCACCTTTAATTTCCACAAATTATAATTGCTAGATGTTTGATAATAGGGTTTGCATGACAAGACTGAATATTTTAATCTAAAATCAAAATTAGATCACCCTTAACATGTGCAAAGATAAAAATAACCAAAAACTACACACTTGCACATACGCACTCTTAGGGTACACCCCACTTGGTTGCCTTCGTACACGGTGATTGAGTATAGGTCATTTTAGAGGTCGCCCTCTTGTCTAAAAGATCATAGTCGCCTCGAAATGGTTACCTCGGATATTGTTGCCTCAAACAAATGATCTAAGACATTAGGGTTACTGCTAAGGCGTCCTAACATTGCTTTAGTGACTGTATGTCCCTCATTCGAATTGACCCTCAAAACTCCAACGATGGTGTTACCTACTCGCTAATAGTGGGATATCATTGTCTAAAGGAAATTAGCATAGAACGATTCTTTTTTCGAGTAGGTAGATAGCTCTTAGATACTTGCTCACTCAAAAACAAAACTTATTTTTCACACTTACACTCCTTTTTGAACAAAGTTTTCAAGAACACTTCATTACACTCTTGAGGACAGAAGCAAGAGTTAAATCGAAGTTTTCAAACAAAAACTTTTCAAAACCCACAAGCATAAAGAAAACAATTTTGAAAACAATGAGCAAGTACCTAAGAGCCCGTAGATAACTACGGATAGAAAGGGTGCTAACACCTTCCCTTTCTATAATCTACCCCCCGAACCCGAGAAATATCTCGAAAAAGGAATTTTTCTGTGCTTTTTTCCTTTCCTTGTTGGATAAAATAAAAGTCGGTGGCGACTCTTGCTTACCGTGACATTTTGCGAAAACAAACGCAAAACGCAAACCAACATTCCAAAAAACAGTCAGTTCTTCCCACCGTATCACAGAACTGGCGACTCTGCTGGGGATTTAATGAAAGTGGGGTGTACCTTAGGAATAGTTCATAATGTTTTCAATTGCTTTACTTGTATGCTTTATCTTTGTGGGTTTGAATCAGAGTTACTATAGATCCTAACCCGGATCTGGGGGATACCCTTTAGGTAAGTAGCAATAAACTGTGAGGGAACTGTACGACATAGACCGATACGGTTGAGCAGTAGCTACGTTGGTGTGGCACTTTAGTTTGTACCGGTATCCCTTGTGGAGCAACGAGGAGAATATGGGTCTTCTAAGGGGTCATTAAGCACCAACTGACCTTAGCACCTATAATTGACCAACTTGGCCATAGAACAGTAGCAGTATGCTACACTCATTGAGGCCAAACTCTCGCGATGATTCCGGCCGCAAGAAAAGGTTGCTAAACTAGAATTATGATCGATCGAGGGTGGTCAGTGATATTGAGATCCTCTAGAACCCGATTACTATTTTAGGACATGTTTGAACCAACTAAACTGAAAGAGGGTAATACCTAAACTCCTTGCCAGCCTGAAATCTAAGGGCTATCTGTGTGACTTGTGTGCCCTTACCATGTTTGATATTTGTGGATACTTGTGGTGTGTTTTCTATCATGACATCATGCATCATGACATTGCATGCATCTTGCATTGGACTAACCCATTTCAAAGACAGAGGGGATTCATCTTTGTTCTGTTTTGTAGGTCATGGCACCCATGCGTAGAAACACTATTCGGATCAACTTTGTCCAGATTTCCACTCAGCTTAAGGAATTGGTTGCAAAGGTTCCTGACACTTCCTCCTTTATCAGAAGACATGGGCACCTCCTTGGTTTGGTCACTTCTAGATTAGATGAGCAGATGATGAGTGTTTTGTGCCAGTTCTTTGATCCACTGTACCACTGCTTTACTTTTTCGGACTACCAGTTGGTCCCCACCTTGGAAGAGTTCTCTGATCTACTTGGTATCTCCATTCTAGAGCAGACCCTGTTCACAGGTTGGGAGAAAGTCCTTAGGCTGGAAGAGATTGCTTCAGCCCTCCATCTGACAAAGGCTAAGGAAATGTCAAACTGGGAGACTCGAAGTGGGACAAAAGGCTTCTTGGCCAAATTCTTGGTTGATCGGGCTAATCAGTTCTAGGACAGTCTAGACTTCCAGGCATTTGAAGACATTCTGGCTCTTCTCATATATGGTTTGGTGTTGTTTCCCAACTCAGATTCTTTTGTTGACCTGAATGCAGTGAAGATTTTCATGTCCGGTAATCCAGTACCCACTCTCTTGGGTGATATTTTGCATACCCTATATGCCCGTACTACTCGGAAACGGGGAACCCTTATGTGTTGTGCGCCATTGCTGGCGAGGTGGTTTATTTCTCACCTCCCCAAATCAGTTTTGAAGAATAAGGAAGGCATGGGTTGGGCCCACAGGATTATGTCCCTTTCTCACATTGACATCATTTGGACTAATAAAGACATGGAAGACGTAGCTATTATTGATCGCTGTAGGGAATACCCCAATGTGCCACTGCTAGGAATCAATGGAGGGATCACCTATAATCCGTGTTTGGCCTTACGTCAGTTTGGGCGAGCTAGGAGGGAAGGACCTCATGAGTTGCTAATGCCAAGTATTGTCTTTGACTTCCAAGGGGATAGTGACGAGCATCGCCGCAGATTCATACGAGCTTGGGATAGGGTACACAAGTATGATCCTCATGAGTTAGGGACGAAGACTTCTCTTCCGATGGAGCCATATCTCCGATGGGTTCGAGTCCGTGCCCAAAAGCTGGGAATGCCGTACGAAGATGTCTTACCTGTAATTGTTGAGGTTGCTGATGAAGAAGGGGTTCCTCCTACCATCCTCCATCCATACATGCCTACTGACACCGGGGCATTAAAGAGGTCTTGGATGCAGCTAAGAGAGGAACGGGATACTTACAGAGAAAAGTATCACGAGCAAGAGCGGAAGATCCTGAAGTTGACAAGGCAATTGGAGAATGAGCAGATCCTCAACGACTATTTCAGCACCAAAGGGAAACGACCTTGGGAGCGCTGATGTCTTTTGATTATTTCTAGTTTTGATTTACTTTTCAGTTTTTCTTTCTTGTAACGCCTTAAAGGCATTTGTCAAACATTGTTTCAAGATTATCTAATAAAAGTGTGTTACATTTTGGTTTACGAATTTGAATCTCTCGACGTCTTTGAAATCATATCATACGCATTTCATTCCATGCACCTCATCACAGGTACCCTTACAGGTTTTCTCATCTTCTTCGCTATTTATTTCAGCACATCATGTCTGCCGAAACATCAACTGATCAAGCCATCAAGGCTCTGCAAGCTCAAAACACCCAGTTCCAGGAATTGTTCATGAGTTTGGCCAAGGGTCAGCAAGATCTGAAGACCCTTATCTTGAAAGAAAAGAAGAAGAAGAAGAAGAAGAAGAAGACGGTCCTACTGAATATGGGTCGCAGATTTGGAAACAATTTGCGAGAAGAGGTTGATTTGACTCACTCATCTGGAGGGGGAGAGAATCAGGAAGAAAGGAGGGCTCCTAGCCCTGTGGTTTCTGACAACGAGACTGACTTTGACGAAGACCAGTATCCTTCGGCTGAGGATAGGTATAAACAACTTGAAGACCGGTTAAGTGCGATGGAGATCCAGAAAGTGCCTGGTCTGGACTTTGGAGATTTGGGTTTGTCATCTGGGGTGGTGATTCCCCACAAGTTTAAGGAACCAACCTTTGCTAAATACGACAGGGTCTCCTGCCCAAAGCTACATCTCCGCTCGTATGTTAGAAAGATCCAACCATACACTGCTGATAAGAACCTTTGGATCCACTTCTTTCAAGATAGTCTCTCAGGGACTCAACTTGAATGGTTTTACCAGCTGGAAGGAGCTAGTATCCGTAATTGGGAAGATCTTGCTGCTGCTTTTTACAAGCAATACCAATACAATGCTGACCTTGCTCCCACGCGTACCCAACTTCAGGGTATGTCTATGGGTGCGAGCGAAGGTTTCAAAGACTACGCTCAGAAATGGAGGGACCTTGCTGGAAGAGTATAACCCCCGCCGGCGGATAGGGAGCTAGTGGATATGTTTTTGGGGACCTTGTCTGGTCCGTATTTTAACCATCTGATTGGAAGTTCTCCGTCCGGGTTTACAGAGCTGATTATGATCGGGGAAAGAATTGAGGCCGGTATCAAATCTGGCAAGATACAGAAGGGTGCTTCGTCAAGCACCAAGAAGAAGCCTTTTAAGAAGGAATCCAGTGCTGTTTACAGCTCGAAAAGCCATAATAGACCTGAACGTCGCCAAGCAGTCAATGCGGTGGTTATATCAAGACCTGTTATTGCTCGTCAGCGCAACAATCAGCCAAGGGCCGAGAGGCCGCAAAGACAATTCACTCAGCTCAACATGACTTTATCCCAAATTCTGCCGCAGTTATTAAAGACCAACTTGGTGATTCCGAAGGAGGCCCCGAATAATCCAAACACAACATCACCGATGTACAATCCAAACGCCCGCTGTGCTTTTCACTCCAATAGCCCGGGACATGATACGAATGATTGTTGGGTTTTGAATAATAAGGTACATGACTTGATTGATGCTAAGGAGATTGAGTTCGAAGCACTTGAAAGACCTAATGTTGTGACTGCTCCTATGCCCAAGCATGGGGTGAATGCTATAGATGAAGACTCGTTTGTGGTTTCTGTGAAGGACATTGTTACTCCATTGATGACTGTGAAGAAGAACCTTTTATTAGCCGGTTTATTTCCGGGCTGTTATGAAGGTTGTCATATGTGTTCTGTCCTACCTACTGGTTGCCATCTTTTGAAGTCAGGTGTCCAACGCCTGATGGATAATAAAGAAATTCTATTTGAGAAGATTGTTGTTCCTTTGGTTCTTGTTGAAGAAGTTGCTATAATCACCATTTTAGACAATTCTTCCAAGGCTTCCTCGAGAAAGCCTGTTAGAATTACATTTGTTCCAAGAATCGCTCCCTTGATCATTACTGTTCCTGGGCCTATCCCCTATACATCAGATAAAGCTGTCCCATGGCACTACGGGGCTGACGTTTATTATCACGGGGTTAAACAGGACTTGAGTGTTGAAGAGGCTGATACTGACGTCAGCAATATTGTTGGACCTGCCAAAGTCACCCGCAGTGGAAGACTTTTCTCCCCTGAGATATCTCTACCAGTTGTTCGGAAGCCTGTTGTTATTACACCTGCCAGTATACCTACTACTATTCTTGTTCAAGTTCCCATTCTTACCCCTGTTGCCGAGTTAGATGACACTCGGGGCAAAGGGACCACCGGTGAGCCTGCCCGGATGGAGGCACCGAAAAAAATTACCGTTGAGGCCTCTAGACAAGAGATGGAGGAAATTTTGAAGATCATCAAAAAGAGCGACTACAACGTAGTCGAGCAACTGGGGCAAACCCCATCAAAAATCTCTATGTTGTCTCTATTGTTATGTGTTGTACCCCAAAATTTGCCCTCCCATATTTCTCAAAACATTTCAAGAAAAATTCACAAGTCCAACCCGGCGCGTCATATTCAGGTGTTCTTTCGCCAAGATATCTCTGATAACGTATTCTCAAATTCAGGTTCGGCTCAAGAGTCAATTCTTTAAAGAAGGTATCCGAATGTGTGAGTTTTCTCGAAGAAATATGGTGAAAAAGTGTGCTGAAAGTGCAGTTCTTACGCGCTAAAAAATTCATAACTTGAAGATCATGGCTCGTTTTGAACCCGTTCCGGTGGCCAAAATTCCGTCTTGACATTATCTACGTTTTCATCTCTCACGGCTGGAAGCCACTTTCGATCAGAAGGTCTTCAAAAATGTGGATTTATCAAGTATTTTCATTCAGAAAATTTGTGACAAAAGTTTATTTACGTCATGTTCAGAAAATCATAACTTGGTCGATTTTCATCGTATCGAGCTGGTTCCGGCGCCAAAATTTCCCAAATTGAGTTGGCTACATTTTCACAGAAGGTATTGAGTTCAAACGGTATTCAAAAGGCCTTCGTTTTTAGCTCAGAGTGCGTGACACGCTGAAAATCCTGAATGCTGAATATTATTTCATCTGGGCCGAAACTTCGAAAATTCATAACTCGGTCAATTTTTATCGGATTGGGCTCATATTTTTACACAAGGTCACTGACTCATAGATCTACAACTTTGATTCAAAAGTCGAGACCGGATTATGCTCCTATCAACACCAGTTTTTTATTGAAGAACGTGTCAGAGTCGACACTGGAGCCCAAAATAAGTTTGTCTGAGCTGAAACTTCAAAAATTCATAACTAATTCACCGTTTATCCGATTGAGCCGATTTTCGGACAGGAGTTAGTTATCGATGTCAGATACATTTTTTTTTCACATTTCAACTTCAAAAATTGCATTTAAGTCCCTGCGATTTAGCCTGGAAAGTGACGAACTCAAGTGAACATTGAAGGCCCAATTGCACATTCAAAGCCCATTTTCTTTACCCTAATTTCCATTGTATAATCACATTCTTTTCACACAAACCAGAAGGGGGAGAAAAAAACTTTGCCACAACACTGTCAGAATATCAAATTCTTTCAAGAACCCTAAAATCTTGAAATCCTTATTACAAATCCCTCTCTCACTACAAACAAGTCATCCCGGTTAAAAACCAACATCTCACTACAAACAAGTCATCTCAGTTACAAACCAACATCTTACTACTTCTTCAGTAAGGGTAAGGTTGGCTTGATCTCCATGATCAAAAGGGCATAAAAGCATTAATGTCACTACTTTTCCAGTAAGGGTAAGGTTGATTTGATCTCCATGATCAAAAGGGTATAATCATTCATACATGCCATATTGTGCCTAAACATTAAATTTCTTCATATATTGACTTTATTTGCATTTTTATGATTTTATTTAATGTGTTCATGAGATTCAACACTGCAGATTTTAGACAGATCCCGTGCAGGTTCATTAAGGAACGTTGAGGCCAAAACACAAATGGCCAAAAGCCAAAAGCCAAATGGCCAAAACAGAACAGTTTACACATGACACCAATACATGGCGAGACAGATATCCTGAGAAGGTTAAGGAACGTGGAGGCCAGAACACAAATGGCCAAAAGCCAAAACACAAATGGCCAAAAGCCAAATGGCCAAAACAAAACAGTTTACACATGACGCCAACAGCTGTTTCATCCCTCCAATCACGCCCGTATACTCTTAAACTCTCTCTCTATTTGTATTATGTTCCTTTAATTAATTAATCGTTATTCTTTTTATTAATCACTAACCAATTAACATTTTTTCCTAATAAAATTAAAAACACAAAACAATATTTTATTTATTAAAGTTAACTTCATCACTTTTATTTTTGTAAATAAATTAATTTAATCAATTTAGCTTTAATTAGATTTAACTTTTGATATTTTTTGCAATATTTAAAATCAATTTAGAATATTAGGTTTTTATTAGCATTAATTCAATTTATTTTATTTCTTTAAAAACTCAAAAATCCAAAAATATTTTTATTATTTAATTTAATTTAATTGTTCATTTAATTTAATTCCATTTAATACAAAAATAACCAAAAAAATCAATTTCTTTCAAAAAAGGGTCAAAACCCCAAAAAACTCGCATCCGATTTAATTTCCCGCACGCGATCCATTTTTCCATATTATTATACTTGCTTCCGGAATGTAATAACTTTAATTAGGACTTTATTTATTTATTGCTTTATTTTACTTCCGCAATTTAAATTAAAGGGTTTGTTTTTGGCGATGTAAATACCCGACGCCTTGTAATAGTTTAGATTTAATTTCCCGCAATTTAATTTCCGCACAATATTAACTGTTAGATGTTTGATAATAGGGAATGCATGACAAGATCCAATGTATGAACTTAAAATCAACATAGATAACCCATGACATGTACAAAGATAAAATTAACTGAAAAACAATACACTCGCACATGCCACTCTTAGGGTACGCCTCACTTGGTTGCCTCGACGTGGTCGTCAAGTATAGGGTGTTTTAGAGGTCGTCCTCCTGTCTAAGATCCAGTTGCCTCGAAACGGTTGCCTCGGATAAAAAGGATCTAGGACATTAGGGTTACCGCTAAGGCGTCCTACTATTGCTTCGGTGACCACATTGTCCCTATCATCGAATTGACCCGAAAACCTCCAACGACGGTGCTACCTACTTCTCAATGGTGGGATAGCACTATCTTAAGGACTCTTACACAGCCTAATTCCTTAGAGTAGGTAGATTTCTCCTGGGTACTTGCTCTTTCAAACAAACAAAACAAATTTTCACACTAACACTTTCAAAAAGTTTTCAAACAAATTTTTCATACACTCTTGAGGACAGATACAAGAGTTACTTAGAAATTTTTCAAACGAATCTTTTTCAAAACCCACACACACTTGAAAAGCAAACAATCTTTTGAAAACATAAGAGCAAGTACCTAAGAGCCTGTGGATAACCACGGATAGAAAGGGTGCTAACACCTTCCCTTTCTATAATCTACCTCCCGAACCGAGAAACATTCTCTAAGAAGGAATTTTGCTGTGCTTTTGTCCTTTCCATGTTGGAGAACATAAAAGACGGTGGCGACTCTTGCTTACCGCGACATTTCGCGAACCAACTTTAAACAGTCAGTTCTATTTCCACCGATCACAGAACTGGCGACTCTGCTGGGGAGTATTTAATAAGTGAGGTGTACCTTAGGATTAGACCACTCTTATGTTTCCAATTGCTTGTTTTGTGTGCTTTAAAATTGTGGGCCTGTTTTGGGAGTTTCATAGATCCTAACCCGGATCTGGGGGATACCTTTTAGAAAGTAGCAACAAACTGTGAGGGAACTGTGCGGGGTATACCGACACGGTTGAAGTAGTTTGCTACGTTGATGTGGCACTTTGGTGAGTACCGGTAACCCTTGAGTCAAGTCAAGGAGAGTACGGGGCCGCCGCGTGGTGTCGTGAAGCATCAACTGACCTTAGGAACCTTACTTGACCATCCTGGCCTCTTTAGGGTAGTGAGATGACCGACTTTGGTGCAGTCCGAAGTTGGTAGATACTCGATACTACACTCATTGAGGGTTGTTTTCTTGGAATATTTTGGTCGCCAGTTAAGTGGCTAAATCAAAACAATGAACATAGAAAACAACCCAATGATATTGAGCTCTTTAGAACCCGGTTACTTTTGATAGGACAGGTTTGAGCCCACCAACTTCAAGAGGGTAGTACCTAGACCCCATGATGGCCTAAACTCTAAGGGTTTTCTTGTGTGACTTGTGTGCCTTCAAACTTGAATGACTTGTACATACTTGTTATCTAACAACATGGGTTCCTTGCAGGTTTTGTTTACAGTCCTTAATTGGGACTCATTACAGGGCCTACTTACATCACCCCACGCATAGCATAACATCATACCATCATACCATTGCATACATCCTGCATAAGGACTAACCCGTTTCAAGGATCTCAAGGGTCTGTGATGCAGGTCATGATGTACCAACTGTCTAGTAAGGGGCAAAGGGGATTTATTTTCCACTAGCCAGGTTGATGACTTGAGTCAGGGGCTATGACCCACTCGATATGGTGAGCTTTGACTCTTGAAGAAGGACTCTCAACAACACGAAGTTCCTTCAATCAAGCTACGAGATTCAAATGCTAACAATTTCTCTGTTTACCCCGCGAGATCCTTGAAAACATTGCATGCATACATACACATCCTTGCATAACAGGTACCCTTGTTACAGGTTACTTACCATCTTTGCTGTTTATTTCAGCAATGGCTTCCCAACAAGACAACCAGGATCTTCATGCTCAAGAGACTCAGTTCGGGGAAATCCTCCTGAATCTATCCAAGGGGCAGAAAGAGCTGAGAACATTCCTCATGGGGACTTTGGTCAGGAACAGTCCAGAAGATGATAAAGACGAACGGCTGAAACGTCTGCAAGCTGAGGTAGATACAATGAGAACCTAGATGCTGGGGCAGATGGCTCTCATCCAAGACTTAGCTCAAAGACAAGAAGAGCTCATGATTCTCGTCAATCAACTGCTTCGGGATAACCAACTGGGGAAAACATCTAAGGTTGAAGAGCCAGTCACCATCAAATTCCCTTTGAGACAAGAAGACAAGGGAAAAGCTCCTCAACTTGCTTCAGGGTCACAAATTCAGCATCAACCTCACCAGATTCAGCAAGACAGTATGAAGCAAGTAGTCAGAGCTGGGGACCAAACCGGTAATCAGCCTCCAAGAAGTCAAAGGTTTGGTTCAATGAATAGGCCTCTCCAAGCTGCTGCTACCTCACAGGTCCAACAACGACCTCGCCAAGAACAACAGGTTGATCAGAGCAAGCCCGACAAGCCTAGGAGGCAATTCACCCAGCTCAACATGTCGCTGTTTCAAGCCTTACAACGCTTGTTGAGATTGAATCTGATCACATTAAGGGACCCTCCTAAGAATCCCAACACTTCCTCTTCCAGGTATAACCCGAGTGTGAGATGTGCCTACCATTCTGACAGTCCTGGGCACGACACCGACGACTGTTGGACTCTGAAGAACAAGATCCAGGACCTGATTGATGAAGGAGCAGTGGAATTCACCCCAGATGGTCAGGTCGAGTTCTTCTACTACCCCTAGACGAGAAGATCTTTTGTTCATTGGAAGTTTCAAGTTGTATTTTTCTTTGCTTGTTAAAAACATTTGTTCATGTCAAACTCTTTTACTTTATCAATGCATCGCATATGTCTATTTTGAATCAATATATTCGCATTCGCTATATTCAAACTGCTTTCATTTTTTTTTGTGATGTTCAAACTCTCGATTAATAATTCTAAGCCTTTCGAGGGAGGATGACGAAAACGATACCACGATCATTACAGTATGCTTTTGGACAAACCCCGCTGATGAGGTACAGGCATTGTTTCAATTCCTAAACACTGGAGTTATAAGGAAGATAATCCCTCGTCAAGCCCTTTGAGCCAAAGAAGTAGGAGTTTTCTTTTCGAAAATTAAAACCCTTAATCATAACCCGGGGTAGGGTAGTTCTCTCAGTGGATCCAAGTGCACAGCGAATAGCATCAAAGAAGTCCTTCCGAGACGAAAAGACAGTGATGGTTCCAGGTAATCATAAAGACAGGCAGTCATTATCTCTTAGAAATAAAAGCCCAATAAGTCAAAACCTATGAAGGAGACTTACAAAACTGGGGCATCCCGCTGACTGTAATCACAAAAAGGTACAGTTCAGGCAAAAAACAGGGATAAAGAAATCAAAAAAGAAAGAGGTCCTACAAACCCTCAACAAAAAAGGAAATGACTGCCTATTCAAAATAAACTGTCAATATCCGAACCATCACCAGAATATCAGGACAAAGACTCAAACAAGGTCTAACGCACGATCAGCTGAGTTTAGGTTTGAAGAACATCACGAAGAGCGGGTGGGTACAAATAATTTGAGCCTTTATCCTTTGTTTCTTAAACCATGAACCAGGCCACGCTACAACCTTTAAAAGTCCTAGCTGAAACATGGGTTAATTCAAAAGCATATTGTTACGAAAGGTGTCCTGACTCCTTAAGGCTTGCGGCAAAATAACGAGTTGACATCACAGTTTACAAAAAATTCATTTGTTTTTATGAAAAAACTGTATTTTCAAAAACTTCAAGACAGACATAAGCTTTGCATTTTTAATATAACATTGCTTGCATATGACTATTTGTTTGAACATCATAGAAAGTCGCACGATGAATATCCAGTGAACAAGAATCTTCTCAGCAAAAGGTCACCTCAAGTGGAAAAACACTTCCAATCCAGGGGCAGACATGACCATTGTCCATCATCTGGGGCAGTTAAGTCAAAATTCAGAGAATCTCTCAAATGCCAAACAGCTTGGGGCATGGGACATGAATCCCAGCAACGAATCCTGCCTGATCAGACATCTTCTGGTAATATGGCAACACAACACTACTGACAGTGACAACCTCCCTACATTCTGAGAGCGTGGACATAGTCGAAAAAATACTACGCATAATCAAAGATCCGCTAGGTCGACTGGCCTAGGCAAAAATAAGGGCTTCCCGGCGAACCAAAAGGGTTCGAGCAAAAATAAGGGACGAAATGAAAAAATTTGTACATCCGGCAAGTCGAAAACCTGAAAAGGCAGCTTGGGCAAAAAAGGGTATCCCGGTGGACTGAAAACCCGAAAGGGCGGTCCAGGCAAAAATTAGGGATCAGAGGCGTACGACTATGTCCCGTCATCTCCTCACTTGCCTACCAGAAGAAGATTTGTCAAATCGGCAGTCATCAAGCGCCTTCACAGGTACCTTCTCCCACAGAAGCTGGGGCAATAAGAATGGTCCAAACTGTACTAGCTGCTTTGTCCACAAGATACAAGGTAGATTCATCTGAAGAACGTAACTAAGATACCTTCACTCCCCCGAGAGTAAGACAGGTTCAGCAATACTCTCCCCCGAGCAGAGTTGGTCTCCCGTCAGCCCTGAAAAGGCACAGTACCCACAGCAACTCAGCAACGCTCTCCCCAAGCAGAGTTAGTCTACTGTCAGCCTTAAGGAAGTTGGGTATCCCCAGAAAATCTCAATATTCCCCAGCGGAGTATACAGATGTTCCTCAGCAAGCATCCCCGGCAGTCTTAATATTCCTCGACAGAAATATAAGATTGTTCCCCGGCGGAATACCAAACACCCCAGTGGAGCCATTTCCCTAGTACAATTCAAAAGTCTTCCCAAGAGAGTTGAATCAATCTCCCCAGTAGATTCTGGAAGCTTATCCCCAGTAGATTCTGGAAGCTTATCCCCTGCAGAGTACATGCATCTCTCCCCGACCATATTCAAAGGTTATTCCCCCACCAGGGCCTATAACTGGGTTATCCTCAGCTAATTACCATGGAAAGATCGTCCTCGGCGAAGTCCTTCCTATTCCCCAGCGGAGTTCATCAAATCCTCTAACAGGGCTTATCAACGGTATCCCCAGCGGAGTTATCGTTAAAGTCTCAGCGGAGCATCTCTTCCCCACAGAGTAGTTCCCCGTAGAGTAATCTCTCCAACAAGTTTATTCACCAACGGAGTCATCTTCTCCTAATAGTTTATTCTTGCACTCATCATCCCCAGCGGAAATGAAGAACTCTACTCTTCAACATCAGCCCAGGATTTAACTTCCCGGCATTCGTCAAGGATTTATTTTCCGGGACGAAAATACAATTCATAAACATTTACATACATAATGCATGCATACACGCATCATATCACACAATCTCATTTATTCTCTGAACATCATGACATCATGCATTTCATACATCATGACATTGCATATAACTGATGTTTTGCCTTTTCAGGAAAAAGGTCAATCCAAAGATGATTACTATCAACTGTCACAATTCCATATTCGATTCCTGTATCTAGCCAGGGCATATCTGTGAGCGATTGGTTGTAGATTCGATACCTGTATCTAGCCAGGGTATATCTACATTAAAGAGATTTCAGAGATAGCTTGGAAATGCTCCAAACACGGATGCTATTCTATCGCTTATTCAGAGGTTCCCTTCAGATATAGCTGGGAAATGCTCCAGATATGGATGCTGTTCTTTTGCTTATTCAGATTTTCTCTCCAGAGATAGCTTAGAGATGCTCCAGATATGGATGCTATTCTTTTGCTTATTCAGAGTTGCTCTCCAGAGATAACTTAGAGATGCTCCAACCACGAATGCTATTCTATTGTTTATTCAGAGATGTCCTTCTAGAGATGGTTCAGATGCGATCTAGACATGGCTACATTCTGATACTTATTCCAGATTCCCTTCTAGAGATGGTTCAGATGCGACCCAGATATGGCTACATTCTGATACTTATTCCAGATTCCCTTTCGGAGATAGCTTGGAAATGCTCCAGATATGGATGCTATTCTTTCGCTTATTCAAGAGTTTCCTTTCAGATATAGCTGGGAAATGCTCAAGATATGGATGTTGTTCTTTTGCTTATTCAGATTTTCTCTCCAGAGATAGCTTAGAAATGCTCCAGATATGGATGCTATTCTATTGCTTATTCAGATTCCCTCTCAGATAGCTTATAGATGCTCCGGACCCGGATGCTATTCTATCGCTTATTCGGAGTTTCTTCCCAGAAATGGCTCGGAAATGCTCTAGATCTGGATGTTATTCTATCGCTTATTCAGAGTTTCTTTTCAGAGATAGCTTGGAAATGCTCCAGATGTGGATGCTATTCTTTTGCTTATTCAAAGTTTCTTCTCAGAGATAGCTTGGAAATACTCCAGATATGGAT
This sequence comes from Vicia faba, assembly GCA_948472305.1. Classification (NCBI taxonomy): domain Eukaryota; kingdom Viridiplantae; phylum Streptophyta; class Magnoliopsida; order Fabales; family Fabaceae; genus Vicia; species Vicia faba. Next base: position 479,401,830 of record OX451740.1, read on the forward strand.
GTTATTCTTTTGCTTATTCAGGGTTTCCTTTCAGAGATAGCTTAGAGATGCTCCTGATACGGACGCTATTCTATTTCTTATTCAGATTCAAACTTCTAAAGACAACATAGAGATGCTCCAGACCCGGATGCTATTCTGTTGTTTAGTCCAGATTCATTCAAAAGACATTCCAGATATGATCCAGATTCGGATGACACTTTGTCACTCACTTGGATACAATATGGATAACCCCAGACGCGGCGGTCATTCTACTATTTATTCAGACGTCCGCAATTAGATATAGACTAGATATGCTCCAGACACGGAAGCTATTCTATTTCTTATTCAGATTCGACTATCCATTACACTTCCAAATGGCATCTATAAGCCCATTCCCGACAAGATTATGTCACGTCTCCAGATGGCATCTATAAGCCCATCCTCCTATCCACCATCCCTCCAAATGGCATCTGTAAGCTCATTCCCCGACATCAGATTGCTGATACTCCACTATGCGAGTGCAAATTTCTGGGCACTTTAGTGTTCAATCATCTTCCACCTTCGGATCACGAAAGACACGCAAGCCAATCTACATCCTCAGGTCTAAGAAGATTGAACAAGGGCAACTGTTGTACCCCAAAATTTGCCCTCCCATATTTCTCAAAACATTTCAAGAAAAATTCACAAGTCCAACCCGGCGCGTCATATTCAGGTGTTCTTTCGCCAAGATATCTCTGATAACGTATTCTCAAATTCAGGTTCGGCTCAAGAGTCAATTCTTTAAAGAAGGTATCCGAATGTGTGAGTTTTCTCGAAGAAATATGGTGAAAAAGTGTGCTGAAAGTGCAGTTCTTACGCGCTAAAAAATTCATAACTTGAAGATCGTGGCTCGTTTTGAACCCGTTCCGGTGGCCAAAATTCTGTCTTGACATTATCTACGTTTTTATCTCTCACAGCTGGAAGCCAATTTCGATCAGAAGGTCTTCAAAAATGTGGATTTATCAAGTATTTTCATACAGAAAATTTGTGACAGAAGTTTATTTGCGTCATGTTCAGAAAATCATAACTTGGTCGATTTTCATCGTATCGAGCTGGTTCCGGCGCCAAAATTTCCCAAATTGAGTTGGCTACATTTTCACAGAAGGTATTGAGTTCAAACGGTATACAAAAGGCCTTCGTTTTTTGCTCAGAGTGCATGACACGCTGAAAATCCTGAATGTTGAATATTATTTCATCTGGGCCGAAACTTCGAAAATTCATAACTCGGTCAATTTTTATCGGATTGGGCTCATATTTTTACACAAGGTCACTGACTCATAGATCTACAACTTTACTTCAAAAGTCGAGACCGGATTATGCTCCTATCAATACCAGTTTTTTATTGAAGAACGTGTCAGAGTCGACACTGGAGCCCAAAATAAGTTTGTCTGAGCTGAAACTTCAAAAATTCATAACTAATTCACCGTTTATCCGATTGAGCCGATTTTCGGACAGGATTTAGTTATCGATGTCAGCTACATTTTGTTTTCAAATTTCAACTTCAAAAATTGCACTTAAGTCCCTGCGATTTAGCCTGGAAAGTGACGAACTCAAGTGAACATTGGAGGCCCAATTGCACATTCAAAGCCCATTTTCTTTACCCTAATTTCCATTATATAATCACATTCTTTTCACACAAACCAGAAGGGGGAGAAAAAAACCTTGCCACAACACTGTATGAATATCAAATTCTTTCAAGAACCCTAAAACCTTGAAATCCTTATTACAAATCTCTCTCTCACTACAAACAAGTCATCCCGGTTAAAAACCAACATCTCACTACAAACAAGTCATCTCAGTTATAAACCAACATCTTACTACTTCTTCAGTAAGGGTAAGGATGACTTGATCTCCATGATCAAAAGGGCATAAAAGCATTCATGTCACTACTTTTCCAGTAAGGGTAAGATTGATTTGATCTCCATGATCAAAAGGGTATAATCATTCATACATGCCATATTGTGCTTAAACATTAAATTTCTTCATATATTGGCTTTATTTGCATTTTTATGATTTTATTTAATGTGTTCATGAGATTCAACACTGCAGATTTTAGACAGGATCCCGTGCAGGTTCATTAAGGAACGTTGAGGCCAAAACACAAATGGCCAAAGCCAAAAGCCAAATGGCCAAAACAGAACAGTTTACACATGACACAAATACATGGCGAGATAGATATCCTGAGAAGGTTAAGGAACGTGGAGGCCAGAACACAAATGGCCAAAAGCCAAAACACAAATGGCCAAAAGCCAAATGGCCAAAACAAAACAGTTTACACATGACGCCAACAACTGTTTCACCCCTCCAATCAGGCTCGTATACTCCTAAACTCTCTCTCTATTTTTATTATGTTCCTTTAATTAATTAATCGTTATTATTTTTATTAATCACTAACCAATTAACATTTTTTCCTAATAAAATCAAAAACACAAAAAAATATTTTATTTATTAAAATTAACTTCATCACTTTTATTTTTGTAAATAAATTAATTTAATCAATTTAGCTTTAATTAGATTTAACTTTTGATATTTTTTGCAATATTTAAAATCAATTTAGAATATTAGGTTTTTATTAGCATTAATTCAATTTATTTTATTTCTTTAAAAACTCAAAAATCCAAAAATATTTTCATTATTTAATTTAATTGTTCATTTAATTTAATTCTATTTAATTCAAAAATAACCAAAAAAATCAATTTCTTTCAAAAAAGGGTCAAAACCCCAAAAAACTCGCATCCGATTTAATTTCCCGCACGCGATCCATTTTTCCATATTATTATACTTGCTTCCGGAATGTAATAACTTTAATTAGGACTTTATTTATTTATTGCTTTATTTTACTTTCCGCAATTTAAATTAAAGGGTTTGTTTTTGGCGATGTAAATACCCGACGCCTTGTAATAGTTTAGATTTAATTTCTCGCAATTTAATTTCCGCACAATATTAACTGTTAGATGTTTGATAATAGGGAATGCATGACAAGATCCAATGTATGAACTTAAAATCAACATAGATAACCCATGACATGTACAAAGATAAAATTAACTGAAAAATAATACACTCGCACATGCCACTCTTAGGGTACGCCTCACTTGGTTGCCTCGACGTGGTCGTCAAGTATAGGGTGTTTTAGAGGTCGCCCTCCTGTCTAAGATCCAGTTGCCTCGAAACGGTTGCCTCGGATAAAAAGGATCTAGGACATTAGGGTTACCTCTAAGGCGTCCTACTATTGCTTCGGTGACCACATTGTCCCTATCATCGAATTGACCCGAAAACCTCCAACGACGGTGCTACCTACTTCTCAATGGTGGGATAGCACTATCTTAAGGACTCTTACACAGCCTAATTCCTTAGAGTAGGTAGATTTCTCCTGGGTACTTGCTCTTTCAAACAAACAAAACAAATTTTCACACTAAAACTTTTAAAAAGTTTTCAAACAAATTTTTCATACACTCTTGAGGACAGATACAAGAGTTACTTAGAAATTTTTCAAACGAATCTTTTTCAAAACCCACACACACTTGAAAAGCAAACAATCTTTTGAAAACATAAGAGCAAGTACCTAAGAGCCCGTGAATAACCACGGATAGAAAGGGTGCTAACACCTTCCCTTTCTATAATCTACCTCCCGAACCGAGAAACATTCTCTAAGAAGGAATTTTGATGTGCTTTTGTCCTTTCCATGTTGGAGAACATAAAAAACGGTGGCGACTCTTGCTTACCGCGACATTTCGCGAACCAGCTTTAAACAGTCAGTTCTATTTCCACCGATCACACTATGTTCAGAGGCCCATGCTAAGGCTCTGATTGCTTTCTTGAAAACTGCGCACGTGTCGCAAGAGACATTAGTTGATTAGTTTAAAGATTGTGTGGCTAGTCTGACAGCAGATAATGGTTTGGGTTTCTATGACACTGACTTGACTGCTAAGGGGAAGAATCATAATGACGCCCTGCATGTCTCTATTGAGTGCAGGGGCACTACTCTAGCTCACGTGTTAGTGGATACTGGGTCTTTGTTGAATGTATTTCCCAAGAAAGCTTTGGACCGGTTAGACTGTGAAGGGTTGGAGCTGAAGCCGAGTAACAATGTGGTCAGGGCCTTTGATGGGTCCAAGATAATGGTACATGGAGAAGTGGATATTCCTATTAAGGTTGGTTCTCAGATCTTCGCATCTACATTCTATGTGATGGACATTCGGCCATCTTATTCTTGTTTGCTGGGTCTTCCGTGGATCCACAAAGCTGGGGTAGTAACCTCAACGCTCCACCAGAAGCTAAAGTACCCAGTGAAAGGGAAAATTGTGACAGTACAAGGAGAAGAGGAGTACATGGTGAGCCACCTTAACTCTTTCCGATATGTAGAGATGGATGGGGAGTTCATTGAGACCCCGTTTCAACATTTTGAAGAGGTTCCTCGGACGCTGGCATCAACTAAAACTGTTGTTGAAGATCCTCCAATGAAGATGGCTTCCTTCAAGGATGCCCGAGCTGTTATTGAGAAAGGTGGGTGTGCAAATTGGGGCTAACTCCCTGATTTTGCACATAAGACTAACAAGTTTGGTTTGGGTTTCACTGCATAAGCTCAAAGGGCTGTTCGCAGTGCGCGGACTGGAAAAACTCCCCTGTTTATCAGCAATTCAGGAGTGAATGCCATTGAAGACGATGATGAAGAGTCTGAGTTTGACAGCTGGATTTACCCAACTGTCGATGGTGGATTAAGCAATTGGACTACAAAGGACTTCGTCCCAATTTCTTTTATTACCCAGTAATGAGACTTTTGTTTTGAATTTGTAACAGACAATGTTTTTAACTTTACAGCCCGATGTCTTACCCGGGGCACCGTGGTTTTGTTTATGAGGGCTTTATGTGTGTCATTTCCATATATCATTAATAAAAGCATTGGACGTTTCTTGCATCTCAAATTTTGCGCTCTTTGTTTTTCTTTTTATCTTGCAAAACAACTATTTTACACACACTCACATATACATGTCTACATCCACTCTGGATCCTACTGATAACGACTCTGCTACTGCCAGTTATGACTTCGAAAGTCCGATCAACTTAGCCGAAGACGAAGGTGAAGATGATTGCGAAGTGCCTGGGGAACTTGCTAGATTTTTACTTCAGGAAGAGAGGGCCATACAACCGCATGAAGAGCCAGTGGAAACAGTGAATTTGGGTACAGAGGTAGACAAGAAAGAGGTCAAGATCGGTGCAAATCTGGAAGCTAGTGTTAAGCAACGGTTGATTCAGATACTGCATGACTATGTTGAGATCTTTGTCTGGTCTTATAAAGATATGCCTGGGTTGGATACTGATATTGTGGTTCACTGGTTGCCTACCAAGGAAGACTGTCCTCTAGTAAAATAGAAAGTTCGCCGAATGCGCCCGGAGATGTCTGAGAAGATCAAGGCTGAAGTTATGAAACAGTTTGATGCCGGTTTTCTAGAAGTTACTTCTTACCCTCAGTGGGTGGCCAATGTGGTTCCAGTGCCGAAGAAAGCTGGTAAGGTTCGAATGGGTGTTGACTATAGGGATCTGAACAGGGCAAGCCCCAAGGATGACTTCCATCTACCTCATATCGACATTCTGGTTGACAACACTGCACAACATAAGGTCTTCTACTTTATGGATGGTTTCTCCGATTATAATCAGATTAAGATGGCTCCCGAAGACATGGAGAAGACAACCTGTGTTACTCAATGGGGTACCTTTTGCTAAAAGGTCATGCCTTTTGGATTGAAGAATGTTGGGGCAACGTATCAGCGCGCCATGGTTGCTTTGTTCCACTACATGATACATCATGAGATTGAGGTATATGTTGACGATATGATTGCAAGATCCCAGACTGAGGAAGAACATCTTGACCACCTTCAGAAGTTATTTGACAGGCTGAAGTTGTACAAGCTGAGGTTAAACCCGAACAAGTGCACCTTCGGGGTGAGATCTGGTAAGTTGTTGGGTTTCGTCGTAAGTGATAAAGGTATTCAGGTGGATCCTGCAAAGGTGAAGGCTATACAGGAAATTCCGGCTCCCCGAACAGAAAAAGAAGTCAGAGGCTTTTTGGGACGTTTGAACTATATTTCCAGATTCATCTCACACCTAACTGCTACTTGTGAGCCAATCTTTAAGTTGCTGAAGAAAGATCAAGTGGTAAGATGGAATGATGAATGTCAGACCGCTTTCTAAAGGATTAAAGAGTATCTCCAACAGCCACCTATTCTGATGCCTCTAGTTGAAGGGAGACCTTTGATCTTATACTTGACAGTGCTCGACAATTCGATGGGGTGTGTGCTGGGTCAGCATGACGAGTCTGGCCGAAAAGAGCATGCTATTTATTACCTTAGCAAAAAGTTTACCGACTGCGAGACCCGAAACTCGTTGCTTGAGAAAACTTGTTGCGCTTTGGCATGGACTGCTCGCTGGCTAAGACAGTATATGTTGACTCACATTACTCTATTGATATCATAGATGGATCCAATCAAGTATATCTTCGAGAAGCCTGCATTGTCCAGAAGAATAGCAAGATGGCAGATGATCTTGACTGAGTATGACATCCAGTATACGACCTAAAAGGCAATCAAGGGAAGTGTGTTGGCAGATCATTTGGCACATCAGGCAGTGGATGATTACCAGTCTATAAACTTCAAATTCCTGGATGAGAACATCATGATAGTAACCGACTGTGAAGAACCTGGACCGGATGAAGGACCTGAGGAAGGATCCCGATGGTCTATGAACTTTGATGGAGCTTCAAACGCTTTGGGTAATGGCATTGGCGCCATGATCATATCTATTAAAGCCTCTCATACTCCGTTTACCGCCCGACTATGTTTCAACTGCACCAACAACATGGCAGAGTATGAAGCGTGCATTATGGGTCTTCGAGCAGCATTTAACCTAAGGATCAAGTTCTTGAGTGTTTTCGGAGATTCCTCTCTCGTGATCAGTCATATCAAAGGCGAGTGGGATACGAAACACCCAAATCTTATTCTTTACAAGGAGTATGTATTGACATTTCTTCCCCACTTTAAGGAGATAACCTTTGAACACTTCCCTAGTGAGGAGAATCAGTTAGCGGACGCGCTAGCTACGATGTCTTCTATGTTCAAAGTCAATTGGGACAACGAAGCTCCCCGGATTACCATTGAAAGATTGGATGAACCTGCACATTGTTGCGACATTGAGACTGAAGAGGTAGCAGATAAACCCTGGTTTCATGAGGTGAAGAGGTATCTTGAAGCTCAGGAATACCCCGAGGGTGCATCTGTCAATGACAAGAAGTTTCTGAGGAGGTTCGCGGTGAAATTCTTCATCAGCAATGGCATTCTTTACAAGCATAACCATGATTCAACCTTACTACAATGTGTGAATAAGAACAAAGCAGAAAGGATTATGGTAGAGTTACATGAAGGTACTTTCGGAACTCATTCCAGTGGACATACCATAGCAAAGAAAATCCTTCGGGCAGGATATTTTTGGTCCACAATGGAAGCCGACTGTTATCAACATTCTCAGACCTGTTATAAGTGCCAAGTCTATGCTGATAAGGTGCACATACCTCTAGTACCTCTGAATGTCTTAACAGCTCCGTGGCCTTTTACAATGTGGGGCATTGATATGATCGGTGAGATCAGACCTATGGCATCCAACGGGCATCATTTCATCCTGGTAGCTATTAATTATTTTACGAAGTGGGTTGAAGCAGCTTCCTTTGCTACCGTAACCAAGAACGTCGTGGCACGGTTCATTCGGCACAATCTGATCTGTCGATATGGTGTACCAGAAAGGATCATAACAGAAAATGGTACAAATCTCAACAATAAGATGATCACCGAGCTCTGCAAGCAGTTTAAAATACAACATCATACCTCTTCTCCCTACCGGCCGAAGATAAATGGGGTTGTTGAATCGGCTAATAAGAACATTAAGAAGATTGTGCAGAAGATGACGGTGACATACAAAGACTGGCACGAGATGTTACCATTTGCTCTTCATGGGTACCGTACCTCAGCACGGACGTCAACAGGGGCAACTCCTTATTCCTTGGTATATGGCATGGAGGCAGTCTTGCCCATTGGAGTTCAGATACCCTCTCTTCAGATTATGAAGGACGCAGGTTTGAGCGAAGATGACTGGATTCAGACCCGGCTTGAACAGCTGAATTTAATTGACAAAAAAAGACTTACTGCTATTTGTCATGGTCAGACGTATAAAAAACGGATGATCAAGGCATTTAACGAGAAAGTTAGACGACAAGAGTATCAAGTCGGGGACCTGGTTATCAAGCGCATTATCCTGCCTCAAGATGATCCCAGGGGAAAATGGACCCCTACTTACGAAGGGCCATTTGTGGTTAAGAACATTTTCTCAAGAGGAGCTATGATTCTAACCACCATGGATGGTGACGACCTTCCTCACCCTGTCAATGCAGACATAGTGAAAAAATACTACGCATAATCAATGACCCGCTAGGTCGACTGGCCTAGGCAAAAATAAGGGTTCCCGACGAACCAAAAGGGTTCGAGCAAAAATGAGGGATGAAAATGAAAAAACTGTACACCCGGCAAGTCGAAAACCTGAAAAGGAGGCTTTAGCAAAAAAGGGTATCCCGGTGGACTGAAAACCCGAAAGGGAGGTCCAGGCAAAAATTAGGGATCAAGGCGTAACACTATGTCTCATTGGATCACCTTGCAACCAGACTTTGGTATCGACTATCAGGCTCGGACGACACTAATCAATCTGATCTACCTTCAACCAGTAGCAAAGTGATGAGATGCTCGAGGATATAAAGGCAATGGCAGAGTTGGAACCCAGTGGGACTGTTCACATAGTTGTTTTTCTTTGTTTTTCACAAAATTGTATAAATTCTATTTGTTCGGCGGCATTGTCTTACTAGGACGTCAGCCTCTTATACAAAAACGCCTATTTACAGGCCAAACTTCAAAATCAATACAAGTTATTTTTTAAAAGAAATTTCAAACTGTTTTTCCTTTTTCTGTTTTGTTTTGCAAAGAACGTCCAATGTTCATTTTTGATATATGCATTTGACATTGATTGTTGCTCATGAATATTTACATGTGAAACAAAAGACGATTACTTGTAATATCAGAAACAGGGGCAGATAAGAGTTGTCCAAACTGTACAGTTGCTCTGTCCACCAGGTACAAAGTAAATTCAGCTGAAGAATATGGCCAAGGTGCATTCACTCCCCGTAGAGTAAGAAAGGACAGTAATGTTAGCTCTCCCCACCTGAGACTTGCAATTGTGAATGAATTGGCAATATTCTCCCCAAGCAGAGTTTATCTACCAACAGCATCGAAAGGTCTTAATATTCCCCAGCGGAGTATAAGAATATTCCCCGACAGAATACGAAATATCCCCAGTGGAGTTTGAAATTTTTCCCAGTGCAGTCTGAAAAAAGCTTCCCCAGTAGAGTTTGGAGAATCATCCCCAGTGGACTTTGGAAGATTGTCCCCAGCAGAGCTCAAAGGATTATCCCCATTAGAGTCTAAAAGGTTATCCCCAGTGAAGTCGCAACAGAAAGATCATCCCCAACGGAGTTCATTCCTTTCACAAACAAGAAGTCAATCCCCAATAGGATTCAATATCACCATCAACGATAATTCATCCCCAACGGAATTTATCAGTAGAATCCTCTATAGAGCATCTCTTCCCCACAGAGCAATCTCATCATCAGTTTATTCCCCCAATGGAGTTAACCTCTCCTGCAGGTTTATCCTCACAATTATCTACGTTCGCTATCCCCAACGGAAACGAAGAATTCAACTCTTTTTCTCCAGCGGCTATCCGGGATTTATTTTCCCCAGCTAAAAACATTACATTTCCATACATCATGACACATGCATATATGCATCATATAACACAATCTCATTTATTTTGAGAACATCATTGCCTGATACATATCATGCATTACATACAACTAACCTTTACCTTTCAGGAAGGATGCGGTTAAATTCTCACAAAATTCAAAGCTATGAAGCTTTTACCTCAGTCGAATTACTGACAAGTTCTTAAATATCAATAGAGTTTTTCTTAGTTGAATTACAGACAAAGTCCTAAATCTCGACAAAGTCCTCCGTCGAATTACAGACGAGTTCTTAAATCTCAGCAGAGAAGTTTTCTTAGTTGAATTACGGGCGAGTTCTTAAATATCGATGAAGATGTTTCCCAAAGTCGAATTACTGACCAGTTCTTAAATCTCAACAGAATTATCCTCAGTTGAATTACAGGCAAGGTCCTAAATCTCGGCAAAATTCCTCCGTCGAATTACAGACGAGTTCCTAATTCTCAGCAGAGTTTTCTTAGTTGAATTACGGGAAAGTTCTTAAATCTCGATGAAGATGTTTCCCCCTCAGTTGAATTATGGGCGAGTTCTTAAATCTCGATGAAGATGTTTCCCTCCAGTTGAATTACTGACAAGTTCTTAAATCTCAACAGAATTATCCTCAGTTGAATTACAGACAAAGTCCTAAATCTCGACAAAGTCCTCCGTCGAATTACAGACGAGTTCCTAAATCTCAGCAGAGTTTTCTCAGTTGAATTACGGGAAAGTTCTTAAATCTCGATGAAGATGTTTCCCAAAGTCAAATTACTGACCAGTTCTTAAATCTCAACAGAATTATCCTCAGTTGAATTACAGGCAAGGTCCTAAATCTCGGCAAAGTTCCTCAGTCGAATTACAGACGAGTTCCTAAATCTCAACAGAGTTTTCTCAGTTGAATTACGGGAAAGTTCTTAAATCTCGATGAAGATGTTTCCCTCAGTCGAATTACTGACCAGTTCTTAAATCTCAACCGAATTATCCTCAGTTGAATTACAGACAAGGTCCTAAATCTCGACGAAGTTCCTCCGTCGAATTACAGACAGGCTCCTAAATCTCAGCGGAGAAGTTTTCTCAGTTGAATTACGAGATTTCTTAAATCTCGATGAAGATGTTTCCCCCTCAGTTGAATTACGGACAAGTTCTTAAAACTCAGCAGAGATGTTCTCTCAGTTGAAGTACAGGCAAGTTCCTAAATCTCAACGAAGATCAGACTTCCCCAGCGGAATCTTCCTCAACAGTAGGTATGCAAGCTATCGCTAAGGAATATTTTATGCGATCGACACTCCTCCAAATGGTATCTGTAATCCCATTCCTGACATCACAAAGCAATTACCACTTCATGTGAGTGCAAATTTCTGGGCACTCTAGTGTTCAATCATCTTCCACCTTCGGATCATGAAAGGCATAAAAGCCAATCTATATCCTCAGGTTTAAGAAGATTAAACAGGGGCAGCTGTTGTACCCCAAAATTTGCCCTCCCATATTTCTCAAAACACTGCAAGGAAAATCTCCAAGTTGCTCAAGGGTTGCTCAAGAGTTGGTCAGACAAGCTATCTCTTAAGGCAGTCTACCCCAAATTAGGGTTTTGTGTTGCATCAAGATCCTTGAGTCCAAGTGACCCCAAGTGCTCAACATTATCCTAATATGTTATCAAGATCATCCATGTCAAGTTTCAAGCCTTGCAGAGGAAGTTTGCTCAGTCAATTGCTCAAGGGTCCAAAAATCGACTGTACTAGGGCAAAAGTCAACTGTGACCTAAATACAGTCAAACTTCAAGATTTTTTGTCAACATTCTCATTTAGAAGTATATTTCATCATTTTATCAAGGTTTGATCATGATTCATCAAGGATTGCTCAAAATTCATCAAGACTCAAAAGTGTTCCGTTCTTCCTTGAGTTGTATCCAACTCTTTTGCAAATCTTCCAATGATGTTGGCATGTCAGGATGTAGGAGGGTGTATGGAACCTCTCCTTCCCTAACAGGCTCTTTGATCATAGGCAGAATGTATGGGTAAGGCATCATAAGACTCTGGGCGTGGGTTCGTACCCACTTGAGGTAAGGCTCAAGGGGGGTGGAATTCTTGTGTCCCAGTGTCTTACTGTCCACTTTGTTGGGCATCCTCCAAGCTCGGATAAACCTTTGTCGAAGTACTTGAGCATCGTTGTCGAAGTCAAAAACTAAGTCTGGAATCAGCATGTCATGAGGGCCATCCCTTCGGGCATACCCAAATTGTCTCAGAGCCAAGCAGGGGTTGTAGGTAATGCCTCCCTTAATGCCAAGTAGTGGGACATTAGGGAATTCCCCATAACGATCAATGATGATGACATTTTCTCTGGACCGAGAACACCAATGAACATCAGAATGTGTAAGAGTCATCAACCGTTATGACCACCTCAAGCCTTGCTCATTCTTCAAGACTGACTGGGGAAGGTGAGAAATAAACCACCTTGCTAGAAGAGGAGTACAACACATGAGAACACCTCTCTTTCTCATTGTTCGAGTGTAAAATGAGTGGAGGATATCCCCAAGCAATGTAGGCACAGGATTCCGAGATATGAAAATCTTGACAGCATTCACATCTATAAGCTGATCAGGGTTTGGGAACAAGACCAATCCATAGATGAGAAGTGCTACAATCTCCTCAAAAGCTTGCAGATCTAGAGAATTCCAGCAGTCTTGTGCCTTCTCAAACAGAAACTTTGCCAAGAAACCCTCGACACCACTTCTGGTTTCCCAATGACCTTTGATATCAGATGGTTGCAAGTGTAAGGCTTGAGCAACATATTCAGGCTTTGGTTCTCTTTCTGTACCATTGTAGGGTAGTTGATGGAGAATAGGAATCCTCAGGAGTTGAGAAAATTCCTCCAAAGTAGGCACTAGTTGGTAATCAGGAAATGTGAAGCAATGGTGTAGGGGGTCAAAGAACTAGAAGAGAACTTTCACCATGTCTTCTTCAATGTTGGAGTTGACCAAGTTGAGAAGTCCACCATGTCTTTCACTGAAGGGAGAATTCTCTAGAATCTTGGAAGTAAGCTCCTTGAGTTGAGGAGGGATTCTCATAAGGTTGACCTGGATTGTTTTTATGCGGAGTGATTCCATAACCTACAAAACAGGAACAAAGATGAAGATCCAAACCCTTGAAATGGTTAGTGGATGCATATGATGTTTCATGATGTTTATGATGTATGCACAAACATATGTACAAACAAATCACACAAGATCTTAGTTTCAGGCTTGCATGGGGTTTCATAGGTAAGTACCCTCTTGAAGTTAGTTGGCTCAACCTGTCCTATAAATAGTAACCGGGTTCTAAGGAGCTCAATATCACTGGATTATTTTGTGTTCATTATTTCAGTTTAGCCACTTAACTGGCGACCGAAATATTTAAAGAAAACAACCCTCAATGAGTGTAGTATCGAGTATCTACCAACTTCGGACTGCACCACAGCCGGTCATCTCACTACCCCTGATAAGGCCAAGATGGTCAAGTAAAGGTTCTAAAAGTTCATAAGTGCTTCATGACATCACTCAGCGGCCCCGTATTCTCTTTGATTAACTCAAAGGCTACCGGTACCCACAAATATGTCGCACTAACATAGGTATTGCTTCAACCATGTCAGTATACCCCGCACAGTTTCCACAATGTATTGCTATTTACCTATGAATGTTTCCCAAATTCGGGTAGAGGATTTCAAACACAAACAATAGAACCAAGTGTAAAGCAATCAAAGCAAACATGCAAAGGTGATCTAAACCCTAAGGTAACCCCACTTTTATTATATCCCCAGCAGAGTCGCCAGTTCTGTGATACGGTAGGAGAACTGACTTGAGGTTTTGCGTTTGTGTTTGCAAATGTTTCGGTTTAGCAAAAGTCGCCACCGACTTTTTATTTTATCCAAAGGACAGGTCAAAAAGCACAGGAAAGAACTTTGAGATGTTTTCTTGGGTTCGGGGGGTAGATTATGAAAAGGTAAGGTGAAAGCACCCTTTTCATCCATGGTTATCCATGGGATCTTAGTTACTTGTTTAGATCACTTGCTTTTGCTTTTCAATTGTTTGAAATGGTGCTTTGTGTGTGTGGTTTTGAAAATGTTTTGAAAAGAGGCCATCATTGTGGAAACCTTTGTAATGATTCTTGTTTGAATGTATACAAAGGTGTATGGTCTTTTGAAAATATGTTTCAATGTTTGAAAGTTTGAAAGTTTGTTTTTGGGAAATGTTTTGAAATTGTGTTGTGAGGTGTGTTTGAAAATAGCAAGGATGTTTTTGCAAGTTTTGATCAAGTAACTAAGAGTTGTCTACCCTATCTACTCAAGAGTCTTTCCTACACATTTTTAACCCTTTTGATAGTGTTGTTTTACCATTGAATTTGGTAAACAACCTTGTATTAGGATGTTAAACGGGACAGGCACGGGTCATCATATTGACAATGATAGCAATTGTGATAAGTATCTTTAGCAAATTTTTTTGAGGGACTAGATCATTTTGTATAGGCAACCAAGATAGCGTCATCGAGGGACTATGATCTTTTTGTTTTGTTTTTGTTTTTCCAAGATACTCAACATGGATAACATGGCCATTTCAAAGGCAACAAGTGGATGAAACCCTAGGGGTGTATGTGTGCATTGTGTTATCATTTTCATACATTTATGTCTTGCATTAGGTCTAACTATTTGTTTCAATTTTAGATATTGCATACAAACCCTAATCTCTATCATGGCATATTTGAAAGCATAAATGCGTAAATGTAATCTAGGCTATTACAACATTGATATGGGGAGAGGGATACAATTTTGAATGGAGATTATTTTGCAAGAAATTAAAACCCTAAGATTTACTATTACATCCAAATTGAATTCTTTGCATCAAATAATAAATAAGCAATATTTAAATAAGCAATTTAAATATAAATATGCAAAATATCATAAATATGTAAAAATGTTTTTGTTTATTTTCATGTATGTAAAAAATAAAATATTTAATGCATTAAAAAATAATAAAATGGAAGATTATTTTTGTCAAGGGTAAAAACCCTAATTTTCTTTAAGAAAGTATGCATATATTAATTATATTATTTATGTACAATAAAATAAAAATGATAAAATATATACAAATGTCAAAAAATAAAATATATTAGAAAAAATATTATTTAAGTATGTAAATAATAAAAATAAAAATATAATATTTTTATGTATTGTTTTCAAGTTTTTATTTAAAGAAAATAAAAGTATGCTATTCAATAATTATTTATATGTCTAAAAATAATAAAAATAATAAAATAAAAATGTGAAAATTAAATAAAATATTTTTGGTGATTTTTGAAGTTTAGAAAAATATTTTAAAGTCAGAAAATAAAAATAAAATAGAAAAATATCAAATAATAATGAAATGGGCCAGGGGGTGCAGTCAGCAAACTGAAGGTGCAAAAAGCAGGGAAAAGGCAAGCCCAGCCCAACACTTCATCTTCAACCTTCGTTCAAACACAAAAACGCGCCTTCTGTGTACAAACTCGTATCTCCTGCATACGTGCTATAAAGCAAAAACTCATAACACCAAAGTCATAGCATTTTTCAAGACGATTCCAACCATATAAGAAACTTAATCTAACTCTCAAAGACCAGAGAGAATTTATCTGGCCCTAATTTTTAACCTAACTTTTTCAGGATGTTCATCAATCAAATTCTCTCAGCACACTTAACTTAAATGAAATATATGCATATGTACAACTTAAGGGCTATGAGTAGTACATTTTTTATTCACAAACCTAAGCCTAATGATTCCTAAGTAGAGAGATAGGAAGTTGAAAAATACCTGTTTCAGTTGAACACGAGTATGGCAATGTGGAGCTTTTCAGTGAGGCCTGAGATGCTTGGGAGCTTGCTTGAACTTCCTCTGACCTTCCCCAATGCTTAGTTTGCTTTAGATGTGCTTGAACAAGCTTGTAGAAGTCAACCTGCACAAGCTGAAAACAGAAATGGTGAAGCTTGCAAATGGAATTACAGTCAATGGCCAATGGTTGGGATAGCTCAGGTGGGTTATATGGAAGGTATTTGAACAGGTTTGGGGCAAACGCACGAGTAGTTTTTGTTATGGAACTCAAAGTGCAGAAATTGCCCTGTTTTGCAAGAGGAAGGTGATTTTATGTTTTCGAAGGCTTGGTTGAATAACTCGTGTTTCTGGCTCAAGGCAATGTGCAAAACTTGTTTCAAATGTTTGCAAGCTTTGGTTATATCAGATACTCAAGATATGTCCTTTTGGCAAGTTGACTTATTTTGAAAGAAAAGTGTGAAGTGATACAAGATAGGCATGTACAGGCTATCTCCAAGCATGCACAAGTTTGTGATACTTTTGCCTAAGTTTATGGAACTTGTTTACTGCAAAGAAAGAGGTCCAAGGTTCAAGGGGAAGCAAGTTGACATAAAGTTGCCTTTATCAAAATGGTATAGTTCACTTTTTGCCAAAAATAGATTAAACTCTTGTACAAACTTCCATTGATCAGAATAATGCCTTACACCATTGAGTTTGCATTTAATTCTTGAGTGTGGAAGGGTTTAGAGACCTGTAATCAAGTACAAAGCAAAGTTGGACAGATTTGTAACTTGTGTCAACATGAAAATGCCATGGATCAAAGTGAGTTTTTTCCAAATTCAAATCTTCGATTCTCCCTAACCATAAATTATTTTGGATAGTTCTTGGACATTTTGGAAAGCTTGTAACATGCTCTAAAATCCATATTTGAAGTGCATTTTGAGATTCCAAGTGGAACTATGTGAAAAATGGTCATGAAGATAGGTTAAAATCCTGCCTAAACTAGGGCAAAATTTCACTAAGTTAAAAGTTTCATGGACCCTTGTTCCAAAAATCATAACTTGAGATACAAGCTTCTTTTGGGAAAACTTTGTGAATAAAAGTTGTAGACTTTGTGGAGGAATACAACTTTAATGTTAGAAGTTTTGTTTGAATCCAATTTCATCATGGTGAAAATGTTGGGAAAAGTTGGAGAAAAATAAGAAAATTCCATAGCTTTGAAAAATTCTAAGTTATAAAATTTTTCAATCTTAAACCCTAATTTGCAAAATTAGGTTTCTTGATGAACAAGTTTCATGTTTTGACACATCTTGATGAAAAATGACCCTTGGCACTTGATTTTGACCAAAAAGTTAAAGTTTGACATTTCAGTGTACAATCAAATTTTGATCAGTTGAATGAAAGATTCATCTGTCAATCCAATGCATTTGAGATCTTTTGAACCTTGTGAATAGGTAAAGATGATTCCATTGAGTCCTTGGATCCATGCTTGAACCCAATTTTCCATTGGCTAGGTGAAAAAAAATCAGAAATTGCCCTTATACAGTCAAAACCCTAAAAATGACCATTTTGCCCTTTTGATGATCTGATCAAATTTCTCGAGGAGTTGTGATCCAAACTTGATCAAATAGTTCATATGAGTCTATAATGTTGATATGGATAAAAAATTATGAGTTTTGACTGTAAATTGGCCACAGTTGACTTTTTCCCCAATACAGTTGATTTTTAGGTCAACTGTCCAATTGACTGGGCAAAAATTTGATTCAAGTCTTGAAAATTGGTATGAACAATCTTATAAGTCCAACATGAAGTATGAAAGTAACTTTGAGCATTGAAAGTCAAAAAATCCCTGTGCAAACTCAAACCCTAATTTAGGTCATCAGTGCAAGGAGATGTCTTGGGCAGAGCAAAACCCTAATTTGGTCTTGAGCCCAATGAGTCTTATAAGGGGAAATCTTGATAGAATGAGAGGGAAAATTTTGGGGTAAAACAGAGTGGATTATTGTTTGAAATGCGAGAGGGTAGCGAACCGGGAAGGAGATGAAGCGTGAGATTAGAAAGAGAGAGATTTGCAATTTTGTTTAATTGATTGTTTGAATTAGGAATAAAACCATTTAATTTGGATAAAACAAATTCTTCTTCCCTATGTATGAACAGCCGCAGCGCCCTTGTATCATTAGGGTTATAAAAAAAAATTCATTTTCCTCTCTTGCATCCAACCCGACCCAGTCCCCTATAAGCCCAAATTTTCGTTTTTTTATTGGTGTATGGGCTTGTAGACTTTTGTTACACTAAGCCCATTCGAAACTTATTAATACTCAACCTCCAATTTTCTGTTTCACAACTCTTTTTATAATTAATTTAGTTTAAATTTCAGATTAGTAATTTATTATTAATGTAGTTTACATTTAAAATAGTATTTGCATAATTAATTTAATTTATATTTAATTTAGTTATTTTATAATTAGCTTAGGTTTAATTCAGTAAATTAGAATCTTAAGTTAATTTAGAATTATTTTAATAACTTTACTTAGTTTAAATTTAATTTTGATAATCTTGGAATTTTAATTTAGTCTAATTAATTTTTGTTTTAGTACATCTTTATTCTATATTTTTTACTTTCTTTTCTATCAAAACACACCGAAAATAATTTTTCTTTCTCTTTTCATTTGCTCGTGGTTTACTATTTTTTCGCATTCTTTTGATTATTGTAACTATGTACAATTTGTAATAGTTTAATTAGGCTTTTACTTCATCCTCATTCACAAATTTGTATTCCCCATTCCCGAAAGCTTTGTAATAGCGTAGAATTTTAATTTCTGCAAATTTATTGTTTTTCTTTATACTGTATAGTGATTAGGCGTGTATGGAAAGACATAAAATCAATCGCTAGACCACCCTAATCAAAGAAAAATTAACTTGAATCGAAGACACTTTTCACACGCGCACCTCTAGGATAACCTCGCTTGTTGCCTTAAAAAAATACAGGCATGTCCCTCGAATATGGGATACTTTAGCAAAGACCCTCAATAAAAAAGATCATAGTCCATCGATGACTCTTCGATGTTGCCTTCGGTAAAATGATCTTAGTCCCTTACAAAAATTTCTAAAGTGTCTCACAAGCTGCCTTCTATGACTGTACGATTGACCTGTGTCTGCCCTTCACATCCAATGATATAGCTTCTTACCAAATCAATGGTAAGATAGCAATATCTAAAGGAGGAGGAAAAGAACAAAGACCTTTTGAGTAGGTAGGACGTTCATAGTTGCTTGGTCACAACATTTTCAAAACAACACTTTCAAACACACCAACACTTTCAAAAAACGAAATATTTTCAAAACAACGCTTTGTATACATTTTTATAGAGACGAAAATCATTACAAAGTTCTCCTAAACGAAGGAACTTTTCAAAAATACTTTCGAAAACAATCACAAACACATTTCCAACAAAGCATTTTTAAAAGTGAGCTAGCAACTAAGAGCCCGTAGATAACTACTGATGAAAAGGGTGCTAACACCTTCCCTTTTCATAACCTACCCCCCGAACTCAAGAAAATATCTCAAAAGGTCTTTCCTGTTCTTTTCACCATTTCCTTTATTGGATAAAAGAAACGTAGGTGGCGACTCTTGTTATCCGCAACAATTGTGATAAAACGCAAAACACCCACGTCAGTTCTCCCACTGTGTTACACCGGTCATAGCTAGCGTGGTCTTTAGGGTTCAACTGGTCTGTTTTCACAATGTAATGATCAGTCCCATGATCAAAATGCTCCCTATTATAGTGAAAATTGAACCTTTGCACCTGCTCCCTCCTTGGTTTTCCCTTCTCAGTCAGCATCGGCTCCCCATCCTCTTCTAACTTGGGGACACTCATGAAAACATTTAGAATCTCCTTCTCTAACACAGGCAAGACCAACAAGTAGTGATTCTTGAAGTGTCGGACAGACTCAAGGTAAGCCTTGAAAAACTTACTGTTAGCCTGCTTCAAGGAGACCCATCTGATTTGATTGTCGATTGTGCCTCTCTGAAGGTGAAAGCAGTAGAAGCACAAAGGGACAGTGACCCAAATCTTTAAATAATTGCACACAATCTCAAAATCCCGTAGGAAGGCTATCGAGTTTGGGTGAAGTTGTGAGGGAGCAAGACGGAGATAGTTAAAAATGACCACTTGTAGGTCAGTGAAGGGAAGCCAGAAACTCATGTCCCTGAAAAGGATCTCGTACATAGGGAAATGATTTACATCATACTTCGAGAAAATGCAGTGGCGTTTCTCTTGCATTTTGTTGCTCCATCCCCACGACCAAAATTGTAAGCACTTCATTCGAATGCTTGGTGAAACAGGATGTGATCTCTAGAGGACTTGGTGTGAACCAGTCCATGAAGGCCACAGGGGCCTCCAGAAGATTCTTCTCGGGTTGAAGTTATACTGACGTGCTCGTCTCATAACCTTGCTACCTCGATAAACTCTCTTCGGTCAAAGTATGCTCGGACGAACTCTGTTGGCCTTCACTTTGCTCGCTCATAACTTCATCTTCAGTGATACTAGCCATCTTACCTGAAAAGCAGGGGACAAAAGCGAATTTGACGTCAAATCAAATCCACCCTTCCATCGCTAATCAAGTGAAAGGGAGCGCAGAGGAATGAGGACCATGTCCCCGACCAGAGCCCTCACTTAAACAGCAAAAAATAAGCACAATGATGTTTCCCTCTAACGCATTGGGCGCCTGCCCGCCAGGGCAAACCCTAACCCGCACTAGGAGTAATCTCTCCGACATCTTAGTTTTAAACCTCACTTTATGGTTCATCATAAAACGCATGAAGATCATTACAGAAATCTAGAAATGGCACAAAAGCTCACTACAGCTCGCCGTTGTCAGCCTTAACGCCAGACACTAACAAACCACCAAAAAAATTTGCACTAAGCTACTTTAATCCTAACCGCATGCATCTCTAAAAGAAAAATCAAGAAATATAACCTAGAACAGAGATGAATTTCATAAGAAATAGGGAAAACATTTAAGAGCTTATTGGGTCGAGAAAGATTGACGACAGAACAGGAAGAAACTTCAGTGATGAACGGTGGTGCTTTGCAGAACTAGAATAGACGAGCAGAAGGAGACAAGTGAAAGTGCTAATGAAGCTTCCTCTATCCCATTTATAGGCAACTTGGCTAGCACCTGAGCGGGCACGCCCCTAGAGAAACCTAGGGGTCGTCATCATTGCGCCCTAGTCCCTAGACTTACCATCATTATGCATTTATAACATCATGTTGCTCGATGCAAGCATGACACACCATCTCCAAGATTCCAATCAACCATTCGCCTCCCCGCGCACCAAACAAAAGGGACCACATTCGGTTCCCTCAACACAGTTACTGAATGCATCCCGAAGCATCCTCATCTCCCACGACGAGCACAAAAAAGAACTTCCACATCCTCAACATGCAGGCTGACTCTAAGTCATCACTCATATGCCTAGAAGCAACGACTTGGAGGGCTCCTGTTCTAGACTATCCCAATGGCTAGAATTATCCCAACCTATTTCTACCTTCAGCATGGCCCAACAGCTTTAGCCCACTAGCTCTGGTATTCGGTCGAGCATACATGGTCGATCACACCACAAGAATAACGAGGATAATGATGTCTTGACCATACGTCTGCCTGCATCAACGTCCACCTCCAAGTTTGCTCGACACCCGAAGAGCAGACAACCAAGAAGCTCCCATAGACACACCTTCCCATAATATCCTTCTTGCTCGGATCAACAGCTAGTTACGAGCATGGTTTCCCGTTTTGACCATGTCCTGGGAGTTACCCATTTTCGAGGAACCTAATATTTAGGCCCAAAAATAGGAACCAATGGCTAAGCGTTGGGGGATTATATAAACCCTCACAATTATGTGGGTTAGGTACCCAATATTCACTCTAAAAAACCTAATCTCTTTCTTGTATCTCTTTGCACTCATACTTACTTGATCGTCGGAATGCCTTGCAGGTACACCCCCTCATCTCCTCAGTTTTCCAACCTGGCAGATTTCATCCTTCAACCCACTTTCAGGTTCTAATCAACTGGTAAGATCATATATATATATATATATATATATATATATATATATATATATATATATATATATATATATATATATATATATATATATATATATATATATATATATATATATATATATATATATATATATATATATATATATATATATATATATATATATATATATATATATATATATATATATATATATATATATATATATATATATATATATATATATATATATATATAGTATAAAAACATCCAGGTAAGTATCAAATTTTCTCTTCATCTCACAATCATTTCCTTGATCACATCATCTTGAAAATACATCTTCATCCTCTTTAACTTTTCTTTATCACTTGAAAACACACTTATGCAATCATATTTTATCTCAATTTTTTTCCTTAAAATTTACCAAAATATTTTTTAATGGGCCAACCCGAAGCCCACCCGGGCCGACCCGATCCATGAAAAACATAGGCCCGATGGGCTGTGCCAAAAAGTTAAGGTCGTGTTTTTAAAGATATTTTACGGCCCGGCTCGCGCTAATTTATTGGGCTTATGGTCCGGTCCATTGGGCCGAGCCCATTTTGACAACTCTATGTGTAATTAGTTAACAGTTTGTGTGTATCCGGTTATGTGCCCTATTTTTAGCTTTTTCTTGTTCTTTAATGATTTGTTTTAGGTCTCAATTGTTGTGTAACACTTGTATAAGTGCCTTGGAGGCATCTTCGTCTCAAACTAGTGAAAGTTAATGTAATTGTTCATTCTCACCCTTAATTACTCTCTCTCTCTCTCTCTAATTCTCTCTTCTCTCTCACTATCTTCTTATCCACATGCCTTAATCCTCCATTGTTCACTAATTGTGTGATTGCATGTTCCAATTTTTGGCATCAAGAGTTTGGTTCAGATCCATAATTTGTTGTACAACATAAAATGTGTCTCCAATGATAGATTCCCTACAAACCTACCAACCCTTGATGCGAAGAATTATGATAAATGGTGCAAGTAAATGAAGGTGTTGTTTGGCTATCAAGATGTTCTTGAAGTGATCAAGAATGAGGTGAGTCCTCTTGTCAAATGTTCAACAGAAGCATAAAAGGCTACACATAAGGAAGAAACAAAGAAAGATTACAAGGCATTTTTTATCCATGAATGCGTTTATGGTGACAACTTTGAGAAAGTAGGTGATTGAGAATCATCGAAACAAGCTTGAGAAATCTTGGAGAAGGCTTATGCAGGGGCTAACAACACAAAGGTGGTGATATTACAAACTCACAAACGTCAATTTGAATTGATTCAAATGGAGAAAAAGGATACATCAATGATTACGTGACGCAAATTATGCGATTAGTGAATCAAATTAAGTCTTGTGGAGAGGTTATTTCGGAGCAGAATGTTGTATCGAAGATCTTGCATTCTTTAACAGTAAGATTTGACAACATCGTAGTGACGATAGAAGAGTAGAAGGATCTTCCGACGTTGAGGAAAGATGTACTTCAAAGCACTCTTGAGGCTCATGAGAAAAGGATGGATAAGAGGAGTAACGACAAGGAAAAGGCTAAGATCTCTTTGTAAGCACGGTTCAATGAGAAGAACAAGAAGTCGAAAGAAAAATGGCCCATGAAAAGTAAAGGGAATTTTCATAATTTTGGTGAAAGAGTTCCAAAATTCAAAGAGTTCGGCTTATCAAAAGGGTGAGAATAGCTGCAAAAAAAATGGTGGTCAAGGAAACTTTAGAGGTGAAATAAAAAAGCTTGGTCATTTCACAAGAGAATGCAATGTGAAATAGAGGTAATATCAAGGAGATAAAGTTAAGGTTGTTATACATGAGATGGATGATGAAAATACACTCTTGGTCATATTCACGGAAGGCGAATGCAGCAACAACAACAGTTCCGAGAACGTTGTAGAAACGTTTACAGAAGAAAATGTTATGGTGACTGTGAGAGAAGGATTCCATCGCAAAGAAGAATGGTACTTAGATTCTGATTGTTATATGCATATGATGGGTAGGAAGGATTGGTTTGTCAAAATCAATCAAGCAACAAAGAATGAATTGAAATTCACGGATAACACCACTTTAGCGGTCGATGGGATCAATGATGTTTTGATCATGAGAAGGGATGGTTTACATTCCTTGATCTAAGATGTATTGTACATTTCTTGAATTAAATGTGACCTTCTAAGTGGCTAGTTGCTTGAAAAGGCTTACAAGATTCGCATGAAAGACGCGTCTTTGCGCGTTATGGATGGGAACAAGGTTTTGGTCCTTAAAGCTCTTATGGCTGCCAATAGAACTTTCAAGATTGAGTTGAAGGTGATGGAGCATAGGTGTCTTCCTAGAGCGAAAAATCAGAAGAGCGATTGTGGCACTACCGTCTTGGGCATCTCAATTTTCGAGATCTCAATGCATTGGAAAGGAACATAATGGTAACTGGGTTGCCATCCATCAATATTCCAGCTGAAATTTATGAAGAGTGTGTGCAAGAGAATAAACACAAAGGTAAATTCAGCAAGGATGTAGGTTATAGAACCAAGTGTCACCTTGAGGTGGTGTATTTTGATGTGTGTGGGCCGATGTAATTTGATTCGTGTGGTGACAATAGATACTTTGTCACTTTTATCGATGTTTTAGTGGAAAGCTATGGACATGCCTAATCGAGAGAAAAATAAGGTATTTGAAGTGTTTAAGAATGTCAAGTCCATGGTTGAGCGGAAAAGCGGTCACGAGCTCAAAGTTCTCAAAATGGATGGTGGAGGCGAGTATGTCTCAAATGACTTTGAGAAGTATTGTGATGAAGAGGGGGATAGTGCATGAGGTAGTGTCACCCTATATACCACAACAAAACGGTGTTGTCGAGAGGAAAAATAGATCGATTATGAACATGGTGAGAAGCATTTTAAAGGGGAAGAAATTGTCGAAATTTTTTTAGGGAGAAGCGGTATCCACAACTGCCTATTTATTGAATAGGTGTCCTACAAAAAAGCTTGAGAAGATAACAATGGAAGAGGCATGGTCTGGATTCAAGCCGAATCTAAACCATTTGAGAGTTTTCAGTTTTGTGGCGTATCAACATGTTCTGGGTCAACTTAGTAAGAAGTTTGATGACAAAGGGGAGATGATGATACTTGTCGGGTATCACCCTACTGAAGGTTACAAGTTGTTTGATGTTGAAAATGGGAGGATTGTGATCTTTCGGGATGTTGTAATTGATAAATTGAAGAAGGTTGAGTAGCATGTAACTAGTTATACTCAAACTTTAACCAGTTACATGAAGGCATTAACCGATTACAGGAAAGCGTTAACCGATTATAGGAAAGCATTAACCGGTTACATGCATAATTTTTTGAATTAAGGAGAAGTTGAAATTGTAGAAGAGTCATGCGTCGAACCCAGAACTGATGAAATATGAGACGACCAACTAGGTAAAGAGGTTTTCCTCAAAGACTCCAAGATTGTGAGATACTCCGGGATAACGAGATCAATGATGGTTGTGATTTAGTACATTTTTCCCTTATGACCGAATATGAGCCCATAAAGACGAAAGATACCTTGAGTGATCCAAAGTAGGTTTGTGAAATGAAAGAGGATATGGAATTGATTGAGTAAAACAATACTTGGGAGTTGGTTGATCTAACGAAAGGTAAGAATCCAATTGGTGTAAGATGGATCTATAAGGTGAAGGAAAATCCTAAAGGTGAACTAATCAAGCATAAGGCTCGATTAATTGCGAATGGATTTTTGCAAAAATAAGGTATAAACTTTGATGAGGTATTTACATTGGTTGCTAGGATTAAACCATAAGTCTAGTTGTTGGTATTGTGAATAAAAACAATTGGTCTATCTATCAAATAGATATGAAGTCCGCATTTTTGAATGGTCCACTTGAAGAAGAAGTGTATGTAGAACACCCCCTGGTTTTGTTGTGAAAAATCAAGAAGGAAGGTTCTACAAGTTGAGAAAAGAGTTATATGGTTTGAAGCAAGCTCCGAGAGCTTGGAATAAAAGGATAATGGTTTCCTAGTTGAGGTTGGCTTTAAGAAATGTGTGTCTGAGCATGGAGTGTATGTGAAAATAGATACAAGTGAAAGTGTGATCATTCTTTGTTTATAAGTGGACGATTTGTTGACTACGGGCAGAAATGAGAAGAGTATTTCTAATTTCAAGAGTGAGCTTATGAAAGAATTTGAGATGAGCAACCTTGGTATCATGACTTACTTAATTGGCATAGAGTTCCACAAGTCCAAAAGGAGATTGCTTATGCATCAAAGGAGATATGCTCTTGAGATATTGAAGAGGTGTGATATGGAGCATTTTAATGTTGTCATTACACCAGCTGAAGCAAGGTTGCAGCTGCCCAAGAATGAAGAGGAGCACAACATAGATCATAGTCATAATAGAAGGTTGATTTGATCATTACGTTACTTGTGCAATACGCTGCCAGATTTAGCATTTAATGTCAGTATTGCGGGTAGATTCATGGAGATACCGAAGGTGTCTCACTTGGAAGAAGTCAAGAGAATCCTATGATACATCAAGGGGTCTATTGGCTATAGAATTCTCTTTCCCACAACAGATACGGGCAGAAAATGCAATTTTTTTTGTTTTACCGATTACAATTGGTGCAAAGATAAAGATGATTGAAATTCTATAGATAGATACATATTTATGTTCGATGGAGAACCAATCTCATGGTGCTCGAAGAAGGAACCAATAGTTGTATTCTTGTCTTGTGAGGCCGAGTATATTTCCGCTTCGTTATGTGCGTGCCAAGTCATGTGGCTAATAAATCTATTGAAAGAGCTAGGCAGCAATGATGGTGAGGCTGTCATACTCTTGGTTCATAATGTTTCATCTATTAGTCTTGCTAAGAACCTAATTGCACATGGGAGGAGAAATCACATTGAGATGAGGTTTAACTACTCGAGGGATCTTGTTAGTGAAGGCAGGTTAAGATTGGAATCACTGCTACAAAAAATACATCTAACGCCAGACACGAAATGTGTTTGATGTCGGTAAAGGAAACGAGGTAAATAAGGTCGTCATAAAAGGTTACTTCTTATCACCTCGGATATTAAAATGCTAAGGGATCAAGTTAACTGCATATGGGTTCAATTCCCATCATCAGCATTTTTATTATTTTTAGAACTGAATGGCGCACCTCATATTGGCACTCAGTGTTTTATAGAACCGAGGTAACATATCAATATTCTTACCTCGGTTTATTCTGGAAATCAAGGGGTTAAGATTTTTTTCCTACTGTCGTCTGCACCTGAATTACAGAACCATATTACATAATATAGAACCATATTTGTAGATTCCTGAAACAGAGACATTGTACATTTTGCCAATGCCTCAATCTGAAACAAAATTTTTCATTGATTACACTAAAATACAACCCAAAAATGGAACACACTTTATAATTTTACATCAAAACTAAAATAAATGATTAAAAAAAAGCAATAAACTGTTTACTTACTAGTTTTCCCATTTTCCATCTTCGTGATCACGACGAATAACATGCACATCATCTAAATCATTTTTTCAAATGATTGACGTACATGTGTTGCTAAACAAGGAGTCTTATAGTGAAAATCTTGATTTTCATCAGTACTATTGGGGAGATGTTTTCCTTGAAGAATGATTGACAATCTAGTGTTAGATGGATCAGTGACATAAAAACTTGTTTTGCTTGGTTTGCCATGACGAATGGTTCATTCTTGTAAGTTGCCTTTCGAAGATTAACCCTTGTGAATTCTAATTCATCGGTTTCTACTCCAGTTTTACTGTCAATTCACCTGGACTTAAATTAAGGCACTTTAAAAGAAACATAGTCAATCTCCAAAATCTCCTCAATGATCCTAAAGTACGCTCTAGACGCTAGTACTGGATTATTATATTTGGAACTAGAAAAGTACATGGATTCAGCCTCAACCATAACACCACTATTTTGTATACTGCTACGATCATCCTTTGATTTTGTGTAGAACGAATATTTACTAATGTCGTATGAACTCCAAGTAATTATATTAAACTTAGGAAAATGTGATAACCATTTGCAATTATCAGATGCATCACTCTTTTTAGAAATACTTTCATTAAACCAAAATCTATGAAAGTTTTGTTATGCTCCGTCAACAACCATTTTTCATTCATCCGTGGGTATTTTTTCTTTATAAGAGCTTTGTGCACAGTCAAGTAAGGATCAAATTCACTAAGGTTATTCAATATATATATATAAATGTGCTTGAATAACTACTTGTTGACTAAGTGTCTTAATATTTAAATCTTGAATACCTCTACCATCATAAAATCCGTCATGACGAGACTCAAAAACTCCTATATCGTTCGCATCTGACAAATAGTTTGTACAAATCTCAATCGCTTCTTTTGTGATGTACCTTTCTACCGGATACATCCACCGCAAATAAAATGGACCACAAATTCTAATCTCCCTTATTAGATGAAAAACTAAGTGAATCATAATGTCAAATAATGATGGAGGGAAAAACATCTCTAATTGGCACAAGTTAATTGCAACTTCATGTTCTAATTCATCTAAATTTCCAATATCTATAACTTTACTACATATAGCATTGAAGAATAAGTATAATCTGGTTATAGTCACCCTTATATTTCTTGATAAGATGCCACGGATAGCCACCGGTAGAAGTTGTTGTATCAAGACATGACAATCATGAGATTTTAAGCTAATTAACTTG
The DNA here is from genome assembly GCA_948472305.1 of Vicia faba. Taxonomy (NCBI): domain Eukaryota; kingdom Viridiplantae; phylum Streptophyta; class Magnoliopsida; order Fabales; family Fabaceae; genus Vicia; species Vicia faba. The sequence goes on from OX451740.1 coordinate 479,430,282, forward strand.
TGATTGTTCTCTGACACAAGTTTTTTCATATTTGATGAGTATCATTGTGAAGATTTGATACTCTGCAAACAATAGAAAAAAAATTTCTTTTTTAGACAGAGTGTGACATGCTGGGGGAAAATAGGTTATATTTTCTACTTCTTTTGGGGCTAATTCTTGCAGTATACCCATCACAATCATATCTTCATGGGATTTTTTAGTATCTTTTATTTTGCCTTTAATGTTGAGAAGTGTTCCAATCAAACTATCACATACATTTTTCTCCATGTTCATCACATCAAGACAATGTCTTACATCAATACTGGACCAGTATGGAAGATCAAAGAACATCGACCTCTTTTTCCAAGAATTTTTCTCCACGTGCTTTTTTTGTTTCTTTCCAAAGACAACTTTAATATGTTGTTGTCTTCTATAAACTTCCTTTTCGGTTAAGGGTTTTGGAGCGATACCAAACTCCTGCTCTCTATTAAAAGTTTTGCGCAATCTACGATACAGATGATTAAGGCTTAGAAATATTTGATGTGCAAGATAAACTATCTTTTTTTCTTTTGGTAATTGGTGGTGACATGCAACAACTTCACATATAGGACACGTTTTATGACCCTTGACGATGTACCCAAAAAAATTACCGTATGCAGGAAAGTCATTAATTATGCAAAACAACATGACACACAACTTAAAGTTATCACATGTATACGTATCATCAACATCAACACCTTCCTCCCACAAAAGTATTAAATTTTCAATCAATGGCAATAAATAAACATCTATGTCGTTTCCTGGTTATTTTGGACCTGAAATCATCATTGATACCATCATATACTTGCACTTCATGCACAACCATGGAGATAGATTGTATATTAATAGAAGAACAGACCATGACGTATGGTTAGTACTCAAATTAAAAAAAGGGTTCATTCCATCAGTGGCAAGTCCAAGCCTAAGGTTCGTCGGTTCAAGGTAGAAATAAAGAATCAATTTTCTTCCATTGCAATGAATCAACTGCATGGAAAATTTTTCCATCAGACATTATTTTATTTGTATGTCATCTAGTATTCTTTGTGTCACTAACATTAGCAAATAATCTCTTGAACCTTAGAATTATCGGTAGGTACCACATCAACTTGACAGGAATACCCTTGCTAGTTGCATCATCATAGTCATCAACACCATTGTCCTTCTGTTTGTAGCATGACACCTCACACCTCAGGCACTCATTCAAGTTTTTAAACTCTTTCCTATATAGAATACAATCATTATGACAAGCTTGTATTTTGTCATAGTCTAAACCCATTGTACATAATATTTTTTTGGCCTCATAAATACGGTTTGGAAACGTGTTACCTTCAGGAATCATTTCTTTCAACAATTCAAGCAATTCAGTGAAACTTTTATCCGCCCACCCACCTCTTGCCTTAAGATTAAATAGTCTTAGCACATCTGACAATCTTGTAAAACCTTTACATCCATGGTACAACGAATCTTCCATGTATCTTCACAAAGTATCTACCATACTAGCTTTCTTGAAAACATATACTCCAATATCACGAATGATGTCTTCTAGATTAGCAGTCATACATTCATCATCTTCAACTATTTATGACAAATCTCTTTTTTGTCCCTTCACCATGTCATACCCATTTCGTGTAATTTGAATAATTTCATCACAACCACAATGGTTGAAAATAACATCTTTGATTATTCGTAGTATAGTATTTCATACAAGGACACCAAAAATCTCATTGTTATCAGGATGGTTTTTTTTCTGCGAAATCAAGAAATTGTAACAATCCATTCTCATACTCGCTACTTAATCTATTGACTTTCATCCAACTACGATCCATAATCACATAAAGATTCTGAAAATAAAATAAAAATCATACACATTATTACATCAAACTATGCGTAAGAAGTGGAAAAAAATTAGAAAACATATAGATCTTTCCAACTTCCAAGAGAAGAAAACATATAGAATTAAAGAATCAATAATGAGTAAACTTGACATATTTTGGCTTTTAGACTTTTAAGGATCAGAGAAGATGAAAGATCGGAAGAAATAATATAAATGTGGAATTCCTCTTTGAATCAAAACAACAAAAGAACTTCATCCAAAGAAATTAGAGAAGAAGAAGAATCAAAATGAGTACTGCTGAAGCTTTCAACAATGTTGTTGTGCAAAACCTTACTCAAAATCAAGAAGTGGAAATAAACCGCTCTTGTGCAACCGAACTATTGAGACTCATGAGAGTTTCCAGAAAGGTGAAAAGGTCAGTCGTAATCGATTCTGACGATGAGGATGAAGCAGTTTATACTTGGTTAAACTATCTCTCAGCCAGAGGATTTAGATATGATTATTAGCTTTTTTGTAAGGATTATCTAATGAAAGTTTTATCCAGCTTAAGTTTTATTTAGCTTAAATATTATTCAGCCTAACTCTTTGTATGATGTACCAAAACGAAACAATAATGATTCGCAACAACAAAAATAATAGTAACGGAGAACATACCAGAGATCAATGGTGAGAGATTTTTCTATTCACTATGGCTTCTTGGAGAAGAAGTGTTCTTTTGTTGGCTGGAGAAGAAGTGTTATTTCGCTGGGGCTCGAAAAGAAAATGAAAGAGACATTGAGGAGATACAAATTATAAAGAGTATTTATCTCAGTTTTATTTAAAAGCGATGTAAAATATCCGACATAAAATCTATACAAAATAAAGGCGTCTTTTTGTTTGAAATAAAAATTAAAAAATTAGGGAATTTTTATCTCGAATTTATTGAAAGTCGAGGTAACATATCCGACGTAAAATCTTTAAAAAAATAAAATAGTTCCATACAAAATATTGAATTGAACATTAAACCTTGAGCATATATTTATGTCTGTTTTTTAAATATTCGAGGTAACAAATTTATCATTATTTTTTTAAAATAAAGCAATGTGCTTCTTTCACGTGTACCCGCGATTTTGTTTTGTACGTTGTGAAAGCTTCATCATGAAAAGCGTTATTTGTTGTAGTGTATATTGTAGAAGTGAATACCAAGTTGCTGATTTGTTGACTAAAAGAGTCACAAATGATGTGTTCAAAAGGTTAAAGATGATCATGAGAATGGAAGACTTGGAGCACTTGAATTAAGATGGTGTATTGAGTAAAATCCTGATAATTCAAGTGTTGTAATTGATTAACATGAAGATGTAATCGGTTACAGCTGGTGGAAAAAAACACTTCTAGAAGCAAGAAAAACACTTTTGACCTGACATTACCCGGTTACGCATACACGTTAACCGGTTATACTTGATAATTGATAGTTTTTGTTTTGGTTCGTGTAACTGGTTAGCGGTTTGTGTTAAACGGTTACACACACGATTTTTAGCTTTTTCGTGTTGTTTAATGATTTGTTTTAAGTCCCAATTCTTCTGTAACACTTTTATAAATATCTTGGAGACATCCTAGTCTCAAACTACTGAAATTTAATGCAATTGTTCATTCTTATCCTTAATTTTTTTTCTCTCTCTCTCCAAATCTCTCTTCTCTCTCACTATCTTCTTCTTCACATGCCCTAATCCTCCATTATTCATCAATTGTGATTGCATGTTCTAACAAACATTACAATCATTTGACTGGAATCAAAAGGATCTGAAATTCTTCTTTTTTATTAAATAATAAAAATATTCAATTAAAGAGATTTTCTTTACAAATTCTAGGTCGATTACTATCACAGTAAATATAAAAGATGGGAAAAAAATTAAATACAAACTTTATAAACCAGTTCACTTTGAACAAATGTAGTTTCAATATGATAAAACATGTTTTGTTTTGTATAGACCTATGAACTATCTTCTGTCTGAACAAAAACATTAAAACTCAGACAATTAGTTTAGCGTTGTTTACGGTTGTACCTAACGTCAACACTTCCGAATCTTTCTATGTAATTTTAGTTCTATTAGTACCATTATCTGTAAATGTAAATCAGTAAAATTTCTCTTAGTGCTATTTTCTGGTATTTCACATCAATTAATTCGCTCACTCCATAATTAGAACACCATTTTCATTTCAAATGAACAACCATGATTAATAATGTTTTAATATTGATGTCACAACTGCATTTAGCCCATAACATTTATATATATACTAGCACATTAACAAAATATTGATGTCACACAACTGCATTATAACATTTTACAAATTTAAATTTGATTGCATACACAATTATATCTCAAATACCTTTTCGATTTTACGTCTCGCGCGCTACGATAAGTTCTTCCAACTTACCAGCATCACCATTTTCTGTAAGCACCATTATCTCATCCTCAGTTATGAAATTATATTTACTTCCAATCTCTCTTAGAAACTGGTATACTTCGAACATCGTTGGCCTCTCCTTTGCAGTTGAAGTAACACAGTTGCATGCAACTTTAAGAAACTGAAAAAGTTCATGATCAACACCTTTTCCGGTTAGTGATTCATTGATTGCGTCTTTTAGGCTCGCATTGACTGATAGCTGCATGATCCATTCTACCAAATTTCCTTTAAAAGTTTCTGGAGCTTTTGAAATATGTGTAGGTCTTTCGCCAGTTACCAGCTCGAGAAGGACGGTTCCAAAGCTGTAAACATCACCCTTAGGTGTAGCTACCAGAGTTGTTGTATACTCGGGAGCAACATAGCCTAAATCACCAAACTCGCCATTTACAAAAGTACTCAAATGAGTATCGATCGGGTTCATTAATCTGGCAAGGCCGAAATCGGAGATTTTGGGCTCGAAATTCGCGTCCAACAGGATGCACTTAGAGCTTATGTTTCGGTGGATGATACGCGGATTGCAGTTGTGGTGAAGCCATGCGAATCCCTTGGCTGCTCCGATTGCAATTTTGAGCCTTGTAGACCACTCCATAGTGCATTCGCCAGTTTCAGGATGTAGTTGATTGTGAAGAGTACCGTTTGGCATATTTTTATAGACCAAAAGTCTCTCCTTTTTGGCGAGGCAAAAACCTAAAAGAGGAACCAAGTTTCGATGTCGCACTGTTCCCAGTGTAGCCATCTCAGCTGTAAACTCTTGCTCCGAGTGTTGAGATTCCAGCAATCTCTTAACCATGAGTGATGTGCCATCCTCGAGAACAGCTTTGTAAACAGTTCCTGATCTTCCAGTCCCAATGACATTGCTTTTGCTGAAATTATTCGTAGCCTTCATGAGATCACTCAAGCTCATTTTTGAAATCGACTTCTCAAACATCGAAACCTGATAAGAAATTCAAAACAATTAGGCATAATTGTTACATACACTATTCTTAATCTATCTAAGAACAAACAAGCCATGCATCAATTTAGCTGACCTTTATTTTTTTGGTTCCCTTTATGATTCGTGCCCACTTGTTTTCTTCGGGATCTTCTTCCTTTTTCCTGTGCGAAAGACGGCGCACATAGAAAAGCATTCCAACGCCCACCACTAATGCTGCAAGAGTCACACCACCAATAGCTGCTCCAGCTATAACCGCAGTGTTAGTCTTCGAAGACCCGCCGCAAGCATCCAATGGACCGCCACAGAGTGCTGAATTATTTGCATAGTTATCTTTTGTAACTATACCCTCCCTAAAATTCGGAACTTGTCCGGACAAAAGATTATTCGAAACACTAAACATCTTAATCCGCGTAAGCGAAGCAAATTGCAGAGGAATTTGACCGGTGAGTTGGTTTTGGTCAAGTCTAAGAGTATTAAGATAGGTACAATTTGAAAGCGACACGGGAATCACCCCCGTAAAATCATTCGAAGACAGATCAAGAGTGACCACATAGGCAACAAGGCTAGATATATCATTTGGAATCGTTTTCGAGAGGCTGTTCAACGAAAGATCTAATCCTGTCAAACTCGAGCAATTCTGAATGCCACGAGGAAACTCTCCCTTAAGTCCCATATTGGAAAGTTTGAGATTCAAAACCCTACTTTCATCAGGATGCCAACATTCAACACCAGTGAACTTGCAAATAAACCCTTCAGTTCTATTGTTGAAATTCCAAGATTCCAAGTAATTGTTTGGGTCTTTAAGTGTTTCTTTCACTCTTCTTAAGCATAATATGTCACTCTCAGTACCATAACTCATGATGAAACAACTAATCAGCAGAAAGAAATTAACAATAACAGAAGCCCCACTCAAAACCATCTTCATCAAAATCCAAAAACACAAAGAAAAAAGCCAAGAACAAGTTATCTAGATACTTCACTGAATATAATGAAATCCGCAGCAAAAATCATAGAATCCATAGCATACCACAGCCATGTATTGAAATCCTCATTAAGAACACACCCTAGAAAAAACAAATCAATAACCAGCATCAACACAATTCAGCAGTTAACTACAACAACCAAGTTAACCATAAACAAAAAGGCACAAAAAAAGAAGAAACATTTTTTTCCCTTTCACCCAAAATCAAATACAAAAAAAAAAGACTTTTTTTTTTAGAAACCCATTAAAGTTTCCTTTGGCATGAATCAATAGAAGCAAAAATGAAAACAACCCAGATTCAAAATCACATGAAATTTAGATAAGGATATTAAAAAACTCACCTGGTTATTAGAAAAATCCAATTTTGGAAAGAGAAGCATATAGAACAAAAAAGGGTTATTTGTGTAGAATAAGAATTTTATGAGAGAGTGTTTGAAGAAGATGTGAATACCGAGTGAAATGATTTGATATTTAGAAGATGATGTGATGATAGACAAGACAATAGACGGGAAGACTTGGAACAGGTTTGTTTGACTACATTACTCGCTTTTGCTGAAAATCAGGGGTCACTATTGTTCCCAAGAAACTCAAATGTCTTAAAATTTTCTTTTACCTTTAACTTTAACTAAAATGAAGTTCTTTAATTATCTAAATTTCAGCTAAATACATTTTTCTGTTGTTTTTGTCATGCAAATGATATTGAATGAAATAAATTACTGCATTTTACTTAAAAAATAAATATTAGATCATGATTTGAAAAAATTAAAGGATATGTGTATGCACTATTTGGTATAGATTAATTTTATATGCATTTATTATTCTAACATGTCAGTGTAGTTTTGTCCCTAAAAATAATAATTAAACCTAGTTAGATATAAGTGGAAATCAATGTTAGAGATAATGTTGCTATTTTTAGAAAAATATTGTTTTGGAGTGTTTTAGTCCATAAAATAGTCATCAATATAATAATATTATTACTCTCTCTGTCTCGCTATGCGCATTTCTTAAAAAAAATGATTAAATATATTGTTTTTAATGATAAAATTAATATCATTTATCAAAACACTTTTATTTATTATTCCTTTCATTTTAAAATGAGTGTCGTTTAAGGATTTTGCATACAGATTAAGAAATGTAATAACGTTGTTACAAGATATTGCACTTTATTAAATTAACCCTATAAATATATTGAAAGTAGTGTAAAGTGTAATAATTAAATGGCACAATTGAAAAAAGAACAATCATTTCTACATTAAAAAGTGAGAATAACATTCATTTTAGAACAAATTTTATTTCTTAAAGTGATACTCAATTTAAAACGGAGAGAGTAATTGATTATCTCTTCCTCATTACTTCATAAAATAAATAGATAAATTGTGTAGATGCCTTGAAAAAACTAGTAATATTCGTCATTTAAGTTTTGTCTCACTTGTCTTGCCTTTAGGAGATGTTTAACTAAATATAATAAACAATAATTTTATTTATAGAATCTTTTAAAAAAATATTTACATGAAATAAAATTATTATAACCAAGCATATGTATCCGAATGGTAAATGAGTTTCCACTGAAGAACGAAGCTTCAAGAATATTGAATTTGATTCTTGGTGAACGAGTTCTAGATTACTAGGGGGTCTTTTTCCTTTGGAAAAAGAAATGATCATATATATTGGCGTCAACAAGTTTGACGGTGTGTGATGCTTCACACTCTTCATATGATCCTTATGATAATGAATCATTGGAAGATTCTTCATTTACTAATGGAGATTCTTCATATGATTTTTTGGACGGAGATTCTTTAGAAAATTCTTTAAATTGATCTTTTATATATATTTGAATTTTCTTTTTTAAGAAATTGAATTAGTTATTTAAATTTTTTGATGATCTCGTTCTTATTTGATTTATCATTAACATCTTTTACATCTTCAGAACTAAGTGTCGAATCAAATTTTAAATGATTGTTCTAATCCTTCTAATTATTTAAATGATGAAGGTTCTTCATATGATGCCACAAATTCTTCATATGATGTTCCAGACTCTTCATATGGTCTTTCTGATGATGAATCTTTAGAAGATTCTTCACATGTTGGTGAAGATTCTTTAGATAATTCTTTGGATGATCTTTCAGATGCATTTGAATTTTCTTCTTTAAACAATTGAATTAGTTCTTTAAGGTTCTTGATGATATCCTTATTATTTGATTTATCATATGGTTCATCAACATCTTTTGTATCTTCAAAGTTAATTGTTGATCAAATTTTGGATACTCCTTCAAATGATTGTTCAAATATTTCAGATTATTTAGATGATGAAGATTCTTTATATGTTCCCACAGGTATTTCCTATGGTGCTATAAATTCTTCATATGATGGTACGACATTTTTGTAATTATTTTCAAGTGTTTTGATATTTCTAAGTGCTTTCATATTTGGTAACCATCTTTTAAGATTTTCTTCGTTGTCACTTAGTGTCTAACCTACTGGGATAATTATGTTTATCATTTCTCTTTCTATCTGATTTGGAAATTCATAGATTTTCTAAAGAGTGTCCCACGTTTCTTTAGCAATGATATAATTAAAAACATAATTAGTGAGTGATTAACACACTTACTATCAAGTACTTAGTTTTAAATCCTTGCTGTATTTTTCTCTTTTTTGTGTGGTTCACATATTTTTCGGTTTGTTTATTACTTCATTATCAACAAAATAAATATAAACAAAAGGGCCTTCTAAAACATAATTCAAAATTAACAGGTAAAAAACCATGAATATTCTCACTTTTATTATAGTAAACCTTTCATCATCAAATGGTAAAAGTTTGTTCATGAAACGCCTCTTGCTAAAAGAAGAAGTATTTAAAGTCGTCATATTACCTCCTGAGGTGATTAGTCTTATAACAAGAGTTAGATTAGATGTCACTTGTTGACCAAGTAACTCCAAACATAAGAAATATTAGGTGAGAATATGAAGTAAGAAAATAGTCTGGAGGGGTGAATAGACTTAAAACAAAATTCAATCTATTTTTCAAAAATGAATTATCAGAGGTTTTCAAAGTTTGCGCGCGGAAGATTTAGAGCAAAAATATGAGAATTACACTTTTATTGAAATTAGATTACGTCAACACTTATTCACTTCACAAATATCAAAGATGTTCTAATGATGACAAATAAGGTATTCAATTGATTCAGTTGTATACTTCGCGAGGTGTATTTATACAACGATTCAATTTTAACAAATTCTAAACTCAACAGTTTCTCATAATTTAATCGCCATTAAAGCTCGATTAGGAACCAATTCTAACAAAACCTAACTTTACAGAATAAATAGTTATCAATTGAATAAATGATAAACTAAGCTAAGAAATAAAAACCTAAGCATGCAGTATCCTACAAAAATCAAATGCGCGATAGATAGAGAGAGAGAGAGAGAGAGAGAGAGAGAGAGAGAGAGAGAGAGAGAGAGAGAGAGAGAGAGAGAGAGAGAGAGAGAGAGAGAGAGAGGACACTTGATTTATAGTGCTTTAACATTCTTCCTCGCTTTGCCTACATGCACTCTTCAATGGTTTCTCATTGGAACCTGCATTGTTCCTTTTTATTTTGACAAATATTGTAAGAGTTCATACAATCACTAGCCCATAATAATGCTGAAGAAAATAAATCTTCTATCTGGATTTTAACTTGTATTCAGCTTAATGCCAAACTCTTATGTGTAATATTCACTTGATTAACGCTTCTGGATCTTCCAATATCATTAATTTTCTCCAAGCTTTCATGTGTAGCAGTCACCTTCAGATCCTAATCATTCATTGAGCGATTAATTGTTTGAATATTTGAGAAGAAATTTGTCTTGTCTGTAACCTTCCACACAATCACTACCACTGCAATTTGGAGAGAATAACCTCATTCTTTTCACTTACTAGAAGATCCACTAATGAGTTCAAAGAATACACCATAGCATGGCACAACTAGAATATGAAAAATAAGCTTTAGCAAGGGATCTGTTTAACCAAGAGCATGTTGAAGCTGTGAAACATTGGAATGTTGAAGTAATCAAAGCCACATAAATTCTGATGCAAAAATAAAGGTTACTTGGCTCAAGCTAGGGGATGGAAATAATTCTCATTTCCATGCCAATGTAAGAGGAAAAAACAAGAAGGTTGGCACATAGAAACTTGAAGATCAATATAGTTATGTGATTACTAGAGCTAAAGGAGTTGAGCAGGAAGTACTTAGATTCTATGGTGACCTTGTGAGAAAATCATCTCAAAAGTTACTACATGTAGACATGGTTGCTGTTAGGAAATGAGCTCAATTACAAGAAACACAAAGGGATAGTTTGATACAACCAGTAACAGATCAGGAAATCTGGACAACACTTAAAAGCATTGGAGAAACCAAAGCACTGGGTATTGATTGCTACAACTTTAAGTTTTTCAAAGAAACTTGGGAAGTGATTTAAACAGATTTTAAGTCATCCATACATGATTTTTTGACCATAATAGAATGTACAAAGCAGTCAATTGTGCTCTTGTAACCTTGATACTTAAATCTCATACTGTAAAAACAATGAAGAAATTGAGGCATATTGCTTGCTGCCTCACTCTATACAAGATTATCTCAAAAATCTTGACCACAAGATTAAGTAGGGTCATCAATTCAGTGGTGAATGAAAGTCAATCAGCTTTTGTACTTGGTAAAGTACTTCATGATAACATTATTATTGCACATGAGTTGCTTAAGGGGTATAATAGAAAATATATTTCACCTAGATGTGCAATACAAATGGATTTACAAAAAGCATATGATTGTGGAATGGGTAGCTTTGGAGGAGATCATGAGAGAAATGAATTTTCCAACAAAATTCATTAATAGGATTATGGTCTATGTGAATACTATGTCATATAGATATGCTATTGATGGACAACACATTGATTGTTTGAAGGAAAAACGATGCTCAGGCAGGAAGACCCCATATCACATATGTTCTTTATCCAGATTATAGAATACATGCACATATATTTGAAGAACTTATAGGGCAAGCCCGCTTTCAATTACTACCCCAAATGTGAAAAATGGGGCATTACAAACATTCATTTTGCATATGATTTAATTCTTTTCACAAGAGGAGAAAAAGGACCAGTTAACCTTATGATGAAGGAGTTCTAACATTTCTCTGAATCTACTGGACTGAAGGCCAATCCTACAAAGTGTAAGGTCTATTTTTGAGGTGTACATGAAGCAAATTAGCTGAGAATGTTAGATATTACAGGTTTCACTATTGGCATTATACCTTTGAAATACCTAGGTGTCCGTTTGTATAGTAGAAAGCTAAGTGTGCATTAATATAGGCCTTTAATTGACAAAAGTGTGGGCAAGATTAGACACTAGACTTCCAAATTGTTGAGTTACACAGGGAGACACCAACTAATTCATAGTGTTCTGTTTGTCGTCAAAGCATATTGGATGCAAGTCTTCCCACTCCCTAGATGTGTGATAAGATAAATTGAAACTATTTGTAGAAGTTCCTTGTAGAGTGGCACATATGAGGTAAATAGAAAGGCGTGCGTGGCATGGGACACAATTTTTAACCCAAAGACAGCATAAGGGCTTAATGTGACAACACTCTTGGAATGGAACCAAGCAACCATAGGTAAGCTTTTGTGGAATCTTCAATCAAGAGCAGATAAATTATGGGTGAAATGGATTAATGTGTACCATCTCAAGACATATGGTATAATGTGTTAGTTCCATGGTTTTAGGCTTAGCATAATTTTGCTAAAACATGGTTCTATACTGATGTTGATCAAGATGTTGCAGCATTTTTATAAACTTCCATAACAGGTTTGATGTCATGAGTTTTTCAGCCAGATGTCGAAGAAGATGTCATGACATCTTGGTCTGGTACAACAGGTGTTGCTGCTTTAAATCTTGACAGATTTAATTTGACTCTGTGATAATCCTTTTGGATATATCTCAGTAAAATTCGCAGGTCAAGAAGATTTAATCTGGAATAATATGTGTATCTCTAGTTCTACATTAGTTACTAAATTAGGCCTTGAGACAATTTAGGAAACTTTGTATTGGTTGTTCCAAGATTTAAGGAGATCTAGTTGCAGTGTATCACTCAACTTATTGATCAAGAAACTTCTGGATGCAGAATTCGAAGCACATGGACTCCAGAGGTGTATTTAAAAGAGAAAACTTAAACCTAATGTATCAATTATTTCAACAAAGTTTTTCATAATTTGTAAATTAGGGGAAGCTTAGAGTCTTAGGTTTTGAGAGTCTCTTGTGTAGTTGTAAGTCACCCTTGTATCTTTTGATACTTGTGGTAGACGTAATGTTCTTACTCAGAAGCCTTTAGGTAATGAGTTGAGTATTATTCTTGGTTGAAGCTTTTAAGCAAAACCAAGTATTGTTCTTAGTCAAGAGTCTTGACTAAGTATTTTTGTATTGGAAGTGTAATCTTCTTATTGAGTTGTTTTTGATACAGTCACTGGGATTGGGACTGTTAGATATCATTAAGGTGATTTAGAGAGTGAGATGGAGATTTCTCATATCTAGGAGATGCCAAGGTAGAAGTTGCACTGGGTAGGGATTAAGCAAGAAGTTGTAAACTGGGACTGTTTAGGCTTTAAATTAATACTACTGATAGTGGATTTCCTTCTTGGATCGGTAGCTCCCCAGAGTAGGCGAGTTTCACCCGAACTGGGTTAACAAATCTATGTGTTATTTATCATTCTACAATTTAATTTCAGTATCACTTGCATCTTGATAAATTTGTTCAGGATGTCAAATTGGATGTTGTAACATCTGCCTTAACATTGTTTTGATGTGGGGATATCAGGATTACCATGTGTTGCATGTACCATAAAATTTCAATTGGTATCAGGTCATGCACTCTGGTCTATTGGGAGAGCTTCATGGAGTATTTTTCTGTTACTATTGTTCTTCTTGGAAGGCTGGATTGGTAGTATTTTTGTTATTTATGGACATCATATCTTGAAGAATTATTAGGATAGGAGAATCTTGGTGGTGAAGAGATAGAATGGAAGAGTTTGAGTTGGCTCTTTGTCACTTTGAAATTATCAACTTCATTATCTATGGAATCGGTAGGTCCTCTACATCACTTATGTTGTAGCCAAAGATACTTGAGAATTTTTCAAGTCCACTCATAAAGGCACGTCTAAGTGTGTTTGGAAGAAAAGAGTTCAGATGTGAGGATGATCAAGAAGAAGGTTTCTCGGGTTCCTAATCAAGTGGTTTGACATGAAAGTGACAAGTCATTGAAGAACAACAAGAGCATTCTTTTTGTTTCCAACTTTTGGGAATTTGTGCCCTGGTCTCTAATATAAGGTTTCTTACTATTATTGTGTTCCTTGGAAGATAATCCAATCAGGTGTTGAAGAGATTAGATATAATGTCTAGACCAAATATCCAGGACATTTGTACTGACTTCAGCAAGTCTGTGGTGCTAAAGGAAAGGCTGGAACTAGATATAGATAAGTCAATGTCTAAGCATTCATATGAGTGTGAAGACCTTGGATCTTTGTGGAGAAGAATTCCCTACTTATCTCAAGAACAATTATGGGTTTTCTATGTCTTGGCTTAATTAGGAAAGTAATCCTAATTATGAATGTTCCAAGGATTTTACTGGTTAGATTGGAAGATGGACTTCTGATGAAGATTTTGATTTTGAATAATTATCTCATGATGTGCTGGATGTTTTTATTCAAATGTATGCGTATCTAGTATAAAAAATCTTATCAACCATGAAAAAGTAGGAGTGACTTATTTTTTATCTTATGTCTTAAGAGAATGAAGAATTGCTTATCATCCATAACTTACAAGGTGAGGTGACTATATTATTCCTAAAAACTTCATATCTTGATCAAGTCTATAAATATTAGTTCAGAACAGTTGGAGAGGTGTCTTCTAGTGGAAAGATGATTGGAAGCCTAAGGAGGATTAAGGTTTCAAGCTATAACTAGCAAAGAGAAAACTCAAAGTGACAAAAGGTTGTTTTTATCAAAAGGCAAGTTGAATCAAGGATGTCAATCTTAATGTATCAATATTGTGCTATACATCAGAACACTCATGCTAGAAGCAGATACTTGCACTGAGGAAGCATCTTCTATGAAAAGTTGATCTTAGTAGTTTTCTTTGTTTCCTTTGACCTCCTCAAAGGTCAAAATCACCATAGGTTAACCAGTCAGTGGTTAATACTCATATAAGGTGATAATTTCCTTATATATATACCTTTCTTAGAACTTTAACTAAGACGATTGGTATTTTGGCCTTTACTGTTTCAGTCAGTGATTAATACTCATGTTAAGCTACATGACTCAGATTCAGATATTGATGAAGATGTAGTCAATTTCATTGATCCAGAAGGTTGTGTTGGATAGTCATTGTCTACTATATGTTTATAAAAAAAGTGTGTTTTTTTTGTTTGTTTTTTTTTCTTCTGTTCTTTGATTCGTTTTTTATTTATTTATTTAACCCTTAGTTTATGTCTCTTTGGGTGAGTCCTAGTCTATTTTTTTTCTTTCTTTTGAGTCAGGTTGATGCAATTGGTCTTGTATCAAGCATATGGTCTGTTTGTTTTATGTCCTTAGTCTGTTTGTTTTTGAGTCAGTTTTGAGTCTTCTTTTGTTTGTCTTGAATCAATTCTTGCTTCTATTTATTCTGTTTATTTCAGTTTCTTTTCACTCAGTTTTATCAATTTTTTACTAAAAAGGGGGAGAAAAGTGTCATTAAGTTTACTCAAGTGTTATTTGTTTTATGCAACATTTTAGGGGGAGTATGACTGTCTGTCTTGTGTGTCGTGAGTCTGTCTTATTTTGGGTTGTTTGTAGGATGTCCTATAGAATATTCTAACATCATATTTGTTGTGTCTTGTGTTCTAAATTATGAGCATTATTGTGTCTTGTGCTATGAGTTATGTGTGTTGCTTCTGCTGTATGTACTTCTAATGTGTTGTGTTCTTGAGAGAGATTTATCTCTGTGTCAAGAATTGGGTATGAGTTTAAGGGAGAGTAATGCACAGCTTCTCATGTACAAAGTTTACATGTTTAGCATGTAGCTCGTGTTTGTGTAATTGTTATATCTTTGATACATATTTTGTGCAATTTGATTTGTGGTGTTATTCCTCCATGATCTTATTCCTTTGTGGTATTTTAGCCAAAATTTGCCAAAGGGGGAGATTGTTAATTCCATAGTTTTAAGATTGACATAATTTTACTAAAACATGGTTCTATACTGATGTTGATCAAGATGTTACATCATTTTTATCAATTGTCATAACATGTTTGATGTTATGAATTTTTCAGCCAGATGTCGAAGCAAATGCCATAGCATCTTGGTCTGGTACAACAGGCATTTATGTTTTAAATAGGATATTCCTTTTGTATATATCTCAGTAAAATTCGCAGGTCAAAAAGATTTAATCTGAAACAGGAGTTGTATCTCCAGTTGTACATTAGTTATTAAATTGGTCATTGAGATAATTTAGGAAACTTTGTATCGTTTGTTCCTAGATTTAAGAATATTTAGCTGCACAATTGGTGCATCACTCAACTTATAAATCAAGAAACTTTTGGACGCAGAATTTGAAGTTCATTGACTACAAAGGTGTATTTAAAGGAGAAAACCTAAACCTAATGTATCAATTCTTTCAAGAAATTTTTTCATAATTTGTAAATTAGGGGAAGCTTAGAGTCTTAGGTTTTGAGAGTCTCTTGTGTAGTTGTAAGTCACCCTTGTATCTTTTGATACTTTTGGTAGATGTAATATTCTCACTCAGAAGCCTTTAAGTAATGAGTTGAGTATTGTTCTTGGTTCAAACTTTTAAGCAAAACCAGGTATTGTTCTTAGTCAAGAGTCTTGACTTTGTTTTTTGTATTGAAAGTGTAATCTTCTTGTTGAGTTTTTTTTGATACAGTCACTGAGATTAGGACTGTTAAATAGCATTGGGGTGATTTAGGGAGTGAGATGACGATTTCTCATATCTAGAAGGTGTCTAGGTAGAAGTTGCATTGTATAGGGATTAAGCGAGAAGTTGTAAACTGAAATTATTTAGGCTTTAAATTAATACTACTGATAATGTATTTCTTTCTTGGCTTGGTAGCTCTCAGAGTAGGTGAATTGCACCAAACTGGGTTAACTATTCTATATATTATTTATCATTCTGCAATTTAATTTCAGTATCAATTGTGTCTTGATAAATCTGTTCAGGATGTCAAATCGGATGTTGTAACATCTACTTTGACATTATTCTAATATGGGGATATCAGTATTACCATGTGTTGCTTGTACCAGAAAATTTCATAATGAATTGGTAGCCTACCACAAAGTGTTCATGGATCTTAAATAATATTCTGAAATGTGGGAAGAAGATGGTGCAGATCAGGTATTGGAATGAAGTGCTCCAAACAGGGCACTATAAAATAACAACCATGTATAAGGATTTGAGAGGAGAAAAACAGCAAAGGGATTGAAAGAAATTGTTCTTCACGAACTATGCTAGGCCATGTGCAAAACCCTTTAACATTTATGGGAGGACTTAAAACAAAAGATAGAATAACAAAATTTGAAATTTTGACCGATAATATATGCAGCTTCTGTCATGAAAATTAAAGTGTAGAACATTTATCTTTTGCTAACATTGTTAAAAATTAGATATGGTCAGAGATTCTAAGTTGGATAGGCTATCACATAAATCTCATAAGTTAGAGGCAAGCAGTGGCGGAGCCAGCACTCGACCAGGTAGGGCAGCTGCCCAGGCTCCGCCCACAACCTGCTTTCACAATATATACCTTCTTTCAATAACCACACACTTCTTCCCTTCCTCCGATGCATTCCTCAACCACAACAGTTTCCGACGAAAAACATTCACCACACTGTAACTAAACACCGAACGAACCATCTTCATTCATTCCTACGGATATACGACAACCACTACACCTTTGTTCTTCTTCGTTCTGCAAATCTCGATAACCGACTTCATTTCCATGATGTTGTTGCAGGTTGTAGTTGGCGAATTGATGGAGAATTAGTACTGAATTTGTCGTTTCACGCTATGTCCACCAAGTGTTCAATAAAAGTTTTGAACCGAAATTCTTCTTCCTTTATCTGATTTTTATTTTACTGAATTTTTGATAACTGAACTTTGATCTCTGATGGTGCTTTTAGTATTGAATTCTTGTTTAATTGTACAAGAAATCTGGTAGCAAAGATGCTCCTCCTGTTATGTTTCTAAAGCATAATGTAAGTATATTATCTATTTAATTCCTCTACAGTTAGCAAATGATGGTTGGTGTTAACAATTGCTAATAATTATTGATTGATTATTATTAGATTAAGCATGTTAAATTTTCTCTTGATTATCACTTCTTTCAATTCTCCATACATGTGTATAGATAGTGTCACTCTTATTGTGTAAATAGGAGATAGTGAAAACGTGTTAGGTGAAGCAACATTTTACCTGGATCCATTGGGATCCACTGTACGGATTGTTGTGGAAATAAGAAATTTTGATTTCACAAAAATAATAATAAAAATAAAAAATAACTTTAACTTACATTATTAAATTTTAAAACATGATTAAGTCACATTTAAAAATATATACCTCAAAATTTATTTTTATGATAAGTTACTTCAAATAACTGAAATTTTAAATTATTTTTGAAATTTATAATATTAAAAATAAAAGTATAAAATGACTGAAATTTCTAAAATAATATTTTATCAAAACCCAATTAAAATTCTTTTATAACTTTTTATAAAACAAAAATATGAAAGACTACAAAAATTAAATTTTTAAAAGCTAAAAATCATTTTATGAAAAAATTTGTAATAAACCAACCCATATTAGACTAGAGAAGTTGGTAACTATTACAGATGAAACTTGTTCCAACTTTATATGTAGTATTAACTCACTACACCACACCACCCTTGCCATCCTTACTGATTTAGGAACTAGTGTACAATTTTCATGTCCTACTTCAAAACGCATTCAATGATTCATGCTGTTTGTTACAAATAGAAAAGATGGTATCCAAAAACTTTCTTTAATAAAAATAATAATAAAAGACTATACGAGGGCTTCTAAATTCACACTTAAATAAACTAGAAGCAAGGTTCCTCAAATTACCATCACACAAATTGTTAAAAGAGTGTGATCTAATTGATACAACAGTGCTGGAGCAAATCCCATCAGTAATGGCATGCCAATTGTTTTCCCTGTTGGATGTGTCCTTGAATAAAAAGTAATATATCACAAAACTGGAGAGTCCAAACTCTTCCATCCATAGACTAAGCTACTCTGCATTGTCAATTTGCCATTAATCAGATTATAGCCATTAACCATGCTCCAAAAAGAACAAATGAAGTTAAACAAATATGGATGCTGGAAATCTAATTCAACTAGAAGTATAAAATAGTTTAATTTAGAATGGGTATATGTTAGGGGTGGACATGGGTTCTGGTTGACCAGCATACCCAACAAAGCCAGAAAACCCAGGCAAGGTTGGAGAATTTGTTACGAGCTCATCTGTTTTCTTGCTTCTGTTTGATGTTCTTCAAAGGGGGCCTATGTATCAACACATGCAGAGATAGGGCATCCTTAATCATTTTTCAGTTTTTTCATGTCTCAAGAATTAACCTTTTTCTGTATGCACAAAGAACTCTTCTCTATTTGAAATATTTCTTCCAGCAGAGGAAGTGGGAATCCTATGGCGAGTGGAAGGTGTCATAGAGAATATAATGAACTGCAATCAAGTTACACACTGTTTCTTTCTTCACATTTTGACTTTATAACATATATATTTTAACAGTAGTTTTACTATATAAATAAAGTAATGCAGAAACAAAGTCACCAAACAACACATTGTCATCAAATTTAAAGACATAATATATAATCCTTTTAATTAAAATAGAAAGTTTACCTGTGAATATATGTTGCATTCAAGATTCTTGTTTGACTTTTTGCTTCTTCGATTTCTTTAGTTTTTGGGCAGTGTCACCCGTTGACGGCTCCCCGTCTAAAGCATCTTTATCTGACATTAATGGTTGTCCCTCACTATCTCTCTTTTTTATGCTTCTGTCAAGTTTTCGAAGATAGTTAAGCACAAAGATATGTACTTTTAAGAATATTTCTTAGACGGGACAAATATGTGGAAGAGATAAACCTGTTTGAGTGGGAAACAACTTCCGAGTTCTTATCCAACCAATGTATGCTTCCTGTGTTTTCTGGAACTAGAGATCCATAAACATGAAGCATTTCCTCATCAAAGCTGCAGTGATTAATCATCAAAATTAATCATTTGATACAATGCTCAACTCATAACCCATGTTTAAATTTTACCCAGGGTCATTTTAAAATTATTTGAAGTTATACTATCAATGAAAGAAAGTGGCAACTGTGTCAAGCCACCAAAACCACCAAAGTTTTCCAACATGTAGTAAAAGGCTAACACAACTAACAGAAAAACAAATAAAACTCTTCATATTAAATCCATACGAATAAACAAATATTACTATCAAGAGATATAAGATGTGAGTGTATGAGTTGCCGATGACAGAGTGTAGGTGCATACACATCGACAAGTGAGCAAGATTCCCAAAGAGAAATAATTAAAGGCTCATTTTTGAAGTTATGGAAAGAGTAAGGATCCCAAAATTCAGTAAGCATGTAACAAATTTGGGGTTTGGCTATAGCAGAATGTATGTGTGTGCACCTTTGAGGGTGCTTCTAGACTAGACAAGACCCAAAATAGAACAAAGATTTATACAAAGGACAGGCAAACCTACATAGTAGATACTAGATATCAATCCAAAGACACAGAAAGGGATCTATATATGTTAGTAGAAGAAGTCCAACTCCTGTCACTCCCTACAGATTTATTGATTAGGTAGCCAATTCTTTTTGTATATATTCATGTGCAACCAATGATACAGTGGTACAGAATTATATTATTTTTAGTTACTACTCATACAAATGTACATATACATAGTACTCCTTCGTGTCAAAAATCAATTAGGATACGCAATGAAACCCATCTAGAGGGATGATTACTATATCCTTGGGGATATCTAAGCTAACGCGGATATTTAAAATTCAACACACAATCAGTACCACTAATTCAAGTCTAGAGAATGAAGATCGGGAAATAGAAACCAAACTAGAGACAGATATTCATGCAATTGTAAGGCAAAAAGATGCATTGAACACAAATCTAATCTTATTCTAATCAATTTAAAAAGTATGTCACCTCTTGACCAAAAATTGTATCGTGGTTCCAACCTTTATCACATGTCGCTTGTGAGAGTTACTCGCATACACTTCTTGCCCGTGTTTCTACAAAAACAAAAACCACATATCACCGCTACAGAACACTAAAACCACACACATATATAACCACCTAAACATTCCTGGGAGAAGCTCACCATTTTATACACAAACTCTGCCCTGATATCTTTCTCCGTTATAATCGCAGAAGCAAATCCAAGCACAACAACATGAATAGACTCATGTGTAAGTTTCACTACCTTTCCTTCTGAAAAAAAAAAAACACAAACCCTATTAATCAATAAACTATCCTAAAAAAATTGAACTATCACAATTTGTTAATTTCTGTTAAAACAATAGACCGAAATGAAAGAATACAAGTAGCATTAACAAATGAAATTTAACAATACCTAAAAGCATATCTGGCTTGGGAGAAAAAAGCAACAGATTAAGCTTCAAATTAACACCAAAATAAGGATAAACTCCAGGAAGGATCTTGGCGCATTTGTCAAACGAGTAAACATCGTAAGCCAAAACGACGCCGTCGAAGATCTCGTCGTACCTGCAAAGAGACGCAAGAAAAACAAAATAAACATAAGAGTGACGTTGATTGTGATATTTGAAAGTGTACGAGTAATTGGTTGAAGAAACTAGAAAGGCTACGTGAAAAGCATGGTGCTGAGTTCACGAAGAACGGCTTTTGAAACTTGATTGCTTTTAGATGGGTGAATGTAAACTATTAAGCTAGCTTCTGAAACCTTTAACCCTTCCATTGGAGACTGTGATTGGAGAAGGTGTTGGTGTTTGGTTTTGGAATTGCAACTAACTATGTGTAATAGAGTAAAGTCGGAGCACGGGTTGTCCGCCGCTTTTAGCCGCCGGAAGCGGAGGAAGATTAAACGATGGGGAAGAAAGAGAGAGAAGATGAACCGTGTATAATTTAGGGTTAGCCTCTTACAATTTAAAAGCCCAGTATATGTAATATCATAAGTTTTTATTTATTTTTTCAAAACAAGTTATTATTATTATTAATAGATTTTAAAAAATACTTTATCAGAAAAATAAATAAATTTAATTAAAAAAAGTATTAACACATCACACAATACAGTCACACTATATGAAAAATCCAACATATTTACATGATCAATCAAGTAATCAATTACCGAAAATATCTATGATCACAAATTACCATTTTAACACAATTTTGATTTACATTAATAGAAGCTCTTTTAAGTAATTGACTAAATCAATTTACATTGCCCAATCAAAATTAAAGATTTTGTCAAATGACAAATTATATTATTATTTTTCCCGGCTCCCGTTTCCCTCAATTTATATGAAACCACAAAATATCTATACTATATAAAAATTACACATACTATATAAAAATATCATTGTAATTTAAGAAACACTTAAAATATGACATTTTAAATTTCCCTTTATAATTCAAGTGCACAGAAATTTCTTACACCCGACAATGTAAAAATGGTTTATATGTGGTTACAGTTATTATCATTTAACATATTGTAAGAATCAAAACCAATTTAATTTGTTTACATGTGATTTCTAAATTTCAGGGACGTGAATCTATAATGTATTATGTATTTTACATTTTAACACTAATTGAGGGATTGGTTTCCAAATAGTTGGAACTTTTAAAAAATTTCATCTAATCCTCGAACTTTCCTCTAATTATCAGAACCTGGAATTTAGTGAATTGTAGAGGAACCTTCCCCTCAAACATGACAACAATTATGGATTTTAAACTTCAAGCCACACAATGGAACTGATTTCCCCTCAATATGAACTTTTAATTTGACATTTGGATTAATGAATTATAATATTTTCATTCCAACATTCCTTGTGCTGCTATGAGTAGTTTATATATTACTTTTTTTTGGTTGTTTCAAATTTAAAAAAATGATATTGATGTAACTTTTTTGAAATATTAAATTAGATTTGTTAAAATATTAGATTTGATTATATTTGATTAGATTTAATATTAAAATATAATTCAAGTTGTATAAAATCAAACTCAATTAGAGTTGTTTATAAATAATTCTAGTATGTATCATTATTTATACAATTCAATAATATAAATCTTTATTTCTTTTATTATTCTCTCTTCACAAAAGTGTCTCACGCACTAACAAATTGGTATCCAGAGTTTCTGGATATTGTTCTTGATCGAGTTTTTAAAAATTTCACGTCAGATATTGTGTTTCTAGGGCAAGTGATTCAACCGCTGCGAAGATGACTAGTGATAAGGGCATTCCAAATTCTCTTCTAATGCTTGACGGCAAGAATTGGATCCGATGAAAAAATAGATGCAATCCTTGTTTGGCTTCCATGAAATCCTGTAAGTGGTTATCGACAGTGTTCCTGTGTTGGCTGCAAATGCAATCGACGAACAGAAGAAAAAAAAACCACAACAAAGTCAAGAAGAAAGATTACAAGGCTGCTTATTGCATTCAGACGGTGCTCGATGCTGCTAATTTTGACAAAATCTCTCATGTTGAAAGGGCGAATGAGGCATGGGATATTCTGGTGAAGTATTAAAAAGGAGGTGAGAAAGTCAAGGTTGTCAAGTTACAAATCTTGCATCGATAATATGAGTTGTTGTCGATGAAAGAAGATGAAAAAGTTGCAGAATATATGTCAAAGGTTCAAAATCTCATTTATCTCATGAAGGGTTGTGGTGAAATCATAACTGATAAGATGATAGTTGAGAAGGTAATGAGAACGTTGACCTCTCACTTTGATCACGTTATCGTAGCTATTCAAGAATCCAACAATCTTGAAATCACTAAAATGGAAGATTTGGTTGGTTCGTTGGAGGCGCAAGAGATGAGGATTGTCGAAAGGAAAAGAGTGCAAGACTCGATACAGACTCTACAAGCTCAGTCGTGGAAAAAAGATGGTGGTTCCAAGAAATTTAAAGGCAAGTTCGACAAGACTCAGGGCAAGAAGTCTTGGTCGAAACCTCACAAACATAAGGTCGAAGATGGAGCTTCTTAATCCTCAAAAGGAGGAGGAGGAAACTATCGAAAGGACAAAGAAGATAAAAAAAAGGCGTGCAGTGCTATAACTGTGAAAGTAGGGACACGTAGCCAATAATTATTGGTACAGAAAAGATAATGGATCGACAAACAAGGACGAAGGAGTGAACCTTGCACGCCAAGATTCAGATGATTTTGAAGGTGGTATTATGGTTATGAATGCAGTTGCAGATAACCATGTCGAATCCAAAATCTGGTTTCTGGACTCAGGCTGCTTGAACCACATGACTGGTCGAAAAGAGTGGTTGGCAGATTTTGACGAGTCGAAGAAGAGTAAGTTAAAACTTACTGATAATAGTTCGTTGCAAGCAGAAGGTACTAGAAATATAATATTTCAAATGAGTAATAGAGGGAAAGCTATGATCAAATATGTTCTTTATGTACCTGGAATAAAGTGCAACTTGCTAAGTGTTAGACAACTAGTCGAAAAAGGTTTCTCAGTTGTCATGAAAGATGGAGTTTTGAAATTGTTCGACACCATAAAGAATTTGGTCTTAAAATCTCCACTGTCGAAGAACAAGACATTTAAGACTATGGTCAGTTCGACTGAAGTTCAATATTTGAAAACTTTTGTTGACCACAAGGATAGTTGGTTGTGGCATTTGAGGTTTTGACATTTAAATTTTAGATCACTTAATCAACTGATTACTCAAGATATGGTTACTGGAATTCCAAGTCTTGAGATGCCTGAAAAACTTTGTGAAGGTTATTTAGTAGGAAAGCAATCTCAAAATTATTTAGTTTCGACTATGCCACTGAGATCATCTTGCATACTCGAAGTGGTACATTCAGATGTATGTGGTTCATTCAAAGAACATATAATTGGTGGAAACAGATATTTTATTTCATTTGTCGATGAGTTTACGAAAGTTGGGGATCTATGTGATCAAACGAAAGGACGAAGTATTCGAAATCTTTAAGACATTCGAGATACTTGTCGAAAACCAGAGTGAGAAGAAGATCAAAGTTCTGCGAACAGATGAAGGTGGCGAATACACATCCAAGATATTTGAAGATTTCTGTGCAGAACATAATGTTGATCATGAGGAAACTGCTCCTTATACACCTAAATGGAATTGTTGAAAGAAGAAACAGAACCATATTAGATATAGCGAGATGCATGCTGAAGCAAAAGAATTTGCCAAAGTTTTTATGAGAAGAAGTTGTTTTGACTGCAGTTTATATTTTGAATTGGTGTCCTACCAAGATATTGAAGAACAAAATTCCTGAAGAAGTATGGAGTGGAAAACGGCCATCAGTGATCCATTTGAAGGTGTTTGGCTCTATGTGTTACAGGTATGTTCCTGATGCAAGAAAAAAGAAGCTTGATGACAAGAGTGAACCTATGATTCTAGTAGGATATCATAAAACTGGTGCATACAGATTATTCAATCCAATTAATGAGAAGATTGTGCTGAGTCGAGATATTGTGGTTAATGAAAATTCTGCCTGGGATTGGAATTCTAGTAATTCAATTAACAAGCCATTGATGAGTTCTGATGTCGATGAAGAAACTGATGAAGTAAAGGTCAGAGGAATTGTTGAGAATCCAGTCGAAGAAGAAGCAGTTGCTGAAATTTCCGACATAGTTGAAGTCGAAGAGGTTGTAGCTGAAACAAGCCAAAGACTTTAAAGAAATAGAGTTCTTCCAACAAGATTTCATGATTATGAAATGATGAGTGATGATGAAGTCACACCAGATGAAGAATTAGTTCATTTTGCTTTACTTGCAGGTGTTGAACCAATTAACTATAGTGAAGCTTTGAAGACTAAACGATGGAAGTTAGCTATGGTCGAAGAGTTACAGGCAATCGAAAAAACAATACATGTGAGTTATTCGAATTGCCAACACATACAAAAGCTATCGATGTAAAGTGGGTATCAAAGTTGAAAAATAATATTGATGGCTCGATATTAATACATAAAAGTAATATTAGTAGCTCGAAGGTTTCTTTAAAGAGAATGACTCGACTACTCTAAAGTATTTGCTCCAGTAGCAAGATTGGAGATTGTTCGACTAGTGGTAGCATTGGCATGCAAACAAGGTTGGTCGGCATTCCATTTAGATGTGAAATCAGCATTTCTGAATGGTCCTT
This sequence comes from Vicia faba, assembly GCA_948472305.1. Taxonomy (NCBI): domain Eukaryota; kingdom Viridiplantae; phylum Streptophyta; class Magnoliopsida; order Fabales; family Fabaceae; genus Vicia; species Vicia faba. Next base: position 479,455,936 of record OX451740.1, read on the forward strand.
TAGACGAAGAGGTCTATGTAACACAACCTCCAGAGTTTGTGATTCAGAAGGAAGCGAGTAAAGTATATAAGTTGCACAAAGTGCTTTATGGCCTCAAGCAGTCACCTAGGGCATGGAACAAGAAGATCAACTCATACTTAGTCGAATTGAGATTTGTCAAATGCAAATCTGAGTATGGTGTCTATGTTTAAGTTGTAGCACAAGATATAACAAGCATCTACTTATATGTCGATGACTTGCTAGTAACTGGAAATAGCTTGGAGAACTTGTCGAAGTACAAAGAGCCGATGATGAAGGAATTTGAAATGTCTGGTCTGGGAAAATTATCTTATTTCTTAGGTATGAAATTTCAAATGTCGGAGCAAGGTATGGTGCTACATCAAAGGAAGTATGTCAAAGAAATACTCAAAAAATTCAGAACGGATGATTCAAATCTTGCATCCTCACCTGTCAAACCAAATGTAAAATTGGAGAAGAATGTAGAGGAAGACAAAGTCGGTGTAACTTTGTTCAAGCAAATTATAGGATTTTTGAGGTATGTGTGCAACAATCGACCTGATATAGGTTTTGTTGTAGGATTAGTAAGCAGATATATGAGTGAACCAAGAGTGTCACATATGAAGGCTGCAAGAAGAATCCTGAGATATTTGAAGGGTTCAATAACTGTGGAATATTATTTCGAAGATATTCTAAAGACAAAGAAACAATAATTAATTGTTTTTCAGATGTTGATTGGTGTCGAGATAAGGAAGATAAAAGAAACATAACTGGATATTTCTTTCAAGTATTTGGTGTCTCAATCTCATGGTGTTCGAAGAAACAATCTGTGTTGGCATTATCTTCTTGTGAAGTTGAATATATAGTAGGATCCTATGTTGCATGTGAAGCAATTTGGATCAGATTTGTACTTGAAGAAATGAAGGTAGAAGTGAAGAAACCTCTTGTGTTGTAAATCAACAACAAGTCAGTCATAAATCTGACGAAGAATTCAATTTTGCATGAAATAAGTAAATATATTGAAGTAAGGTTTCACTTTTTGAGGGAAAAGATAAATCGAGATGAACTTGAAGTAAGTCATTGCTCGAGTGAAGCACAGTTGACCGATATTTCCACTAAATGATTAAAGATTGACAAATTTCTGAATTTGAGAAAGAAATTTGGAATGGTTCAGATTGACTATTTTTGATGATGTTCGACAACTTGAACTATGAGGGTGTGTTGAAATATTAAATTAGATTTGATTAGATTTAATATTTAAATATAATTCAAGTTCTGTAGACTCAAACCCAATTAGGATTATATATAAATAATCATATTTTATATCATTATTTTTGTACAATTTAATAATATAAATATTTTTTTATTTATTATTATTCTCTTTTTCTGTCCTCACTAAAGTGTCTCACGTAATGACATATCCGAAATATATTAATAGTGTTTTGGGTGGTTTACTGCTATCGCATTTAGATTTATTATACAAGTTCTTATTATTTTAGAAGAGTTAAATAATTTAATGGTGATTTATATTTTCAACGTCAAAATATGAAATACTTTACTCTAATTATTTTAAAAATCATACTTATATATATATAATTCTTTATTTTATATATATTTTATTTGCAAAAAGCCTTTTTATTAAATTATAAGAGAAAAATAGGCAAAAATATGTTTTAAGGATTATAAATATTATATTAAACCGTCAATTTTTTTCAAAACATTGCCTGAAATGTTATTGAAATAATCCGTGAGGTGGCACATGACACAACCACCAATTAGATCTAGAGAATAAGAGATACATAAGTATTACTTATAATATATATTTGAGTATAATTCTACTATACAAAATAATTTAAACCCGTTACAATTCTACTGTATATTTGTAATCACATCAAATTTAAGTTTTTATTAATGATTAAGAAAATTTTCGTGACACGAAATACAACGAATTAAATTCAAATAAACAAACATAAATATATCTCTTAATAATAAGATAATTATTGATTTTTAGATAATTTATGTTTATGTTTAAATTTTTCATTAATTTTAATTCAATTTTAAATAAATAATTTAATATTTAAATAATTTTTCTTGTGCATACCCACGAATTTTCTACTAATATCTATCTAAAAAAGCTACATGCATGTAAATTTCCCACATTATCCTTTTATTGAAAAAAATACTCTTTGACTATCTATCTAAGAAAGTTACGTGCATGTAAACTCCCTACATCATTCTTTTGTTGGGAAAAAAAAATACTCTTACAAATGTCCAAATTAACTATCTATCTAAGAAAGTTACATACATGTAAACTCCATACATTATCCTTTTGTTAGAAAAAAAAGTACTCTTACAAATGTCTAAAAAAAGTAATTGATTAATAAATCTTTTTCATCCAATTACTTATCACTATCATTGAGTTGTCACTTCATCTCTTCATCTACTACTTTATTTTCAAATTCAAATTTCTTTTTACATTTCATTCGTTTTAAATTTCACTTTATTATACTCAAATTTCATATCAAAAAAAAGAAAAATTACAATACCAAAAAGTTTATAATCATTCAACCAAGTACTTGGCCTCTAGTTTCCACTAAAGATGAGCTGATTGGTTAAATCCAAAAAAAAATATATAATACTTTTTATTTTTATTAGTTTTAATGATAAGAGAAAATTATAATATAAAAGACAACAATGTCGAATCTGAGAATAAAAATTCACGATTTCGAGAATATCATATTTGATAAACATAATTTATTAATTTAAAAATAAAAATATAGAATAAAGTTTTTTTAATATATTTATTAAATTATAATATTAAATTATTTATAAATAATATAGTGATTAGATGGTCATATAAATATTCCAACATAAATATTCATATCAAAACTAAAAAATAATATATATATATATATATATATATATATATATATATATATATATATATATATATATATATATATATATATATATATATATATATACACAATAACGAATAAAGATTTACGAATATGAGAATATTATATCTGATAAACATAATTCGTCAATTCAAAAATAAAAATTTATAACAATTTTTTTCATATATTTATTAACTTTTAAAGATTAAGTTATTAATAATTAATATAATAGTTAGATAACCACGTAAATATTCAAAATCATAAAATCATGTTTTACTAATTCTAACTCATTTAGCTTCCATAAGGCCTATAAATATTTATAATAAAATATGAGAAAAATATATTATTATTCTATTTTTTATTTTTGTTAGTTTAAATAATAAAATAAAAACTATAATATAAGAAACAACAATGATAAGGAATTATTAACTCTAATGATGGTTGATGAATAATATAAATGAGAAATAGCACATAAATATCATAATAAAATATTTTATCTCACGGATTATTATCAACACAATATCTATTTTATTTTAATTAACAATTATCTTTATTTGAAAGATAAAATTCTTATTTTTAAATGTTAAAATTTTTCTTTTCTTTTTTAAAATTATTTTTCCATCTCAGGGGTCCTTTTTGTATGATTATTTAATACAATTGAGTTTATACGAACATTGTTTATTTTACAATTAATTAATTCATTTCAAATTTACATACACATTTAAATATATTTTATACTGTAAAATCATTCTCTCAGTAAACAAATTATACAAACGAGATTGACATATGTCCTACCTTTTCCTCAAATATTTGGATACAAGCTGTATAGCTTGGCCATTTGAATATTCGCAATCCATTCAAAATATGATAATTAAGCGAGTTTAGTGTAATTCAATAAATAGTAAATGAATGAGATGGACGTATGTCCTACTGTTGTATCCCAAAATTTGTCCTCTTTATTCTCAATATATTTCCCACAAAAGATCTCAAATGCTCAAGAAATTTCAAGAATTTGATCAGATAAGCTCACCTCCTAAGCACTGAGTCTCCAAATTAGGATTTTTTCTCTCAAGGACAATTGGAATTTTGATGCCTCAGATGACTTTCATTGTTCATTATAAGTCTCTAAGATTGCTCATACCAAGTTTCAAGTCTTGCATTACAAATTTGCTCAATCAATTGCTCAGATGACTAAAAATCGGTTGTATTGAGTAAAAAGTCAATTGTTGGCCAAATACAGTCAAACTTCATGATTTTTTGCCAACATTAACCTTTTCAATTGATATTTATCAATTGACTAAGGGTTAATCATAATGCCTCAAGAAAATCACTTAAATCATAAAATGGATAAAATGATCAAAATTAGGGTTTTGACTGAGAACGACTGATAATTGACTTTTGACCTAGTACATGACTCAGTGACTTGAAGAATAATCTTAAGAACTCAAACACAACATATTGACCTAACTTCATGGTTCAAATCATTTCTCAAGATCAATGAATTGATAGTTGAAATTTGATCAACTGATGAAAAGTCAATTGATACACAAAAAGTCAAACTTTGACTTTATGATCAACATTGAATTTCAAAGATCAAGATTCATCAAGGTACTCAAAAATATCAAACTTGATCATCAAGAATCAAGAAAGTTCACAAAAAGTCAAAGTTTTCAAGACTTAAAAAATTTTCTAAGTGTTTTTATACTGGATAAATTCATTACTTCATGACATTTTTTCACCAAGATGCAAGATGATTCAAGGAAAATTTTCAACATAAAATTTGTAGATATTGATGAATTCTACAACTTTGTATTAGAGGGTTGATGCCAAAAAATGCTTAGATTTGAAGATATAAGCCCATGAAGTCATGACATTTTTTATAAAACACTTAGTGAAATTTTCAACTAGTTTAGGCAGATTTTTGACCTAACTTCTTGACAAATTTTCACCTAGTTCCAAGATGATTTAGCCAAAGTGATAAACATGAAGGTTGTAGACAATGTTTCAAGATTTTCAAAATGTCCAAGAACTTGAAGAGATCATTATTTATCTAAGAGAATCAAAGAGAAGAAGTTGGGCATCCATTCTTGAAATTTAGGGCATTTTCATGAAAAACACATAACCAAATCTCAAGCCATGTTGTATAAATCTCACTTTGAAGGCTTAAAACTTGCAAATAACTCAATAATTAAATTCTTACACAACTGATTAAGCTTTTATCCAAGCATTTGAGTCATTGTCCAAGTGATTAATCCATTTTTGGCACAAAGGTAACATTGCCATTTTTAAAAAGTGGCTTTAATCACAAAGTCCACTCTCCTTGAGCTTTGCACTTACACAATCTCAAAGCCAGAAGCAACATGTTTAAAGCCTTTAGCCACCCTACAAGCCCTTGTACTATACATTGAAACCATGTTTACCGATCTTGCTTCAAAAACAAGTCAAAAAGCCATAACATATGATCTTGTGTTTCTGATCCCTTAAAGCTTCCAAACCTCTTGCCTATAAATAGAGAGGTCATATGCAACCTAACACACAAATTTACAAGCTCTGAAACTCTCACAAACTCCCTCAAATCAATACTGCACCAAAACACCATTTTTGTGGCATATTCTGACTTTGAACACCCATCTCACAATACATTCGTGCGTTTTCTATTTTAATCAATCACCAAGCTTCTATAACTCATATAGAAGTTATCCAAACACCTGCAACACAAATGTAACATCATCTTCCTCATCTTCCATAACCAAAAACAGAGCTCTGCACATTGACTTTTCCAAAATAATACAGCCACTCTCAATCCAAAGTAAGCATTGCATTAGCTTCCCGGAGGTTTAGTGGAGCTATCTAGATCATCACAACATCTCAAGAAGTGCTCAATCATGAAACACGATTTCCAGTTTTGAGGTAAGGTTTTCAAACTTTGAACTCTCTCTACAAGCATCATTAATGGTTACTTTGTGAATAAAAAATGTAGACATCGTAGCCCTGAAGCTAACCGTGCCCTTAGATTTCATTTATGTTGCCTGAGTGATGCGAATTTTGAGATTGAACTTTCTGAAAAATTAGGTCAGAATTTGGTACCAAGCAAAATTCGTGCTTATCTTTGATAATTTAAGTTATTTACATATTTGAAATCGTGATGAGATTTCTAATAAGTTTGATGTTTACACTTTTTGAAATGGTTGAGAAATGAGCAAGTTTGAAATTCAAAAATGGTGATGAAGAAGTTGGCGCGAGGTTAGAGATGAAGTACCATTAGGACTGAGTTTATTTTATATTTATTACAAGTTGTATTACTCACGAATGAAACAGCCACCCAGGTGGCAGGAGAAGCGCGCGTAAGGAATTAGTATGTAGGAACCTGGGTTCGAGCCCCAATGGTACCCTTTTACCTTTTTCCATGTTTTTCTTGCAGATTCAGCGCACAAAGCTTCTTTGGGTCCATCGTGCGCCCTCATTCCATCACTATCAGATCTAACTCCAATAAGATCAAACGCTCCAATAAAGCAAGCCTGTAACGCCCATAATTTAATTAATTATTTAATTAAATCATTTTTGGAATATTTGTGAAGTGGTGTTGTGATTAGTTGGATTTAATTATTTTATTAAGTTGTGGAATAATATTAGAAGGATAATATTAGTTGATGTGGGCTTGTTTTAAAGGAATGGAAGTTGTGAAAAAGGGGGTGTATTAGTTTTAAGCCCATTAAGATATTAAGAGAATAATAGGTCATTTTACTATTGTCAGAAATAATAGAAAGAAGAAGCAATAGAAGAATAAGGGTTAGAGGAAGAACGTGAAAGTTGTTGGAAAGGAGGAAAAGAGGCAGAACAGAAATTCAACCGGAAGTTATAGAGCAACCTTCAATCCAAGGTAAGGGTGGGGTTCTGACTCTATAATAGGGTTCATGATGATTGGTTTATGGGATTAGATGTGAAAGTGTTGTTTTATTCATGATTGAATTATATGTTGTTGTATGATGAGAATTAATGATTGGAAGATTAATGATGATGTTCCTATGCTGTTTATTTGATGAAGAATTATAGGATAATCGTAAGAGATGATTATCTGTGATTAAAGGATGTTTTTAGGGCTTAAAGTATGAAACCTGTTGTACCCCAAAATTTTCCCTCCCATATTTCTCAAAACATTTCAAGAAAGATCTTCAAGTTGCTCAAGAAAGTCCAAGGGTTGACCAGACAAGCCCTCTCCTAAGGCAGTCTACCTCAAATTAGGGTTTCATGTTGCATCAAGATACTTGAGCCCAAGTGATCCCTAATGCTCACCAATTTCCTAATATGTTCTCAAGATCATCCATGTCAAGTTTCAAGCCCTACAGAGAAAGTTTGCTCAGTCAATTGCTCAAAGGCCTCAAAGTCGACTGTGCTAGGGCAAAAGTCAATTGTGGCCCACATACAGTCAAACTTCAAGATTTTTGGTCAACATCCTTATTTTGAAGTATATTTCATCATTTGATCAAGGGTTGATCATGATTCATCAAGGATTGCTCATAATTCCTCAAGAACCAAAAGTTGCTAAATTAGGGTTTTGTAGGAAAAGTCAACTCAACTTTGACCAAGCATAACTTTCTCATACTTTATAATAAATGACCCATCCAAATATAATTTTGAATAGGATGAAATTCTATACAATCCATATTCATCTCCCAAGTTCAAAATATGCACTCACAAGAAGTTATGAATTTGGACATTATAGGTCATTTTGAAAAGTCAACAAAAACACCTTTTTTGTCAAAGCTTCATACTTGAGCATGGAATATCAAGTTGAGATGAGACCAAAAGGGTTGCTTAGAGAATATATCAAGCTTTCTAAAAAGTCCAATAACATCTCCAAAGAGGCAAAATTGAGGAAGTTATGCATTGGTGAAGTTGACCCTTTTTGCAAAATTGCCAAAAGTCAATTATGCCTAAAACTTCAATTTTTGCCAAATGGGCCCAATCTTTCTCACTTGTTTTGAGTTGGAAACATAGTCCAAGAGCTCTAGCCCTTGCCACCTATCCTTATCATGTTTTTATTATTTATTTTGATTTTTATTTGAATTAATTCAATTTAAATAAAAAACAAATCATATAAAATCCAAACTATTGAAAACTAAAGATTTTTTACATGATTCGGGTCTTAAATTACACCTAGCAAGTGTTCAAATTCGTATCGAGGCATGGTGTGAACAAAAAGATTGAAATAGGCCAATTTTGGAAAGTTTTCAAAGTGAATCAAATCAAGAATCCAATTCATTGATGGAGGAAGATTGATATCAGTTATCAATCCTAATCCCTTCCTTGATACATATAGAGTGCATGCAGACTCAAAAGAGAGGTTAGAAACAGGCGCAACAAGGAGAACAAAAACTCAAAAAATCAAGAAAAAGTGCAAGATCGAATTCCTATTTCCAGGCATCCTCAAGGCCTTCTAGCTATCCCAATCGATTCCTGGGAGTGTCAGCAAGCTAAAGCTATCAAGAACGAAGCCTTTCCAGTCCCAAAAAGCTCTGTAAGTCCATCACGATACCTCACTTTTTTTGAAATCAAATCCCATGATTTAGGCATTGTTAGGATGAATTAACCACATATTCTTGATCTATGAGACATATGCAAGCTTGTTGTATGGTTTAATTGCATTTATATGGCTTATACAAGATTTCACCATTGCTAGGGTTGCTTGCTTCGATTTGGGATTTTCATGTACAGGAAAAATTGGGCCATGAAAGGGCCACCAATGAAACCAGCAGGACCAGGCGAATTCAACCATGGCCCTGTTTTTCATTTATCATGTTTGTGCTTGATTTTGAGAATGACAGGGGCTATAGCTACGGACAAACGTCCGTAGGTAAAAGTGTTTCACTTTTACCCACGGTGCCAGGAAGAAGACAACCAACGTGGCGACCTCCCATAGGCGTGTTTGAATTTTGCACGTTTCTGATTCAGTATTTGCATTTTTCATACATTATTATTGTTATGTGTTTTATGTACAAACAGAAGCGAATGGTGCAGTGGTGAGTGTAGCATTGGCAATCGTTCCAGGACCTGGGTTCGAATCCCAGGTCCCCCTATTTCTCTATGATATTTTATTTTTCAGGATCCAACGTACACATAAGTCCAGCGACCACCATGGTCCATCATAATCCAAAGCGCCAAGTGTCATGAAGGCCAAATCCAAGGGCCATGATGGGAGGAACACCAAAGGCAAGGTCAAAGCAATCACACAGGATCCAGGAGGTCAACGTGGACCTTATCTTTTGGGCCCAGAAATTTGACTATTTGCACCCCCACAATTCTCAGGCCCAATTCTTTTTCTCTATTCTTTTATATTTATTTTAATTAATTAATTTATTTATTTTACTAACCAATCAATTATTTTATTTTTATCAAAAAAAATCACAAAAATATTTTTCTATCCAATTAAATTTAAGATATTTATTTTTATCAATAAATTAATTAATTTAATTAGGTTTGATTAATTTAGATAACTTTAATCATTTTGTACATAATTAAAAATAATTAGAATAAATAGGTTTTATTACTAACTTAATTATATTTTATTTTTTCCTAAAATAACCAAAAAACCAAAAACAGGTCATGTAATTATTTATATTAATTAATTGCATATTTAATTTAGAAAACTTATTTCTTTTATTAAAAACAACAAAAAACAATCTTTATTTTAATTAGGTTAGAAGGGTCAAAACCCTAATTTCTCGTCGTTCTAATTTGTCATCACGCGCTTTATTTTATTTTTTATCCCAATTATTGTAATTGCTTACAGTTTGTAATAGTTAAATTAGGACTTTATTTACATTTATCGCTTTAATTTCAAAGGGTTTGTTTTTGGCTATGTAAATACCCGAAGCCTTGTAATAGCGTAGTTTAAATTCCGCACTTTAAATTCCGTAAATTATTAACTGTTAGATGTATGATAATAGGATGCATGACAAGAATGTATGACTAATTTTAAAACAGTTAGATCACCCTAAATGTGCAAAGATAAATAAACTAAAATTGAAACATTCGCACATGCGCACTCCTAGGGCACACTCCTACTTGGTTGCCTTCGGTAAACGGTCATTGAGTATAGGATGCTTTAGTGGTCGTCCTTTTGTCTAAACAAAGATCAAAGTCCCGATTCGGAAAAGTTGCCTCGGAATGGTTGACTCAGAATTGTTGCCTCGAATAAATTGATCTAAGACATTAGGGTTATTACTAAGACGTCCTAACATTGCTTTAGTGACCGTACGTCCCTTTCGAATTGACCCTCAAACTCCAACGACAGTGATACCTACTCACAAATAGTGGATAGCGTTGTCTAAAGGAAACAAGCATAGAACGATTCTTTTTTCGAGTAGGTAGATTAGTTCTTAAGTACTTGCTCAATCAAAACAAACCTTTTCTTTCACACCAAACACTTTTCAAACAAAGTTTTCAAAAACACTTCATTACACTCTTGAAGACAGAAGAAAGAGTTCAATCGAAGTCAAAACAAAAACTTTTCAAAGCACACAAACACAAAGAAAATAATTTTTGAAAATGATGAGCAAGTACCTAAGAGCCCATAGATAACTACGGATAGAAAGGGTGCTAATACCTTCCCTTTCTATAATCTGCCCCCCGTACTCAGAAATATCTCGAAAAAAGGAATATTTCTGTGCTTTTTTCCTTTCCTTGTTGGATAAAATAAAAGACGGTGGCGACTCTTGCTTACCGCGACATTTTACGGACATAAATGCAAAATGTAAACCAGCAAATTCCTTACAAAATAGGGAAACACGTCCCGGTTCTGGCCACCGTATCACAAAACTGGCGACTCTGCTGGGGAGTTATAAGTGGGGTATACCTTAGGATTAGTTCATCATATTGTTTTCAATTGTTTGAATTGTTTGCTTTATCTTTGTGGGCTTTGTATCGGAGTTACTATAGATCCTAACCCGGATCTTGGGATACCTTTTAGGTAAGTAGCAATAGACTGTGAGGGAACTGTACGACGTAGACCGATACGGTTGAAGCAGTAGCTACGTTTGTGTGACATATTAGTTGGTACCGATATCCCTTGTGGAGGAACAAGGAGAGTATGGGGAAGCTAATGGGTCATTAAGCATCAACTGACCTTAGAACCTATAATTGACCAACTTGGCCATAGAAAATTAGCAGTATGCTACACTCATTGAGACCATACTCTCGCGATGATTCTGGCCGCAAGAAAAGGTTGCTAAACTGGAATTATGACCGATCGAGGATGGTCAGTGATATTGAGAACCTCTAGAACCCGGTTACTATTACTAGGACAGGTTGAACCAACTAAACTGAAAGAGGGTAATACCTAAACTCCATGCCAGCCTAAAATTTAAGGGCTATTGTGTGACTTGTGTGCCTTTACCATGTTTGCTATCTGTGATACCTGTGGTGTGTTTTATCATGACATCATGCATCATAACATTGCATGCATACTTCATTAGACTAACCATTTCAAAGACCAAGGGGAATCATCTTTGTTCTGTTTTGCAGATCATGGCCTCTATGCGCAAAAATACCATTCGAATCAACTTCATGCAGATACCTGCTCAGCTTAGAGAGTTGGTTTTAAAGGTTCCTGATACTTCTTCCTTTGTTAGAAGACATGGTCACCTCCTTAGCTTGGTCACTTCAAAGTTGGATGAGCAAATGATGAGTTTCCTGTTCTAGTTCTTTGACCCGTTGCATCACTGTTTCACCTTCTCGGGCTATCAGTTGGTCCCTACTTTGGAGGAATTTGCTGGTTTACTTGGCATATCTATTCTAGAGCAGGCACCCTTTACAGGTTTGGAGATAGCTCCTAGGCCAGAGGATATTGCTTCAGCCCTACATCTAACAGTGGCTGATGTAATATCTAACTGGGACATTCAGAGTGGGGTTAAAGGTTTCTTGGCTAAGTTCTTGATCGATCAAGCTCAACAGTTCTAGGATAGTTTGGACTTTTAAGCATTTGAAGACATCCTGGCTCTCCTCATCTACGGCTTGGTTATGTTCCCAAATTCAGATTCTTTCGTCGATGTGAACGCAATCAAGATTTTCATGTCTCGTAACCCAGTGCCTACTCTCTTAGGTGACATTCTACATGCTCTTTATACCCGTACTGTTCGGAAGAGGGGAACTCTCATGTGCTGTACACCGCTGCTAGCGAGGTGGTTTATTTCTCACCTCCCCAAATTTGTATTGAAGAATGAGGAAGGTATGGGTTGGGCTTACATAATCATGTCCCTTGCTCATACGGACATCCTTTGGAGTACTAAAGATATGGAAAGGGTAGCTGTCATTGATCGCTGTGGGGAATACCCCAATGTTCCATTGCTTGGAACTAGAGGAGGAATAACCTATAATCCTTATTTGGCCCTACGACAGTTTAGACGAGCTCGAAGGGACGATCCTCATGAGTTGCTGCTTCCAAATATTGTCTTTGACTTTATGGGGGATGTTGAGGGACATCACCGCAGATTTATACAAGCCTGGGATAGGGTGAACAGGTCTGATCCACATGAGCTAGGAATGGAGACTTCTCTCCCAATGCAACTGTATCTCCAGTGGGTTCGAGCCCGTGCTCAAAAGTTGGGGATGCCATACGAAGTTGTTTTGCCGGTGATTGTGGATCGTACTGATGAAGAAGGTGTTCCTTATACGTTCATCCATCCATACATGCCTACTGATATTGGGGCATTGAAGAGGTCTTGGATCCAGCTAAGGGAAGAAAAAGATACTTACAGAGAGAAGTATCATGAGCAGGAACGGAAGATCCTGAAGCTTACAAGGCAGCTAGAGACTGAGAGGGCAATCAACGATTATGTCAGCACAAAAGGAAAACGACCATGGGAACTCTGATGTCTTTTACTATTTCTAGTTTAGATTTGCTTTTCAGTATTTCTTTTGTAACGCCTTAAAGGCATTTGTTAAACATTGTTTCAAGTTTTAATATAATAAAGTGTGTTTTATTTTGGTTTACAAATTTGAATCTCCCTAAGTATTTGAAATCATTTCATACGCATTCCATTTCCATACACCTCATTACAGGTACCCTTACAGGTCTCTTATCTTCTTCGCTGTTTATTTCAGCAACATGTCTTCTAAAACACCTACTGATCAAGCTATTAAGGCTCTTCAAGCTCAGAATGCTCAGTTCTAGGAAATGTTCTTGAACCTGGCCAAGGGGCAGAAAAATTTGAAGACTCTTATCTTGAAAGACAAGAAGAAGAAGAAGAAGAAGAAGAAGAAAGTGGTCCTCCTAAATATGGGTCACAGATTTGGGAACAGGTTGCGAGAAGAAGTTGATCTGTCCCACTCATCTGGAGGGGGAGAGAATCAAGAGGAAAGGAAGGGTCCTAGCCCTGTGGTTTCTGACAATGACACTGACTTTGACGAAGACCAGTATCCTCCTGCCGAGGATAGGTATAAGCAACTCGAAGACCGGTTGAGTGCAATGGAGGTCCAAAAGGTACTTGGGTTGGACTTAGGAGATTTGGGTTTGGCATCTGGGGTGGTGATACCACAAAGTTTAAAGCTCCTGTCTTGGCTAAGTACGATGGGGTCTCCTTCCCAAAGTTACACCTCCGCTCGTATGTCAGAAAGATTCAACCGTATACTACTGATAGGAACCTTTGGGTTCATTTCTTTCAAGATAGTCTATCAGGGATTCAACTTGAATGGTTCTATCAACTAGAAGGAGCTAATGTCCACAACTGGGAGGACCTTGCTGCTGCTTTTTACAAGCAATACCAGTATAATGCCGACCTCGCTCCCACGCGTACTCAACTTTAGGGTATGTCTATGGGTGCGACCGAAGGTTTTAAGGACTACGCTCAGAAGTGGAGAGATCTTGCTGGAAGAGTACAACCCCATCTGGCTGATAGGGAGTTGGTGGATATGTTTCTTGGGACTTTGTCTGGTCCATATTTCAATCACTTGATCGGTAGTTCATCGTCTAGGTTTACTAAATTGGTTATGACTGGAGAGAGAGAGTTGAAGCCGGTATCAAAACTGGCAAGATACAGAAAGGTGCTTCGTCAAGTACAAAGAATAAGCCTTTCAAGAAGGAATCTAGTGCAGTTTACAGCTCGAAGAGCCAAAACCATCCTGAGCGCCTCCAAGCAGTGAATGCGGTGGTAATATTCAGACCTGTTGTTGCCCCTCAGCGCAACAATCATCCAAGAGCAGAGAGACCACAAAGACAGTTTACTCGACTCAGTATGACTCTACCTCAATTTTTGCTGCAATTGTTGAAGACTAACCTAGTGACTCTGAGGGAAGCTCCAAAGAATCCCATTACTACATCACCGCTATATAATCCAAACGCCCGCTGTGCTTTTCACTCCGATAGCCCAGGGCATGATACCAATAACTATTGGGCTTTGAAGAATAAAGTGCAGGATCTGATTGATGCTAAGGAGATTGAGTTTGAAGCGCCAGAAAAGCCTAATGTCATGACTACTCCTATGCCCAAGCATGGAGTGAATGTTGTGGACGATGATTCGTTTGTAACCTCTGTGGAAGACATTTCTACTCCATTGTTAACCGTTAAGAAGAACTTATTATTGGCCTGTTTATTTCCAGGCTGTGGCGAAGGTTTCCACCTATGTTCCATCCTACTCGCTGGTTGTCATTTGTTGAAATCAGGTGTTCAGCGCCTGATGGATAACAAAGAGATCTTGTTCGAGAAAACTTTGGTCCCATTGATTCCTGTTGAAGATGTTTCCATAATCACCATTTCTGCCAATTCTTCCAAGGCTTCCTCGAGAAAGCCTGTTAGAATCACATCTGTTCCGAGAGTTGCTCCATTGATCATTACTATTTCTGGACCTATCCCTTACACGTCGGATAAGGCTGTCATGGGATTATCATGGGATTATGGGGTCGATGTGTATTATCATGGGATTAAACAAGATTTGAAAGTTGAGGAGGCTGATACTGATGTCAGCAATATCGTCGGGTCTAGCAAAGTCACCCGCATCAAAAGACTTTTCTCTCCTGAAATCTCCCCACCAACTGTTCATAAGCCTATTGTTATTACACCTGCCAGTACATCTGCTACTGTCCCTGTTCATGTTCCAATCATTACCCCTGTTGTCGAGTCATCTGACGCTCGAGGTAAAGGGATCACTGGTGAGCCTGTCCGGATGGAGGCACCAAAGAAGATTACTGTTGAAACCTCTAGGCAGGAGATAGAGGAAATTTTGAAGATCATCAAGAAAAGCGACTACAACATAGTCGAGCAGCTGGGGCAAACCCTGTCGAAGATCTCTATGTTATCTTTATTGTTGTGCTCAGAAGCCCATGCTAAGGATTTAATTGCTTTCCTGAAAACTGCGCATGTGCCGCAGGAGACATCTGTTGATCAATTCAAAGACTGTGTGGCTAGTTTGACTGCTGACAATGGGTTGGGTTTCTCCGACGCAGATTTGACTGCCAAAGGAAAGAATCACAATGACGCTTTACATGTTTCGATCGAGTGCAGGGGCACTACTTTGGCCCACATGCTGGTGGATACTGGGTCCTCGTTAAATGTTTTACCCAAGAAAGCGTTAGACCGGTTAGACTATGAAGGGTTGGTGCTGAAGCCAAGTAATATTGTGGTTAGGGCCTTTGACAGGTCCAAAAGGATGGTACATGGAGAGGTGGATGTTCCAGTTAAGGTTGGTTCTCAGTTTTTCGCGTCTACATTCTATGTGATGGACATTCGACCATCTTATTCTTGTTTGCTGAGTCACCCTTGGATCCATAAAGCTGGGGCAGTAACTTCTACGCTCCATAAGATGTTAAAGTACCCAGTGAAAGGGAAAATTGTTACAGTACGAGGAGAAGAGGAGCACATGGTAAGCCAACTTAACTCTTTTCGGTATGTGGAGATGGATGGGGAGTTCATTGAAACCCCGTGTCAAAACTTTGAAGAAGTCCCCCAGACTTTGGAGTCGACTGAAA
Organism: Vicia faba; assembly: GCA_948472305.1. NCBI lineage: Eukaryota > Viridiplantae > Streptophyta > Magnoliopsida > Fabales > Fabaceae > Vicia > Vicia faba. The sequence goes on from OX451740.1 coordinate 479,471,790, forward strand.
CTGTTGCTGAAGATCCTCCAATGAAGATGGCTTCCCTCAAGGATGCCCGGGCTGTTATTGAGAAAGGTGGGTGTGCGAATTGGGGCCAACTCCCAGACTTTGCACACAAGACTGACAAGTTTGGTTTGGGTTTTACTGCAGAAGCTCAAAGGGTTGTTCGGCGTGCGCGGATTGGAAGACCTCCCTTGCGCATCAGTAATCCGGAAGTGAATGCAATTGAAGATGATGATGAAGAGTCTGAGTTTGACAACTGGATTTACCCGACTACCGACGGTGGATTAAGCAATTGGATGGCAAAGGACTTCGTGCCCATTTCTTTTATTATACAGTAATAGACTTTTGTTTTGAGTTTGTAACAGACAATTTAAAACTTTACGGCCCGGTGCCTTGCCCGAGACACCGTGGCTTTGTTTGTGAGGGCTTATTATGTGTTATTTCCATATATCATCAATAAAGCATTGGACGTTTTCTTGCATTATGAATTTTGTGCTCTTTGTTTTTCTTTTCTATCTTGCAAAACAGTTATTGTCTTACACACACTCACATATCATGATCCACATCCACTCCGGATCCCACTGATAACGACTCTGCTACTGCCAATTATGACTTTGAAAGTCCGATCAACCAAGCTGAGGATAGGGATGTCAGTTTGGACCTGTTAATGGGGATCCCCGCGGGGAACGCCCCGTTCGGGGCCCCAAAGATGGGGAATTTTCCCCCGTGGGGGCGGGGATGGGGAGAAAAATTCCCCCGAGAGCATTTTGGGGACGGGGACGGGGAATACACCCCCCGCCCCGCGGGGACCCCTCCCCGCGGGGACCCCTCCCCGCCTATTATTTTAATATAGTTAATTTAATATATATATTTTAGATTAGGTTTTTTAGTCATTTCCTTTATGTTTATTTATAAAAATAAATAAATAAATATTCATGTATTTATTAAGAGAGAGAAATGTAAATATTAGAATTTTTAATAACATAATAAATATGTGAATTCTTTGTGCTTTTTATTTTTATAGAAAATATAAACATTTTAAAAAAATAAAATATTAATGAATAAATGTAGGATCTATGGGGATCCCCGCGGGGAACGGGGATCCGTGGGGAACGGGGATGGGGATAGAAATTCCCCCGTGACGGAGATCGAGGACGGGGACGGGGAATGAATTTGATGGCGGGGAAAAAGATGGGGAAGTGTCCCCCTGGCCCCGCCCCGCCCCATTGACATCCCTAGCTGAGGACGAAGGTGAGGATGATTGTGAAGTGCCTGGGGAGCTTGTTAGACTGTTACTACAGGAAGAAAGAGCCATACAACTTACAAAAGCCACCAATTCTGATGCCTCCAGTTGAAGGGAGACCCTTGAACCTATACTTGACAGTACTTGACAATTCAATGGGATGTGTGCTGGGGCAGCATGACGAGTCTGGACGAAAAGAGCATGCTATTTACTACTTTAGCAAAAAGTTTACCGACTGTGAGATCTGATACTCGCTACTCGAGAGAACTTGCTACACTTTGGCATGAGTTATTCGCCGACTGAGACAGTATATGCTGGCTCACACTACCCTATTAATATCAAAGATGCGAGCGTCTTGACAGCTCCTTGGCCTTTTGTAATGTGGGGCATTGATATGATTGGTGAGATCAGACCTACTGCGTCCAACGGGCATCATTTTATCTTGGTAGTGATTGATTACTTTACGAAGTGGGTTGAAGCAACTTCCTTTGCTACTATAACCAAGAACATTGTGGCACGATTTATTCGGCACAATCTGATTTGTCGATATGGTGTACCAGAGAGGATCATTACGGACAATGGTACAAATCTCAATAATACGATGATCACCGAGCTCTGCAAGAAGTTCAAGATACAACATCACAACTCTTCTCCTTACCGGTCGAAGATAAACGGGGCTGTTGAAGCGGCTAATAAGAATATCAAGAAGATTATGCAGAAGATGACGATGACATACAAAGATTGGCACGAGATGTTACCGTTTGCTCTCCATGGGTACCGTACCTTAGTGCGGACATCAACAGGGGCAACACCCTGTTCCTTGGTATATGGCATGGAGGCAGTCTTTCCCATTGAAGTTTAGATACCCTCTCTTCGGATTATGAAGGACGCAAGTTTGAGCGAAGATGACTGGATCCAGACTCGGCTTGATCAGCTGAGCTTAGTCGACGAGAAGAGACTTTTTGCTATTTTTCATGGTCAGACGTATCAAAAGCGAATGATCAAGGAATTTAACAAGAAAGTTAAACGACAAAAGTATCAAGTTGGGGATCTGGTAATCAAGCGCATAATACTGCCACAAGGTGATCCCAGGGGCAAATGGACCCCTACGTACGAAGGGCCATTTGTGGTTAAGAACATTTTCTCAGGAGGAGCCATGATTTTAACCACCATGGATGGTGACGACCTTCCTCACCCCGTCAATGCATACATAGTGAAAAAATACTACGCATAATCAAAGACCCGCTAGGTTGACTGGCCTAGGAAAAAATAAGGGCTTCCCGGCGAACCAAAAGGGTTCGGGCAAAAATAAGGGATGAAAATGAAAAATCTTTACACCCGGCAAGTCGAAAACCTGAAAAGGCGACTTGGGCAAAAAAGGGTATCCCGGTGGACTGAAAACCCGAAAGGGTGGTCCAGGCAAAAATTAGGGATTAAAGCGTAACACTATGTCTCATTGGATCGCCTTGCAACCAGACTTTAATATCGACTATCAAGCTCGGACGACACTAATCAATCTGATCTACCTTCAACCAAGTAACAAAGTGATGAGATGCTTGAAGACATAAAGGCAATAGCAGAGTTGGAACCCATTGGGATTGTTCACATAGCTATTTTTCTTTGTTTTTCATAAATTGTGTAAATTCTATCATTCAACGGTGTTCTCTTACTAGGACGTCAGCCTCTTGTACAAAAACGCCTATTTACAGGCCAAACTTCAAAAATCAATACAATTCATTTTCACAAAGAAATTTCAAACTGTTTTCCTTTTTCTGTTTTGTTTCGCAAGAACGTCCAATGTTCATTTTTGATATATGCATCTGACATTAATTGTTGCTCATAAATATTTACATGCGAAACAAAAGACGATTACTCGTAATATCAGGAACAAGGGCAAATAAGAATTGTCCAGACCTTACAGTTGCTTTATCCACCAGGTATAGGAATAGACCTAGCTGGAGAATACGACTCAAGGAACATTCACTCCCCGCAGAGTAAGAGAAGGACAGTGGTGTTAATTATCCCCAGCTGATGCTTGCAACCGTGAATGAGACGACAATATTCTCCCTAAGCAGAGTTTATCTATCGTCAGCACTAGAAAAATTACCCCCAATGGATTTTGGAGAATTATCCCCAGTAGAGGCTGGAGGTTTGTCCCCAGTAGAGCCTAAAAGGTCATCCCCAGTGAAGTCGCAACTGGAAGATCATCCCCAGCGGAGTTCATTCCTTTCACAAACAGAAACTCAATCCCCAACAGGATTCAGTATCGCCAGCAACAGTAATTCATCACCAACCGAAGTGATTTCTCCAAATCAACAGATCCTCTAGTAAGAATATGTCTTCCCCACAAAGCCATTTCCTCATCAGTTTATTCCCCAGTGGAGTTATCCTCTCCTGCAGGTTTATTCTCACAATCATCTTCATTCACTATCCCCAGCGGAAACGAAGAATTCAACTCTTTTCTCCAGTAGCAATCCGGGATTTATTTTCCTCGGCTAAAAAACATCACATATCCATACATTATGACATATGCATAAGCATCATGCAACACAATCTCATTTATTTTAAGAACATCATTGCCTGATACATATCATGCATTACATACATCTAACCTTTATCTTTCAGGAAAGATACAATCAAATTCTCACAAAAATTCAAGCTATGAAGCCCGGGTACGACCGAATAATATCTTGATTCCTACAGCATATAGCGAAGCCCGGATCACGACCGAATAACAATATCAGACTACCGTAAGGCCTGGATTACGACCAGATAGTGGTATCTCTTAAAAGCAAGCTATGAAGCCTGAATTCGACCAGACAATAGTTTAAATCCTCAGTAAGCCGTGAAACCCGGATTACGACCAGATAACAGCTCAACAAGTTATCGTGAAGCATGGATTACGATCAGACAATAATACAAGTTCCTGTGAAACCTAGATTACAACCAGATAGAGGTTAAAGTACTGTGAAGTCTGAATTTCTACCAGATAACAGTAAGGGATACTGTGCAGCTTGGATTACGACCAAATAGCAGTTCACCCGGCCAGATACTATGAAGCTCAGATTACGACCGAATGTTAGTAGGCCCAAAGCCAAAGGGAAGCCCGAATTATGACCGGACATCCATTTGATCTCTTCTGAAGACTGGATTACGACCAGACAAGAAGTAAAGTATTATGAAGACTAGATTATGACCAGATAACAGTAAGGGATATCGTGAAGCTTGGATTATGACCAAATAGCAGTTCACCCGGCCAGATACTATGAAGCTCAGATTACGACCGGATGTTAGTTGGCCCAGAGCCAAAGGGAAGCCCGAATTACGACCGGATAGCCATTTGAAGTATTCTGAAGACTAGATTACGATCAGATAAGAAGTAAAGTATTCTGAAGACTGGATTACAGCCAAATAAGAAGTAAAGTATTTTAAAGCCTGGATTACGACCAGACAGCAGTACGGAACACCATGAAGCCTGGATTAAGACCAGACAGCAGTTCAGAACACCATGAAGCCTGGATTAAGACCGGATAACGATAAAAGGACTGAAGCCTGGATTACGACCAGATAGCAGTACAAGACCCTGCAAAGCTTGGATTTTGACCGAATAGCAGTTTACCTGGACAATTACTAAGAAGCCTGGAGTCGACCAGATATTAGTGTGTCCTAAGTTCAAGATAAAGCCTGAATGCGACCGAATAACATTTGAATTCCTTATGAAACCTGGATTACGACCAGATAAGAATCGAGAAGTTGCAAAACCTGGATTACGACCGGATAGCAAGTTTAATCTCATCTCCCCAATAAGTCTGTAAAGCCTGGATTACGACCATATAGCAATCGATCTTATTACTATGAAGCCTGGACCACGACCAGATAATAGTTCATTTTCATCTTCTCGGCTAAGAGACAATTCCTCAGTAGAATAACAGACGACCGAAGTTCCTAGAATTCAACAAAGATGATTGCCCAGTAGAATAACGGACGACCGAAGCTCCTAAAATTCTATTTCTCCTAAGACAGAGATCAGCCTTCCCCAGCAGAATCTTCCTCAATGACATGTATACAAGCTCTCGCTAAGGAATCTCTTATACGATCGACACTCCTTCGGATGGCATCTTTAAGCCCATATCCAGTCATCAGTTTCCAAATGGAATCTGTAAGCCCATTCCCGACATCACAAGATGGATACTACTTCATGCGAGTGCAAATTTCTGGGCACTCTAGTGTTCAATCATCTTCCACCTTCGGATCACGAAAGGCACGAAAGACAATCTACATCCTCAGGTTTAAGAAGATTGAACAGGGGAAACTGTTGTACCCCAAAATTTACCCTCCCATATTTCTCAAAACATTTCAAGAAAGATCTTCAAGTTGCTCAAGAAAGTCCAAGGGTTGACCAGACAAGCCCTCTCCTAAGGCAGTCTACCTCAAATTAGGGTTTCATGTTGCATCAAGATACTTGAGCCCAAGTGATCCCAAATGCTCACCAATGTCCTAATATGTTCTCAAGATCATCCATGTCAAGTTTCAAGCCCTACAGAGGAAGTTTCCTCAGTCAATTGCTCAAAGGCCTGAAAGTCGACTGTGCTAGGGCCAAAGTCAACTGTGGCCCACATACAGTCAAACTTCAAGATTTTTGGTCAACATACTCATTTTGAATTATATTTCATCATTTGATCAAGGGTTGATCATGATTCATCAAGGATTGCTCATAATTCCTCAAGAACCAAAAGTTGCTAAATTAGTGTTTTGCAGGAAAAGTCAACTCAACTTTGACCAAGCATAACTTTCTCATACTTTATGAGAAATGACCCATCCAAAGCTCATGTTGAATAGGATTCAATTCTATACAATCCATCTTCATCTCCCAAGTTCAAAATATGCACTCACAAGAAGTTATGAATTTGGACATTATAGGTCATTTTGAAAAGTCAACAAAAACACCTTTTTTGTCAAAGCTTCATACTTAAGAATGGAATATCAAGTTGAGATGAGACCAAAAGGGTTGCTTATAGGACATCTCAAGATTTATAAAAAGGTAAAGAACACCTCCAAAGAGTCAAAATTGAGGAAGTTATGCATTGGTGAAGTTGACCCTTTTTGCAAAATTGCCAAAAGTCAACTATGCCTAAAACTTTAATTTTTGCCAAATAGGCCCAATCTTTTTCACTTGTTTTGATTTGGCAACATAGTCCACGAGCTCTAGCCCTTGCCACATGTCCTTATCATGTTTTTATTATTTATTTTGATTTTTATTTAAATTAATTCAATTTAAATCAAAAACAAATCATATAAAATCCAAAGTATTGAAAACTAAAGATTTTTTACATGATTCAGGTCTTAAATTACAGCTAGCAAGTATTCAAATTCGTATCGAGGCATGGTGTGAACAAAAAGATTGAAATAGGCCAATTTTGGAAAGTTTTTAAAGTGAATCAAATCAAGAATCCAATTCATTGATGGAGGAAGATTGATATCGATTATCAACCCTAATCCCTTCCTTGATACATATAGAGTGCGTGCTGACTCAAAAGAGAGGTTAGAAATAGGCGCAGCAAGGAGAACAAAAACTCAAAAAATCAAGAAAAAGTGCAAGATCGAATTCATATTTACAGGCATCCTCAAGGCCTTCTAGCTATCCCAATCGATTCCTGGGAGTGTCAGCAAGCTAAAGCCATCAAGAACGAAGCCTTTCCAGTCCCAAAAAGCTCTGTAAGTCCATCACAATACCTCACTTTTCTTGAAATCAAATCCCATGATTTAGGCATTGTTAGGATGAATTAATCAGATATTCTTGATTTATGAGACATATGCAAGCTTGCTGTATGGTTTAATTGCATTTATATGGCCTATACAAGATTTCACCATTGCTAGGGTTGCTTGCTTCGATTTGGGATTTTCATGTACAGGAAAAATTGGGCCATGAAAGGGCCACCAATGAAACCAACAGGACCAGACGAATTCAACCATGGCCTTGTTTTTCATTTATCATGTTTGTGCTTGATTTTGAGAATGACAGGGGCTATAGCTACGGACAAACGTCCGTAGGTAAAAGTGTTTCACTTTTACCCATGGTGCCAGGAAGAAGACAACCAACGTGGCGACCTCCCATAGGCGTGTTTGAATTTCGCGCGTTTCTGATTCAATATTTGCACTTTTCATACATTATTATTGTTATGTGTTTTATGTACAAATAGAAGCGAATGGTGCAGTGGTGAGCGTAGCATTGGCAATCGTTCCAGAACCTGGGTTCGAATCCCAGGTACCCCTATTTCTCTATGATATTTTCTTTTTCAGGATCCAGCGTACACATAAGTCCAGCGACCACCATGGTCCATCATAATCCAAAGCGCCAAGTGTCATGAAAGCCAGATCCAAGGGCCATGATGGGAGGAACACCAAAGGCAAGGTCAAAGCAATCACACAGGATCCAGGAGGTCAACGTGGACCTTCTCTTTTGGGCCCAGAAATCTGACTATTTGCACCCCCACAATTCTCAGGCCCAATTCTTTTTCTCTATTCTTTTATATTTATTTTAATTTATTTATTTATTTATTTTACTAACCAATCAATTATTTTCTTTTTATAAAAAAAAATCACAAAAATATTTTTCTATCCAATTAAATTTAAGATATTTATTTTTATCAATTAATTAATTAATTTAATTAGGTTTGATTAATTTAGATAACTTTAATTATTTTGTACATAATTAAAAATAATTAGAATAAATAGGTTTTATTACTAACTTAATTATATTTTATTTTTTCCTAAAATAACCAAAAAACCAAAAACAGGTCATGTAATTATTTGTATTAATTAATTTAATTAACTAATTAATTGCATATTTAATTTAGAAAACTTATTTCTTTTATTAAAAACAACAAAAAACAATCTTTCTTTTAATTAGGTTAGAAGGGTCAAAACCCTAATTTCTTGTCGTTCTAATTTGTCATCGCGCGCTTTATTTTATTTTTTATCCCAATTATTGTAACTGCCTACAGTTTGTAATAGTTAAATTAGGACTTTATTTACATTTATCGCTTTAATTTCAAAGGGTTTGTTTTTGGCTATGTAAATACCCGAAGCCTTGTAATAGCGTAGTTTAAATTCCGCAAATTCTTAACTGTTAGATGTATGATAATAGGATGCATGACAAGAATGTATGACTAATTTTAAAACAGTTAGATCACCCTAAATGTGCAAAGATAAATAAACTGAAATTGAATCATTCCCATATGCGCACTCCTAGGGAACACTCCTACTTGGTTGCCTTCGGTAAACGGTCATTGAGTATAGGATGCTTTAGTGGTCGTCCTTTTGTCTAAACAAAGATCAAAGTCCCGATTCGGAAAAGTTGCCTCGAAATTGTTGCCTCGAATAAATTGATCTAAGACATTAGGGTTATTACTAAGACGTCCCAACATTGCTTTAGTGACCGTACGTCCCTTTCGAATTGACCCTCAAACTCCAACGACGGTGCTACCTACTCACTAATAGTGGGATAGCGCTGTCTAAAGGAAACAAGCGTAAAACGATTCTTTTTTCGAGTAGGTAGATTAGTTCTTAAGTACTTGCTCAATCAAAACAAACCTTTTCTTTCACACCAAACACTTTTCAAACAAAGTTTTCAAAAACACTTCATTACACTCTTGAAGACAGAAGCAAGAGTTAAATCGAAGTCAAAACAAAAACTTTTCAAAGCACACAAACACAAAGAAAACAATTTTTGAAAATGATGAGCAAGTACCTAAGAGCCCGTAGATAACTACGATATAAAGGGTGCTAATACCTTCCCTTTCTATAATCTACCCCCCGTACTCAGAAATATCTCGAAAAAAGGAATTTTTATGTGCTTTTTTCCTTTCCTTGTTGGATAAAATAAAAGACGGTGGCGACTCTTGCTTACCGCGACATTTTGTGGATATAAACGCAAAACGCAAACCAGCAAATTCCTTTTAAAAATAGGGAAACATGTCCCAGTTCTGGCCACTGTATCACAGAATCCGTAGTGAAAATGCAGAGAAATCACAGAAAATATCCTTAGTAGAGCAGTATGTGTCAACCCCAAATGCTATGTGTCGATACAAGAAGGTTTAAAGACTCAGTATGAGTCGACACGAAGGGGTCCTGCGTCTATACATGAGGGCTTTTAAACTTAGGATGAGTCGACACAAAGGAGTATGTATCGATACATGCAGTGTGACAGACTCAGTATGAGTCGATACAAGGGAGTAACACGTCGACTCATGTGGCATGTTAAACTCAGTACGCGTCGATCCAAGGCGTTATGCATCGATCCATGTTGCCTAGTTTTTGGCAGAATCAGTTTGAGAATGTTGTAACTTGAGTTTATGGACTCCGTTTGAGGTGTCGTTCGAAGCGTTGAATAGCTAACGCGATGAGCTTTATTCTTGAGTATTAAAATGAAGAATAGGAAGTATAATCCTAGTATCCCAATTAGGACTATAGTTAATTCCCGCGTTAATCCCTATGCTGATTTTTGTGAAGAATGATGAGGATGATATAATTATAGATTGCTGTTTGGGTTGTAACAGTAGGATTAATGATGATAATGATGCAGTATTATAGAACAATAATATGTAGAGGTTTGGTAATTTAGAATTTAGACTTAGATGATTAATTAATTATAGGCAATATCATGTTGTAGGCCTATGGCCAACGTTGCAAAATTGATGATTTATTGTTGTATTGTTATTGTGGATGAGTTGCTGTAATTATATGATGTATGTATGATGTTTGATGAATAAATGATGCTGGTGAATGATGTTGATGAAAGATGTTGAGATTCCTCTAATAATTGGCAGCTTTTAAGATGTAGGCTTTTGGCCAACGATGATGTTGTGTTGAGATGTTGATAATTATGGGTTGTCATTACATTCATGATTGTGTCGCATAAATTACATTTCAAGAAGGAGCTTATGCTCGTTAAGATGACCTATATTGGTGAATATTAAGATGAAGGATTATGCCTTGTTGATGCCTCTATTTATTGGCAGGTTTTTAAGATGGGGGTTATGCTCCAATGGTACCATATTCATTTTCATATTATTGAGTCGTATTATACAATTGCATAAAGAAGTATTGATGTTGTGAACGTGTATTATTATTGCAATTATTGTTGATTATAAGATGAGAAGTGGTAATTTTATGTGATCTAATTCAATATATTAATTATCATATGCTTTATTATATTGTTAGATATCTCACCCTGTTGTACCCCAAAATTTGCCCTCTCATTTATCAAGATTTTTCTCACAAAACTTCTTGGACTCAAGACAAGATTAGGGTTTGGTCAGCTCAAGACATCTCATCTTGCACTGATCACCCAAAATTAGGGTTTGAGTTTGCACAAGGATTTTTGGACCACCAATGCTTCATGTGACTTTCATACACCATCTTGGACCCCTAAGATTGTTCATGTTAAGTTTCAAGCCTTGAACCACATTTTTGCTCAGTCAATTGGACAGTTGACCTAAAAATCAGTTGTATTGGGGAAAAAGTCAACTATGGCCAATTTACAGTCAAACTTCATAATTTTTAATCCACATAATTTTAGACTCATATGTACCATTTGATCAAGTTTGGATCATAACTCCTCAAGAAATTTGATCAAATCATCAAAAGGGCAAAATGGTCAAAATTAGGGTTTTGACTGAGAAAGGGTAATTTCTGATTTTTAACCAAGCCAATGACCAATTGGGTTCAAACATGATTTCAAGGGTACAATGGCATAATCTTGACCTAATTACATGGTTCAAAAGATCTCAAGTTCATTGGATTGACAAATGAATTTTACAGTCAACTGATTAAAAGTCAACTGTACACTGAAAAATCAAACTTTGACTTTTTGGTCAAAATCAAGTGCCAAGGGTCATAATTCATCAAGATATGTCAAAATATGAAACTTGTTCACCAAGAAACTCAAAATTTCAAATTAGGGTTTTGAATTTGAAAATTTTCATAACTTAGAATTTTTCTAAGTATGGAAATTTTCTTATTTTTTCCCAAATTTCCACCACTTTTTCACCATGATGCAATTTGATTCAAAGAAAACTTCCAACATGAAAGTTGTATTCCTCCATGAAATCTACAACTTTGCTTCACAAACTTTTCCCAAAAGATGCTTGAATCTCAAGTTATGAATTTGTGAATATGGGTCCATGAACTAAATAACTTAGTGAAAATTTGCCCTAATTTAGCAGGTTTTTGACCCAACTTCATGGACATTTCTCACCTAGTTCCATGAGGTATCTAAAAAATAATTTGAAATATGTATTATAGAGCACATTTCAAGCTTTCCAAAATGTCCAATAACTCTCCAAGATCATTTGTGGTTAGGGAGAATCGAAGAAGAGAAATTGGCATTTTATCACTTTTGTTCAAGCCATTTTTACATGAGATCAAGTTGCAAATAAGATATTTGATGTTTGAATCTTACTTTACAGGTCCTAAACTCCTTCTACACTCCATAATTAAATGAAAACTCAGAAGGTAAAGGCTTTATCTTGGCTTTTGGAGCACTGTACAAGAAATAATTCCATTTTAAGCATAAAGGTTACAATGCCATTTTCATAAAGTGAGCTTTTGTAACTTTATCAATCTCGAGCCTTGGACCTGTTTCTTTGAGGCAAGCAACTTCCACAGTTATCAAGCAATGTGTACCAACTCCTATCAGCTCACAAGCCAGCCAGTACAAGCATGTTGCACAAGTCATCTCACTTTTCTTAAAATGCAAGAAAGTTGGCCAAAAGTTCAGAACTTGTACAGCTAGTGAAGAGTGGACTTTGTACCCATTCTATACATATTCACAAACTTATCACAAGCCAGAACACGACTGCTTAGCATCCAAAACACTCTAAAACTGAAAAAACTTCAGTTTTCTGCAAAACATACAGATTTCTGCAAAACCATAGCCATTTCATTTTTGGCTCGTGCGTTTTTTGTTTCAACACTTCAAACACCTTCCATATATCCTACCAAAGCTATCCAAGCCCTTGCCCTGCTTCTGTAAGCTCTGTTTCAGCCATTTTCATTTTCAAATTTGGAGCTTGCAACTTGACTTGTGCATAGACTTTTGGCCATCCACAAAGCAAACTAGGCATTGGAATAACTTGAAGGAAGCTCACACGATCCTCAGGCCTCCCTCAAAGCCCCCACATTGTCATATCCAAACCAACTGAAGGAGGTATTTTTCAAAACTCTATCTCTCTATTTAGGCATCCTCAAGCCACGATTTATGAAGAAAAGATGTAGTCTATAACATGGTGAAGTTGTACATATGCATACTTGTCATTTATATTAACTGTGCTATGAGAATTTGAAGCTTGAAGTTTCTGGATTTTTTAGGTCACGAATTAGGGCTGACAAAATTCTCTCTGATCTTTGAGAGTTAGGTTATGAATTTTATATGGTTGGAATCGTGAGATTAAATGCTACATGTTTCATGTTACAAGTTTTTGTTTTTGTGCAAGCATTTGATAGTTGCAGGTTGAGCTGAAACGTGCACGAAGGAGAAGACAGAGGACAGGGACGAAATTGTGCCTTAGTCTTTTTTGGCGCGCCTGGCCTTTTTGTTTTTACTTTTTGCACCTCCTGGATTGCTTTTGCACCCCCTGACTATTTTCTTATATTTTTGCATTTTCTTGCATATTTTTATATTTATTACTTGCATTTATTTTTTCTAATGATAAAAAATATCCAAAAATAACTTATTTATTTCCACACTTTTATTTTATTTTATTTATTATTTTTTGGCATAAAAAATAGTTTATTAGGATAATATACTTTATTTTCTTAAATAAATTGTAAATATATTTAAAAATACTATACATTTTTATTATGTTATTTATATACATAAAATATTTATTTTCATACATGTTTTAATTTTTAATACTTGTACATAATATTATTTATTTTTCTTGTACAAAAAAAAGACAAAATAATAATATAGAACATGTATTTTATTTTAATTGAAAATTAGGGTTTCACCCTTTCAAAAATAATAATATTTTTCTCTTATTTTTAGGGCTTAAATAAATCATTTTTCTCATACAAAAATCAAATACAAAACATTTTTTTAACATAAATACATTTGCATTGCATTCTAATATTTGTATATTTTATTTAATGCGCACAATATTCGATCGGGTTGTAATAGTATTTTTAGGTTTATATTTGTGCAATATCCTCATTCAAAAACTTGTATCCCCCTCCCATAATAATTGTTGTAATAGCTTAGTTTACATTTACGTAATTTATTGCTTTCATATACCATGTTTAGTAAACTAGGGTTTGCATGACAAGAACAAAAACAAAACAAATAGAAAACCTAATGCAAGACAAAAGCATGAAAAATGACACACATTGCACACGAGCACCCTTAGGGTTTCTCCCACTTGATTGCCTAAATAAAAATGGCCATGTTACGCATGCGAAGTATCTTGGCAAAACAAAACAAAATAAGATCATAGTCCCTCGATGACGCTATCAAAAGGTTGCCTAAACAAAGATGATCTTGGTCCCTAAAAATTGCTAAGATACTTGGCAACATTGCTATCATGGTTATACGATGACCCACGCCCGTCCCGTTTACATCTAAAGATAGGGTTGTTTACCAAATCAATGGTAAATCAACAATGTCAAAGGAATAAAAATGCACAAGAAAGACATTTGAGTAGGTAGACAGCTTCTAGTTACTTGATCAATTTCAAAATAATCCTTGCTACTTTCAAAAACAAACACACACACATTTCAAAACATCTTTCAAAACATTGGAACATTTTCAAAAGACAAACATCTTTGTATACATTCTTATGAACGAGAATCATTACAAAGATTGCCTAAACAATGGCCTCTTTTCAAAATACTTTCAAAATCACACAAAGCACCATTTCAAACAATTTCAAAGCAAAGCAAGTGATCTAAACAAGTAACTAAGAGCCCATGGAAAACCATGGATGAAAAGGGTGCTAGAACCTTCCCTTTTCATAATCTACCCCCCCAAACTCAAGAAAACATCTCAAAGGTCTTTCCTGTGCTTTTTTACCTTTCCTTTTGGATAAAAGAAAAGTCGGTGGCGACTTTTGCTAACCGCAACATTTGCGAACACAAACGCAAAACCTCAAGTCAGTTCTCCCACCGCATCACAGAACTGGCGACTCTTCTGGGGAATAAAGAAAAAAAGTGGGGTTACCTTAGGGTTTAGATCACTTTTATTTGCTTACAACTGTTTGACTTGTTTGCTTTATATTTTGGTTCTATTGTTTGGGTTTGAATCCTCCACCCGGATTTGGGAAACATTATAGGTAAATAGCAATACGTTATGGAAACTGTACGGGGTATACCGACAAGGTCTAAGGAATAGCTATATTAGTGCGACATATTTGTGGGTACCGGTAGCCTTTGAGTCAATCAAAGAGAATACGGGGCCGCTGAGTGATGTCATGAAGCACTAGTGAACTTTAGAACCTTTACTTGACCAACTTGGCCTTTTAGGATTTAGTGAGATGACCGGCTTTGGTGCAGTCCGAAGTTGGTAGATACTCGATACTACACTCATTGAGGGTTGGTTCCTTGGAATATTTCAGTCGCCAGTAAAAAGGCTTGAATTGAAACAATGAACAAGGAAACAATCCAGTGATATTGAGCTCCTTAGAAACCGGTTACTATTTTTAGGACAGGTTGAGCCAACTAAACTTTAAGAGGGTACTTACCTATGAAACCCCATGCAAGCCTAAACTAAGAACTTGTGTGATTTTCTTGTACATATATACTTGTGCATAACATCATGGACATCATGAACATCATATGCATCAACTAACCATTTCAAGGATTTTGGAGATTCATCTTTGTTCTTGTTTTGTAGGTTATGGATTCACTTCGCAGGAAAACTATCCAAATCAACCTTGTAAGAATCCCTTCACAACTCAAGGAGCTAGATTCAAGGATTCCTGAGAACTCTCCATTCACCGAGAGACATGGTCGTCTACTCAACTTGGTCACTTCCAACACAGAGGAGGATATGATGAAGGTTCTCTTCCAGTTCTTTGACCCTTTGCATCATTGCTTCACATTTCCTGACTATTAACTTGTGCCCACTTTGGAGGAATTCTCTCAGCTTCTGAGGATTCCTATTCTCAATCAACTACCTTTCAACAGTACAGAAAGAGATCCAAAGCCAGAAGAGATTGCTCAAGCCCTGCACTTGCACTCATATGATGTCACAACTCATTGGGAAACTAGAAGTGGTGTCAAAGGCTTCTTGTCAAAGTTTCTATTTGAGAAGGCTCAAGGCTGTTGGAATTCCCTAGATTTGCAAGCTTTTGAGGAGATTGTAGCTCTTCTCATCTATGGGATGGTTTTGTTCCCTAATCCTGACCAACTCATAGATGTGAGCGCTGTCAAAATCTTCATGTCTCGCAACCCGGTACCTACATTGCTTGGGGATATCCTCCACTCTTTTCACACCCGTACAATGAGGAAAAGAGGTGTTCTTATGTGTTGCACTCCTCTCCTGGAAAGATGGTTTATTTCTCATCTTCCCCAATCAGTCTTGAAGAATGAGAAAGGTTTGAGGTGGTCACAAAGGTTAATGACACTTAACCATTCAGATATTCATAGGTGTTCTCGATCCAAAGAGAATGTTATCATCATTGCCCGTTGTGGGGAATTCCCTAATGTCCCTATACTTGGCATTAGGGGAGGCATCACTTATAACCTGTGTTTAGCTCTGAGGCAGTTTGGGTATGCCCGAAGGGATGGCCCACATGATATGCTGATTCAAGGTCTGGTTTTCGACTATGACAATAACGACCAAGGATTTCATTAGAGATTCATCTAAGCTTGGAGGGTGCCCAACAAGGTGGATAGCAAGACCTTGGGACACAAGAATTCCATCCCTCTTGAGCCTTACCTCAAGTGGGTACGAACCCGCGCCCAAAGTCTTATGATGCCTTATCCCTCCATTCTCCCAGTGATTATAGAGCCTGTTAAGGAAGGAGAGGTTCCATACACCATCCTACATCCTGACATGCCAACATCACTCGAAGATCTACAAAGGAGTTGGATACAACTCAAGGGAGAGCGCAATACTTTCTAAGCCCAATTCTACGCAAGCAAGAAGAATGTTTTGGAACTCACTCGGCTACTTCATGAAGAGCAGACTCTCGACACCTACATTGCACCAAAGAGGATGCGCAATGTCTTTTTACCTTAGAATTTTGTATTATTTTGCCCAAGGGGCATTGATGTACTCACAATTCTATCTTATTAATATGACGTGTGTTTCTTTTTTTGTTTAAAACAAATTTGAATTTCTGAATCCTTGAAAACATTGCATGAATACATATCATTCATCATAAGCATAAACAGGTCTTCACACCAAGTTTCCTCATCTCTCTGCTGTTTATTTCAGCAAGATGGATCTTGAACAAATGGTCAAAGATTTGCAAGCTCAGAATTCACAATTTCAACAGTTGCTCATAACCATAGCAAAGGGGCAAGAGGAGCTGAAGACTTTGCTAGAAAAAGAAAAAGAGAAAAAGAAGAAGAAGCCAGCTGGTGTGGTTATCATGGGCAGAAGATTTCAGGGACAAGCCAGAAGGACCTTGGAATTCCCAACAACATCTGAAGAGGGGGAAAGAAAAGGAAAAGGAACGACACTACCATCAGATTTTGAAGAAGAAGAAGAGGACTACTCTGAACAACAATACTCTCCGGGTGATGACAATTACAAACACTTGGAAGAGCGTCTAACCGCAATGGAAATCCAGAGAGTACCGGGGCTAGATTTTGAGGAGTTAGGGCTGGTGTCAGGAATTGTAATCCCTCCAAAGTTTAAAGTGCCACTGTTTGCCAAGTATGATGGGGTGTCTTGCCCTAAAATGCACCTCAGATCCTATGTCAGGAAGATTCAACCACATTCTGTCGATAAAGACTTGTGGGTCCACTTTTTCCAGGACAATTTATCAGGAACACAACTTGATTGGTTCTACCAGTTGGAGAGGGAAGATGTCTATAATTGGGAAGACTTGGCAGCAGCTTTCTATAAACAGTATCAATACAATGCCGACTTGGCTCCGACCCGTACCCAGCTACAAAGTATGGCTATGGCTTCCAATGAGGGCTTTAAAGATTACGCGTAAAAGTGGAGAGACCTAGCCGGAAGGGTGCAACCTCCTCTATCTGAGAGGGAGTTAGTGGACATGTTCTTGGGAACTCTTTCAGGCCCTTTCTTCAATCATCTGATTGGAAGTTCTTCCGCAGGGTTTACAAAATTGATCTTAATCGGCGAAAGAGTAGAGGCTGGTATAAGAAATGGGAAAATTCAGAAGGGCGCGTCTGCCTCAACAGCTGTAAAAAATCCCTTCACTGGAAGAAAGGAAGTATCTGCTGTCTATTCATAGAGAAATCAGGGAAGAACCGAGCGCCGACCAACGGTGGGGGCTGTAATGATTCTGAAGCCTGCATCAGACCAACCGAGAAATAACCAGCAAAGGGTAGAAAGGCCATTTCGGCAATTTACCAAGATTAACATGACTTCAGCCCAAG
Organism: Vicia faba; assembly: GCA_948472305.1. Taxonomy (NCBI): domain Eukaryota; kingdom Viridiplantae; phylum Streptophyta; class Magnoliopsida; order Fabales; family Fabaceae; genus Vicia; species Vicia faba. The sequence goes on from OX451740.1 coordinate 479,489,599, forward strand.
TTCTACCACATCTCTTGAAGTTGAATCTGGCCACTCTAAAAGAGGCCCCAAAAAATCCTAATATCGCTTCTCCACATTACCATCCCAACGCCAGATGCGCGTACCATTCTGAAAGTCCAGGGCACGACACCAACAACTGTTGGGCTCTGAAGAATAAGATTCAAGATCTGATAGACGCGAAGGAAGTTGAATTTGAAGCGCATGAGAAACCAAATGTTATTTCCGTTCCAATGCCGAGGCATGGTCACAATGCCAACGCTATTGAAGAAGATCTGTTTGTTGCTACCGTGGATGAATTGTTAACTCCGCTCCTGACCATCAAGTTGAATTTGTTGAAAGCTGGCATATTCCCAGGTTGTGACAAAGACTGCCACGTTTGCCTGTCCTCATCATTTGACTGCCCTCTGTTGAAGAAAGGAATCCAACAACTGATGGATAACCAATAAATTTTGTTTGAGAATGCTCCTGTTTCACCCGTTCCGGTGAAATAAGTTTCAATAATAACCATCTACACCAATCCTTCCAGGGCCCCTAAAAGACCCGTTAGGATTACACCTGTTCCAAAGACTGCTCCGCTTAAGATAACAATGCTCGGGCCTGCCCCATACAAATCAGATAAATCGGTACCATGGAACTATGGTGGAGAAATCTACTACCATGGTATTAAACATGATGAATTGACTGCCGAAGAAGAAAGCTCTGAAGAGGAATGTTCTGACATTAGCAATATTGTTAGAACTAGTAAGATCACCCGCAGTGGTAGGATCTTCTCTCCAGAGATTGCTCCTCCAACAGCAGTCTTTGGACCCGTGGCCATTCCGAAGATTACCCCTACACCAGTAATTGTACCTACAAGTGTACCTGCCGACAAAGGCAATACAATTCCTATCCCTACTTCCGCTGCTGAGAATAAAGGAAAGAACGTTCAAGAGGAGCCTGTCCAGACGAAGGCTCAATGACTAGTTATTCCTGAAACATCCAAGAAGGAGATGGAAGAAATCCTGAGGATCATTAAGAAGATTGATTATGATGTGGTTGAACAATTGGGGCAGACCCCTTCCAAGATCTCTATGCTAGCCCTGCTACTGTGCTCTGAAGCATACGCCAAAGCTCTGGTAAAATTTCTGAAGACAACTCATGTGCCGCAAGAGACGTCTGCTGACCAGTTCCAGGACTGTGTGGCCAGTTTGACAGTTGATAACGACCTGGGTTTCTCCGATGCTGACTTGACACCCAGAGGGAGAAAACACAATGATGCATTACATGTCTCAGTGGAGTGCAAAGGAACAACCCTAGCTTATGTTTTGGTTGATACTGGGTCGTCTTTAAACGTCTTGCCGAAGAAAGCCCTTGATAGATTGGACTGCGAGGGGCTGACTTTAAACCCAGCAACATAGTGGTGAGAGATTTTGATGGATCGAAGAGGATGGTCCATGGGGAGGTGGACATCCCAATCAAGGTGGGAACTCAGGTTTTCAATTCAACATTCTACGTGATGGACATCTGTCCTTCTTATTCCTGTCTGTTGGGACGCCCCTGGATCCACAATGCCGGTGCTGTCACCTCCACCTTGCATCAGATGCTAAAGTACCCTGTCCAAGGGAAGATCATAACTTTCCATGGGGAGGAGGAGTATATGATTAGTCATATGAATTCCTTCCGTTATATGGAGTTAGATGGCGAGTTCATAGAGACCCCTTTCCAACATTTTGAAGAAGTTTCTCCAGAAGTAGCGGTGACCAGGGCGGTATCCTCGATTCCTAAAATCACAAGACCTTCACCTCGGATGTCATATCTAAAGGATGCAAGGGCAGTAGTGGAAGAAGGGGGATGCACCATTTGGGGTCAGATCCCAGACATTCCCTACAAATCAGACAAGTTCGGCTTAGGGTTTACTTCGACTGGTCAGAAGGCTGTGCGCCGTGCCTGTGCTGGGGGGCCACCTGTGAAGATTACCAACCGAAGCGTCAATGTAGTGGAGGAGAATGAAGAGGAAGGCATCTTTGAAGATTGGATATTTCCCACTGTCAGCGGAGGACTTTGCAATTGGGAAGCCAAAGACTTTGTTCCGATAACTTTCATATCTCAGTAATTTATCTTTTACATTTCTGTTGGACTTTAATAATTCACAAACAATTTGCACTTTAAAAACCTTGTGTCTTACCCGAGGCACAATGGTCCATTTGTAAGGGTTTTTATTTCATCTACATATGTCATTCAATGAATCATGGACGCTTTTTCATATATAAACCTTTTATGCTCATTGTCTTTCTTTTACATTTCATTATTTTAAGATGGCTATACCCTCACACATACCCATACTCACAAATGTAGGTACCCTTTCATTCTGGATCCCATGGGTAACGATACTGCTATAGCCTTCAGTGACTCTGAAGATTTGATCTACCAAGCCAAATATGAAGGTGAGGAAGATTGTGAGGTGCCAGGGGAATTGGCCAGACTACTACAGCAAGAGGAAAGAGCAATTCAGCCTCATGAGGAGCAGTTGGATACAATCAACTTGGGTATTGAGGATGATAAAAAGGAAATCAAAGTGGGTGCCAATCTAGAGCCGAGTGTCAAGGAGCGCCTAATTCAGCTATTGCATGATTATGTTGAGATCTTTGCCTGGTCATACGAAGACATGCCGGGACTCGATACAGACATCGTGGTACACCGTCTACCCACAAGAGAAGACTGTCCACCAGTGAAACAAAAGGTCCGCCACATGAGACCTGACATGTCAGAGAAGATCAAAGCAAAAGTTATGAAACAGTTCAATGCTAGATTTTGGCTGTTACTTCCTATCCTCAATGGGTGGCCAACATTGTTCCCGTGCCTAAAAAGGACGGCAAAGTGAGAATGTGTGTGGATTATAGAGATTTAAACAAGGCCATCCCTAAAAATGATTTTCCACTTCCACACATCTACATCCTGGTCGACAATATAGCCCAACACAAAGTATTTTCTTTCATGGACGGATTCTCAGGCTATAACCAGATCAAAATGGCACTTGAGGACATGGAGAAAACTACATTTGTCACACAGTGGGGTACGCTCTGCTACAAAGTGATTCCATTCGAACTGAAGAATGTCGGGGAAACCTATCAACACGCCATGGTAGCTTTGTTTCATGATATGATACATCATGAGATAGAGGTCTACGTAGATGACATGATAGCCCGATCACAAACTGAAGAAGAACACCTCGATCACTTGCAAAATTTGTTTGTTAGATTGAAGGAGTACAAGCTAAGACTGAATCCAAACAAGTGTACATTCGGAGTCCGATCTGGTAAACTCTTAGGTTTCATTGTCAGCAACAAAGGCATCGAGGTTGATCCTGCCAAAGTCAAAGCGATACAAGAAATGCCTGCTCCTCGCACTGAGAAGGAAGTCAGAGGTTTTTTGGGACGCCTAAACTACATTGCCGGGTTCATTTCTCACCTAACGTCTACTTGTGAACCAATCTTCAAGCTGTTGAAGAAAGATCAAGTGGTCAAATGGAACGACAAATGTCAGATTGCTTTCGATAAAATCAAGGAATATTTACTAGAACCTCTTGTCTTGATGCCACCCGTCGAAGGAAGACCGCTAATCATGTATCTGACCGTCTTAGAGAATTCAATGGGGTGCGTACTGGGGCAGTATGACGAGTTTGGCCGAAAAGAGCACGCCATTTATTACCTAAGCAAAAATTTTACCGACTGTGAAACCAGATATTCACTGCTCGAGAAAACTTGTTGCGCCTTGGTATGGGCTGCTCGCCGGCTAAGACAGTACATGTTGACTCATACCACTTTGCTGATATCTAAGATGGATCCGATAAAGTACATCTTTGAGAAGCCTGCTCTGTCTGGGAGGATAGCTAGATGGCAGATGATCCTAACAGAATACGACATACAATACACGACCCAAAAAGCTATAAAGGGCAGTGTGCTAGCTGATCATCTGGCTCATAAAACTGTAGAAGATTACCAGTCTATGAAGTTTGACTTCCCCGACGAAGACATCATGACAATAGACAACTGAGAAGAGATCAGACCATATGACGGACTTGAACAAGGATCCTGATAGACCCTGTACTTTGATGGGGCATCCAATGCACTTGGTAACGGTATCGGCGTTGTGCTCATATCTCCGGAAGGATGCCATACTCCTTTCACTGCCAGACTTTGCTTCAACTGTACGAACAACATGGCAGAGTACGAGGCATGCATCTTTGGCCTCAAGGCCTCCATAGACTTGGGAATAAAATCTTTAGATGTGTTTGGGGACTCAGCTTTGGTCACCAGTCAGATCAAAGGAGAATGGGACACTAAGCATCCAAACCTCATCCCCTATAAAGAACATGTTTTGACATTGCTACCACATTTCGAGCAGATTACCTTCGAGCATTTCCCGCGAGAAGAAAACCAGCTAACAGATGCTCTAGCTACAATATCATCTATGTTTAAACTTAATTGGGATAACGAGGCTCCCCGAATCACCATTGAACGAATGGACGAACCAGCGCACTATCACGAGATTAATACCTAAGAAGTAGTGGACCAGCCGTGGTTTCATGAAGTCAAAAGGTATCTCGAGGCTCAAGAATATCCCGAAGGAGCCTCAGTCAATGACAACAAGTTATTAAGGAGATTCTCAGCTAAGTTCTTCCTAAGTAATGGTATCATGTACAAGCGTAATCATGATTCCATTCTCCTCTGTTGTGTGGACAAGATTGAAGTTGAAAAGGTCATGGTTGAATTGCATGAAGGTACCTTTGGCACTCACTCTAGCGGGCATACGATGGCGAAGAAGATTCTACGGGCAGGCTATTATTGGTCTACCATGGAAGCTGACTGCTATCAACACTCCCGGACCTGCCATAAATGTCAAATCTATGCAGATAAGGTACACGTGTCCCCGGTTCCTCTAAATGTCTTAACAGCTCCTTGGCCCTTCGCTATGTGGGGGATTGATATGATTGGAGAGATCAAGCCTACAACATCCAATGGACACCGCTTCATTCTGGTGGCCATTAACTATTTCACCAAGTGGGTCGAAGCAGCTTCCTTCGCATCCGTTACTAAGAATATTGTTGCCCGCTTCATCAAACAGAATCTTATTTGCCGGTACAGTATCCCCGAAAGGATCATCACTGATAAAGGTACAAACCTTAACAATATTATGATCACCGCTTTGTGCGAGCAGTTCAAAATTCAACATCACAATTCATCTCCCTACCTGCCAAAGATGAATGGTGCAGTCGAAGCTGCTAACAAAAATATTAAAAAGATCATACAAAAGATGACGGCCACCTACAAGGACTGGCATGAAATGCTACCGTTTGCTCTCCACGGGTACCGTACCACGGCTCTCACATCAACTGGGGAAACACCTTATTCTTTGGTTTATGGCATGGAGGTTGTTTTACCTATCGAGGTTCAGATTCCCTCTTTGAGAATCATGAAGGATGCAGGCTTGAGTGAAGACGATTGGATCCAGACCCAGCTTGATCAATTGAACTTAATTGACGAAAAGAGACTTACTGCTGTTTGCCACGGTCAGACGTATCAAAAACGGATGATCAAGGCTTTCAAAAAGAAAGTCAGACACCAAGTATATCAAGTTGGAGATCTAGTGATCAAGCGTATCATCTTGCCGCAAAGTGATCCCAAGGGCAAATAGACTCCTACCTATGAAGGACCATTTGTAATCAAGAACATCTTTTCTGGTGGGGCAATGATCTTAATCACCATGGACGGTGACAATCTGCCACACCCTGCGAACGCAGACATAGTCAAAAGATACTACGTATAAGAGACCCGCTAGGTTGACACACCTAGGAAAAATAAGGGCATCCCGGCGAACCAAAAAGGTTCGGGCAAAAGTTAGGGATAAAATAAAAAAAATCTGTACACCCGGCAAGTTGAAAACCCGAAAGGGAGAATTGGGCAAAAAAGGGTTTCCCGGTGGATCGAAAACCCGAAAGGGAGATCCAGGCAAAAGTTAGGGAATTAAAGCGTATGACTATGTCTCGTCGGATCACTTTAAGGACAATCTCTTCATAGACAAACTCTGAGCTTCTGATCAATTCAATCATCTTCGGACGAAGCAACGGATGGACAAGATATTCAAAGATACGAAGGCTATAACGGAATGGGAACCCCATGGGATTTTTAAACATATAGCTATATTTCTTTGTATAAATTTTTCTTACTTGTATGACGCCCTCCTCTTACTAGGATGTCTGTCTCCTTTGTACAAAACACTTATTCAAAGTAAATACAAAGATATCTCTTTCAATGTATAGAAAACTATTTGCCTTTTTCTTTTACACTTGTGTTTTATTTGCAAAAACGTCCAATGATTCATTAATGAACATATGCATCTGAACATAATTACTGTTTACAAATAAACAAAGTGGAAAAGATCAATTACTGTCAGGTTGAAAGAATAAGAAAACATCTTTAGGCTATTCCATGAGCAATCTCTACAGTACATCATTTAGATCCCCGGTGGAGCTAAAACTTCAGACTCCCAATCCCCAGTAGAGCCAAAACTTCAAACTATCAATCCCCAACGGAAACCATCCAGTTTCTCCAAATTCCCCAGCAAGTTATCTTGAAATTTGAAAATCAACCAGATATCAGTTAACTTTTGTCTCTCCCCAACCTAGGATAACTTCCCAGTAGATTGGCAGACAACCCAAACTCCTAGACCTACTCCCCAGCAGTAAGCCTTCTTCCCCACAGAGTTTTTATTGCTTCCCAACAGAATGAAGATTCTCATTCTTAATTCCCTGCAGAAGTCATCAAAGTTTTCTCTATTCCCCAGCAGAATAAGGATTCCCATTGTGTAACCCCCAGTAGAAGTCATCAAATTCTCTAGATTCCCCAAGCGGATTACTCAAGAAGTATGGCATTGTTCGTAACCGAATTTTTTGTCATTACTCCAACTTCAAGACATGAAGGATCCATGTATCCCCAGAGAAGTCGCCAAGGATTTCTTATCCTCAGCAATCAAGGATTTTTAATCCCCAACAGTCGCCAAGGATTTCTTATCCTCAGCAGTCAAGGATTTATTGTCCCCGGCAGCAGTTAAGGATTTATTTTCCTCAGCAATACAACAAATCAGCTTACATGCGCATACATTACATCCATATATCATAAACATTGACAAAGTACATATATTGCATCATACATTTCATGCAACATAACTTTGTGTTTCAGCTAACGTTTTACCCTTTTCAGGATAAGATTAACATCTACAGTTTAACAATATGCAATCATGATACAGTTCAGATACGCTCCAGACAAGGATGCCATTCTGATACTCATTCAGATACAGCACTTCAAGATACAGTACGGATACGCTCCAGACACGGAAGCTATTTTATTACTCATTCAGATTCAACTTCAGATACAGTGCAGATACGCTCCAGATATGGAAGCCATTCTGTCACTAATTCAAATTCCAGTACAGATACACTCCAGACACAGAAGTCATTATGTTACTCATTCAGTTACAATTCAGATACACTCCAGACACGGAAGTCATTCTGTCACTTATTTAGATTCTAGTTCAGATACGCTCCAGACACGGTTGTCATTCTGTCACTTATCCAGATTTCAACTATCAGATACAATTCGGATACGCTCCAGATACGGATGCCATTCTGTTACTTATTCATATTCAGATTTCACACTCTTGATACAATACGGATACACTCCAGACACGGATGCTATTCTATTTCTCATTCAGATTTCAAGTCTCCAGATACAACTCAGATACGTTCCAGACGCGGATACCATTCTGATACTTATTCTTCTGACTTACAACTTACAATTCAACAAACATTCTTGGATGACATATTTAAGCCCATCTCAAACAAGATTCAATCACCTCTCCAAATGGTATCTTTAAGCCCATTCCCTCAACTACACTTCGTCGAGTGCAAATTTATGGGCACTCTAGTGTCCAATCATCTTTTACCTTCGAGTCACGAACGACAAAGCTCGCCAATCTAACTCTTCAGGTTCAAGAAGATTGAACAGGAGAAGCTGTTGTACCCCAAAATTTTCCCTCTCATTTATCAATATTTTTCTCACAAAACTTCTTGGACTCAAGACAAGATTAGGGTTTGGTCAGCTCAAGACATCTCATCTTGCACTGATCACCCAAAATTAGGGTTTGAGTTTGCACAAGGATTTTTGGACCACCAATGCTTCATGTGACTTTAATACACCATCTTGGACCCCTAAGATTGTTCATGTTAAGTTTCAAGCCTTGAACCACATTTTTGCTCAGTCAATTGGACAGTTGACCTAAAAATCAGTTGTATTGGGGAAAAAGTCAACTATGGCCAATTTACAGTCAAACTTCATAATTTTTTATCCACATCAACATTTTAGAATCATATGTACCATTTGATCAAGTTTGGATCACAACTCCTCAAGAAATTTGATCAAATCATCAAAAGGGCAAAATGGTTAAAATTAGGGTTTTGATTGAGAAAGGGCAATTTCTGATTTTTAACCAAGCCAATGACCAATTGGGTTCAAACATTATTTCAAGGGTCCAATGGCATAATCTTGACCTAATTACATGGTTCAAAAGATCTCAAGTTCATTGGATTGACAGATGAATTTTGTAGTCAACTGATCAAAAGTCAAATGTACACTGAAAAGTCAAACTTTGACTTTTTGGTCAAAATCAAGTGCCAAGGGTCATAATTCATCAAGATATGTCAAAATATGAAACTTGTTCACCAAGAAACTCAAAATTGCAAATTAGGGTTTTGAATTTGAAAATTTTCATAACTTAGAATTTTTCTAAGTATGGAAGTTTTCTTATTTTTTCCCAACTTTCCACCACTTTTTCACCATGATGCAATTTTATTCAAAGAAAACTTCCAACATGAAAGTTGTAGTCCTCCATGAAATCTACAAATTTGATTCACAAACTTTTCCAAAAATATGCTTGGATCTCAAGTTATGAATTTTTAAATATGGGTCCATGAACTAAATAACTTAGTGAAATTTTGCCCTAATTTAGGCAGGTTTTTGACCCAACTTCATGGATATTTTTCACCTAGTTCCAAGAGGTATCTCAAAATTCATTTCAAAAATGGATCATATATCACATTTCAAGCTTTCCAAAATGTCCAAGAACTCTCCAAGATCATTTGTGGTTAGGGAGAATTGAAGAAGAGAAATTGGCATTTTATCACTCTTGTTCAAGCCATTTTTACATGAGATCAAGTTGCAAATCAGATCTTGGATGTTTGAATATTGCTTTACAGGTCCTAAACTCCTTCTACACTCCATAATTAAATGCAAACTCAGAAGGTAAAGGCTTTATCTTGGCTTTTGGAGCACTGTACAAGAAATAATTCCATTTTAAGCATAAAGGTTACAATGCCATTTTCATAAAGTGAGCTTTTGTAACTTTATCAATCTTGAGCCTTGGACATGTTTCTTTGAGGCAAGCAACTTCCACAGGTATCAAGCAATGTGTACCAACTCCTATCAGCTCACAAGCCAGCCAGTACAAGCATGTTGCACAAGTCATCTCACTTTTCTTAAAATGCAAGAAAGTTGGCCAAAAGTTCAGAACTTGTACAGCTAGTGAAAAGTGGACTTTGTATCCATTCTATACATATTCAAAAACTTATCACAAGCCAGAACACGACTGTTTAGCATCCAAAACACTCTAAAACTGAAAAAACTTCATTTTTATGCAAAACATACAGATTTCTACAAAACCATAGCCATTTCATTTTTGGCTCGTGCGTTTTTTGTTTCAACACTTCAAACACCTTCCATATATCCTACCAAAGCTATCCAAGCCCTTTCCCTGCTTATGTAAGCTCTGTTTCAGCCATTGCCATTTTCAAATTTGGAGCTTGCAACTTGACTTGTGCAGAGACTTCTGGCCATCCACAAAGCAAACTAGGCATTGGAATAGCTTGGAGGAAGTTCAAGGAAGCTCACACGATCCTCAGGCCTCCCTCAAAGTCCTCACATTGTCATATCCAAATCCAACTGAAGGAGGTATTTTTCAAAACTCTATCTCTCTATTTAGGCATCCTCAAGCCACAATTTGTTAAGAAAAGATGTAGTCTATAATATGGTGAAGCTGTACATATGCATACTTGTCATTTATATTAACTGTGCTATGAGAATTTGAAGCTTGAAGTTCCTGGATTTTTTAGGTCACGAATTAGGGATGACAAAATTCTCTCTGATCTTTGAGAGTTAGGTTATGAATTTTATATGGTTGGAATCGTGAGATTAAATGCTACATGTTTCATGTTACAAGTTTTTGTTTTTGTGCAAGCATTTGAGAGTTGCAGGTTGAGCTGAAACGCGCGCGAAGGAGAAGACAGAGGACAGGGACGAAGCTGTGCCTTGGGCTTTTTTGGCGCGCCTGGCCTTTTTGTTTTTACTTTTTGCACCTCCTGAATTACTTTTGCACCCCCCTGACTATTTTCTTATATTTTTGCATTTTCTTGCATATTTTTATATTTATTACTTGCATTTATTTTTTCTAATGATAAAAAATATCCAAAAATAACTTATTTATTTCCACACTTTTATTTTATTTTATTTATTATTTTTTGGCATAAAAAATAGTTTATTAGGATAATATACTTTATTTTCTTAAATAAATTGTAAATATATTTAAAAATACTATAGATTTTTATTATGTTATTTATATACATAAAATATTTATTTTCTTACATATTTTAATTTTTAATATTTGTACATAATATTATTTATTATTTTCTTGTACAAAAAATGGACAAAATAATAATATAGAACCTGTATTTTATTTTAATTGAAAATTAGGGTTTCACCCTTTCAAAAATAATAATATTTTTCTCTTATTTTTAGGGCTTAAATAAATCATTTTTCTCATACAAAAATCAAATACAAAACATTTTTTTAACATAAATACATTTGCATTGCATTCTAATATTTGTATATTTTATTTAATGCGCACAATATTCGATTGGGTTGTAATAGTATTTTTAGGTTTATATTTGTGCAATATCCCCATTCAAAAACTTGTATCCCCCCTCCCATAATAATTGTTGTAATAGCTTAGTTTACATTTACGCAATTTATTGCTTTCATATACCATGTTTAGTAAACTAGGGTTTGCATGACAAGAACAAAAACAAAACAAATAGAAAACCTAATGCAAGACAAAAGCATGAAAAATGACACACATTGCACACAAGCACCCTTAGGGTTTCTCCCAATTGGTTGCCTAAATAAAAATGTTCATGTTACGCATGCGAAGTATCTTCGCAAAACAAAACAAAATAAGATCATAGTCCCTCGATGACGCTATCAAAAGGTTGCCTAAACAAAGATGATCTTGGTCCCTAAAAATTGCTAAGATACTTGGCAACATTGCTATCATGGTTATATGATGACCCACGCCCGTCCCGTTTACATCCAAAGATAGGGTTGTTTACCAAATCAATGGTAAATCAACAATGTCAAAGGAATAAAAATGCACAAGAAAGACATTTGAGTAGGTAGATAGCTTCTAGTTACTTGATCAATTTCAAAACAATCCTTGCAACTTTCAAAAACAAACACACACACATTTCAAAACATCTTTCAAAACATTGGAACATTTTCAAAAGAAAAACATCTTTGTATACATTCTTACGAATGAGAATCATTACAAAGATTGCCTAAACAATGGCCTCTTTTCAAAATACTTTCAAAATCACACAAAGAACCATTTCAAACAATTTCAAAGCAAAGCAAGTGATCTAAACAAGTAACTAAGAGCCCATGGAAAACCATGGATGAAAAGGGTGCTGGCACCTTCCCTTTTCATAATCTACCCCCCGAACTCAAGAAAACATCTCAAAGGTCTTTCATGTGCTTTTTTAACTTTCCTTTTGGATAAAAGAAAAGTCGGTGGCGACTCTTGCTAACCGCAACATTTGCGAACACAAACACAAAACCTCAAGTCAATTCTCCCACCGCATCATAAAACTGGCGACTCTGCTGGGGAATAAAGAAAAAAAGTGGGGTTACCTTAGGGTTTAGATCACCTTTATTTTCTTACAATTATTTGACTTGTTTGCTTTATATTTTGGTTCTATTGTTTGGGTTTGAATCCTCCACCCGGATTTGGAAACATTATAGGTAAATAGCAATAAGTTGTGGAAACTGTGCGGGATATACCGACATGGTCTAAGCAATAGCTATATTAGTGCGACATATTTGTGGGTACCAGTAGCCTTTGAGTCAATCAAAGAGAATACGGGGCCGCTGAGTGATGTCATGAAGCACTAATGAACTTCTAGAACCTTTACTTGACCAACTTGGCCTTTTAGGATGTTGTGAGATGACCGGCTTTGGTGCAGTCCGAAGTTGGTAGATACTCGATACTACACTCATTGAGGGTTGGTTCCTTGGAATATTTCGGTCGCCAGTAAAGAGGCTTGAATTGAAACAATGAACAAGGAAATAATCCAGTGATATTGAGCTCCTTAGAAACCGGTTACTATTTTTAGGACAGGTTGAGCCAACTAAACTTCAAGAGGGTACTTACCTATGAAACCCCATGCAAGCCTAAACTAAGAACTTGTGTGATTTGCTTGTACATATATACTTGTGCATAACATCACGGACATCATGATGTAACACCCCTTCTAAATAACCCGCGAATATATTAATTAAATCAGAGTAACATGAAAAACAGGGATGTCACAATTCAAGATAAATATAAAACCTCAAATTTACAGTTGTCATGCTTTACTGAAGGAATTATTATTATAAATATTTAAATCAACATCATGTTCTACACAGCGGAAATATCTCAAAACCGGAATAACTTCACTTCGTAAGTATTCCCAACATAAATTAAACAATAGAAAATAAAACTCGTCATTCAAACATTTCCCCCAGTGTTACAACCTATCAGAGCACGACACTGACACGCGGACTAAAATAACATAGCTCTAGAGCCATCCTCACCAACTCCTGAGCTGCTAACTTTAATCTAAAATCATTAAAGTAAGGGTGATATTTCTCATAATTAACATGCATTATAAGTTTCTCAATCAACATTATATCACAAGCATATTATTTCACCCATTTTAGCATAAATTCAGATTCAACACACAGTTACAGTCATACAAGTCATTATGCACAATTCAAGAATCAACCAAAGAATTGTAACACTGGAAGACATCCTAACATGTTACAATTCCATGCAAACATAAATGCAGACACAATGCATGTGGTACCAATTACGTGACCAATTCACCATCACTGATCCATCACACTCTGATACAGTAACCATCGATTCGTCCATCACACTCGGACATGAATCCAGCCGAAGCAATCATCGATTCGTCCATCACACTCGGACATGAATCCAGCCTAACCAGCCATCACTCTCGGGTATCGGTTAACGGCAATACAAGTCAAATTCCACATAATGGGAATTAACTTCACCAAAACAATGCATATGCATGCACATCACCAGCATGCAACATCAAATCAGTCTATAAAATACATCAATTTATCATAACTGAACCAAAACCAAAAGAAACATGATATCATCATTTATCATACACACATCAAACAGCATAAACATGCACTTCATCCACAAGGACCTGATACAATCAATTATCATGGATACACCATTGCATATACACCAAATATGCACATAATAACAAACCGCATAATCGGAAAGTCAACATCAAATCAACGGAATATGATCACAACATAATTCCAAATAATGCCAAAACCAATATATCACATGATCACATCTCAATCATAATGGATAGCAGGCACAACACATAAGTATCAGTTCTCATTCACCAAATCAGAACAACTTACAAACAATTCTACATCATTCTCAAAATACCAAAGTTTACAAAAATCGGGAATTCAACTCTTTTTAAAATAATTTTCATAAAATAATATTTTTCTTATTTTATAAGATAGTATTTTTAATTTAAGAAATACTGCCAAAAACAGCACTCAAATCGGACTTACGGTTTGAAAGTTATGAATTTTCAAAGTTTAGTATTTTTCAAAAAGTTACGTTTCTGGAAAATGTACTGGAACCCGGTTCATACCTATACAGGAACCGGTTCCTGAGTTGAAAAAGTCAGTTTCTTCGCAAATTTACACTGGGAACTCGGTTCCTCCCCACTGGGAACCGGTTCCTGCGACCTGAAAAGTCAAAAACTGCTATTTTGACAGCACTTATTCATTCCAAATCCCATCCAATTCATACCCATACGAATCCAACTCACAGAATTGCCAAAACAAGTTATAGTACATGATTCTAATAAGATTACAACACACCATAACATCATACAATTTCCTCATAACCTCAAATTTAATCAAAACATAATTTCATGGGATTGGGGTTTGAATTTCATAAATCCTAAATTGGGATTCCTAACATGCCTAATCAATTCTATTGATCCCAAAATCTATAAGGCATATTAAATAATCGAAATCACCCCTTACCTCGCGATGATCCTTCGAATTCACGGCGTTTGGCTTTTTCCTCTCTTCTCTTCTCTTCTCCAATTTCACGTACAATGAGTTTTTCCAAAACCCTTCTTTTCCTTTTTCCTTTTATTATTTGCCAAATAATAATAATAATTAGTAATTATTTTAATAGAGCTTTTTACTACACACACCTCTAATTCAACTTTACACCCCCGGTCTTCCTTTTTAATTCCATAATTAATTCATTCATTTAATCCAAAATATTATAAATTAAGCCTTTAATTAATTTAATAATTAAATACCTAATTATTTAACAATTGAATTAAATTGGGGTGTCACAACTCTCCCCTACTAAAAGAGTTTTCGTCCTTGAAAACATACCTTAGACGAATAGTTCGGGATACGAGTCCTTCATCTGGCTCTCCAGCTCCCAAGTGACATTTCCATCTGCTGGTCCTCCCCAAGCTACTCTTACCAACGCGATCTCCTTGCCTCGCAACTGTTTCAACTTCCGATCCTCAATTCTCGCAGGTACCGCTTCCACAGTCAAATTCTCTCGTACCTGTATATCGTCTACACGAATCTCATGAGACGGATCAGCAATGTACTTCCTTAGCTGAGATACATGAAAAACATCATGCAAATTTGCAAGTGACGGCGGCAAAGCAATCTGATAAGCAACTTTCCCAACTCTCTTGGTAATCTGAAACGGACAAATAAAACATGGAGTCAACTTCTTTGACTTCAAAGCTCGACCAATACCAGTCATCGGAGTAACTCGCATAAAAACATGTTCTCCTTCGCTAAACTCAAGATCTTTCCTCCTCTTATCGTGATAACTTTTCTGACGACTCTGAGAAGTCCTCATCTTCTCCTGAATCATCTTAATCTTTTCCGAAGTCTGTTGGACAATTCCCGGTCCAATCACAGCACTCTCTCCAGATTCATACCAACACAATGGTGTCCGACACCTCCTACCATACAATGCCTCAAACGGAGCCATACCAATGCTCGAATGAAAACTATTGTTGTAGGTAAACTCAATCAATGGTAGATAACTATCCCAAACTCCACCTTTCTCCAACACACAAGCTCTTAACAAATCTTTCAACGACTGAATCGTTCTCTCCATCTGACCATCTGTCTGTGGATGATAAGCGGAACTCAAATGCAACTTAGTACCCAAAGCTTCTTGCAATCCCGTCCAGAATTTAGATGTAAACCTCAGATCTCGATCCGACACAATACTAGAAGGAATACCGTGCAAACTCACAATCTTCTCAACATACAATTTTGCCAACCTTTCCATCGGATAATCCATTCTTATCGGAATAAAGTGAGCAGATTTCGTCAACCGATCAACAATAACCCAGATAGAATCACAATTCTTCGATGTCCTTGGTAAACCAGACACAAAATCCATAGAGATTCCATCCCATTTCCATTCCGGAACAAACAACGGTTCCATTAATCCTGACGGTTTCTGATGCTCAATCTTCGACTTCTGACAAACCAAACAAGCATACACAAACTCAGCAATTTCCTTTTTCATTCCCGGCCACCAAAACAACTTCTTCAAATCATGGTACATTTTAGTAGCACCAGGATGAATACTCAATCCACTACGATGTCCTTCTTCCAAAATACTCTTCCTAATCTCTGCAACATCCGGAACACACACCCTATTACTAAATCTCATAACACCATTCTCATCAATCCGGAACTCGCCTCCTTGATCTTGGTTGATCAATGTCAATTTATCAACTAACCCAACATCGGACTTCTGTCCATTCCGAATTTCTTCCAGAATACCACTAGTCAGTTTCAACATACCCAATTTCACACTATTCGGAGTAGTTTCACATACCAAACTTAAATCTCTGAACTGCTCAACCAAATCTAACTCACGAACCATTAACATCGACATATGCAAGGACTTCCTACTCAAGGCATCCACAACAACGTTTTCCTTACCAGGATGGTAATTCAAACCGAAATCATAATCCTTTAGAAATTCTAACCATCTCATCTGCCTCATATTCAACTCTTTCTGATCAAAGAGATACCTCATACTTTTGTGATCACTGAACACCTCAAACCGAGAACCATATAAATAATGCCTCCACAACTTCAAAACAAACACAACAGCTGCCAACTCCAAATCATGAGTCGGATAATTCCTTTCATGTACTTTCAATTGTCTCGAAGCATAAGCCACCACCTGCTTATCTTGCATCAACACACCACCTAATCCCATTAATGATGCGTCACAATACACAACAAAAGACTTAGTCGGATTTGGAAAAATCAAGATCGGAGCACTTGTCAACCTCCTCTTCAGCTCTTGAAATCCTTTCTCACATTCAACATCCCAAACAAATATCTGACCCTTCCTGGTCCACTTAGTCAACGGTAACGCTAATTTGGAAAATCCTTCTATAAACTTCCTGTAATAACCTGCAAGACCCAGAAAACTACGGATCTCAGAAGCATTCTTCGGCGCTTCCCACTGAGATACTGCTTCTACCTTCGTAGGATCCACAACAATTCCATTCTTGGAAATTACATGGCCAAGAAAACTTACTTCACTTAACCAGAATTCACACTTGGACAACTTCGCATAAAGCTTCTTCTCTTTCAACAATTCCAACACAACTCTGAGATGTTATGCATGCTCTTCATCGATCTTCGAATAAATTAGAATATCATCAATGAACACTACCACAAACTTATCAAGATACGGATGAAATATCCTGTTCATATACTCCATGAAAACACCAGGTGCATTAGTAACTCCAAACGGCATAACAAAATACTCGTAATGTCTATACCTCGTTCTAAATGCAGTTTTCTGAATATCTTCCGACTTCACACGAATCTGATGATATCCAGATCTCAGATCAATCTTACTAAATACACAAGCTCCAACTAGTTGATCCATCAAATCATTGATCCTCGGCAAAGGATACTGATTCTTGATTGTAACTTTATTCAGTTGTCTGTAATCAACACATAATCTCATTGAACCTTCTTTCTTCTTAACCAACAACACCGGAGCACCCCACGGTGAAACACTCGGACGAATAAACTTCTTCTCAAACAAATCCTCAAGTTGACTCTTCAACTTTCTCAATCTAGAAGCAGACCTCTTATAGGCATCCTCTAATTCGAACTAGTTCTAGTAACAAAACCCATTAAGACTTCACCTTGCACTCTCACACCGTTCCACTTACTTCATCACGGAACACTTCATAAAAATTACATCCAATAGGTCACATGCCTTTTTCTTGCTCTTGCCGAGATCTAAATCTCTCGTTACGCAAACCATAACGTTTCTCTTCTTGCCGACTCAACTAATTTCACACACTGTAAAGCTGGCACAATAAGTACATCCCATCCAACGCGATCCCGACTACTATCAACAAGAGATTAAGGGTGATCAGTTCCTCAATTTGTCAATAGATAGTCAACAATCATTAGGTGGCATCAACCATCGTTACCAAACCACAACAACATCTTCAATCTTACCCTTCAAGCTACTTAAACATAACCATGCTTGAAGCATCAACTGCTCGACAATACTTACATCTTACAATCGGCGGTATACTGAACCAACCTCTTGCACAAAACGTCAGAGAAGAAACTTCTCCCCCAATTATTTCACACGTACCTCTGCAGACAACGAAAAGGAAACAATCAAGTACCGACAGTGTTTCACACACATGTCGCATACCAAAAGGGAGTAAACACATAAACAACCTGGCCGATAGACCGACCTGCTCTGATACCACTATTGTAACACCCCTTCTAAATAACCCGCGAATATATTAATTAAATCAGAGTAACATGAAAAACAGGGATGTCACAATTCAAGATAAATATAAAACCTCAAATTTACAGTTGTCATGCTTTACTGAAGGAATTATTATTATAAATATTTAAATCAACATCATGTTCTACACAGCGGAAATATCTCAAAACCGGAATAACTTCACTTCGTAAGTATTCCCAACATAAATTAAACAATAGAAAATAAAACTCGACATTCAAACGTTTCCCCCAGTGTTACAACCTATCAGAGCACGACACTGACACGCGGACTAAAATAACATAGCTCTAGAGCCATCCTCACCAACTCCTGAGCTGTTAACTTTAATCTGAAATCATTAAAGTAAGGGTGAGATTTCTCATAATTAACATGCATTATAAGTTTCTCAATCAACATTATATCACAAGCATATTATTTCACCCATTTTAGCATAAATTCAGATTCAACACACAGTTACAGTCATACAAGTCATTATGCACAATTCAAGAATCAACCAAAGAATTATAACACTGGAAGACATCCTAACATGTTACAATTCCATGCAAACATAAATGCAGACACAATGCATGTGGTACCAATTACGTAACCAAGTCACCATCACTGATCCATCACACTCGGATACAGTAACCATCGATTCGTCCATCACACTCGAACATGAATCCAGCCGAAGCAATCATCGATTCGTCCATCACACTCGGACATGAATCCAGCCTAACCACCCATCACTCTCGGGTATCGGTTAACGGCAATACAAGTCAAATTCCACACAATGGGAATTAACTTCACCAAAACAATGCATATGCATGCACATCACCAGCATGTAACATCAAATCAGTCTATGAAATACATCAATTTATCATAACTGAACCAAAACCAAAAGAAACATGATATCATCATTTATCATACACACATCAAACATCATAAACATGCACTTCATCCACAAGGTCCTGATACAATCAATTATCATGGATACACCATTGCATATACACCAAATATGCACATAATAACAAACCGCATAATCGGAAAGTCAACATCAAATCAACGGAATATGATCACAACATAATTCCAAATAATGCCAAAACCAATATATCACATGATCACATCTCAATCATAATGGATAGCAGGCACAACACATAAGTATCAGTTCTCATTCACCAAATCAGAACAACTTACAAACAATTCTACATCATTCTCAAAATACCAAAGTTTACAAAAATCGGGAATTCGACTCTTTTTAAAATAATTTTCATAAAATAATATTTTTCTTATTTTATAAGATAGTATTTTTAATTTAAGAAATACTGCCGAAAACGGCACTCAAATCGGACTTACGGTTTGAAAGTTATGAATTTTCAAAGTTTAGTATTTTTCAAAAAGTTACGTTTCTGGAAAATGTACTGGAACCCGGTTCCTACCTATACAGGAACCGGTTCCTGAGTTGAAAAAGTCAGTTTCTTCGCAAATTTACACTGGGAACTCGGTTCCTCCCCACTGGGAACTGGTTCCTGCGACCTGAAAAGTCAAAAACTGCTATTTTGACAGCACTTATTCATTCCAAATCCCATCCAATTCATACCCATACGAATCCAACTCACAGAATTGCCAAAACAAGTTATAGTACATGATTCTAATGAGATTACAACACACCATAACATCATACAATTTCCTCATAACCTCAAATTGAATCAAAACATAATTTCATGGGATTGGGGTTTGAATTTCATAAATCCTAAATTGGGATTCCTAACATGCCTAATCAATTCTATTGATCCCAAAATCTATAATGCATATTAAATAATCGAAATCACCCCTTACCTCGCGATGATCCTTCGAATTCACGCCGTTTGGCTTTTTCCTCTCTTCTCTTCTCTTCTCCAATTTCACGTACAATGAGTTTTTTCCAAAACCCTTCTTTTCCCTTTTTCCTTTTATTATTTTCCAAATAATAATAATAAGTAGTAATTATTTTAATAGAGCTTTTTACTACACACACCTCTAATTCAACTTTACACCCCCGGTCTTCCTTTTTAATTCCATAATTAATTCATTCATTTAATCCAAAATATTATAAATTAAGCCTTTAATTAATTTAATAATTAAATTCCTAATTATTTAACAATTGAATTAAATTGGGGTGTCTCAAACATCATATGCATCCACTAACCATTTCAAGGATTTTGGAGATTCATCTTTGTTCTTGTTTTGTAGGTTATGGATTCACTTCGCAGGAAAACTATCCAATCCAACCTTGTAAGAATCCTTCCATAACTCAAGGAGCTAGCTTCAAGGATTCCTGAGAACTCTCCATTCACCGAGAGACATGGTCGTCTACTCAACTTGGTCACTTCCAATACAGAGGAGGATATGATGAAGGTTCTCTTCCAGTTCTTTGACCCTTTGCATCATTGCTTCACATTTCCTGACTATTAACTTGTGCCCACTTTGGAAGTATTCTCTCAGCTTCTGAGGATTCCTATTCTCAATCAACTACCTTTCAACGGTACGGAAAGAGATCCAAAGCCAGAAGAGATTGCTTAAGCCCTGCACTTGCACTAATCTGATGTCACAACTTATAGGGAAACTAGAAGTGGTGTCAAAGTTTCTATTTGAGAAGGCCCAAGGCTGTTGGAATTCCCTATACTTGCAAGCTTTTGAGGAGATTGTAGCTCTTCTCATCTATGGGATGGTTTTGTTCCCTAATCCTAACCAACTCAAAGATGTGAGCGCTGTCAAAATCTTCATGTCTCGCAACCCGGTACCTACATTGCTTGGGGATATCCTCCACTCTTTTCACACTCGTACAATGAGGAAAAGAGGTGTTCTTATGTGTTGCACTCCTCTTCTGGAAAGATGGTTTATTTCTCATCTTCCCCAATCAGTCTTGAAGAATGAGCAAGGTTTTAGGTGGTCACAAAGGTTAATGACACTTAACCATTCAGATATTCATTGGTGTTCTCGATCCAAAGAGAATGTTATCATCATTGACCGTTGTGGGGAATTCCCTAATGTCCCTCTACTTGGCATTAGGGGAGGCATCACCTATAACCCGTGCTTAGCACTGAGATAGTTTGGGTATGCCCGAAGGGATGGCCCACATGATATGCTGATTTAAGGTCTGGTTTTCGACTACGACAAGAACGACCAAGGACTTCATTAGAGATTCATCCGAGCCTGGAGGATGCCCAACAAGCTGGATAGCAAGACCTTGGGACACAAGAATTCCATCCCTCTTAAGCCTTACCTCAAGTGGGTACGAACCCACGCCCAAAGTATTATGATGCCTTATCCCTCCGTTTCTCCCAGTGATTATAGAGCCTGTTAAAGAAGGAGAGGTTCCATACACCATCCTACATCCTGACATGCCAACATCACTCGAAGATCTACAAAGGAGTTGGATACAGCTCAAGGGAGAGCATGATACTTTCGAAGCCCAATTCTACGTAAGTGAGAAGAATATTTTGGAACTCACTCGGCTACTTCATGAAGAGCAGACTCTCAATACCTACATTGCACCAAAGAGGATGCGCAATGTCTTTTTACCTTAGAATTCTGTATTGTTTTGCCCAAGGGGCATTGATGTACTCACAATTCTATCTTATTAATATGATGTGTGTTTCTTTTTTTGTTTAAAACAAATTTGAATTTTTGAATCCTTGAAAACATTGCATGAATACATATCATTCATCATAAGCATAAACAAGTCTTCACACCAAGTTTCCTCATCTCTCTGCTGTTTATTTCAGCAAGATGGATCTTGAACAAACGGTCAAAGATTTGCAAGCTCGGAATTCACAATTTCAACAGTTGCTCATGACCTTAGCCAAGGGGCAAGAGGAGCTGAAGACTTTGCTAGAAAAAGAAAAATAGAAAAAGAAGAAGAAGCCAGCTGGTGTGGTTATCATGGGCAGAATATTTCAGGGACAAGCCAGAAGGACCTTGGAATTCCCAACAACATCTGAAGAGGGGGAAAGAAAAGGAAAAGGAACGGCAGTACCATCAGATTCTGAAGAAGAAGAAAAGGAAGAAGAGGACAACTCTGAACAACAATACCCTCTGGCTGATGACAAATACAAACACTTGGAAGAGCGTCTAACCATAATGGAAATCCAAAGAGTACCGGGGCTAGATTTTGAGGAGTTAGGGATGGTGTCAGGAATTGTAATCCCTCCAAAGTTTAAAGTGCCACTGTTTTCCAAGTATGATGGGGTGTCTTGCCCTAAAATGCACCTCAGATCCTATGTCAGGAAGATTCAACCACATTCTGCTGACAAAGACCTGTGGGTCCACTTTTTCCAAGACAGTTTATCAGAAACATAGCTTGATTGGTTCTACCAGTTGGAGAGGGCAGATGTCCATAATTGGGAAGACTTGGCAGCAACTTTCTATAAACAGTATCAATATAATGCCGACTTGGCGCCGACCCGTACTCAGCTACAGAGTATGGCTATGGCTTCCAATGAGGGCTTTAAAGATTACGCGCAAAAGTGGAGAGACCTAGCCGGAAGGGTGCAACCTCCTCTATCTGAGAGGGAGTTAGTGGATATGTTCTTGGGAACTCTTTCAGGCCCTTTCTTCAATCATCTGATTGGAAGTTCTTCCGCAGGGTTTACAAAATTGATCTTAACCGGCGAAAGAGTAGAGGCTTGTATAAGAAATGGGAAAATTCAGAAGTACGCGCCTGCCTCAACAACTGTAAAAAAGCCCTTCACTGGAAGAAAGGAAGTATTTGCTGTCTATTCATAGAGAAATCAGGGAAGAACCGAGCGCCGACCAACAGTGGGGGCCGTAATGATTCCGAAGCCGGCATCAGACCAATCGAGAAATAACCAGCAAAGGGTAGAAAGGCCAGTTCGGCAATTTACCAAGATTAACATGACTTCATCCCAAGTTCTACCATATCTCTTGAAGTTGAACCTGGCCACTCTAAAAGAGGCCCCAAAAATCCTAATACCGCTTCTCCATATTACCATCCCAACGCCAGATGCGCGTACCGTTGTGAAAGTCCAGGGCACGACACCAACAACTGTTGGGCTCTGAAGAATAAGATTCAAGATCTGATAGATGCGAAGGAAGTTGAATTTGAAGTGCATGAGAAACCGAATGTTATTTCCGCTCCAATGCCGATGCATGGTTACAATGCCAACGCTATTGAAGAAGATTTGTTTGTTGCTACCGTGGATGAACTGTTAACTCCGCTCCCGACCATCAAGTTGAATTTGCCTAAACAATGGCCTCTTTTCAAAATACTTTCAAAATCACACAAATCACCATTTCAAACAATTTCAAAGCAAAGCTAGTGATCTAAACAAGTAACTAAGAGCCCATGGAAAACCATGGATGAAAAGGGTGCTAGCACCTTCCCTTTTCATAATATACCCCCCGAACTCAAGAAAACATCTCAAAGGTCTTTCCTGTGATTTTTTACCTTTCCTTTTGGATAAAAGAAAAGTCGGTGGCGACTCTTGCTAACCACAATATTTTCAAACACAAACGCAAAACCTCAAGTCAGTTCTCCCACCGCATCACACACCCCTTCAGTTTGAATGTTGCCCTTATGTTGGTAACGTGCAGGTAATCGAGAGTGAAGGTTGTATACCTTCAATAGTTTGAGTCGGTGTCATTGCTCTGATATGTAACACTCGGGGGGATGAACGCTTGTTGCTTATGATTGTTGATTATTCAATTGTTGAACTTTAAGTTGATTATTATTAAAATTGTGATGTTTTGAAGTTGCTGTAATAATGATTAAAGATGTTATTAAGAATTTCGCTGCGTAGATGTTAAATTATTGATTTATGAGATTTAATTGTTAAGCTGATGGTTCATCCGAGGTTTTAAAGTGTTATGTATCCATGATTAATGCAATGAGTTTTTAATGATGAATTTGTGGCATCCTGATTCGTTTGCATGAATGATTTTATAACTCTGATTTATTTATATAATTGCCGGGTAGAATTGGGGTGTTACAAAGTTGGTATCAGAGCAAAAGTTTGGTCCGACCTTATTGTCGAGTCGTAGTTGTCTAACAATCGAGTATTTTTAATTTGAGTTCTAACTGTTGTTTATGTTGTAGTGATAAGTTGAGATAGCTGGAAGGAATGATGCTGCACTTGCTGCTGCTTTAGAAGCAATGGCTCATGCGATGGAGAATCATCTGAATGCTAACGGGAATGCTGGATCTCGTAGCTTGGCGACTTTCCAGAGAGAGAATCTGCCTACGTTCAAGGGAAAGTATGATCCTGACGGAGCATTGGATTAGTAGAAAGAGATTGAGAGAATCTTCTGTGTGATAGACTGCACTCCAGTGCAGAAGGTTCGGTATGGTACTCATATGCTGGCAGTCGAGGCTGATGACTGGTGGCTAGAGACTTGTCAGAAGTTGGAAGCTGCAGGTGAGAATGTCACTTGGGATATGTTCCGTAGGGAATTTATGAGGAAGTACTTTCCTGAAGATGTTTGTGGTAAGAATGAAATTGAATTCCTTGAGCTGAAGCAAGAGAATATGTCGGTTGTTGAGTATGCTACCAAGTTTGTTGAGTTGGCTAATTTTTATCTGCACTACACTGAGGCAGATGCTGAGTTTTCGAAGTGTATCAAGTTTGAGAATGGGTTGCGCTCGGAGATCAAGAAGGCAGTTGGATACCAGGAGATCCGTGTCTTTGCTGATTTAATTGATAGTTGCAGGATTTATGAGGAGGATAATAATGCTCATTACAAGATTATCAGTGAGAAGAGGGGTAAGCACCAACAGAATCGTGGTAAGCCTTATGATACCCCAGCTAGTAAAGGTAAACAGAAAGTTGCTCAGGGTCAGAGGAGTAGTGGAGGAGATGCTCCTGCTGGTGTGGTTTGTTTTAATATATGGGAAACCTGGGCATAAGAGTAATGTGTGTACTGCTGAAGTAAAGAGGTGTTTTCGTTGTGGTAAGAACGAACATGTTGTATCTGAGTGAAAGCATAAGGATGTGATTTGTTTCAACTGTAGTGAAGAAGGGCACATTGGTAGTCAGTGTCAGAAACCAAAGAGGGCTCAGACAAGTGGTAAAGTGTTCGCTTTGGTTGAGGATCAGACAACAACTGAGGACAAACTTATCAGAGGTACATGTTTCATTAATAATACTCCTTTAATTACTATTATTAATACTAGTGCTACTCATTGTTTTATTGCTACTGATTGTGTTGAAAGATTGGGTCTTATGTTGTCTTCTTTGAATGGAGAAATGGTCGTTGATACTCCAGCCAAGGGGTCGGTGACTACTTCTTTTGTGTGTTTGAAGTGTCCCTTGTCGATCTTCGATGGAGACTTTGCTGTTGATTTGGTTTGTTTACCGTTAAGAGGTTTAGATGTGATTTTGGGTATGAACTGGTTAGAGCATAACTATGTTCATATTAACTGTTATGACAAGTCTGTGAGGTTTTCTACTCCCGAAGAAGAGGAATATAGTCTGTTGTCTACTAGACAGTTGAGGAAGTTGATGCAAGAAGAAGCTCATATGTTCTCGTTGATGGCGTCGCTATCTATAGAGGCTCAAGCTATAATTGAGGAATTGCAGGTGGTGTGTGAATTTCCTGAAGTTTTCCCTGATGAAATTCCTGATGTACCGTCGAAGAGGGAAGTTGAATTTACAATTGATCTTGTACCTGGTACCAGACATGTGTCTATGGCACCATACAGGATGTCTGCATTTGAATTGTCAGAGTTAAAGAAGCAGTTGGAAGAGTTACTTGAAAAGAAGTTTGTAAGACCAAGTGTATCGCCGTGGGGAGCTCCAGTGTTGTTAGTAAAGAAGAAAGATGGAAGTATGAGGCTTTGTGTTGATTATATGCAGTTGAATAAAGTGACGATTAAGAACAAGTATCCACTTCCAAGAATAGATGACTTGATGGATCAATTGGCGGATGCTCGTGTGTTTAGTAAGATTGATTTGAGGTCGGGTTACCATCAGATTAGAGTGAAGGATAAGGATATCCAGAAGACGGCTTTCAGGATGCGTTATGGACATTATGAGTATTTGGTGATGCCTTTCGGTGTTACTAATGCGCTGGGAGTATTCATGGAATATATGAATCATATTTTTCATACTTATTTGGATCGGTTCGTAGTGGTGTTTATTGATGATATTTTGATTTACTCTAAGTCAGAAGAAGAGCATGCAGAACACTTAAGAGTAGCATTGCAAGTTTTGAAAGAGAAGAAGTTGTATGTGAAGTTGTCCAAGTGTGAATTCTGGTTAAAGGAGGTTAGTTTTCTTGGTCACGTGATTTCAGGTAGTGGAATTACTGTAGATCCATCGAAGGTTGATGTTGTGTTGCAATGGGAAACTCTGAAGTCAGCTATTGAGATTAGAAGCTTTTTGGGATTAGCTGGTTACTATAGAAGGTTTATCGAAGGTTTTTCTAAGTTGGCACTTCTGTTGATTAAGTTGACTTGTAAAGATAGAGCTTTTGTATGGGATGTTCAGCGCGAGGAAAGTTTTACAGAGTTGAAGAAGAGGTTGACGTCGACTCCGATTTTGACGTTGCCTAATCCAAGAGAGCCTTTTGTGGTGTATTATGATTCTTCTAAGATGGGTTTAGGAGGTGTGCTTATGCATAATGGTAAGGTAGTTGCTTATGCGTCAAGGCAGTTGAGGACTCATGAGAAGAACTATCCTACGCATGATTTAGAGCTTGCTGCAGTTGTTTTTGTGTTGAAGATTTGGAGGCATTATCTTTATGGTTCTAGATTCGAAGTGTTTAGTGACCATAAGAGCTTAAAGTATTTGTTCGATCAGAAGGAGTTGAATATGAGGCAACGAAGATGGTTGGAATTGTTAAAGGATTATGATTTAGGTTTGAATTATCATCCAAGAAAAGCGAATGTGGTAGCTTATGCATTGAGTCGAAATACTTTACATATGTCGACAATGATGGTTAAAGAGTTGGAATTAATTGAGCAGTTCAGAGATATGAGCTTAGTTTGCGAGGTTACACCGCAAAGTGTTATGTTGGGTATGTTAAAGATTAATAATGAATTTCTAGACAGTATCAGAGGAACTCATAAGTTGGATGTGAAACTGGTAGATTCGATGGTTGGGATCGATCAGTCTGAGAATAATGATTTTAAGCTAGATGTGCAAGGTGTGTTAAGGTTTCGTAACTGGATTTGTATTCCTGACGATGTTGAGATGAAGAAAGTGATACTTGAAGAGAGTCATAGAAGTAAGTTGAGTATTCATCCAGGAGCTACGAAGGTGTATCAAGATTTGAAAGGTTTGTTTTGGTGGCCTGGAATGAAGAGTGATGTGGCTCAGTTTGTGTATGCATGTTTGACTTGTCAAAAGTCGAAAGTTGAACATCAGAAGCCTGCAGGGTTGATGCAACCGTTAGAAGTTCCAGAATGGAAATGGGATAGAATTTCAATAGACTTTGTGACAGGGTTATCTAATACTATAAGAGGACATGATTCAATTTGGGTGATTGTTGATAGGCTTACGAAGTCGGCTTATTTTGTTCCTATTAACATCAGTTTTCCAATGACGAAGTTGGCTGAGATTTACACTAGTGTGATTGTGAAATTGCATGGTGTTCCTTTGTGCATTGTGTCAGATAGAGATCCAAGATTTACTTCTGATTTTTGGAAGAGTTTGCAAGAAGCATTGAGTTCTAAGTTGAGGTTGAGTTCATCATATCATCCTCAGACAGGTGGTCAGACTGAACGGACGATTCAATCGTTGGAAGACTTATTGAGGGAATGTGTTCTTGAGCAGGGAGGTTCATGATATACTTATCTTCTGTTGATAGAGTTCACCTATAATTACATTTACCATTCTAGTATTGGGATGGTGCCTTTTGAAGCGTTGTATGGTCGAAGATGTAGAACTCCTTTATGTTGGCATGAACCTGGTGTAAGTGTAGTACTTGGACCTGAACTTGTTCATGAGACTACTGAGAAGGTGAAGTTGATTCGAGAAAAGATGAAAGCTTCCCAAAGTAGACATAAGAGTTATCATGACAAGCGAAGGAAAGACTTAGAATTTCAAGCGGGTGACCATGTGTTTTTAAGAGTTACACTTGTGACTGGTGTTGGGTGAGCATTGAAGTCTAAGAAGCTCACTTCTCGTTTTATTAGACCATATCAGAGAGAGTGGGGAATGTTGCTTATAGAGTGGATTTACCGCCTAATCTTTCGAATTTGCATGATGTGTTTCATGTGTCACAACTCCGGAAGTATATTTCAGATCCATCTCATGTGATTCATATGGACGATATGCAAGTACGGGATAATCTTACGGTGGAGACGATGCTTGTACGGATCGCGGATCATGAAACAAAGAATCTGAGGCGCAAAGAGATTACTTTGGTTAAAGTGGTTTGGCTAGGAGTTGCTGGAGAAAACATGACTTGGGAGTTGGGGAGCAAGATGCGAGACTCCTATCCTGAGTTATTTGATTAAGGTAACTTTTCGAGGACGAAAATATTCTAAGTGGAGGAGAGTTGTAACACCTATAATTTAATTAATTATTTAATTAAATTATTTTTGGAATATTTGTGAAGTGGTGTTGTGATTAGTTGGATTTAATTATTTTATTAAGTTGTGGAATAATATTAGAAGGATAATATTAGTTGATGTGGGCTTGTTTTAAAGGAATATAAGTTGTGAAAATAGAGTGTATTAGTTTTAAGCCCATTAAGGTATTAAGAGAATAATAGGTTGTTTTATTATTGTTAGAAATAATAGAAAGAAGAATCAGTAGAAGAATAAGGGTTAGAGGAAGAACGTGAAAGTTGTTGGAAAGGAGGAAAAGAGGCAGAACGGAACTTCAACCGGAAGTTATAGGGAAACCTTCAATCCAAGGTAAGGGTGAGGTTCTGACTCTATAATAGGGTTCATGATGATTGGTTTATGGGATTAGATGTGAAAGTGTTGTTTTATTCATGATTGAATTATATGTTGTTGTATGATGAGAATTGATGATTAGAAGATGAATGATGATGTTCCTATGTTGTTTATTTGATGTAGAATTATAGGATAATCATAAGAGATGATTATCTGTGATTAAAGGATGTTTTTAGGGCTTAAAGTATGGAACCCGTAGTGAAAATGCATAGAAATCGCAGAAAATATCCTTAGCAGAGCAGTATGTGTCGATCCCAAATGCTATGTGTCGATACAAGAAGGTTTAGAGACTCAGTATGAGTCAACACAAAGGGGTCATGCGTCGATACATGAGGGATTTTAGACTCAGGATGAGTCGACACGAAGGAGTATGTATCGATACATGCAGTGTGACAGACTCAGTATGAGTCGATACAAGAGAGTAATGCGTCGACTCATGTGGCGTGTTAAACTCAGTACGCGTCGACCCAAGGAGTTATGCATCGATCTATGTTGCCCGGTTTTTGGAAGAATCGGTTTGAGAATGCTGTAACTTGAGTTTTCAGACTCCCTTTGAGGTGTCGTTCGAAGCGTTGAATAGCTAACGCGATGAGCTTTATTCTTGAGGATTAAAATGAAGAATAAGAAGTATAATCCTAGTATCCCAATTAGGACTAGAGTTAATTCCTGCGTTAATCGCTATGCTGATTTTTATGAAGAATGATGAGGATGATATAATTATAGATTGCTGTTTGGGTTGTAATAGTAGGATTAATGATGATAATGATGCAGTGTTACAGAATAGTAATATGTAGAGATTTGGTAATTTATAAGTAAGTCTTAGATGATTAATTAATTAATCATAAGCAATATCATGTTGTAGGCCTATGGCCAACGTTACGAAATTGACGATTTACTGTTGTATTGTTGTTGTGGCTGAGTTGCTGTGATTATATGATGTATGTATGATGTTTGATGAATAAATGATGCTGGTGAATGATGTTGATGAAAGATGTTGAGATGCCTCTAATAATTGGCAGCTTTTAAGATGTAGGCTTTTGGCCAACGATGATGTTGTGTTGAGATGTTGATAATTATGGGTTGTCATTACATTCATGATTGTGTCGCATACATTGCATTTCAAGATGGAGCTTATGCTCATTAAGATGGTCTGTATTGGCGAATATTAAGATGAAGGCTTATGCCTTGTTGATGCCTCTATTTATTGGCAGATTTTTAAGATGGGAGTTATGATCCAATGGTACCACATTCATTTGCATAGTATTGAGTTGCATTATACGATTGCATAAAGAAGTATCGATGTTGTGAACGTGTTTTATTGTTGCAATTATTGTTGATTATAAGATGAGAAGTGGTAATTTTATACGATCTAATTCAATATATTAATTATCATACGCTTTATTATATTGTTAGATATCTCACCCCTTCTGTTTGAATGTTGCCCTTATGTTGGTAACATGCAGGTAATCGAGAGTGAAAGTTGTATACCTTTAATAGTTTGAGTCGGTGTCATTGCTCGATATGTAACACTCGGGGGGATGAACGCTTGTTGCTTATGATTGTTGATTATTCAGTTGTTGAACTTTAAGATAATTATTATTAAAATTGTGATATTTTTAAGTTGTTGTAACGATGATTAAAGATGTTATTAAGAATTCCGCTACGTAGATGTTAAATTGTTGATTTATGAGATTTAATTGTTAAGCTGATGGTTCATCCGAAGTTTTAAAGTGTTATGTATCCACGATGAATGCAATGAGTTTTTAATGATGAATTTGTGGCATCCTGATTCGTTTGCATGAATGATTTTATAACTCTGATTTATTTATATAATTGCCGGGTAGAATTGAGGTGTTACAAAGCACATGGTGTGCACACAAAATCAATCACACTTGACTAAAACAGACGTTGGGCTCCTTAGCATTGAGCCCCCTTTTTTTTTATACTAACTCTCCACATTTATTTCTCATACCAACATACCCAATTCTATTTTTCTTTTATTTTTCTGACTCGTGCCAAAAAAAAACACATTTGGGCCTAGCGCCCTATTTGCTATCTCTTACCCCTTTAATTACTTTTAATACCCAGCCCAAATTTTTTTATATATTTTTATTTTATTTTCTATATTTCAATTTATTTATTTATCTTTTTATATTTAACCCCAAAGTATAAAAAAAATACATTTTTCTTAAATCAAAATATTTTAATGTGAATATTTTATTTTATTAAATTAAATTTTATCATTTCTTTTATAGAATATTTTCTTTATTAACCTTAACAAAGATCATTTTCTAAACAAAATTAAATTAAATTTAGGTTTTTATTTTGATTAACTTAGATTTTAGATTTTTTTATTAAATAATTAATTAACTTCTTTTGTAAATAAAAATTAATTAATTAATTAGGTTAATGGTAAAACCTTTTCCATCAAAAATTCATCATAAAAACAATTTTCTCTCTCTCTCTCTCTCTCTCTCTCTCTCTCTCTCTCTCTCTCTCTCTCTCTCTCTCCTCTCTCTCTCTCTCTCTCTCTCTCTCTCTCTCTCTCTCTCTCTCTCTCTCTCTCTCTCTTATATTTTTATTGCGTACTTTATTATTTCACACTATCATTTATGTAACTGTCAAAGCTTTGTAATAGCAACTAGGATTTATTTTATTTGTCATCCCCAAAGCGTTGTAATAACGTAGGACATTTAAATTCTGCAATTTATCGTTTTCCTTATTATTGCTGCTAATTAGGGTTTGTATGGAAAGAATTTAAAATCAACCTTAGACAATCCTAATTCAAGACAAATTAAATGAAAATAATACACTTTGCACACATGCACCTGTAGGGTAACTCACACTTGTTGTCTTGGATAAAAATAGTCATGTCCCTCGAGCATGAGATGTTTTAGCAAAAGACCCTCGATTAAAAGACCATAGTCCCTCGATGACCCTTCAAATGTTACCTTCGATAAATGATCTTAGTCCCTTACGATAATTGCTAAAACATCTTATAAGTTGTCTTTTATGACTATACGATGACCCACACCGGTCCCTCACATCCAATGATATGACTTCTAATGATAGACAAACACTATCTAAAAGAGGAGGAAAATAACAAAGACTTTTTTGAGTAGGTAGATCACTCGTAGTTGCTTGTTCACAAACAAAATCGTTCACACCTCACAATTTCAAAACACTTTTCAAACAAACATTTTGTATACATTCTCAACGATACGAGAATCATTACAAAATTGCCTTACATTGGCATTTTCAAACACTTACTTTCAACAAATATATTCAAAACCAATACTTTATATACATTCTCAACGATACGAGAATCATTGCAAAGTTTGTCAAACTTAAGCATTTTCAAAATATTTTCAAACTTACACAAACACAAAGCATTTTCAAAGTGAAGCTAGCAATTAAGAGCCCGTAGATAACTACGGGTGAAAAGGGTGCTAACACCTTCCCTTTTCATAACCTACCCCCCCCCCCCCCGATCTCAAGAAAATTCTCATAAAGTCTTTCCTGTTCTTTTCACCCTTTCCTTTATTGGATAAAAAATCGGTGGCGACTCTTACTATCCGCAACAATTGCGATCAAACGCAAAACACCAAGTCAGTTCTCCCACCGTATCACACCTACCTTTTCCTTGAGTACCCAAATACAAGTTGTATAGCTTGGCTATTTGGATACTTATTGTTTGTTAAGGGGTTATGACTCAACTCATCACATATTTTTTCAATAAACGGATAAACGAACGAGATTGACGTATGACCTACCTTTTTCTCAAGTGGTTGAATACAAGTTGTATATTTTGGCCACTTGAGTACTCGTATCCCTTAAAAGCAAATTCAACCAATAAAACTATCTCTTTTCTCCCTAGCGTAACTCCGGAAATCTTTTCGCAAACCAATATGCTTTATCCATTTCGACATGAAACAAACAAACGATTCTGCCTCCAAGCGCGAGCAGCTAACAAGGTTTAACCGCTCAATGTGACTTAAGCATCACTCTTTAAAATCAACTTGACTTAAGAATCACTCTTTAAAATCAACCAACAAATAAGTAGTTTTGTACCAGGAACTACTGAGCTCTAATTTTCCTATTGTACATGGGAATACGTAGGTACGAAATTTTGAAATCTTGGCGAGCACAATAATAAAAAACCTAAAAAAATTCCATTTTTTTCTTTCTTAATGCGTAATAATTAGGAGATCGCAAAACCAAATAAATGGGTCACGTTGAGTACAACGGATGCAAGGGGTGCTAATACTTTTCCCTTGCATAACCGACTCATGAACCTTAATTTAGTTGCGATAACCATTTTTCTTTTTTTTTGTTGGTTTTATCGATATTTTCCTTTTCCTTGGAATAAATAAAGTTCGGTAGCGACTCTGTTGTATTTCGAGAGTTCGTTACACTTGATTATTTTTCGCGATGTGACAACGAAGAACATATTTATCTCAACTTTAAGCGTGAAAGTATTCTACTCAATTTTCCATCATAAGAGCGCACAAGTTATGTGAAATGCTCTTCAAACCTTTTATTAAGAAACTGTATACATTGGGTTCTAAGATCAACATGTTAACAAAGGAGTTTGAACTTTTCCGTATGAAACCCGGAGAATTCGTGGATTCCATGCAGACTCGTTTCCTTCACTTAGTCAACAAAGTAAACAACTTAGAAAAGTCCTTTTCTAACAAAGATTGTGCTAACAAAATATTAAGGTCTATGTGCAGGAAATGACAACCAAAGGTTACCGCCATAAAAGAATCTAACGATCTTAGTACTTTGGACACCACAAAGATGATTGGGAAACTCACTGAACATGAAAAAGAGCTGAAACGACTTGCAGATAACAAAGTGAAGTCGAAAAAGAAAGAGAAAGGTAAAGAAGAGAAAAAAGATATTTCTTTGAAAGCTTCGTCATCTAAAGCGAAGAAATCAAAGGAAACAAGCGATAATTCTGACAAATAAGCTCTTAAAAAAGATGAGAGGCCTCTTTGTATATTAGGAATGTTCAAGTTCCTAGTGGTAAAATGACTTGGTACCTAAAGGTTATTAATGTGGAAATATTAATGGATTCTCAAGACAAATAAAGAAATATGTATCCAATCATATTTTTTATTGTACTGTACTCTTTTTTACTTAATTAGTGTTATTATTTGCAAACTTTACTTGTGCAACAAGTTTAGTCTTAAACTCACCACTCCATAACAAGACCTCTCACCTCACAAAAGCAAGACCATAAGACAATCGTACAAGGCTTCTTACCGTCGTGGACAAACCCTAAATCCCGTTATTTATAATACATCTACTAAAACCTTTGAATCTCCCTGCCTTTGTGAGGAAAACACACACATACTTTTTGACCACTACATCTTACAAAAACTCAAATTTAACATCACAACTCTATAAAGAATCTAATGAAAAGAAATCCATTAGATCAAAACTAAAACAGAAGATATGTTATTAGCCAAAGAAAATGCTAGCAGGTAAGGATTTTGTCATCACTTGTTCGTCAAATCCATCAATAAATTGCGGAGAAGGATTGTAATTGATTTACAAAATGACAAAATGCAAAATGAAATTGAATAAATTAGAATTATAATTGAAAGACTTTGATCAAAGAGGTAAAAATTACATTCTTCTAAAGTCTCACACTTTCAATTGTTACCTTCCTTTTTTTCTTTCTTCCCCTTTCTTTTACCAATCACCTAAGAGTATCTCTAATGGTGCTACTCATATTTGGGTTCTTTGTGGGACCCATTAAACCACGTCATCTTGAATCAACTCACTCCATTTTCCACTCCAATGATACAATTTTAAAGAACTTATATTGGATCCCACAATTTTACTTTGTATATTAATATTTTATTCATACTAAATTTTATTTGATTTAAAATTGTTATTGGATCCCACAATTGATTATTTTAATAATAAAAAAATATGAAAAACCGTTGCTTATATTTATACCGTTCATCAGCTATAACAACTTTTTTGTTGACAATTTCATTGCCAAGCTGACAAATCAAATCTGAAAAACCACCGTTGGAGGTGGTCAAAGTCTTATCAATAACTGATTTACTTCTCATTCTTACCAAGATTCTGTCGCAATTAATCACACTACATTTGCAGGAAATCAAGCCTTTTGATGAGGTTCGGATACCAAACAGTCGAAACCAGATTAACTTTTTGTAAAGTTTAATATAATTATGAATTAAAACAGTCACCAAATTAAATTGTCGTGGAATAAATAATTTCCCCCCAAAAATTCCAGTTGAATATGGTGTAGCTAACATCATTGTGGCTTTGATGGAGTTGGAGATGATGGCGGCTTCAAATCTGGGTACTGCAAAGAAAGATAAAAATGATGAAAGAGTTATTATCTTAACAAAGAATATGATCCTAAAAGTTTAAACGAAACAAAGTGGTACGAGGAAATATCGTAAACATAGATGTTCACTGCAGTGTGGTTCCTTTTTATGTTTTAGAATCACAAGAGTTTAAAAAAAAATAGTATATAATAAAATTAATCAAATTTACTGATAATTTAATGATAGTGGATGTATTGACAAAATATAAACAACAACAATCAAGCCTAAGTCTACTCCATTAAGTGGAATCGACTCATGGATCAAACTACATCATAATAGTTCTGTCAAAAACCATGTTTCTATCCAAGTAACTTATCTCAATATCTTTTTTAATGGTTTCTCTTATGATTTTTCAAGGTCTTCCTCTACCTCTAGCGGTTTGACTATTCTACATCCGACTTACTCTCCTTACTATAAAATCCACATGTCTTTTCTCTACATACCCAAACCACCTAAACCTAAATTTCACTACCTTTTTAATTGTAGGTGTTACCTCAACTCTCTCTCACTCTCTCTCTCTCTCTTTAATGTCATTTCTAATTCTATCTCATCTAGTCTTACCATGCATAAACGCATCATCCTCATTTCTACTACACTTAGTTTATTTTTGTATTGGCTCTTTACAGCCTAACATTACGTCTTGTACCCTATCATCGGTCTTACAATTGTTTGATGAAAATTTTCCTTCAATTTGAGTGATACTTTCGTATCACATAAAACTGATTTCAACCTGGTATATGAAGGGACAAAAAATCACAGTACTCGTATGGCCTGAATATCGATATTCTGAGTGTGATCCTAAGCACTTTCACCATGGTACTAATTTCGTCCTAATTTAGATATGGAGTGGATGATTTTTTAGTGGTACAAATTCAAGTTGCACAATGATATATCTATTAGACCCGTAAAGCATGTTTATATAAAATAAGAGGGAAGGGAAACAAAGGTTGCTAGGCCATATGAAATGGGCCAACAGAATGAAGTACCGGTGGATGCACATGAAGATAGTAAGGGATAGAATGAGAGGGGGCATAACCAAAAGTAAATCTGGCAGATTTGGATTGAAGGAAGGAAGCATGAGGATAATTGGGGAAGGAGGAGAGATACTTCTAAGGGAGGGTTAAACAGGATTGAGAGGGCATGTTCAGTATGCGGTGGAATTTGGGACTGATCAGTTGGGTTGATTCCCATCTTAGCAGGGTACCCTTCTTCATTGAGTGTCATTTTCTTTTACCATTTCTACAAGAACTATCTCTAGCCATTGCAAACCATTTCAGTTTTCACTTCCATATAGTAAAGAGGACATATCCTCTATTTTTTAGTGATATGAATACCACTCAGTCCATTACAGAGCAGATTAGTAATTCTATTGTCCTCCTTTTCTGTTAGTTCTATTACATAATAATTCAAAATCAATTTTAGCTAATTGATATTTTCTGCTTAAACCATTGAAAGTGCACTTCTACATATGAAGGGTCACAATTGAAAAGGGAGAGAGTGGAGAATAACATACATTGGCATAGGGAGAATGGGAAACTATCGATCCGAGTTTCAATTTCGGATTGGACTCAACAGACCTTTTCACATGACCATTTTCCGTCTCTTGGTTTCCAACTGCAGGAATATCTGAGGATAACACACTGTCATTATTACAATCATTTTGCTGAATGGACCCATTTCCATTTGTACTGAGCTCTTGTTGCACTTTAGTCTTTTTTCTTCGGTTGATATGCACCGGAGGGGGCAAAAGGGTATCCTGTATAGCCTGCAACAACAACAAAAACCCAACATAAGAAATCTATTCCTTACTTGAAACAATTTTTCAGAACCAAACACTTGCATTCCCATCCATACCATCCACCCTTGCTGGCCTCTAACTCCACCTTTGATCGCATAGGCCTCTTTAAAACCATTCTTGAATAACAATTCAGCAACTTTCATGGAATTACCGTCAAAACTACCTTACATTCAAAAGAGTAACAAGTTAGAATTTTTCACACTTTTACAACAGTATATGGTTAAAGAAAACGCAAATTGTAATTTCATCAAGATATACATTGCTGCAAAACAAGTTTATTTCTTCTTACCTGTCCAAAATAAACACAACAGTATTCTCAGCATCCTCAAACCTCTCCAAAACTTTCTTCACAAACCCATCTTCATTCCCCTCCTTAAACTCAACCTGCACCACTTCCTTCTTCAACATCATCAAATTAGGAGACCCAAGAAACTTCACATTCTTCCTATCCCTTATATCCAACAGCTCCGAATCCGGTTCATCCCGGAGCTTCCTGAAAGCGTCAATAGCTGACACAAACTTATACTTCCTGAAATACTCTTCTGCTAAGGGAATACCAACGAGATAAACGAAGCTGCACGCAGCAACGAAAAATGGGTATCGGTTGAAGAAATCGTCAATGGAGATAAGGATTGTTTCTAAGTTGATTCTGCCTGCGTCTGATAAGGGTAAAGTGGGTTCGGCAGCGAGGGAGTGGAGGGGAGTGAAGAGGTTGATTGTAGCGAGGGAAAAGCATGATTTTGTGAGGGGGTTTTGGAGTGAGATTGGAGAATGGGGTTTGAGGGAGGGAATTTGGGGTTTTTTGTTGGGAAGAGATGCAGAGAGGGGTGAATTAGGGTTTGAGAGAAAGGAGAAGGGCTTTGTGGGGGAGAGTTTTGGATAAGAGAGGAGAAGAGAAAGGGAATCCATTAGAGAATGCATAAAGAGCTTATCATTATCATATGCACCTTCTATTCTTCTACATACACTAGTTAGGAATTTTTTATTTATGTTTTTATTTTGACAAATTTAATATATCTTTTATATATGTTTTCTTTTTTTATGGAGACTTTCTATTTTAGGCTAGATTAGTTATTTTGATTGAAATGATTTTTTTTTTTGGTTTAAATGTATTTTTAGTTTCTCTAATAGTTTTAGACTCTCATTTTAAAAAATTTATTTCACTTGAGATTTTTATCATTTTCTTTCATTAGACATCTTCATTAACGACGTAGTAAGAGATTTGTGCATTCACGTCTGATATGTTTAATTTTTATTATTTTTAGAATTTAATTTTAAATATTAAAAAATATTTTTTATTTTTAAAAAACATTTTTAATTATATGTAATTAACTTAAATAGGCAACTGGAATGATTTTAACTCTAATCAATCTTCTTTTGTTTCAATCACACTGCTGCAAGCTTCTCCATTTTCTTCTCAAAGTTTGCACTTAGGGCACGACGGCGATTGCGGGTGAGAAACGAAGAACCAAGTTGTTCAACTGAAGCGCTGAGAACGAGATTGAAGATGACTAATAGACAAGTGAATTTTTGCTTAAGGTGTATTGTCTTGTCTTCTTTGGAATGTTTTGCTTTATGCGACATTTCACACTTGTTATAGATTGTACTGGTCCACCGTGTTTATTTGTGTTGTTTGTGGTCCACCGTGTTTATTTGTGCTTGTTTGTAGTCCACCATGTTTAATTATGTTTGTTTGTGGTTTAACTTATTAAAATCGTATTTTAATATTGTGTACTCTCAGGCCAAGTCATGAGACTAAAGTTAGGTTAAGACTGATTAAAAGCCAGGGGTAGATTTGTAACTGAACCTGTTAAGTTGTATGTTGGCAGAGAGGTAACTGAGATGGATTGGAAGTGGGATATTGATTTCATGTCATACATGGATTTGAAGGAATTGATTAAAAGACAATGTTATGTATACATTAATAATATGTGGTATAAGAACCATATATTCAACTTTACTTGTGGTCTTAGGCCCCTAAACAATGAAAATGATGTGCTCCAGTTTGCCTAAGATGTTGTAGGCCACGAGGTGATAGATGTGTATGTTGAGCACAAAGTGTATGCACCCCCTGATATTGTGGTTCCAAGTGAATTAGATAATATCATTGATGATGAAGATGTAGAATGTATTTATGTGAATATGCCTAATGATAAAGTTGGTAATGACCAACCTGAAGTGAGTGAGCCTAACTGTGAACATGTTGATGACCAACCTGCTATGAATGAGCCTAACTTAGAAGATGTTAATGACCAGCCTAATGTGAATGAGCCTAATTGTGAAGATGAGCTTAGTGAAGATAGTGACTTTTGTGAGGATATTGAAGAATGTGAGGAGATGGATTGGACCAAAGTTCTACCTCCTGGGACATTAGGTGAGGTTTCTAGTGAATCAATTTGCAAAATAAAGATGTAGACGATGAATATGAGGATCATTTATACACACCCTCTAGCAGTGATGATGAAGAAGATGTAGAAAAATTTCTAACATATAAGAGTGGTGAGGGATGTGTTTTCAAATTAGGAATAATATTAACAAACAAGAAAACAATAAGAGATGCAATCAAAGAATATGGAATGGAAAATCAAAAAAATGTGTTCATTAAGAAGAATGATTCTAAGAGTATTATAGTTAGGTGTATGGGTGGTTGTAAGTTTTACTTAAGGATCAGTAAGAGGAATATGCAACAATATTGGAAAATTGTTAGTTATGAGAGTGAGCATACATGTTACAGAACTGCAGATAATAGGAATGCAAAGACACATTGGCTTGCTAAAAGGTTTGCACATGTGCTAAGGCACAATCCTTATATAAAGCCAGCTGGTCTAGCAACTGAAGCACTTCAGAGGTAGGGAGTGAAGATATCATCACATCAAGTATACCGGGCAAAAAGGAGGTCATTTAATCTTATCCAAGGTGTTGGTTTTGACCAATATAGTCATTTGAGAAGTTATGCAGATGAGTTGCTTAAGTCAAATCCCAAGAGCATTGTGGTTATACAATATGCAGAAAGCAATGGAAGTCATGTCTTTGAGAGAATATATATTTGTCGGGATGCTTGTAATTCAGGATTTTCCAACACATGTAGGCCACTTATTGGCTTGGATACTGCTTTTTGAAGGGGGGATATGGTGGCCAATTGATGACAACTGTAGGAAGATATGGTAACAACCAAATATATTCAATTGCATATGCAGTGGTTGAAGTTGAGACCATGGATTCATGAGAATGGTTCTTACATCTACTTCTAGAAGATTTAAGTGTATTCAATCAAAGAGCTTATGGTTTTATTTCTGACCAACAGAAGGTATATGAGTTTATTCATTATGTATTCTGTAATTTCTTGATGTTATAATTCTAGCTATGTATTTAATGTTGTCTTACATTACATGTGCTAGGGGTTGGTTTCTGCTATCCAAGGCTTAAGTGCTCATGTGGAGTAGAGACTTTGTGTTAAACATCTTTATGGTAATTGGAAGAAAAAGCATTCGGGTTTAGAGCTAAAGAAGGTGATGTGGGTTGCAGGTAGAGCAAATACAATACCATGATGTGAAAGATAAATGGATAAAATGAAATTGTTAAATGAAGGTGCATAGAAGGATATGATGGACACCCTTGCAAAATTCTGGACAAGATCACACTTCAAGACCCACACAAAATGTGATATGCAAGTTAACAACATATGTGAGGCTTTTAACATGGAAATATTAGAGAATATAGATAAGCATGCCATCACCTTATTGGAGGGAATCAAACATTATATCACAAAGATGATAACAAAACAAAAGGAGTTACTACAAGGTTATGAAATGAGTATTTGTCCTAGAATCCAACTGATTATTGAGAAGAACAAAAAAAAGTACAAGGGTGGAGTCCAACTTGCCATGGTGATGATGATCTCCAAATATTTAGAGTGACCAATGGGATTGATACATATTGTGTCAATCTTAAAAATGAAACATGTAGCTGTAGAAAACGGGATTTGATAGGAATCCCATGTTGTCGTGTAATCTCTTGCATTTAGAACATAAAAAAAGCCTGAAAATTATGTATCACATTTTTATAGGTATGATAGATTATGATATATTCAACTATATTCTAAAATTTGGATGTGATAGATTATGATTCAATTTCTGCTTTTGCAGCAAGGCAACATTTGAGAAGACATGTGTTAATATTGTGTTTCTCATAAATGGACCACAACTATGGTTTACTATTGATCATGTGTCAATTTGTCCTCCTATTATGAGAAGATCAATTGAACGTCCAAAGAGGATTAGAAACAAAGCAGCTGATAAGTCAAAGAACCCTCATGTGCTATCAAGGAAATTTGGAACAGTAACTTGTAAAAAATATGGTCAAATTGGACACAACAAGATAACTTATAAGGGTAAGAGAGCAGTTGATAGGACAATACCAAAAGGAGGCAACAAGGCTAAGAAGGCAAAGACTACAAAGAAGGAAAAGGAAACAAAGAAGGCAAAGGAAACTCAACCTGGAGTTGGACAAGGGTCTTAAAGACTGTGTCTTTTTTTGAATGTAACATGTTCTGTTTGGAACCACTATGTTTTGATTGTAATATGGTCATATTATGAACCATTATGTCTTGGTTTGTTATGAAAAAATTATGAAGAAGTTATGTTATTTTACTTTGGTCTCTTATGAACAAGTTCTGAACAAGTTATGTTATTTTACTCTGGTCTGTTATGAACAAGTTGTGAACAAATTATGAACAGGTTATGAATAAATTGTATAATCTGCAATTGGTATAAGCTCCAAATAAATTATATAGATATGTTATATTACTTTGGTTTGCAATTGGTATAACCTGCAAACAAATTGTATATGTCTGTTATATTACTTTGGTCTGCAATTGGTATAAGTTGTATAGATCCGTTATATTACTTTGGTTTGTGTTGCACCCCAAAATTTGCCCTCCCATATTCTCCAAGAAATTGCCAAGCCAAGTCACAAAATTCCCCAAGGGTTGTGCAGTCCAACTGTCTCCTATACAGTCAAAACTAGGGTTTGTGTGCTGATCAAGAAAATGAAGTTTTCAAAGGTCCAATCAAGTCTCACATGCCTACAAACATGGTCAAGTATCCTCATACAAAGTTTCAAGGCATTCAGCTCAAAATTGCACAGTCAAAACCCTAAATTGCACTACAGTCAACTGTAGGGGCAAAATGGTCATTTGACAGTCAAAAGTTCAAATTTTTGGTCAACATATCATTTTGAAGCCACAAACATCATTTGATCAATGCTTGATCATGATTCTCAAAATTTGGCTCAGAAATCATCAAAGATGCAAAAGTTTCCTTATTTGGACAGTTGAAAAAGTCAACCGAAATTGACCAGGACATAACTTTCACATGGATTATCAGAAAAATTCCATCCAAAGCTCATTTTGAAGAGAAAGACATTTCCTACAACTCATCTTCATACTTCAAGTCCAAGAAATGCTCTCACAAAAAGTTATCAATTTCAACATTATAGGTCATTTTCAAAAGTCAACAAAAAGGGACTTCAAGTCAAAGGCCATAACTTGAGATTGGTAAATCAAAATGACATGGGACCAAAGGCATTGGTTAGAGGACTCAAAAAACTTTCCAAAATGTCCAAGAACATGATAAAAGATTAAAAATTGAGCAAGTTATGCCTTGTGGAAGTTGGGAAATTTTTGGATATTTTGAAAAGTCAACATTACTTCAAATGACCTAAATTTGCTAATGGGCCCATTTTTCTTCCATGATTCATCATTCTAAACATGTGCACGACCATTTGGCCCAAAGGGAAGTATTTTCTCATTATTTATTTATTTATTTGAATTTCTATTAATATTAATTCATTTAAATCATTTTAATATATGGAAAATATTTAATTCACCCTAACCAATCTTTTTGTACACATTCTAGACTCAATATTTCGTGCATATGCCAATTAGGAAAGATTTGGTTTGATTTGATCATGATTTGCACAAAAGGACATGGAAAAGATATGAAACATAATGGTGAAAAATCAACTTGCAAAATCATTGAATGGAAGAGATTTGATTCAATTTTCTTAACCTAATGCCTTCACTACATAATCAGAAACAAAAACCTAATAAAAAAGGACACAAAAGCTGCGCTCTAGAACACATTGTAAACTAGGAATTTTCACTAAAAAAATCAAAACTGAAAACAGCTTTCCAGGTTGATTCAAGGCACAAAACCTATTCCAAAAGCTTCCTTGGCAGTCCCTGAACGTATTCCAATCAAAAGCATCAAAGATAGTCCCTTGAAACGCTGTACAGAAGTCACTCTTTTGCCATTTTTTCCCATTATCGTGCTTTGCATTCTAGACACTTTCATAGCATTCTAATCATGGATTTGTATTCCTTATGATGTCCTGAA
This sequence comes from Vicia faba, assembly GCA_948472305.1. Lineage (NCBI taxonomy): Eukaryota > Viridiplantae > Streptophyta > Magnoliopsida > Fabales > Fabaceae > Vicia > Vicia faba. Next base: position 479,533,363 of record OX451740.1, read on the forward strand.
ACTAACCAATGCCTTTAATTTGATTATTATGCTGTGTATGCAATTTCGCCATTGTTGCTTTTCTAGGGTTTACGAAGCTCAAAATTAGGGATTCTTAAAAGGAGTAAAATTAGCCCTCAAGACCACCATGGTTGCATTCGGCAAGCTTGGACGAAGAAGACTCAATATTCGCGCTCAATTTATGGAGCCCTGAGACCTAATCGCTATTTTTCCAAAAGCCTTCTAATGAAACGCATGAAAAAACGTTGCCTTTGTGTTTTGTTTTGCAGGGACGATGAAGAGGATGATGCGTTGGCAAAACATGATTAGCCAGTTTGAATTTTCGCGCGTTTCCAAGCACTAACCGTCGTTTTCTCTTTTATTGATTGTTGTTTATTATTATATCAAATACGTTAAAGCGCTTCAGTGGCAGGTGTATCCCTTTGCAATGTCCAAGACCTGGGTTCGAGTCCCAGGTCTTCAATGTTCCCATTTATTTTTCTTCAATTCAAACTCCTGTGTAGCGTCAGTATGGAGGATGCATCGTATGCCTCAAAATCCAAAGGTCCACGCGTCCAGCAAATTCAAATCAAGGGCAGGGATTCAAAGAGCATGCTATGCCCAGGTCAACGCGCTGGCACACAAACTGAAAAGGTCAAATGGACCAAAGCTTAATGGGCCAGCATTCTAAGGCCTATACCTCACAATTGGGACTGAAACCCCCTGGTTTGCAATTTCATTACATTTTATTTTTTTTCAATTTATTGTTTTATTTTTGCTTTATTGTTTTAATCAAATTAATTAATTTTCTTTTTTACAAAATATAAAAACATCATAAAAAACAGAAAAGGCAAAAAATATAATAAATACTTTATTTTAATTATTTTTCTAAATAAATGCTTGTAAATAAATTTAGTTTAAAATAGGTTACAATTTTAATTCTTTTTAATAACTAAAAATCCAAAAATATAGAATTAGGTTTAATAACTTTTTATTCCTTTTTAATTTTCCCTTTTTCATAATAATATTATTTATTTATTTATTCTATAATTAAATTTGCATGTAAATTAATTTAGATTTAAATTAGGTCAAATTTCAACATTTTTCTTAATAATCTTAAAAATAAATAGAATTAGGGTTTAACATTTCATTTTAGTTTTAATTAATTCTTTTTCTATTAAATCTTAAAAAACACCAAAAACATTTTCTTTTTAATTTTTAATTTCAATTCCTCGTTAACTTTAATATTTTACAAAAGGGTCCAACGCCCATATTCTTAATTGTTTAATTTCGCGCATTTATTTTGTATCGCTTAAATAATTATGTATCTCTCCCAAAGCTTTGTAACAATTACTTCTCGCACTTTTTACTTTGCTTTATTTACTTTCCGTCAAATCGGGTCCGGTTTAATTTTGGCGATGTGGACCCGCGCCATTTGTAATAGTTTTAGATTTACTTTCCCGCAAATATTTCTTAACTGTTAAACAAAGCATGCAAGAATGAATGACCATAATGAAATCAAGCGTAGATCACAACAAACATGACAAGACAAATATCAATGAAAATGACACACAATTCGCACACACCACCCCTAGGGTACGCCTCACTGTCGCCTTGCCTCGAAAGGTGATCGTCGAGTAGAGGATGTCTTAGTAAGTCCTCATGATCCGGGAACCTGGCATGAGGGTAGCTTCTAAGGTGTCTTCCCATTGCTCTGGTGATCACCATGTCCCGAACCTCGAATTGACCCGAACACCTCCAACGGTGGTGCTACCTACCTCTCAATGGTGGGATGGCACTACTTTAAAGGACATTTACACAGACGAATTCCTTAGGGTAGGTAGACGGCTCATGGATACTTGCTCTCTTCAAAAAAAAACAAACAAAATCTTTTCACACCGACACTTTCAAAAGCTTTCAAAACAATTTTTCAAACACTCTGACGCACGAGTCGAACTGAAATTTTCAAAGAAACTTTTTAAAAACCCACAGTTGAAAAGCAAACAAACCATTTTTGAAAACACAATGAGCAAGTATCTAAGAGCCCATGGATAACCATGGATAGAAAGGGTGCTAACACCTTCCCTTTCTATAACCTACCTCCCGAACCGAGAGCAATCTCTTTAAGGAATTTTTCTGTGCTTTTGTCCTTTCCATTTGGAGAAAATAAAAGACGGTGGCGACTCTTGCTTCCGCGACATTTCGCGAACCAGCATTAAACAGTCAGTTCCAGATCCACCGATCACAGAACTGGCGACTCTGCTGGGGACTTAAACTTAAAGTGAGGTGTACCTTAGGGCTAGGTCATAACTATGTTTTCAATTGTCTTCTTTGCTTGCTTTATTATTGTGGGTTGCTTGGGAGTTCTATAGATCCTAACCCGGATCTGGGGATACCTTCTTAGAAAGTAGCAACAAGGCTGTGAGGGAACTGTGCGGGGTATACCGACATGGTTGAAACAGTCTGCTACGTTGATGTGGCACTTTGGTGTGTACCGGTAACCCTTGAGTTCAGTCAAGGAGAGTATGGGGCCTCCGCGTGGTGTCGTGAAGCATCAACAGACCTTAGGAACCTTAATTGAACAATCTTTGCCTCTTTAGGGTAGTGAGATAACTGACTTTGGTGCAGTCCGAGGTTGGTTGATACTCGATACTACACTCAATTGAGGGTTGCTTTCCTGGAATATTTCGGTCGCCAGTTCAGTGGCTAAATCGAAACGATGAACAATGAAAGCAATCCCGTGATATTGGGAACCTTAGAACCCGGTTACTTTGATTAGGACAGGTTGAGCCCACCAGCTTCAAGAGGGTAATACCCAGACCCCATGCTGGCCTAAACTCTAAGGATTTCTCTTGTGTGACTTGTGTGCCTTCGTACTTGACTATTCGCATGCTTGTTATCTGACACTTGAGTTCCCCTTGCAGGTTTTGTTTATAGTCCTTAATAGGGACTCATAACAGGGTATCCTAAGTTTCTTGCAGGTCTTGGTTTATAGTCCTTAGTTAGGGACTCATAACAGGGTCACTTACATTACCCCATGCATAGCATAACATCATACCATTGCATACATCCTAACCCATTTCAAGGATCTCAAGGGGCTTGTGATGCAGGTCATGATGAACCAACTGTCCAGCAGGGGGCAAAAAGGGGATTTATTTTCCTCTAGCCAAAGTTGTCAGGGGCTATGACCCACTGGATATGGTGAGCCTTTGACCCTTGAAGAAGGACTCTCAACAACATGAAGTACCTTCAATCAAGTTACCGGTTTTCAACTCTAACAAGTTTCTCTGTTTACCCCGCGAGGTCCTTGAAATCATTGCATGCATGTCATACATATCATTGCATAACAGGTACCCTTTCTCTGCAGGTTACTTACCTTCTTCGCTGTTTATTTCAGCCGATCGTCATGAATCCTGAATCATCAGCTGAGCAGTCTATCAAGGCCCTCCAGGCTCAGAATGCCCAATTCCAAGGGCTAATCATGAACTTGACCCAGGGGCAACAAGATCTGAAGGCTCTGCTCTTGAAGAAGGAAAAGAAGAAGAAGAGGACTGTTTTGTTCAGCCCTAGACGCAGATCTGGGAATACACCGCAGACTGAAACTGAGAGGACTACTCCGTCTGTGAGGGAAAGCAGTCACCATGAGAGAGAGGTTCCTAGTCCAGTGGTCTCCGACAACGAGACAGATTTCAACAACGACCAATACCCTCCGGCTGAGGATAAGTACAAACAGTTGGAAGACCGGCTCAGCGCTATGGAGATACAAAAGGTGCCCGGCCTGGACTTCGAGGATCTAGGTCTGTCTTCTGGGGTAGTAATCCCGCACAAGTTTAAGGCACCTGCCTTTGCTAAATACGACGGGGCATCCTGTCCTAAGTTGCATCTCAGGGCTTACACAAGGAGGATCCAACCCTATACAGCCGACAAAAACTGGTGGATCCATTTCTTCCAAGAGAGTCTTTCAGGGACTCAGCTCGAGTGGTTTTATCAATTGAATGGAGCCAACATCCGTACCTGGGAAGACCTAGCCACTGCTTTCTACAAGCATTACCAGTACAATGCCGACCTTGCTCCCAAACGCACTCAGCTTCAGGGAATGTCTATAGGTGCAGGCGAAGGTTTCAAAGAGTATGCACAGAAATGGAGAGACCTTGCTGGAAGGGTACAGCCTCCATTAACTGACCGGGAACTCGTTGATATGTTCTTGGGGACCCTATCCGGGCCATTCTTCAACCACCTGATTGGTAATTCATCTGCTGGATTCACTGACCTCATCTTGACCGGCGAAAGAATTGAAGCTGGTATCAAGAGTGGGAAAATTCAAGAGGCCACACCTTCTGATATTCATAAAAAGCCTTACACGGGAAAGAAGGAATCTAATGCTGCATACAGTCAAAGGAGTCGCCGTGATCAATATGCAGGGGCAGTCATGATCTCTGGTTCTGCACCACGCCGTCAACCACAAAGGGGAAACCAGCAAAGGCCGGACGGGCCCAAAAGGCAATTCACCAACATTAACATGCCATGGTCACAAGCATTGCAACACATGTTGAAGATGAACCTGATTGCAGTGATCAACCCTCCTGCCAATCCTAAGACCTCCTCTCCTAGCTACAATCCAGAAGCAAGATGTGCTTATCATTCTGATAGCCCGGGGCACGATACTGAAGACTGTTGGGCACTGAAGTACAAAATTCAGAATATGATCGACGCCAAAGAGATCGAGTTCGAGCCTGCCGAGACTCCCAACGTGATCACTGCTCCATTGTCAAAGCATGGCTAGGATCGAGAGATTTTTGTTCATTTGAATTCAAGTTGTACTTTTCTTTTCTTGTTCAGATAAACAATTATCATGTTAAACTCTTTTATTTCATGAATGCATTACACATGTCTGTCTTGATTTAATTATGTTTACTATGCTTAAAACTGCTTTCATATTTTTGCGATGGTCAACTCTTAATTGAAAATTCTAAACCTCTTGAGGGAGGATGACGAAAACGATACCATAATTTACAGTATGCTTTCGAACAGACCCCGCTGATGAGGTACAGGCATTGTTTCAATCCCTAAACACTGGAGTTATAAGGATGATAATCCCCCGTCAACCCATCAGAGCCAAAGAAGTAGGAGTTTTTATTTTCGAAAATCAAAACCCTTAATCATAACCTGGGGCAGGGTAGTTCTCTCAGTTGATCCAAGTGCACAATGAATGGCACCAAAGGAGTTTTTCAAAAACAAAAGACATGATGGTTCCGAACAATCATAAGGACAGGCAGTCATCATCAAAAAAAATCATAAATGAAAAGCCTAAAAAGTCAAAGCCAATAAAGAAGACTTATCAAACTGGGGCATCCCGCTGACTGTAATTCCAAAAAGGAAACAGTTCAGGCAAAAAAAGAAAGGGATAACAAAAATCAAGCAAGAGGTCTCACAACCAAAACAAAAAATGACTGCCTATTCAAAAGAAATCATCAACATCTATCGGAACATCAACGCAAAAACTCAAGCAAGGTCTAACGCATGATCAACTGAGTTTAGGTTTGGAGAACATCACGAAGAGCGGGTGGGTACAAATAATTTGAGCCTTTATCCTTTGTTTCTTAAACCGTGAACCAGGCCACGATATAACCCTTAAAAGTCCTAGCTGAAGCATGGGTTAGTTCGAAAGCATACTGTTACGAAGGTATCCTGACTCCTGAAGGTTTGCTGTAAAATCTTGAGTTGACATCGCACTGTATTACAAAAAATGCATTTTTCAAAATATCCAAGACAGACATAGACTTTTGCATTCTTAAAATAACCTTGTTTGCATATGACTATTTGTTTGAACAGCAGGGAAATTCGCATGATGAACACCTTGTGAACAGAAGTACCTCCAATCAAGGGGCACATTAGGAGCATTGCCCATTATCGGGGGCATGGCAAAGTACTTCCAACAGGGGCAACTCCCTACATTCTGAGAACACGGACATAGTCGAAAAAATATACTACGCAAACTCAAAGACCCGCTAGGTTGACACACCTAGGCAAAAATAAGGGCTTCCCGACGAACCAAAAGGGTCCGGGCAAAATGAAGGGATGAAATGAAAAAACATGTACATCCGGCAAGTCGAAAACCTGAAAAGGCGGCTTGGGCAAAAATGGGTATCCCGGTGGACTGAAAACCCGAAAGGGCGGTCCAGGCAAAAGTTAGGGATCAAAGCGTACGACTATGTCCCGGCATCTTGTCACTTGTCTACCCGAAGATTTGTCAATCACCCACACAGGTATCCTCTTCCCCCATCTCCGAAGCAGGGGCAATAATGAGTTATCCAGGCGATCCAATTGCTCTGTCAACCAAACTACAAAGGAAAGATCAACATAAGGATGATTACCATCTACCTTTACCAATTCCAGATCGTGGGTTAACATCCGAAACCAAACAGGAAAATCATCCACTTAATCAAAATCATGCAACCCAACACCGGTTCCTTCTCAATTTTCAGACAAAGTCATACACAGACTCATTCTCCACAAGTAACCTTACCCCGGTTCGTCAAGAAATCTTATATGGATTTGTTCCAAAGAAACCTAACCCCGGTTCATCAAGAAGTTTTTACACAAACTCATCCCGAAGCAACCTTACCCCGGTTCATCCAGAAGTTTTTACACAAACTTATCCAAGAAACCTAACCCCGGTTCCTCCTGAAGTTTTACACAAACTCATCCCGAAGCAACCTTACCCCGGTTCATCCAGAAGTTTTTACACAAACTTATCCAAGAAACCTAACCCCGGTTCCTCCTGAAGTCTTACATGGACCCATCTCAAGATGACCTAACCCCGGTTCATCAAGAAGTTTTACACAAACTTATCCAAGTAACCTAACCCCGGTTCCTCCTAAAGTCTTACATGGACCCATCTCAAGATGACCTAACCCCGGTTCATCAAGAAGTTTTTACACAAAATTATCCAAGTAACCTAACCCCAGTTCCTCCTAAAGTCTTACATGGACCTATCTCAAGATGACCTCACCTCAGTTCGTCAAGAAGTTTTACACGAACTTACCATACGACAACCTGACCCCGGTTCCCCCCAGAAATCTTACGTGGATTTAGCTCAAGATAACCTCACCCCGGTTCATCAAGAAGTTTTACATGAGCTTACTTCGCCAAGTAACCCTACCCAGGTTCCTTCTCCATTTCAGATACAGTTTTACACGAACTCATCATCAAAGTAACCCTACCCAGGTTCCTTCTCCATTTCAGATACAGTTTTACACGAACTCATCATCAAAGTAACCCTACCCAGGTTCCTTCTCCATTTCAGATACAGTTTTACACGAACTCATCATCAAAGTAACCCTACCCAGGTTCCTTCTCCATTTCAGATACGGTTTTACACGAGTTCATCAGCAGGCAACCCTACATATGTGCCCTCCTTCAACTTACAAAATTACAGTTCAAAACTCCCCCCAGGAGAGTCCAATCCGGTTTCCTCAGGAAGGTGGGAACTCATATCCCCAAGCAATAAGCATATCCCCAGCAGATTCTGGAAGCTTATCCCCTCGCAGAGCACGAACGCGTCGTCCGGCTTGATTTAAAGAGTTATTTCCTTAACAGGATATAACTGGGTTATCCTCAGCCAAAAGCCACGGAAAGGTCGTCGTCAACGTAGTTCTTTCCTATCCCCAGCGAAGTCTATTCACGCTTCCAACAACAAGACATCCTCAGCAAGTTATTATCTACACTCAGCAAAGCATCTCCCCACAGAGTATTGCTTCCCAGCATGGTCGTTAGGGTATCTTTTCTCCCCGCAGAATCCTCCATTTGCCAAGTTTATTCCTCAACGGAGTCATCTTCTCCTACCGGTATTCTTGCAACTATCATCCCCAGCGGAAGTAAAAGCTTATTCTCCAACATCAACCCAGGATATGACTTCCCGGCACCCGTCAAGGATCTACTTTCCTAGACGAAAACATTCATAAAACATCACATACATCATTATAGCATGCATAGACACATCATATCATACAAATCTCATTTATGTTGAGAACATCATTGCTTGATCCATATCATGCATCGCATATGACTGACCTCTACCTTTCAGGAAAGACGCAGTTAAAATGCTTAAACATATTTCAAAGCCTTCTCCGGTCCAGCTAAATCGACTCCCAACAGATTTTTCTGATAAAGACTCAGCAAAACTTATGGTTCCCTCTCCAACGGCGAGTGAGGTGGTAAGTCCTTTTTCAGATGTTTCCCTCTCCGACGGTGAGTGTGAGGTGATAGTCTCTTATGGTCCCCTCTCCGACGGTGAGTGTGAGGTGGTAATTCCTTTTTCAGATGTTTCCCTCTCCGACGGTGAGTGTGAGGTGATAATCTCTTATGGTTCCCTCTCCAACGGCGAGTGAGGTGGTAAGTCCTTTTTCAGATGTTTCCCTCTCCGACGGTGAGTGTGAGGTGATAGTCTCCTATGGTTCCCTCTCCAACGGCGAGTGAGGTGGTAAGTCCTTTTTCAGATGTTTCCCTCTCCGACGATGAGTGTGAGGTGATAGTCTCTTATGGTTCCCTCTCCAACGGCGAGTGAGGTGGTAAGTCCTTTTTCAGATGTTTCCCTCTCCGACGGTGAGTGTGAGGTGATAGTCTCTTATGGTCCCCTCTCCAACGGTGAGTGAGGTGGTAAGTCCTTTTTCAGATGTTTCCCTCTCCGACGATGAGTGTGAGGTGATAGTCTCTTATGGTTCCCTCTCCAACGGCGAGTGAGGTGGTAAGTCCTTTTTCAGATGGTTCCCTCTCCGACGGTGAGTGAGGTGACAATTCTTTTTCAGATGGTTCCCTCTCCGACGGTGAGTGAGGTGACAATTCCTTTTCAGATGGTTTCCTCTCCGACGGTGAGTGAGGTGACAATTCCCTTTCAGATTATAAGTGCCTATGGTTCTCTTCCCGATACTGCAAAGATGGTAATTCCCGCTAAGATTTTTCTCAACGAGCGTTGTTGAGGTTAAAGTCGCCCCAAGGTTCTCTTACCATTCATGCTAAGGCAGTAACCATACCTGGTTCATTCATCATCTTTTGAAGCTCCAGATTCAGCTCCTGTAACCAGTCAGGATATATCTATACCAAGCATCTAAAATCAGCTCCTGCAACGTGTCAGGTACTCATTTTTTCTTTTGCAGGTATGCAGGTTCTCGCCAAGGAACCTCCTATGCGATCGACATCCAGATGGCATCTATAAGCCCATCATCCTATCCAGCAATCCCAAAATGGCATCTATAAGCCCATTCCCATCATCACTACTACCATGTGAGCGTAAATTTCTGGGCACTTTAGTGTTCAATCATCTTCTACCCTCGGATTACGAAAGGCACGTCAACCAATCTGCATCCTCAGGTCTAAGAAGATTGAACAGGGGCAACTGTTGCACCCCAAAATTTGCCCTCCCATATTCTCCAAGAAATTGCCAAGCCAAGTCACAAAATTCCCCAAGGGTTGTGCAGTCCAACTGTCTCCTATACAGTCAAAACTAGGGTTTGTGTGCTGATCAAGAAAATGAAGTTTTAAAAGGTCCAATCAAGTCTCACATGCCTACAAACATGGTCAAGTATCCTCATACAAAGTTTCAAGGCATTCAGCTCAAAATTGCACAGTCAAAACCCTAAATTGCACTACAGTCAACTGTAGGGGCAAAATGGTCATTTGACAGTCAAAAGTTCAAATTTTTGGTCAACATATCATTTTGAAGCCACAAACATCATTTGATCAATGCTTGATCATGATTCTCAAAATTTGGCTCAGAAATCATCAAAGATGCAAAAGTTTCCTTATTTGGACAGCTGAAAAAGTCAACTGAAATTGACCAGGGCATAACTTTCACATGGATTATCAGAAAAATTCCATCCAAAGCTCATTTTGAAGAGAAAGACATTTCCTACAACTCATCTTCATACTTCAAGTCCAAGAAATGCTCTCACAAAAAGTTATCAATTTCAACATTATAGGTCATTTTCAAAAGTCAACAAAAAGGGACTTCAAGTCAAAGGCCATAACTTGAGATTGGTAAATCAAAATGACATGGGACCAAAGGCATTGGTTAGAGGACTCAAAAACCTTTCCAAAATGTCCAAGAACATGAGAAAAGATTAAAAATTGAGCAAGTTATGCCTTGTGGAAGTTGGGAAATTTTTGGATATTTTGAAAAGTCAACATTACTTCAAATGACCTAAATTTGCTAATGGGCCCATTTTTCTTCCATGATTCATCATTCTAAACATGTGCACGACCATTTGGCCCAAAGGGAAGTATTTTCTCATTATTTATTTATTTATTTGAATTTCTATTAATATTAATTCATTTAAATCATTTTAATATATGGAAAATATTTAATTCACCCTAACCAATCTTTTTGTACACATTCTAGACTCAATATTTCGTGCATATGCCAATTAGGAAAGATTTGGTTTGATTTGATCATGATTTGCACAAAAGGACATGGAAAAGATATGAAACATAATGATGAAAAATCAACTTGCAAAATCATTGAATGGAAGAGATTTGATTCAATTTTCTTAACCTAATGCCTTCACTACATAATCAGAAACAAAAACCTAATAAAAAAGGACACAAAAGCTGCGCTCTAGAACACATTGTAAACTTGGAATTTTCACTAAAAAAATCAAAACTGAAAACAGCTTTCCAGGTTGATTCAAGGCACAAAACCTATTCCAAAAGCTTCCTTGGCAGTCCCTGAACGTATTCCAATCAAAAGCATCAAAGATAGTCCCTTGAAACGCTGTACAGAAGTCACTCTTTTGCCATTTTTTTCCATTATCGTGCTTTGCATTCTAGACACTTTCATAGCATTCTAATCATGGATTTGTATTCCTTATGATGTCCTGAAACTAACCAATGCCTTTAATTTGATTATTATGCTGTGTATGCTATTTCGCCATTGTTGCTTTTCTAGGGTTTACGAAGCTCAAAATTAGGGATTCTTAAAAGGAGTAAAATTAGCCCTCAAGACCACCATGGTTGCATTCGGCAAGCTTGGACGAAGAAGACTCAATATTCGCGCTCAATTTATGGAGCCCTGAGACCTAATCGCTATTTTTCCAAAAGCCTTCTAATGAAACGCTTGAAAAAACGTTGCCTTTGTGTTTTGTTTTGCAGGGACGATGAAGAGGATGATGCGTTGGCAAAACATGATTAGCCAGTTTGAATTTTCGCGCGTTTCCAAGCACTAACCGTCGTTTTCTCTTTTATTGATTGTTGTTTATTATTATATCAAATACGTTAAAGCGCTTCAGTGGCAGGTGTATCCCTTTGCAATGTCCAAGACCTGGGTTCGAGTCCCAGGTCTTCAATGTTCCCATTTATTTTTCTTCAATTCAAACTCCTGTGTAGCGTCAGTATGGAGGATGCATCGTATGCCTCAAAATCCAAAGGTCCACGCGTCCAGCAAATTCAAACCAAGGGCAGGGATTCAAAGAGCATGCTATGCCCAGGTCAACGCGCTGGCACACAAACTGAAAAGGTCAAATGGACCAAAGCTTAATGGTCCAGCATTCTAAGGCCTATACCTCACAATTGGGACTGAAACCCCCTGGTTTGCAATTTCATTACATTTTATTTTTTTTCAATTTATTATTTTATTTTTGCTTTATTGTTTTAATCAAATTAATTAATTTTCTTTTTTACAAAATATAAAAACATCATAAAAAACAGAAAAGGCAAAAAATATAATAAATACTTTATTTTAATTATTTTTCTAAATAAATGCTTGTAAATAAATTTAGTTTAAAATAGGTTACAATTTTAATTCTTTTTAATAACTAAAAATCCAAAAATATAGAATTAGGTTTAATAACTTTTTATTCCTTTTTAATTTTCCCTTTTTCATAATAATATTATTTATTTATTTATTCTATAATTAAATTTGCATGTAAATTAATTTAGATTTAAATTAGGTCAAATTTCAACATTTTTCTTAATAATCTTAAAAATAAATAGAATTAGGGTTTAACATTTCATTTTAGTTTTAATTAATTCTTTTTCTATTAAATCTTAAAAAACACCAAAAACATTTTCTTTTTAATTTTTAATTTCAATTCCTCGTTAACTTTAATATTTTGCAAAAGGGTCCAACGCCCATATTCTTAATTGTTTAATTTCGCGCATTTATTTTGTATCGCTTAAATAATTATGTATCTCTCCCAAAGCTTTGTAACAATTACTTCTCGCACTTTTTACTTTGCTTTATTTACTTTCCGTCAAATCGGGTCCGGTTTAATTTTGGCGATGTGGACCCGCGCCATTTGTAATAGTTTTAGATTTACTTTCCCGCAAATATTTCTTAACTGTTAAACAAAGCATGCAAGAATGAATGACCATAATGAAATCAAGCGTAGATCACAACAAACATGACAAGACAAATATCAATGAAAATGACACACAATTCGCACACACCACCCCTAGGGTACGCCTCACTGTCGCCTTGCCTCGAAAGGTGATCGTCGAGTAGAGGATGTCTTAGTAAGTCCTCATGATCCGGGAACCTGGCATGAGGGTAGCTTCTAAGGTGTCTTCCCATTGCTCTGGTGATCACCATGTCCCGAACCTCGAATTGACCCGAACACCTCCAACGGTGGTGCTACCTACCTCTCAATGGTGGGATGGCACTACTTTAAAGGACATTTACACAGACGAATTCCTTAGGGTAGGTAGACGGCTCATGGATACTTGCTCTCTTCAAAAAAAAAACAAACAAAATCTTTTCACACCGACACTTTCAAAAGCTTTCAAAACAATTTTTCAAACACTCTGACGCACGAGTCGAACTGAAATTTTCAAAGAAACTTTTTAAAAACCCACAGTTGAAAAGCAAACAAACCATTTTTGAAAACACAATGAGCAAGTATCTAAGAGCCCATGGATAACCATGGATAGAAAGGGTGCTAACACCTTCCCTTTCTATAACCTACCTCCCGAACCGAGAGCAATCTCTTTAAGGAATTTTTCTGTGCTTTTGTCCTTTCCATTTGGAGAAAATAAAAGACGGTGGCGACTCTTGCTTCCGCGACATTTCACGAACCAGCATTAAACAATCAGTTCCAGATCCACCGATCACAGTTTGCAATTGGTATAAGTTACAAACATAAAATCATGTCAAATCAACATATTATCAACAAATTGTTTCAACTGTAAAATAAACATAAAATTCATTCCAACATTAAGGGTCAAATTACACATCATATTGAATATTTTCAACACTTACACTAGACAACACTTGAACAACACTTACACTTACATCATAATACTTGACCCTAAATAACACATGTGTTAGAACAAAGTTTGGTTCTAATCATATCTTAGAGTTTTGATGATAACAATGAAATAAATTTTGTGATATATATTTTATACTCTGACTTGTATGTTCTCTAAGTTCAGATGAAGTTCTGACGTACGCATCTTAGAAAGAAATAACATTCTACGCAAATATAAAGCAAACTCAGAAGGAAGCACTCCAAAGCAAACTCTGATGAAGAGCAATCCTAAGCAACCTCTGATTAAGCTAGCTAAAGTAAAGATCTGATAGAAGTACGCTGAAAGCAACATCTGATAAATGCAAGATTAAAGCAAACTCTGATGATCACATATTGTAGAATACCCTGATAGAAGAAAAGATCAAGTAAACTCTGAATTAGCAATGCTGCAATCAAACACTTCAACTTCCAAAGACAAGCTCTGATAGTACCGTTGGTTATTAAATGCTAAGACGGACAACACACTCAAGTGTACTACGCACACAAGCATTGGAAACATAAATACCAAGCCTACTCGCTACATGCAACACACATCATTGCAAACACGCTTCATTAAATGCATGCACTATCATCAAGGCATTAACGGTCAAGAATTGGAAGCTATATATAGAAGACCTTTTGTTTTAAAGAAAGGTTACTGACTTACGTGAAATATACTTACGCTCACTGTTTTCATACTTGTAAACTAATATTGTATAGTGGGTAGATCTTAAGTATTGGGCAAAAATCTTAGTGATAAATCACAGTTGTGATAAAGCTTTTTAGAAGCAAATCTGTTTCACTACTATTAAGAGATAATTTTGTAAGTGTTCCTTGAGAGACCAGTTGGGTCAGATTTCTCAAGAGGGCTAGGACTAGTTTGAGTCTTAGAGGTGTTAGTCACTTGCAGTTGGCTTGTGCATTGTATTGTTAGTCACACCAGTTTGGTTGTGCATTTGTAATCAGTTTGATTATAGTGGATTAAGTCTTCATTGAGAGAGGCGAAATCACCTTGGCGGGTAGACTGGAGTAGTTTGAGTTTCAAACGAACCAGGATAAAAATACCAGTGTCATTCTATTAGTATTGCGCTAGAAAAAGAAAAACTTATTCAACCCCCCCCCCTCCTTCTAAGTGTTTTCTCACCCTTCAATTGGCATCAGAGCTCTAGTTCTGGGTGCAAACACCTAACAGTGTCAGAAAAAGATCCAGAAGGAAAACACTATGGCATCTGAACAAAACAACAACAATTGCACCAAACCTCCTGTGTTTGATGGAGAAGACTTTGAATACTGGAAGGATAGACTAGAAAGTTTCTTTCTAGGTCATGATACTGATCTATGGGATTTGGTCCTATACGGGTACACTCATCCAGAAGATAAAGACGGAAATAAAATTAACAGAAAGAACATGGATAAACAACAGAAGTTAGATTTCAAGAATCACCACAGAGCCAGAAACATCTTTCTGAATGCTATCTCTAAAAATGAATATGAGAAAATCACCAACAGAGATACAACACATGACATGTTTGAATCCCTCAAGATAACTCATGAAGGAAATGCTCAAGTAAAAGAGACAAAAGCTTTGGCTCTCGTTCAGAAGTATGAAGCATTAAAAATGGAAGAAAATGAGTCTATTGAAGCTATGTTCTCGAGATTCCAAACTTTGATTGCTGGCCTGAGAGTTCTGAACAAAGGATACACCAAGGCATACCCTGTTAAGAAAATTATCAGAAGTTTACCCAGAAGATGGGCACTTATGGTTACTGCATTCAAAGTGTCAAAAGATTTGAATGATGTATCCCTTGAAGAACTTATCAGTGCTTTAAGAAGTCATGAGATAGAACTTGATGAACACGAGTCTCAGAAGAAAGGTAAGTCTGTCGCCCTTAAATCTATTAAAAAATGTGAAACTAACGCTTTTCAGGCAGAAGAAGGAAACTCAAAAGATTCTGCATTAGAAGAAGATGAGTTATCTCTGCTCTCCAGAAGGATCAATCAGATGTGGAAGCACAGACAAAAGAAGTTCAGGAACTACAAGAGGTCAGAAGATAAACCAGAATCTTCTGGACAGAAGAAGTCAAGCATAAGAGATATAGTCTGCTATGAATGTAAATAACCTAGACACTACATAAGTGATTGTCCTAAGTTACAAAGAGAAAGACCAAAGAAAAAGTTTGGAAGAAAGAAAGGCATGATGGCCACCTGGGATGATTCAGAATCTTCTGAAGCTGAATCTGACTCAGAAGATGAACACGTTAACCTAGCGTTTATGGCTACTACAGCAGATGACGATGACTCAAACTCTGATTCAGAACCAAAAGAGGTATTTTATGAATTTTCTAGAACTGAACTTGCTGAAAGCTTATCTGAACTTCTAGAAAACTACAGTCAACTCAAAATCAAATACAAGAAACTTAAAAAGAATCTTGCGTCTGATTTTGAGAAACTTGAAACAGAAAATTCGGAACTTAAAGAAAACATTTTTAAAATCAAAGAGGAAGTTCAAAAATTTGAAAATATTTCCATTTCAGATTCTGCTTCAAGTTCAAAAGATATTCTTAAAGAATATGATTCTAGTTTTCAAACGTTTCTTGCTAAAAGCATAGATAGAAGCAGAATGGCTTCAATGATCTATGGTGTTAGTGGAAATGACAGAAGAGGTATTAGATATAAAGCTCCCAGAGGGAAAGAAATATATAAACCTAAGCATGTTGCGGAAATGGTAATCACATATAAACCACTACAAAACAATTTAGCTTTGGGCACACACATGATATCAAATACACTTCTCACTCTGAAAACTCTTATGAAAAATCAAAGTTCAACCAGAACTTTAGAAACTCTAACCAAAAAGGACCCTAAAAGAAATGGGTACATAAGGAGAAAATAATCTATGTTGCAGATGTCCTTAACAACTCAGTTGAAACACCAGTCATGGTACCTGGACTCTAGATGCTCGCGACATATGACGGGAAGAAAGTCTATGTTCCAAAGTCTGGAACTTAAATCTGGAGGTGATATAAAATTTGGAGGAAATCAAAAAGGAAAGATTATTGGTTCTGGAACCATTGGAAACGGTAACCTTCCCTCTATAACTAATGTTCTGTTAGTTGAAGGATTAGTGCATAACTTGTTGTCCATAAGTCAATTAAGTGACAACGGTTATGACATTATCTTTAATCAAAAATCCTGTAGAGCTGTTAGTCAAAAAGATGGAACAATCCTTTTTACTGGCAAGAGAAAGAACAACATCTATAAAATTAATCTTTCTGATATTAAATCTCAAAATGTAAAATGCCTTATATCTGTTAGCGATGAGTAATGGGTCTGGCACAGAATATTGGGACATGTTAGCATGAGAAGAATATCTCAAATTAACAAACTTAATCTGGTTAGAGGACTTCCAAATCTGAAGTTCAACTCAGAAGCTCTGTGTGAAGCTTGTCAGAAAGGAAAATTTTCAAAACCCTCTTTTAAGTTAAAAAATGTTGTTTCTTCCTCTAGGCCGTTGGAACTTCTTCATATTGATCTGTTTGGACCAGTTAAAACTGCATCCATCAGAGACAAGAAGTATGGATTGGTCATTGTTGATGACTACTGCAGATGGACATGGGTTAAGTTTTTAAAACATAAGGATGAGTCACATTTTGTGTTCTCTGACTTCTGCATCCAAGTTCAAAATGAAAAAGATTTTAGAATCATAAAAGTTAGAAGTGATCATGGAGGAGAATTTGAAAATCATTATTTTGAAAAGTTTTTTAAAGAAAATGGCATTTCTCATGATTTCTCTTGTCCTAGAACTCCCCAACAAAATGGAGTTATAGAACGAAAGAATATAACTTTGCAAGAAATGGCCAGAACCATGATTAATGAAACTAATATGGCTAAACACTTTTAGGCAGGAGCTGTGAACACAACGTGTTATATTCAAAATAGAGTCTCTATAATACCTATTCTTGAAAAGACTCCTTATGAATTGTGGAAAAACAGAAAACCCACCATTTCATATTTCCATCCTTTTGGATGCACTTGCTATATTCTGAATACTAAAGATAATCTGAACAAGTTTGATTCTAAGGCACAAAAGTGTTTTCTGCTTGGATATTCTGAACGCTCAAAAGGCTATAGGGTGTACAACACAGAAACTCTGATTGTTGAAGAATCAATCAAAGTCAGATTTGATGATAAGCTTGGCCATCAAAAGCCAAAGCAAAATGAAAATTCTGCAGGTACAGAAGATCATCTCATAAACTCTGAAGAGTCAGAAGAGAAAGATAACTCAGAAGATCCTCCTATTGAAAATGCTCTGGAAAATCTAAGAATTTCTGAACAAACCTCACAAAATAAATCCCCCAGAATCACATCAGCACATCCAGAAAAGGTGATTATAGGAAAGAAAGAAGATCCCATCAGAACAAGATCCTCCTTCAGAAATAATGAAGAATCTATGTTTGGATTGGTCTCTCTAATTGAGCCAACTTCAATAGAGGAAGCTCTGCAAGATAATGATTGGATCCTAGCTATGCAAGAAGAATTAAATTAATTTTCAAGAAATGATGTGTGGGATCTTGTTCCAAAACCTAAAGGATTTAATATCATTGGAACTAAATGGGTCTTCAGAAACAAGCTAAATGAGCAAGGAGAGGTTGTCAGAAACAAAGCACGACTGGTTTCTCAGGGTTATAGTCAATAAGAAGGAATTGATTATAATGAAACCTTTACCCCAGTCGCCAGGTTAGAATCAATTAGATTGTTAATTTCTTTTGTTGTTCAACACAACATCTCATTATATCAAATGGATGTTAAAAGTGCCTTTTTAAATGGTTACATAGAAGAAGAAGTTTATGTCCACCAACCTCCTGGTTTGGATGACTCAAAATTTCCAGAACATGTTTTTAAATTGAAAAAGTCTATGTACGGTCTGAAACAAGCTCCTAGAGCTTGGTATGAACGTCTGAGTAATTTTCTTTTAGAAAAAAATTTTACCAGAGGCAAAGTGGACACAACTTTATTCAGAAAAACATTTAAAAATGACATTTTAATCTGTCAAATATATGTTGATGATATTATTTTTGGAACTTCTAATGTCTCTCTTGGAAGAGAATTTGCTGAGTCTATACAGGCTGAATTTGAGATTAGCATGATGGGAGAACTAAAATTCTTTCTGGGAATTCAAATAAATCAGACTTCAAAAGGTACTTACATACATCAGACGAAGTATGTTAAAGAACTTCTGAAGAAATTCCATCTATCAGAAAGTAAAGAAGCCAAGACCCCAATGCATCCTACATGCATTCTGGGAAAAGATGAGGTAAGTAAGAAGGTAGATCAGAAACTCTACAGAGGTATGATTGGATCTCTTCTCTATCTGACTGCATCTAGACCAAATATTCTATTCAGTGTATGCTTATGTGCAAGATTCCAATCAGATCCTAGAGAATCTCACTTAACTGTTGTTAAGCGAATTCTGAGGTATCTGAAAGGTACTACCAACCTTGGACTGTGTTACAGAAGATCCAAAGATTTTAAACTAGTAGGTTATTATGATGCTGACTTTGTTGGAGATAGAATAGAACACAAAAGCACCTTTGGAAGTTGTCAGTTTATGGGTGATAACGTCATCTCATGGTACATCAAGAAGCAAGCCACTATTGCACTATCAACCACTGAAGCTGAATATATATTTGTTGCTGGATGTAGCACTCAGATGATCTGGATGAAGAGCCAATTGGAAGATTATCATCTATATGAAAGTAATATTCCTATCCTCTGTGATAATACCTCTGCTATTTGTCTTTCAAAAAATCCCATCCTACATTCTAAGGCAAAACATATAGAAATTAAACATCATTTCATAAGGGACTACATTCAGAAGGGAATTTTAAACTTAAATTTTGTAGACACAGACCATCAATGGGCTGACATTTTTACTAAACCCCTTGTTGAAGATAGATTCAAATTCATTCTGAAAAACATCAGCATGGAATTTTGTCCTGAATGAAAATATTTTTTTTCTTCTATACGTGTTTCCAGAATGTTCTGAAATGAATGTTCTAATTGACTGCTCTTCAGAAGTTAGAAGAGGAGTTACATCAGAAGCCATTCATCATGTTCTGAAATGTGTCTAACATTTCATTACTAGAATGGTCAAAAGTTCATTATATTAAACTCGTTGTCTCACGCTACCCTCAGAATTTGAACGCGTGTTTCAATTCTGAAAGGTCACACATGCATGCACTGCTATTGAGACGCCGTTCCTAGGTAACTGTTCAGATTTGATCAAAATCACGCATCCCCTTAATGTCAAATCTCATTAATTGTTTGTAATTATTATGTTTTTAAATTTTTTCAAAATTCTTAAACTGCTCATTAATTTAAAGATTCTTTTTAGCTATAAATACCCTTGCAAAATCCCTGTTCTATTTTTTACTCTCTTTCTAAAACTTCAATCGCCTCTCTATTTTTGTGCAAACTCTCTCAACTCCCTTCTCAAAATTCTAAACCTAAACGTTCAAATGGCTTCATCTTCATCTCCTTCCTCAAGCATTCTTGTGTCCTCAAGCAGCGCTCAACAAGCAGAAAGGTGTGTCACTCCTGAGAGAACAACGTTGATACATGTGGACAACTTGGAAGTGGTGACTGAGCTTATGGTAGATTTTGATAATCTGAAGGAAAATGGGTTTGACTTGTTCCCAGCTGTGGAGTTCCAAGGTTGGAAAAACTTCTTTGATCGTTGTGAAAAGGTGGGAGAACTGACTTGAGGTTTTGCGTTTGTGTTCGTAAATGTTTCGGTTTAGCAAGAGTCACCATCGACTTTTTATTTTATCCAAAGGAAAGGTCAAAAAGCACAGGAAAGATCTTTGAGATGTTTTCTTGGGTTCGGGGGGTAGATTATGAAAAGGGAAGGTGAAAGCACCCTTTTCATCCATGGTTATCCATGGTCTCTTAGTTACTTGTTTAGATCACTTGCTTTGCTTTTCTAATTGTTTGAAATGGTGCTTTGTGTGTGGTTTTGAAAATGTTTTGAAAAGAGGCCATCGTTGTGGCAACCTTTGTAATGATTCTTGTTTGAATGTATACAAAGGTGTTTGTCTTTTGAAAAGATGTTTCAATGTTTGAAAGTTTGAAAGTTTGAAAGTTTGTTTTGGGAAATGTTTTGAAATTGTGTTGTGATGTGTGTTTTAAAATAGCAAGGATGTTTTTGCAAGTTTTAATCAAGTAACTAAGAGTTGTCTACCCTATCTACTCAAGAGTCTTTCTTACACATTTTTAACCCTTTTGACAGTGTTGTTTTACCATTGCATTTGGTAAACAACCTTGTATTATGATGTTAAACGGGACAGGCGCGGGTCATAGTGTTGACCATGATATCAATATTGCCAAGTATCTTTAGCAATTTTTGAGGGACTAGATCATTTTTTTATAGGCAACCAAGATAGCGTCATCGAGGGACTATGATCTTTTGTTTTGTTTTTGTTTTGCCAAGATACTCAACATGCATAACATGGCCATTTTAAAGGCAACAAGTGGATGAAACCCTAGGGGGGCATGTGTGCATTGTGTTGTCATTTTCATGCATTTAAGTCTTGTATTAGGTCAAGCTATTTGTTGATTTTGGATTTTTTGCATACAAACCCTAATCTCTAACATGGCATACTTGAAAGCTATAAATGCGTAAAATAAATCTACGACTATTAAAACATTGATATGGGGAGAGGGATACAATTTTGAATAGGGGATTATTTTGCAAGAAATTAAAACCCTAATATTTAGTATTACATCTAAATTGAACTCTTTGCATCAAATAATAAATAAACAATATTTAAATAAGCAATAAAACATAAATATGCAAAATATTATGAATATGCAAGAAATGTTTTTATTTATTTTTATGTATGTGAAAATAAAATATTTAATGTATATAAAAAAATAAAATATTATTTTTTGTTAAGGGTAAAAATCCTAAATTTGTTTTAAGAAAGTATATTTATTAATATTATTTATTTATGTAAGAAAATAAATATAAATATTTACAAATATTTAGAAAATAATAATATATGGGAAAATATTATTTAAATATATAAATACTAAAAAATAATATAATATTTCTATGTATTATTTACAAGTTTTTATTTGAGAAAATAAATAGTATATCTAATAAACTAAATATTGTGTCAAAATAAAATAAAATAAATAATAAAAAAAAATGTGAAAATTTAAGGAAAATATTTTTAGTTATTTTTTATATTTGGAAAAAATAAAATAAAGTCAGAAATAAAAAGAAATGAAAATAATATGAAAATATAAAACAAATGGGCCAGGGGGTGCAGTTAGCAAGGCATAGGGTGTCAATAGTGAACCAAGCCAAGGCCCAGCCCACTGAACTTCATCTTCAACCTTTGTCAAACAAAAATACGCGCGCCTGATTAAAACCTGGACATCCTGCATACGTGCTCTAAAGCAAAAACTCATAACACCAAAGTCATAGCATTTTTCAAGACGATTCCAACCATATAAGAAACTTAATCTAACTCTCAAAGACCAGAGAGAATTTCTCTGGCCCTAATTTTTAACCTAACTTTTTCAGGATGTTCATCAATCAAATTCTCTCAACACACTTAACTTAAACGAAAACTGAGCATATGTACAGCTTAAGGGCTATGAGTACTACATTTTTTATTCACAAACCTAAGCCTAATGATTCCTAAATAGAGAGATAGAAAGTTGACAAATACCTGTATCAGATGTACTCGTGTATGGCAATGTGGAGCTTTTCAATGAGGCCTGAGATGTTTGGGAGCTTGCTTGAACTTCCTCTGATCTTCCTCAATGCTTAGTTTGCTTTGGATGTGCTTGAACAAGCTTGTAGAAGTCAACCTGCACAAGCTGAAAACAGAAATGGTGAAGCTTGAAAATGGTGTTACAGTCAATGGCCAATGGTTGGGATAGTTCAGGTGGGTTATATGGAAGGTGTTGGAACAGGTTTGGGGCAAAACGCACGAGGGGTTTGTGAGATGGAACTCAAAGTGCAGAAGCTGCCCTATTTTGCAAGAGGAAGGTGATTTTGTGTTTTGGAAGGCTTGAGGGTTCAATAACTCTTGTTTCTGGCTCAAGGAAAAGTGAAAAACTTGTTTCAAATGCTTGCAAAGTTTGGTTCTATCAGATTCAAGTGTTGTTGACCTTTTTCACAATTACTTGGTTTTGAAGTAAAAAGTGAGAAGTGATCATGCCAAGGTTGTACAGGCCTGTAACCTAGCTGCACAAAGTTGGTGAAATTTGCCTGATATTAGGGGGCTTTGTTTGCAGCAAAAGGCTTGGTGCAATGCTCAAGAGAAACAAAATTGCAAAAGTTGTGCTTTATGTAAATGGCATTATTGCCTTTATGCCATAAATGGATTTATTCATTGTGCCAAGCTCTATTGATCAGAATAAGACCAATGTCCATTGTATTTGCATTTAAGTTTTGAGTGTTGAAGGGTTTAGAGACCTGTAATCAAATACAAAGTAAGTTTGGACAGATTTTGCAACTTGTGTCAACATGAAAATGCCATGGATCAAAGTGAGTTTTTGCCAAATTCAAATCTTCGATTCTCCCTAACCATAAATGATTTTGGAGAGTTCTTGGACATTTTGGAAAGCTTGTAACATTATCTACAATCCATATTTGAAATGAATTTTGAGATTCCAAGTGGAACTATGTGAAAAATGGTCATGAAGATAGGCTAAAATCCTGCCTAAACTAGGGCAAAATTTCACTAAGTTAAAAGTTTCATGGACCATTGTTCCAAAAATCATAACTTGAGATCCAAGCTTCTTTTGGGAAAACTTTGTGAATCAAAGTTGTGGACTTTATGGAGGAATACAACTTTCTTGTTGGAGGTTTTGTTTAAATCCAATTGCATCATGGTGAAAATGTTGGGCAAAGTTTGGAAAAATTAAGAAAATTTCATAACTTAGAAAAATTCTAAGTTATGAAAATTTTCAATCTTAAACCCTAATTTGCAAAATTAGGTTTCTTGATGAACAAGTTTCATTTTTTGACACATCTTGATTAAAAATAACCCTTGGCACTTGATTTTGACCAAAAAGTCAAAGTTTGACTTTTCAGTGTACAGTCAAATTTTGATCAGTTGACTGAAAAATTCATCTGTCAATCCAATGCTTTTGAGATCTTTTGAACCTTGTGAATAGGTAAAGATGATGCCATTGAGTCCTTTAATCCATTATTGAACCCAATTTGCCATTGGCTAGGTGAAAAATCAGAAATTGCCCTTATACAGTCAAAACCCTAAAAATGACCATTTTTCCCTTTTGATGATTTGATCAAATTTCTTGAGGAGTTGTGATCCAAACTTGATAAAATGGTACATATGAGTCTATAATGTTGATGTGGACCAAAAATTATGAGTTTTGACTGTAAATTGGTCACAATTGACTTTTTCTCCAATACAGCTGATTTTTAGGTCAACTGTCCAATTGACTGGGCAAAAATTTGATTCAAGGCTTGAAACTTGGTAGAGGAAATCTTGTAAGTCCAATATGAAGTATGAAAGTCACTGTGAGTATTTCAAGTCCAAAAATCCATGTGAAAACTCAAACCCTAATTTAGGTCATCAGTGCAAGAAGATGTCTTGAGCAGAGCAAACCCTAATATTGTCTGGAGTTCAAAGAGTCTTGTGAGGGGAAATCTTGATAATATGAGAGGGAAAATTTTGGGGTACAAAAATCGTCTTGTTGGACCAGTATTCCCTCATCTAGTTAAGGAATTCTGGATTCATTCTATTGCTTCCCCAAAAGTCATCCTTTTGTTTGTCATGGGCAAAGAGATTTCCATTACTGAGAATCTCATCAGGAAGCTTCTAGGTTTTGAAGGACATGGTGTTACTGGAATCTCTAGTGGACGAATGGATATGTCCAAGGTTTATGCTGAAATCTTTACTAATGAGCAAGCTTCAAACAAGGTCAAGGATTTGAAGAACTATTATAAAATATGGGCAAGAATCATTCATGGCTGCATTCATCACCGGAAGGAAACTAGTTCTCCTAACTACATTAATGCTAACCAACAATACCTTCAGTTCTGTCTTGGAACAAATGTGAAGATTGATCTGCCATACCTTCTGTTCAACCATCTCTGGACGCATGTGAAGGAAACTATGGAAGCTGAAAGGGTCAGAAACCCTAAATCAAAGAGAAGCTGGATCCCTCTGGGAAGACTAATCTCAGAAATTCTGACGGAGAATGGTCTGATAGCTCACTTAGAAGATGCAAACTTGCTTGGAGAGTTGGAGCCTACGTGTGGAAAAGCTCTGACTGGGAAGAACCTGCTGAAAAGGAAACTAATTGACAAACTTCTGGTGGAACCTATACCATACGTATCTGCAACAGTCACCAAAAGGAGAATCCCCATTGCAGACTTTACTCTATTCAACTCTGGTGATCATCCGAAGATCATTCTGCACTTTATTGAAGCGTGCAAAGAAAGTGGGATCCCCATTGACCCCGCTTGGCTTTAAGGAAGAAATATACATGCACCAGATGTTTTCCTCCAGAAGAAGAAAAGGAAAGCTGGAGAAGGCCCCTCTGCTCGACCTCAGAAGAAGAATAAATCTGCAGGTACATCCTCTGAAACCATTTCTGTTAATGATTCTGTGCGCATGGAAACATCTGCTGAACCTCAAACCCTAGAAGATATAGAAGTTGACATAGACCTAACACAACCCTCTGAGCCCCTAGATAACAACCCTGAAATTGATCAAGTATTATCTGACATAGATAATTTTGCTGCTGAAGTACCTCAACAAAATAAACCTCAACCTGACATACCTCCTTCTGCTCCCCACCATCAGAATCCAAATACCCCTGCTGAAAACCCTCTTCCAACATCTCCCATCAGACCTTTATCACTAAGACCTTCTGAGTTGTATGATGGTTCTTGGAGACTACCTGCAATAAATGTTCCTCTGTCTACACAATCTCCATCCTTCATCCTACCCTCTGAAAACATTTTTTCCTTAAATGTATCACCAGTACCTTCTCATCCTTCCTCAACTCAAACCACAATCATCATCTCTCCTGATGACACA
Source organism: Vicia faba (assembly GCA_948472305.1). NCBI lineage: Eukaryota > Viridiplantae > Streptophyta > Magnoliopsida > Fabales > Fabaceae > Vicia > Vicia faba. The sequence continues at coordinate 479,558,708 of OX451740.1, forward strand.
CCACCTTCTTCACCAGTAATTCTCTCACCTTCATCACCAGAACCCTCTTCACCTCTCTCTATAGAACCAACCCTTAGTCCATCCTCATCAGAACCTCCTGAACCCTCTGTCCCTTCTGACTTTCTCAGGATTGTAGTTGATCTTGAATCACTATGTTACCTACAAATAAAATCCACTAAAAAGGCCATTCCCAAACCAACCCCAAAACCTGATTAATCAGATGTTCTTGTACGTTGTCATAATTTTGTAACAAAAATGAAAATATGGATTGACCTGCTGAAGGCAGACAGTGCCAGCAACCTGAATCCAGCAACATGTGATTTTATGTGGGAAGCATTCAGAAGGAAACTCAATGATGAAACCTTCAATTTGCAAGATCTGTGTTATCTGAGGTTCTTGAGAATTTCACCAAGTATCTGAATGCCTTCTTAACATAAGTGGTAAATATCTGGGATCAAAAGTCTCCACTGCAGATTACCGGTGCTCCATTACCACTTGATGACCCCATGGAGATATCAGAGGATGATTCTGAAGATGGCGCTGAGTCAGAACCAAATCCTTTGGCCATGACTCTGTTTCACCAACCTTCTGATAAAGCTACCTCTGAGAAAGTGCCTACTCTTCTGATCGATGTTGGCACCCTTCTCCTCAATGTTGTCAACTCAGGCTCTGCTACTTCTGCTCCAAAGGTTGTCTCCTCTGAAGTTGCATCAACTTCTGCTCCAAATTCTCTGGTGCTGGACACTCTGAATGAACTGAAGAAGGACAACGAGGCCATCCATGAACGTTTGGACAAACAGGAAGAAACCAACAAGGAAATTAGATCTTGGATGATGAAACAAGAAGATTCCTCAAAAGAAATCAAGAATCTTCTGCTTTCTCTTGTTTCTCGTCACTCTTAGATTTTATCTCTTAATTTTTTTTCTTTCTTGTAGTTTTTGTTTTGTAACTCTGTTTTCTTTTGAATCTTCAATATATGACAATTTTGAATTTCTTTATTTTTTTTTACTTTTTGATTATGACAAAAAGGGGGAGAAAATAAGATTTTTGATCTGATCCATGAAAACAGTTATGGGACTAAGTCTCAAACATTTCTAACGAAACACAAAGTTCTTTTCTGTTTAAGAGATATGCAGGAACTCAAGAAACTCTGAAAGACTAAGCTCTGAACATCATCAGGAAAAGAATTGCTAAATAAACTCTAAAAGAAAAAGTCTAAAAGCTCTGAAGAACAAATCTCATGAAGTTTCCCTTATGCTTTTAAACTCTTTAATTATTCTTTATTTCAGAAGAAGAAATATCAATCTCAGGGGGAGATTATCTATCTCAGGGGGAGATCCTCATGCTTGCACAAATTTTTTTAAATCAAAATCTGAATTGTTTTGTCATCATCAAAAAGGGGGAGATTGTTAGAACAAAGTTTGGTTCTAATCATATCTTAGAGTTTTGATGATAACAATGAAATAAATTTTTTGATATATATATTTTATACTCTGACTTGTATGTTCTCTAAGTTCAGATGAACTTCTGACTTACGCATGTTAGAAAGAAACAACATTCTACGCAAATATAAAGCAAACTCAAAAGGAAGCACTCCAAAGCAAACTCTGATGAAGAGCAATCCTAAGCAACCTCTGATTAAGCTAGCTGAAGCAAAGATCTGATAGAAGCACGCTGAAAGCAACATCTGATAAATGCAAGATTAAAGCAAACTCTTATGATCACATATTGAAGAATACTCTGATAGAAGAAAAGATTAAGTAAAATCTGAATTAGAAACACTGCAAGAAAACACTTCAACTTCCAGAGACAAGCTCTGAGAGTACCATTGGTTATTAAATGCTAAGACGGCTAAAGCAATCAAGTGTACTATGCGCACGAGCATTTGAAACGTAAAGACCAAGCCTTCTCTCTACACGTAACACGCATCATTGCAAACATGCTTCATTAAATGCATGCACTATCATCAAGGCATTAACGGTCAAGAATTGGAAGCTATATATAGAAGAACTTTTGTTTCAAATAAAGGTTACTGACTTACGTGAAATATACTTACGCTCACTATTTTCATACTTGTAAACTAATACTGTATAGTGGGTAGATCTTAAGTATTGGTCAACAATCTTAGTGATAAATCACAGTTGTGATAAGCTTTTTAGAAGAAAATTTGTTTTACTACTCTTAAGAGATAATTTTGTAAGTGTTCCTTGAGAGACCAGTTGGTTCAGATTTCTCAAGAGGGCTAGGACTAGTTTGAGTCTTAGAGGTGTTAGTCACTTGCAGTTGGCTTGTGCATTGTATTGTTAGTCACACCATTTTGGTTGTGCATTTGTAATCAGTTTGATTATAGTGGATTAAGTCCTCGTTGAGAGAGGCGAAATAACCTTGGCGGGTGGACTGGAGTAGTTTGAGTTTCAAAAGAACCAGGATAAAAATACCAGTGTCCTTCCATTAGTATTGCGCTAGAAAAAGAAAAACTTATTCAACCCCCATTCTAAGTGTTTTCTCACCCTTCAACATGAACCTAAACAACACTTGAACCTAAATTGTTTCTTCATTTCATTATTTTTGAAGCAACTAATGCAATTAACACCAATATGGTTATCGACCAATTGAACTTTAACTATTTCTTCAATAATTTCATCTTCATTAACATTTCTTATTCTTTCGTGATATAATCTTTAGCCCTCTACTTCTCATCATTCGAATTCTGCAGTTATGACGAAATCACTTACTTTTCCCTTGGGTTCGTTTCCCCATCCAACCAGACAAAGTTGCTACACTTTTTGTAACCTTGAAGTTGCATCAATGGAGAAGAATGAAATTTTATAGCTTGTAATCAAGGGTCAACAATAGAATAAACATAAAGGATATCATACCTTGTACATCCAACAACCATAAAAACTACGTCCTGGGTTTGAACCAGTTCACGCCGTCATCAAAGGAGCATTGAGACCATAATGACATTTGTAACACCCTTCTAAAACCCCATGATATTATAAATAAATAATCAGAGTATTTCACCCAAAGGGCGTCACATGCTTCATAAAACATCATACATGCACGTCTTACTCCATAACACGGGGTTTTAAACATTTATAAAACATTTATTGCATAGCGGAATTCATAGTTTAAAACGTCTTTATTAAATACATCATAGATACTTCATTGTTCATCGTTCCTAATTTAAAACGAATTAAATACCATGAAAGGTAGTTCAAAATATCATAATAAAACAAAAAACATAAAGTTCAAAGCCAAATGTTCCCTACCCGGATATTACATATCAGAGCAAGACCTTCTAAAATCAACGGAAAGAGAACAACACACTCCGAGTTATCTTCTAAGCTCCTAAGAACTACTCCTAATCACCTGCGCGTTATCCAGGTGGAGGCAACATTCAAATATAAAGGGAGAGATATCACATTCATTACAAAAGATATACGGAATAAACATAGCAGTTCAAACACTAATATCATAGCAATAAAATCAATAACATTTGTCAACATATTGTCAATTAGAAAAACAACATATACAATGTCATCTAAGCAATAATCATGCAATGTGTGATACGGTGGGATAACTGACTTGAAGGTTTTGCGTTTTATTGCAAATGTTGCGGTTAGCAAGAGTCGCCACCGACTTTTCTTTTATCCAAAAGGAAAGGTGAAAAAGCACAGAAAAGACCTTTGAGATTATTTCTTGAGTTCGGGGGATAGATTATGAAAAGGGAAGGTATTAGCACCCTTTTCATCCATGGTTTTCCATGGGCTCTTAGTTACTTTTTAGATCACTTGCTTTTGTTTAAAATTATGCTTTGTGTGGTTTTTAAAAGTATTTTGTAAAAGAGGCTATTGTTTAGGCAATCTTTGTAATGATTCTCGTTCGTAAGAATGTATACAAAGATGTTTGATCTTTTGAAAATGTTTTAAATGTTTGTAAGATGTTTTGAAAATGTGTGTGTTTGTTTTTGAAAATAGCAAGGATGTTTGTTTTGAAATGGAGCAAGTAATTAGGAGCAATCTACCTACTCAAATGTCTTTCTTGTTTATTTTCTTTTCCTTTGACATTGTTGTCTCACCATTGATTTGGTAAGCAACCCTATCTTAGGATGTAAACAGTACGAGCGTGGGTCATCGTATAACCATGATTAGCAATGTTGCAAGGTATCTTAGTGTTGTACCCCAAAATTTGCCCTCCCATATTCTTCAAGAAGTTGCAAGTCTCACAGCATCAGGTTGCACAGTTCAAGGGCCTCCTAACAGTCAAAATTAGGGTTTTGGTTCTGACAAAGTAAATGAAGTTTCCAAGGGTCCAATCAAGTCCCACATGCCTATAAATATGGTCAAGCATCCTCATACCAAGTTTCAAGACTTTCAGCATAAAATTGCACAGTCAAAACCCTAATTGCCCTACAGTCAACTGTAGGGGCAAAATGGTCATTTGACAGTCAAAAGTTCAAATTTTTGGTCAACATCTCATTTTGAAGCCACAAACATCATTTGATCAATGTTTGATCATGATTCTCAAAGCTTGGCTCAAAAATCATCAAGATGCAAAAGTTTCCATATTTGGACAGTTGAAAAAGTCAACTATAACTTGACCAGGGCATAACTTTCACATGGATTATCAGAAAAATTCCATCCAAAGCTCATTTTGAATAGAAAGACATTTCCTACAACTCCTCTTCACACTTCAAGTCCAAGAAATGCTCTCACAAAAAGTTATCAATTTCAACATTATAGGTCATTTTCAAAAGTCAACAAAAAGGGACTTTAAGTCAAAGGCCATAACTTGAGATTGGTAAATACAAATGACATGGGACCAAATACATTGGTTAGAGGACTCAAAGACCTTTCCAAAATGTCCAAGAACATGAGCAAAGCTTAAAAATTGAGCAAGTTATGCCTTGTGGAAATTGGGAAATTTTTGGATATTTTGAAAAGTCAACATTGATTCAAATGACCTAAAAATGCTAATGGGCCTCTTTTTCTTCCACAATTCATCATCCAAGGCATGTGCACGACCATTTGGCCCAAAGGGAAGTTTTTCTTCATTTTTTATTTATTTATTTGGATTTTTATTATTAATAATTCATTTAATTAATTAAAATACATGAAAAAATGCTAAACCTAATGTTTCAAATCTTTTTGTGCATAAAACATCTCCAAGATTTCGTGCAAATCAGATTAGGAAAGAATCAAAGGCAATTGGAGGTGATTGGCATCAAAAACATGTGAAAAAGATTGCAAAATAATGGCTTGAAAATCAAATATATTTTTCATTAATTCATGGATGATTTGATCAATTTCTTTGACCTAAATCAGTCTCACATAAATACCAAGTGCAACTCTCGTGCTCACTGACTCGAAGCTGCATAACCAAGCCGTACAAGAACTCAAGAAACTCACATATTTTTAAAAAATTCGATTTTGGTTTTACAGGTGAATTCAAGGTGCAAGAGCTTTTCAAACGCCTTCCTTGAGGATCATAGAACGTTTTCCAATCATTCACTAAGTCCCATACTCAAGAGAACACGAAATCACCATTGAAGTTGGTGAGAAAAATTCCAAAATCGTTTTCCATCATTCATGCGCTTTTAACATATTTCATTGTTGTTTTTGTGTTTAGAATGATGTTTGCAAGCTACCTGCATAATTTGATTGGAGTTTCATGCTAAAACGAAGGATCCACCATGAGAGCATATTAGGGTTTCGTAAAAATTGATTTAGGGGTTTCCAAACCTTGAACAATTAGGCCATGAGAGATACATCATTGGAATCGTGAGAGAGAGACGATTCTAATGGCCCTAGTCCGAAAAATTTATACATGCCCATGGCTTAATCGCTATTATCAGAAATTGCATAATTTGGGGGGGTTAAAAACCCCCGCTAACCATCTTTTGTTTCAGGAAAAAAGAACAAAGTGGAGAAGATGACTAGGTGGCCACTGGTGATTGGGTCGTTTAAACTTTCGCGCGAAAAAGAATGTATTAACGCGTGTTTATTTTATTATGTTTATTAATTGTATAATATACAAAGAACTCAAACAGCATGGATGGCAAGGCATAGCGTTGGTAAACCACAGGACCTGGGTTCGAGCCCCAGGTCCCCCACCCCTTTCACATTATTTTTCTATTAATGATTCTGTGCAGGTTCACCATGAGGGAATACCATACGTCCAAAATCTCAGCCTGCCACGCGCTCAATCTCATCAATCCAAGGGCACAGATCTGGAGAGCATGGTAAACGTGAGTCAACGCCTGGGCACGCTAGTGGAAAAGTCAGCCAGGCCAAAGGCCATTGGGCCCAAATTACTAAAGAAAAACCTCCAATTTGGGGGCAGACCCCCCCTAGGTTTGAATTTTATTCTTTTCTTTATTTTACTTATTTCAATTATTATTTTTAATTAGTTAATTAACTTAATAATTTCTTTTCATAAAAAACATAAAAAACAATAAAAAATCAGAAAAGAGACAAAAATTAATATTTTTATTTAATGTTATATTTTTTGTAAATAAAACCTTTATTAATTAATTAGTTTTAATTTAGGAGTAAATCTTAATATTTTCCTAATTAATTTAAAAATTGGTAGAATTAGGGTTTGTAATAATTTTTTATCCTTTTTTCTTTTCTTTCATAATAATTAATTATTAAAATATTATTTACTTTTATAAATTAAAATTGCATGTAAATAGTTAGATTAATTTAGGTTTAATTTTAAATACTTTCTTAATAAACTAAAAAAAAAACCATTAGAATTAGGGTTAGCATTTTAATTTCAATTAATTTCATTAAATTCCCACAAATACAAAAAACCCAAAAAATAATTTCTTTTTTTCTTTAATTCAATTAATTTAACAATTTAATTTAATTCCATTAAAAAGGGGTCCAACGCCCTCGTTTCAATTTAAAGTTTTAATTCGCATATTTATTTCTTTTTCTTTTAATATTTATGTACTTCTCCCAAGGCCGTGTAATTTCATCCTTTCTCGCACTTTTACTTTACTTTCTTTATTTTCTGTCAAATCGGGTTCTGGAAATTTTGGCGATGTGGACCCGCGCCTTTGTAATAGTTTAGGAACTTTTAATTTCCGCATCTTTTTAACTGTTAATAATTGCATGCAAGAATGAATGATAAAATAAAAACAAACGCGTAGATCACTTTGACATGACAAGACAAAAATAAATGAATCTGACACACAAATCACACACCACCCCTAGGGTACGCCTCACTGTTGCCTTGCCTCGAAAGGTGATCGTCGAGTAGAGGATGTCTTAGTAAGTCCTCATGATCCGGGAACCTGGCATGAGGGTAGCTTCTAAGGTGTCTTCCCATTGCTCTGGTGATCACCATGTCCCGAACCTCGAATTGACCCGAACACCTCCAACGGTGGTGCTACCTACCTCTCAATGGTGGGATGGCACTACTTTAAAGGACATTTACACAGACGAATTCCTTAGGGTAGGTAGACGACTCTAGATACTTGCTCTAATTTCAAAACAAAATTCAAAAATACTTTTCACACCAACACATTTTCAAAAAGCTTTCGAAAGCATTTTTTCAAACACTCTTGAGGACCGATACAAGAGTCGAACTGGAATTTTCAAAGGAACTTTTTAAAACCCACAGTTGAAAAGCAAACAAACCATTTTTGAAAACACAATGAGCAAGTATCTAAGAGCCCATGGATAACCATGGATAGAAAGGGTGCTAACACCTTCCCTTTCTATAATCTACCTCCCGAACCGAGAGCAATCTCTATAAGGAATTTTTCTGTGCTTTTGTCCTTTCCATTTGGAGAAAATAAAAGACGGTGGCGACTCTTGCTTCCGCGACATTTCGCGAACCAGCGTTAAACAGTCAGTTCCAGATCCACCGATCACAGAACTGGCGACTCTGCTGGGGAATTAACTTAAAGTGAGGTGTACCTTAGGGTTAGTTCATAACTGTGTTTTCAATTGTATTGACTTGTTTGCTTTAAATTGTGGGACTGTCTTGGGAGTTCTATAGATCCTAACCCGGATCTGGGGGATACCTTCTTAGGAAGTAGCAACAAGGTTGTGAGGGAACTGTGCGGGGTATACCGACATGGTTGAAACAGTCTGCTACGTTGATGTGGCACTTTGGTGTATACCGGTAACCCTTAAGTTCAGTCAAGGAGAGTACGGGGCCTCCGCGTGGTGTCGTGAAGCATCAACAGACCTTAGGAACCTTAATTGAACTATCTTGGCCTCTTTAGGGTAGTGAGATAACTGACTTTGGTGCAGTCCGAGGTTGGTTGATACTCGATACTACACTCAATTGAGGGTTGCTTTCCTGGAATATTTCGGTCGCCAGTTCAGTGGCTAAATCGAAACGATGAACAATGAAAGCAATCCAGTGATGTTGGGACCCTTAGAACCCGGTTACTTCTAATAGGACAGGTTGAGCCCACCAACTTCAAGAGGGTACTACCCAGACCCCATGCTGGCCTTAAACCCTAAGGGCTTGTCTTGTGTGCCTTGTATGCCTTACATGTTTGTCTTTGTAAATATCTGTGGTGTGTTTAATCATAGCATCATGACATCATCCAGCATCATATGCATTGACTAATCATTTCAGGGGTTCGAATCTTCATCTTTGTTCTTGTTTTGTAGGACATGGAAACTGTTCGTAGAAAGACAATTCAAATCAGTCTTGTAAGGATCCCTCCTCAGCTTAAGGAACTTATATCCAGGATTCCCGAGAGCTCTTCATTCAGCGAAAGACATGGAAGTCTCATCAGCTTGGTCAATACCAACATTGAGGAAGACATGATAAAGGTCCTGTTCCAGTTCTTTGACCCTCTGCATCACTGTTTCACCTTCTTGGACTATCAGCTGGTACCTACATTGGAGGAGTTCTCCCGGCTCCTGAAGATCCCTATCCTTGATCAACTACCCTACAACGGTACGGAAAAGGAACCCAAGCTTGAAGAGATTGCTAAAGCCTTGCACCTACAGTCATCTGACCTCAAGGGACATTGGGAAGTTAGAAGTGGGATCAAAGGGTTCTTAGCCAGGTTTCTGTTTGAAAAGGCCCATGAATGTTGGAACTCCCTTGACTTACAAGCTTTTGAAGAAGTTGTGGCCCTCCTTGTCTATGGTTTGGTGTTGTTCCCTAACCCAGATCAGCTTATTGATATCAGTGCTGTCCAGATCTTCATGTCCAGGAATCCTATACCTACGTTGCTGGGGGACATCCTTCACTCATGTTACACTCGAACCATGAGAAAAAGAGGCGTCCTTATGTGTTGCACTCCTCTCCTGGGAAGGTGGTTTATTTCGCACCTTCCACAATCAGTCTTGAAGAACGAGCGGGGTTTGAGATGGTCACAACGGTTGATGACTCTTACACATGCAGATATACATTGGTGCCCTCGGTCTAGAGAGGATGTCACTATCATTGATCGTTACGGAGAGTACCCTAATGTTCCTTTACTTGGAATCAGAGGAGGTATTACTTACAACCCATGCCTGGCTTGGAGACAGTTTGGTTATGCTCGGAGGGATGGTCCTCATGACATGTTAATTCCTGACATAGTTTTTGACTTCGACAATGATACTCAAGGACTTCGCCAGAGATTTATCAGAGCCTGGAGGATGCCAAGTAGGATAGACAGCAAGACACTGGGGCACAGGAACTCCATCCCGTTGGAACCTTATCTCAAGTGGGTACGAGCCCGCTCCCAGAAGTTAGTGATGCCTTATCCCCATATGCTCCCTGTGATCAAAGAGCCAGTCTTGGAAGGAGAAGTGCCCTACACTATTCAGCACCCTGATATGCCCACATCCTGGGAAGAGATGCAGAAGAGCTGGATCCAGCTAAAGGAAGAACGGAATTCTCTTGAGACCAGTCTACATGATAGTGAAAAGAAGGTCTTGGAGCTCACCTGCCTGTTGCATGAGGAGAGGAATCTCAACACTTACATAGCTCCAAAGAGGATGCGCAGTGTATTTTGGGATTGATTTGCTTTTGTATTATTTTGCCCATGAGGCTTTGATGTACTGAACAATTATTTCCTTAATGATAACGTGTGTTCCTTTTTGTCTACAACAAATTTGAACTTTCGAACCCTTGAATGCATTGCATAAACACATATCATTCATCATGTGCATAGCAGGTTTTCCTCTTTTCAGGTTGCTTACAGTTCTTCGCTGTTTATTTCAGCATCATGAATCCTGACTCGTCATCAACTGAGATTTCCATCAAAGCTCTTCAGGTGCAGAATGCGCAATTTCAGGAATTAATCATGGGTTTGGCTCAGGGCCAAGAAGAGCTGAAGGCTCTGCTCCTGAAGAAGGAAAAGAAGAAGAAGAGAAGAACTGTTCTGTTCAACTCGGGCCGAAGGTTTGGCAATACTCTGCAAAATGAAGAGGTTGGTTCTTCCATTGGCAAGGGTACTCCTCAAGCGGAAAAAGGTCCTAGTCTGGTAGTCTCTGACAACGAGACTGATTTTGATGAAGAGCAGTATCCTCCTGCAGAAGACCGTTACAAGCAGTTGGAAGACCGGTTGAATGCTATGGAGACACAACAGGTGCCTGGGCTGGATTTTGGAGATCTGGGTTTGTCTACTGGTGTGATCATTCCTCGTAAATTTAAAGCACCATCTTTCACTAAGTACGACGGGGCGTCTTGTCCCAAGCTACATCTCAGGTCCTATGTTCGGAAGATTCAACCGTACTCAGTGGATAAGAATTTGTGGATCCACTTCTTCCAGGAGAGTCTTTCAGGGACTCATCTCGAATGGTTCTATCAGCTGGATGGGACCAAGGTTCGTAACTGGGAGGAGTTGGCTACTGCTTTCTATAAGCAGTATCAATATAATGCCGACCTTGCCCCTACACGTACCCAACTCCAGGGTATGTCGTTAGGTTCAAGTGAAGGTTTTAAAGAGTACGCTCAGAAGTGGAGGGATCTGGATGGCAGGGTGCAGCCTCCGTTGACTGATCGGGAGTTGGTAGACATGTTCTTGGGGACCCTATCTGGGCCATTTTTCAACCATCTTATCGGGAATTCGTCTGCAGGGTTCACTGATCTGATTCTGACTGGAGAGAGAATTGAGGCTGGGTTGAAGTCTGGAAAGATTCCGAAGGGTGCATCGTCTAGTTCTGAGAAGAAACCCTTTAAAAAGGAGGCTAGTGCTGTATATGGCTCCCGGAGACCAGAGAAATCTGAGCGCCGCCAATCTGTCAGTGCGGTAATGATTGCCAAGCCTGCTGCCGCTCCTCGGCCAACCAATCCTCAAAGGGCTGAAAGACCCCGGAGAGAGTTTACCCGTTTGAGCATGACCTTATCGCATATCTTGCCACAGTTGCTATCCACCAATCTAGTGACTGTCAGAGAGGCACCCAAAGGTGTGAACACTGCCTCCCCCAAATACAACCCAAATGCTCATTGTGCTTACCATTCTGATAGCCCGGGGCATTCCACTGATGACTGTTGGGCATTAAGGAATAAGGTGCAAGACCTTATCGACGCGAAAGAGATACAGTTCGAAGCGCCTGAGAGGCCGAATGTGGTTACTGCTCATATGCCTCAGCATGGGGTAAATGCTGTGGATGAAGAGGTGTACGCTGTTTCTGTGGATGATCTAGCCACTCCCTTAATGACTGTCAAGAAGAACCTACTGCTGGCCGGTTTATTTTCGGGTTGCAGTGAGGGTTGCCTGTTCTGTGCTGTTTCCATATCTGGTTGTCCCTTGCTGAAGTTAGGCATCCAAAGCCTAATGGATAGCAAGGAGATTCTGTTTAAGAAGTCTGCTGTTCAGTTGGTTCCGGTAGAAGAAGTTTCTGTGGTTACCATCTTCAATAATCCAATCAAGGCTCTCCCGAAGAAGCCTGTCCAAATTATGACTGTCGCACCTGTGGTTATCACTGTTCCGGGGCCTCTTCCCTACGTATCTGATAAAGCTGTCCCCTGGCATTATGGGGCAGATGTATATGTGAATGGAATCAAACAAGAATTCAACACTGGCGCCAGTATCTGTGATATCACTGGCCCAGCTAAGGTTACCCGCAGTGGCAGGCTCTTCTCGCCTGACATTGCACCGCCCGCTACTCGAAGACCCCTCCTTATAACACCTACAAGTGTACCTGTTCCTGTTACCGACCAAGTTGTTTCCCCTGCTGCCGAGTCATCCAATGCTCGGGGCAAAGGAATTGAAGATGAGCCTTCCCGGATGGAGGCACCGGTACCTATAAATGCTGAGGCCTCCCAACAAGAAATGGAGGAGATTCTAAAGATAATAAAAAAGAGTGACTTTAATGTTATGGAACAGCTGGGGCATACGCCCTCCAAGATCTCCATGCTCTCTTTATTGCTATGCTCCGAGGCCCACGCTAAGGCCTTGATCTCATTTCTCAAGACGGCCCATGTGCCACAGGAAACATCTGCAGTTCAATTCACTGATTGTGTAGCAAATCTGACGGCAGACAATGGCTTGGGTTTCTCAGACGCTGACCTGACTGCAAAAGGAAGAGACCACAATGATGCCCTGCATGTCTCTATTGAATGCAGGGGCACTACTCTGGCACATGTATTGGTGGATACTGGTTCGTCCTTGAATGTGCTACCCAAGAAGGCTTTAGACCGTTTAGATTGTGAAGGCCTGGAACTGAAACCCAGCAATATCATCGTCAGGGCCTTTGACGGTTCAAAAAGGATGGTTCATGGAGAGGTTGACATTCCTATTCGTGTGGGCTCTCAGGTGTTTGACTCTTCTTTTTATGTGATGGATATCCGCCCATCGTACTCTTGTCTACTGGGTTGACCTTGGATCCATAAAGCTGGGGCAGTGACCTCTACCTTGCACCAGAAGCTGAAATACCCTGTCAGAGGGAAGATCGTCACTGTGCAGGGAGAGGAGGAATATATGGTGAGCCATTTGAATTCCTTCAGATATATTGAGATGGACGGGGAGTTTATTGAAACCCCCTTTCAGCATTTCGAAGAGGTACTTCCAATTTCAGCAGCAGCAGAAACAGCGGTCGAAGAGGATGTTCCTTTGAAGATGGCTTCCCTGAAGGATGCACGGGCTGTGGTTCAAAAAGGTGACTGTGCTAACTGGGGCAGGCTTCCCGACTTTACACAGAAAACTGACAAATTTGGACTGGGTTTCACTGCAGAGGGTCAGAAAGCTATGCGGAAGGCGAAGACCAGAGGACCTCCTGTGTTCATCACAAATCCAGGAGTGAATGTTGTTGGGGAGGATAATGAAGTGGATGAAGCTGAGTTCAATAGCTGGATCTATCCGACGACTGAAGGCGGATTGACCAATTGGATTGTCAAAGACCATACTCCTGTTACTTTTGTTACGCAGTAATAAACTTCTTTGTTTCGCTATTTGTAATAAACAATAAATAAACTCTATGGCCCGGTGTCTTACCCGAGGCACCGTGGTTTCATTTGTGAGGGCATATAAATTGTCATTTCATATATCATAAATGAAAATCTTGGACGTTTTCTCGCATTTCAAATCTTATGCTCCTTTTCTGTCTTTCCTTCCTTTACATCTTTTTCAAAACAGCTGTATTTACACACACTCACTCATACAGGTTCTAATCCACTCTGGATCTCACTGGTAACGACTCTGCTACTGCCAGTTATGACTTCGAAAATCCGATCAACTTAGCCAAAGACGAAGGTGAAGATGATTGCGAAGTGCCTGGCGAGCTTGCAAGACTGTTGCTTCAGGAAGAGAGGGCAATTCAACCACATGAAGAGCCAGTGGAAACAATAAACTTGGGTACTGAAGCAGACAGGAAAGAAGTAAAGATTGGTGCCAACCTAGAGCCCAGCGTGAAGCAACGGTTGACTAAAATGCTACATGATTATATGGAGATCTTTGCCTGGTCCTACGAAGACATGCCCGGGTTGGATACCGATATTGTGGTCCATCATTTGCCTACCAAGGAAGACTGCCCTCCGGTTAAGCAAAAGGTCTGCCGTATGCGTCCAGAGATGTCTGAGAAGATCAAAGCCGAGGTTATGAAACAGTTTGATGCTGGGTTCCTTGCAGTGACTTCTTACCCTCAGTGGGTTGCTAATGTGGTGCCGGTACCAAAAAAAGACGGTAAGGTCAGAATGTGTGTCGACTACAGGGATCTGAACAGGGCCAACCCCAAAGATGACTTCCCTCTACCTCACATTGATGTCCTCGTTGACAATACTGCTCAGCATAAGGTGTTCTCTTTCATGGATGGCTTTTCAGGTTACAATCAGATCAAGATGGCACCTGAAGACATGGAAAAGACTACATTTGTTACTCAGTGGGGGACCTTCTGTTACAAGGTCATGCCTTTTGGACTAAAGAACGCTGGGGCAACCTATCAACGTGCCATGGTTACTTTATTTCATGACATGGTCCATCATGAGATAGAAGTGTATGTTGACGACATGATCGCAAGGTCCCAGACTGAGGAAGAGCACCTAGATCATCTGCAGAAATTGTTTGACCGACTGAAACTATACAAGCTGAGGTTGAACCCGAACAAGTGCACCTTCGGGGTAAGATCTGGAAAGTTGCTAGGCTTCGTTGTAAGTGATAAGGGTATTCAAGTGGACCCTGCCAAGGTCAAAGCTATTCAAGAGATGCCAGTTCCTAGGACAGAGAAGGAAGTCAGAGGCTTTTTAGGACGCCTGAATTACATTGCTCGCTTCATCTCACACCTGACTGCTACCTGTGAACCAATCTTCAAGCTGCTGAAGAAAGATCGGGTAGTACGTTAGAATGATGAATGTCAGGCTGCTTTTGACAGAATCAAAGAGTATCTCCAAGAACCACCCATCCTTATGCCACCGGTTGAAGGGAGACCTCTGATATTATACCTGACAGTACTAGACAACTCAATGGGGTGTGTGCTGGGGCAGCATGACGAGTCTGGCCGAAAAGAGCATGCCATTTATTACCTTAGCAAAAAGTTTACCGACTGTGAGACCCGATACTCACTGCTCGAGAAAACTTGCTGCGCTTTGGTATGGGCTGCTCGCCGGCTGAGACAGTATATGCTGACTCACACTACCTTGTTGATCTCAAAGATGGATCCTATAAAGTACATATTCGAAAAGCCTGCTCTGTCTGGGAGAATTGCAAGATGGCAAATGATCTTGACGGAATACGACATTCAGTACACGACCCAGAAGGCCATCAAGGGAAGTGTATTGGCAGACCACTTGGCACATCAGGCCGTAGATGACTATCAGTCAATGAACTTCGAGTTTCCGGACGAAAGCATCATGATAGTGACTGATTGTGAAGTACCTGGACCGGATGAAGGACCTGAGGAAGGATCCCGATGGTCTATGCACTTTGACGGAGCCTCCAACGCTTTGGGAAACGGTATCGGCGCTGTAATCATATCACCGCAAGGCACTCATACTCCGCTCACTGCCCGACTATGCTTCAACTGTACCAACAACATGGCGGAGTATGAGGCGTGCATCATGGGTCTTCAAGCTGCGATCGATCTAAGGATCAAGTTTCTGAGTGTCTTCGGAGATTCCGCTCTCGTGATCAATCAGATCAAAGGAGAGTGGGATACGAAACATCCGAATCTTATCCCTTACAGAGAATGTGTGTTGACCTTGATCCCCCACTTCACGAAGATAACCCTTGAACACTTTCCAAGAGAAGAGAATCAGCTGGCGGACGCGTTAGCTACAGTGTCTTCTATGTTCAAAGTTAAATGGGATAATGAGGCTCCCCGGATCATCATCTGGAAACTGGACGAACCGGCATACTGTTGCGATCTCGAGACTGAATTGGTGGCTGAGAAGCCTTGGTACCATGAAGTGAAGAGATATTTGGAAGCTCAGGAATACCCTGAGGGTGCCTCTGTCAATGATAAGAAGTTCCTGAGAAGGTTCGCAGCAAAGTTCTTCCTTAGCAACGACATCTTGTACAAGCGAAACCATGATTCGACCCTACTGCGTTGTGTGGATAAAACTGAAGCAGAAAGGATCATGGAAGACCTACATGAAGGGACCTTTGGTACACATTCCAGTGGACATACAATGGCAAAGAAGATCCTTCGGGCAGGGTATTATTGGTCCACAATGGAAGCTGACTGCTACCAACATTCAAGGACATGCCATAAGTGCCAGATTTATGCAGACAAGGTGCATGTTCCTCCAGTTCCTCTGAATGTTCTGACTGCGCCTTGGCCGTTTGCAATGTGGGGCATAGACATGATCGGTGAGATTAAACCTACGGCATCTAATGGGCATCGCTTCATCCTAGTGGCAATTGATTATTTTACAAAGTGGGTCGAAGCAGCATCCTATGCTACGGTAACCAAGACTGTTGTGGCACGGTTCATTTGGCATAACCTGATCTGTCGGTACGGCGTCCCAGAAAGAATTATTACAGACAACGGTACCAATCTGAATAATAAGATGATCACTGAGCTCTGCGAGCAGTTCAAGATACAGCACCACAATTCTTCTCCTTACAGACCGAAGATGAATGGGGCTGTAGAAGTGGCAAATAAAAATATCAAGAAAATCGTGCAGAAGATGACAGTGACTTATAAGGATTGGCACGAGATGTTACCGTTCGCTCTACATGGGTACCGTACCTCAGCCAGGACGTCAACCGGGGCAACTCCTTTCTCCTTGGTTTATGGTATGGAAGCAGTCTTACCGATCGAGGTGCAAATACCCTCTCTCCGGATAATGAAGGATGCAAATCTGAACGAAGAGGATTGGATCCAGACACGACTTGATCAGCTAAACCTTATTGATGAAAAGAGACTTGCTGCTATCTGCCATGGTCAGACGTATCAGAAACGGATGATCAGGGCATTTAACAAAAAGGTCAGACCACAGGAATATCAAGTTGGGGATCTGGTAATCAAGCGAATCGTCCTTCCTCAGAGTGATCCAAGGGGCAAATGGACCCCTACATACGAAGGGCCATTTGTGGTTAAACATGTGTTCTCTGGAGGAGCCATGATTCTAACCAACATTAATGGTGACGACCTTCCTCACCCCTCCAATGCAGACATAGTAAAAAGATACTACGCATGAAAAAGACCCGCTAGGCTGACATGCCTAGGCAAAAATTAGGGCTTCCCGGCGAACCAAAAGGGTTCGGGCAAAATGAAGGGATGAAATGAAAAAATCTGTACACCCGGCAAGTCGAAAACCTGAAAAGGCGGCTTGGGCAAAAATGGGTATCCCGGTGGACCGAAAACCCGAAAGGGCGGTCCAGGAAAAAGTTAGGGATAAAGCGTAATACTATGTCTCATTGGATCACTTTGCATCCAGAATCCGGTATCTACATCAAGTTCAGACGACATCGATCAGTCAGCTTCATCTTCGACCAAGGTCATCAAGTGATGAGACGCTCGGAGATATAAAGGCAATAGCAGAGTTGAAACCCAGTGGGATCATTCATTTCACACAGCTGTTTTATTTTCTCTTGTACAAAATTTGTATAAACTCTTTTGTTCGGCGGCGTTTTCTTACTAGGACGTCAGCCTCTTGTACATAAACGCCTATTTTCAGGCCATTCAAAAATCAATACAAATATATTTTTCAGTTAAAAGTGCCAATTGTTTTTCTTTTGCGAAGAACGTCCAAGGTTCAATTTGTGATATATGCATTGACAATAATTTGCTAACTCATGAATATTTGCGTACGAAACAAAGGATTAATTACAGGTAACATTAGAAACAGGGGCAATAAAAGAGTTGTCTAAGTAATCTAATTGTTCTGTCCTCCAAGGTATCAAGATAGGTTCAGCTAAAGAACATAACCGGCATATCTTAATTCCCCAGAGAGTATGTCAGCAAGTCAATACACTCTCCTCAAGCGAAGCTACTATCAAACTTAAGGAAGTTGGGTATCCTCCAGCAGATCTCAACATTCCCCAGCAGCATATATATTCTTAACAAGCATCCCCGGCAATCTTGGCCTAAAGACTGTTCCCCGGCGGTATATCAAACATTCAGTGGAGTCACTTCCTTGATACAGTTCAAAACTTCCCCAAGAGAGTCCAATCCAGTTCCCCAGGAAAGTTGGAATCCATCTCCCCAAGCAGTAAGCTTATCCCCAGTAGATTCTGGAAGCTTATCCTCGCAGAACACGAACACGTCGCCGGGCTTTATTCAAAGAGTTATTTCCTTACCAGAATATAACTGGGTTATCCTCAGCCAAAAGCCATGGAAAGAGCGTCTTCGACGAGGTTTTCTTACCCCCAGCGAAGTCTATCAACACTTCCAACACAACAATGGTATCCCCAGCAAGTTATTATCAACAACTCAACAAAGTATCTCTCTCCCCACAGAGTATTGCTTCCCAGCAAGATCGTTATAGTAATTTCCTCCCCGCAGAGCTATTCCATTCGCCAAGTTTATTCCCCAACAGAGTCATCTTCTCCTACCGGTATTCTTGCAATTATCATCCCCAGCGGAAGCAAAATCTATTCTCCAACATCAGCCCAGGAGTGACTTCCCGGCACCCGTCAAGGATTTACTTTCCTAGACGAAAAATACATTCATAAACATCGCACTTCCATACATCATTATAGCATGCATAGACGCATCATATCTTACAAATCTCATTTATGTTGAGGACATCATTGCTTGGTCCATATCATGCATTGCATATGACTGACCTTTACCTTTCAGGAAAGATTCAGTTAGATTCTCAATCATATTTCAAGACCTAGACCGGTTCAGTTAGTCGACTCCAAAGATTTCTTATCCAGTCCAGGGCCTTCTCTAGTCCAGTTAAATCGACCCCAAACAGATTTTTCTGATGAAGACTCAGTAGAAGTTATCCAAGGTTTTCTCAATGATTGCTATTGAGGTTGTAATCGCCTATGGTTCTCTCCCCGATACTGCGGAGATGATAATTCCATCCAAGGTTTTCTCAATGATTGCTATTGAGGTTGTAATCGCCTATGGTTCTCTCCCCGATACTGCGAAGATGATAATTCCATCCAAGGTTTTCTCAATGATTGCTATTGAGGTTGTAATCGCCTATGGTTCTCTCCCCGATACTGCGGAGATGATAATTCCATCCAAGGTTTTCTCAATGATTGCTATTGAGGTTGTAATCGCCTATGGTTCTCTCCCCGATACTACGGAGATGGTAATTCCCACCAAGATTCTCTTAATGATTGCTATTGAGGTTGTAATCGCCTATGGTTCTCTCCCCGATACTGCGGAGATGATAATTCCATCCAAGGTTTTCTCAATAATTTCTATTAAGGTTGTAATCGCCTATGGTTCTCTCCCCGATACTGCGGAGACGGTAATTCCCACCAAGATTCTCTCAATGTTTGCTGTTGAGGTTTGTAGTCGCCTATGGTTCTCTCCCCGATCCCGCGGAGATGGTAATCCCAAGATTTTCTTAACGATTGCTGTTGAGGTTAAAGTCATCCAAGGTTCTCTCACCGTTCCTGTTGAGGTAGTAACCATCCCTGGTTCATTCATCATCGTTTGAAGCTCCAGATTCAGCTCCTGTAACCAGTCAGGACACATCTATACAAAGCATCTGAAGATCAGATCCTGCAACATGTCAGGTACTCATTTTTCTCTTGCAGGTATGCAAGTTCTCGCTAAGGAATCTCTTACGCGATCAACATCCAGATGGCATCTATAAGCCCATCCACCTTCCATCATCTCTTAGCATGGCATCTATAAGCCCATCATCCTATCCATCAAATCTCTAAATGGCATCTATAAGCCCATTCCACCACCACTGCTACTATGTGAGCGCAAATTTCTGGGCACTCTAGTGTTCAATCATCTTCTACCTTCGGATTACGAAAGGCACGTCAGCCAATCTGCATCCTCAGGTTTAAGAAGATTGAACAGGGGCAACTGTTGTACCCCAAAATTTGCCCTCCCATATTCTTCAAGAAGTTGCAAGTCTCACAGCATCAGGTTGCACAGTTCAAGGGCCTCCTAACAGTCAAAATTAGGGTTTTGGTTCTGACAAAGTAAATGAAGTTTCCAAGGGTCCAATCAAGTCCCACATGCCTATAAATATGGTCAAGCATCCTCATACCAAGTTTCAAGACTTTCAGCACAAAATTGCACAGTCAAAACCCTAATTGCCCTACAGTCAACTGTAGGGGCAAAATGGTCATTTGACAGTCAAAAGTTCAAATTTTTGGTCAACATCTCATTTTGAAGCCACAAACATCATTTGATCAATGTTTGATCATGATTCTCAAAGCTTGGCTCAAAAATCATCAAGATGCAAAAGTTTCCATATTTGGACAGTTGAAAAAGTCAACTGTAACTTGACCATGGCATAACTTTCACATGGATTATCAGAAAAATTCCATCCAAAGCTCATTTTGAAGAGAAAGACATTTCCTACAACTCCTCTTCACACTTGAAGTGCAAGAAATGCTCTCACAAAAAGTTATCAATTTCAACATTATAGGTCATTTTCAAAAGTCAACAAAAAGGGACTTTAAGTCAAAGGCCATAACTTGATATTGGTAAATAAAAATGACATGGGACCAAATACATTGGTTAGAGGACTCAAAGACCTTTCCAAAATGTCCAAGAACATGAGCAAAGCTTAAAAATTGAGCAAGGTATGCCTTGTGGAAGTTGGGAAATTTTTGGATATTTTGAAAAGTCAACATTGATTCAAATGACCTAAAAATGATAATGGGCCTCTTTTTCTTCCACAATTCATCATCCAAGGCATGTGCACGACCATTTGGCCCAAAGGGAAGTTTTTCTTCATTTTTTATTTATTTATTTGGATTTTTATTATTAATAATTCATTTAATTAATTAAAATACATGAAAAAAATGCTAAACCTAATGTTTCAAATCTTTTTGTGCATAAAACATCTCCAAGATTTCGTGCAAATCAGATTAGGAAAGAATCAAAGGCAATTGGAGGTGATTGGCATCAAAAACATGTGAAAAAGATTGCAAAATAATGGATTGAAAATCAAATATATTTTTCATTAATTCATGGATGATTTGATCAATTTCTTTGACCTAAATCAGTCTCACATAAATACCAAGTGCAACCCTCGTGCTCACTGACTCGAAGCTGCATAACCAAGCCGTACAAGAACTCAAGAAACTCACATATTTTTAAAAAATTTGATTTTGGTTTTACAGGTGAATTCAAGGTGCAAGAGCTTTTCAAACGCCTTCCTTGAGGATCATAGAACGTTTTCCAATCATTCACTAAGTCCCATACTCAAGAGAACACGAAATCACCATTGAAGTTGGTGAGAAAAATTCCAAAATCGTTTTCCATCATTCATGCGCTTTTAACATATTTCATTGTTGTTTTTGTGTTTAGAATGATGTTTGCAAGCTACCTGCATAATTTGATTGGAGTTTCATGCTAAAACGAAGGATCCACCATGAGAGCATATTAGGGTTTCATAAAAATTGATTTAGGGGTTTCCAAACCTTGAACAATTAGGCCATGAGAGATACATCATTGGAATCGTGAGAGAGAGACGATTCTAATGGCCCTAGTCCGAAAAATTTATACATGCCCATGGCTTAATCGCTATTATCAGAAATTGCATAATTTGGGGGGGTTAAAAACCCCCGCTAACCATCTTTTGTTTCAGGAAAAAAGAACAAAGTGGAGAAGATGACTAGGTGGCCACTGGTGATTGGGTCGTTTAAACTTTCGCGCGAAAAAGAATGTATTAACGCGTGTTTATTTTATTATGTTTATTAATTGTATAATATACAAAGAACTCAAACAGCATGGATGGCAAGGCATAGCGTTGGTAAACCACATGACCTGGGTTCGAGCCCCAGGTCCCCCACCCCTTTCACATTATTTTTCTATTAATGATTCTGTGCATGTTCACCATGAGGGAATACCATACGTCCAAAATCTCAGCCTGCCACGCGCTCAATCTCATCAATCCAAGGGCACAGATCTGGAGAGCATGGTAAACGTGAGTCAACGCCTGGGCACGCTAGTGGAAAAGTCAGCCAGGCCAAAGGCCATTGGGCCCAAATTACTAAAGAAAAACCTCCAATTTGGGGGCAGACCCCCCCTAGGTTTGAATTTTATTCTTTTCTTTATTTTACTTATTTCAATTATTATTTTTAATTAGTTAATTAACTTAATAATTTCTTTTCATAAAAAACATAAAAAACAATAAAAAATCAGAAAAGAGACAAAAATTAATATTTTTATTTAATGTTATATTTTTTGTAAATAAAACCTTTATTAATTAATTAGTTTTAATTTAGGAGTAAATCTTAATATTTTCCTAATTAATTTAAAAATTGGTAGAATTAGGGGTTGTAATAATTTTTTATCCTTTTTTCTTTTCTTTCATAATAATTAATTATTAAAATATTATTTACTTTTATAAATTAAAATTGCATGTAAATAGTTAGATTAATTTAGGTTTAATTTTAAATACTTTCTTAATAAACTAAAAAAAAAACCATTAGAATTAGGGTTAGCATTTTAATTTCAATTAATTTCATTAAATTCTCACAAATACAAAAAACCCAAAAAATAATTTCTTTTTTTCTTTAATTCAATTAATTTAACAATTTAATTTAATTCCATTAAAAAGGGGTCCAACGCCCTCGTTTCAATTTAAAGTTTTAATTCGCGTATTTATTTCTTTTTCTTTTAATATTTATGTACTTCTCCCAAGGCCGTGTAATTTCATGCTTTCTCGCACTTTTACTTTACTTTCTTTATTTTCTGTCAAATCGGGTTCTGGAAATTTTGGCGATGTGGACCCGCGCCTTTGTAATAGTTTAGGAACTTTTAATTTCCGCATCATTTTAACTGTTAATAATTGCATGCAAGAATGAATGATAAAATAAAAACAAACGCGTAGATCACTTTGACATGACAAGACAAAAATAAATGAATCTGACACACAAATCACACACCACCCCTAGGGTACGCCTCACTGTTGCCTTGCCTCGAAAGGTGATCGTCGAGTAGAGGATGTCTTAGTAAGTCCTCATGATCCGGGAACCTGGCATGAGGGTAGCTTCTAAGGTGTCTTCCCATTGCTCTGGTGATCACCATGTCCCGAACCTTGAATTGACCCGAACACCTCCAACGGTGGTGCTACCTACCTCTCAATGGTGGGATGGCACTACTTTAAAGGACATTTACACAGACGAATTCCTTAGGGTAGGTAGACGACTCTAGATACTTGCTCTAATTTCAAAACAAAATTCAAAAATACTTTTCACACCAACACATTTTCAAAAAGCTTTCGAAAGCATTTTTTCAAACACTCTTGAGGACCGATACAAGAGTCGAACTGGAATTTTCAAAGGAACTTTTTAAAACCCACAGTTGAAAAGCAAACAAACCATTTTTGAAAACACAATGAGCAAGTATCTAAGTGCCCATGGATAACCATGGATAGAAAGGGTGCTAACATCTTCCCTTTCTATAATCTACCTCCTGAACCGAGAGCAATCTCTATAAGGAATTTTTCTGTGCTTTTGTCCTTTCCATTTGGAGAAAATAAAAGACGGTGGCGACTGTTGCTTCCGCGACATTTCGCGAACTAGCGTTAAACAGTCAGTTCCAGATCCACCGATCACACTTAGCATTTTTTTAGGGACTAAGATCATTTGTAAGGCAACTTTAGATAGCGTCATTGAGGGACTATTATCTTGTATTTGCTTGTTTTTGCTAAGATACCTTACATGCGAAATATGGCCATTTTATAAGGCAACCAAGTGGATTTTACCCTAGGGGTGCTTGTGTGCAAGTGTGTTGTTTTTATGCTTGATTTTGTCTTGATTTAGGGTTTTCTACTTGATTGATTTTATTCTTTCCATACAAACCCTAATTATTAGCATGTTATATAAAAGCGATAAATTACGAAATTTAAAGTTACTAAGCTATAACAACATTCGTGGGGATTGCAATAATATAAATCTAATTAATATATTACAACCAAATTGAATATGTACAAATAATTGAAGAAATATATAAAGTACAAAATGCAAATTGAAAGAAATGTTTCTTGTATTTGGATTTTCATATGAAAGAGGTTTTAACCTAAACCTAATTAGAGAAAAATAATTAAATCAAAATTAACTTAAATTAATTAAGAAAAGAAATTAATTAATAAAAGATTTTTTGAATAAAACCCTAATTCTATTTAGTTGATTAAAAGAAAATGAGTTTAAAGAAAAAAATTATTTTTGTATTTATGTCTTGAAAATAATATATGGTGTTGTGAAATATTTTTGGCCTTTTCTATATTAAAATAAATATATTTAAATAAATAATAATCTAGCTTTAATTTAATTTATAAAGAAATTACTAAAGGTAAATAAGGTATAATGAATAAAAATAATTTTTTGTGTGGAAAAATATTTAAATTATGTCAAAACATAAATCTATTATTTTTATATTTTTTTATGATTTTTTTGGTGTTTTAGAAAATATATTTAAAAGAAAAAATGAAATATATAAGTAAATAAAATAAATGGGCTAGGGGGTGCCAAAAGTAGGCAGGGAGGTGAGCTAGCAAAATAAAAAAAAAAACACTGCAAGGCCCAAAGGGCCCAGCGCCTGCAAAAAAAAAGTTAGGGAAATAGAAAATATGAAAAATGCAAAAGGGGGGTTCACATTGGTTCGAACCCTCGCCCTTTAGGTAAGAAGTGACTTAGTACACGCGCGCTTCTTACTGGGGTGGCTGTACATCTGTTTACTTATGTTAAACCATAAATATATATTAGAAACTGCTTCCTGAAGACAACTCCGTCTTCAACCTCGCACCTAGCCGGACCACCTGTATCTTCTTCATCTCTCCACAAAAATGGAAAGTTCAAACATGAAACTTGTGGTGTTTCTTCCCACGAATCCAACCATATAACTTATGTAAGCTAAAAGTCAAAGATAAAAACTAATTTTGCTGGCCCTAAATTGAAACCTAATTTTCTCAGAAATTTCAAATACAAAATTCTCTATACACAGTCAATATAAATGGAAACTATGAACATGGTCAACTTTAGAGCAAAGATATCTACATTTTGTCTTCACAAATCAGGATCAAATAATGCTTATATGAAAATATATAAGTTTAAAAATTTACCTCTTGCAGCTGGAGTCATGAATGGAGTTTGAGCAACTTTTAAGATGGTCTGAGGATCTGTTTAGCTTTCTTGGACCTCCTTGAGTGTATTCCAACTCCTACTTTGCCTTGAAAGTCCCTGAATCTCTCTACTCAAGTCAACCTGCAAGCTTGATATTTGAAAATGGTGGATGGTGATGGAGGAGTTACAGTCTTGAAACAGGGGATTGGATTGCTTTGGTATGATGTATAGAAGGTGTTTGAATAATTAGTTTTCAAAATGCACGAGTAGAAATGAAGATGATGAGTTTTGGTTCAAAACTGTGTATCAATGGTATTCTTAAGCAGATTTATGGTTTTTGAGTGTTTGAGATAGTTTCAGGGCACTAGCCTTCGTGTCTCATCTTGCAAATAGTGGATGTACTTATAGTCATGAGGTCTTGAGGCTTGAAACAACTCAGAAATTCAAATCACATGTTATGGCTTGGTTACTTGTATTTGAAGCAAAGTTGACAAACATGGTTTCGATGTGAAGTACAAATATTTGCAGGGTGGTTAGCAGGCTGTATATATGTTGCTTCTTGCTTTTAAATTCTTTTGAATCAGAAACAATAATGTATGGGCTCAAGAAGAGTTGACATTGTGATTAAAGTCACTTTTCCAAAATGGAAGTGGTGACTTTCTTCCAAAAATGGAAATGCAACTTGGATAATGGCTCAAGTGTTTGGAAAATGGCTCTATCAGTTATGTAAGCATTAAATTATTGAGTGATTATCAAGTTTGAAGCCTGCAAAGCAATATTTGTACAACATGCTTGAAGATTGGATCAAGTGTTCTTCACAAAATGGATTGTAATCCAAGTGACAAAACACCAACTTCTTGCCTTCGCTTATCCTTGCTCAGGAATGATTTAGAGGAGTTCTTGGACATTTTGGAAAGCTTTCAATGTTCTATTAAACTCATCTTTGAATTTATTTTGAAGACTCCCCTTGGAACTATGTGAAAAATTGCCATGAAGTTAGGTCAAAAATCTGCCTAACTAGGGCAAAATTTCACTAAGTCTTTTTAGTTCATGAGCATGTATTCACAAAACTATAGCTTGAGATACAAGAACTTTTAGGGGAAGTTGTGTGAAGAAAAGTTGTAGATTTCATGGAGATCTACAACTTTCATGTTGGAAGTTTCCTTCGAATCATCTTGTATCATGGTGAAAATTTGGCTTAAAGTTATGAAAAAATAAGAAAATTTTGACACTTAGAAAAATTTCTAAGTTTAGAAATTTTGACTTTTAAAATTGTAATCTTGATTTATTGATGAATAAGTTTCCTATTTTGACATGTTTTGGTGAATTATGACCTTTGGCACTTGAATTTGACCAAAAAGTCAAAGTTTGACTTTTCAGTATACAATTGACTTTTGATCAGTTGACTGCAAAATTCATCTGTCAATCCAATGGACTTGCAATGTTTTGAATCATGTCATTAGGTCAAAATGGTGCACTTGTACTCTTGAGATCATGCCTTAAACCAATTTACCATTTGCTAGGTCAAAAATCAGAAATTGCCCTTTCTCAGCCAAAACCCTAATTTTGATTGTTTTGCCCTTTTGAAGATTTGGTCAAATTTCTTGAGGATTTATGATCCAAACTTGATCAAATGATACATATGAGTCTAAAATGTTGACGATGATAAAAAATTATGAAGTTTGACTGTAAATTGGCTATGGTTGACTTTTTCCCTAATACAATTGATTTTTAGGTCAACTGTTCAATTGACTGATCAAAAGTGTGATCCAAGGCTTGAAACTTGACATGAGTGATCTTGGAGGGTCCATAATGGTCCATGAAAGTCATATGAAGAATTGATGGTCCAAAAATCCTTGTGCAAACTCAAACCCTAATTTTGGTCATCAGTGCATAAGGAGGTGTCTTGAGCTGATCAAACCCTAGTGCAGTCTTGAGCCTAAGGAGATCTTATGAGAAAATTCTTGATAAGGAGAGGGAAAATTTCAGGGTACAACAACTTCCCCTGTTCAATCTTCTTAAACCTGAAGAGTTAGATTGGCGAGTTTTGCCATTCGTGACTCGAATGTGGAAGATGATTGGACACTAGAGTGCCCAGAAATTTGCATTCGACGATGTGAAGGTTGAGGGAATGAGCTTAAATATGCCATTTGGAGAGGTGATATAAAGTTGTAGAAGATGGGCTTAAAGATGCCACCCAAAAGTAATTTTTGGTATTGAATTTGTAAGTTGAAAGAATGAGTATCAGAATGGCATCTATGTCTGGAGCGTATCTGTACTGTATCTGAAAGTTGAATTTGAATGAGTATCAGAATGGCATCCGTGTTTAGACCGTATCTGTACTGTATCTGAAAGTTGAGTCTGAATGAGTATCAGAATGGCATCCGTGTCTGGAGCGTATCTGTACTATATCTGAAAACTGAGTCTGAATGAGTATCAGAATGGCATCCGTGTCTGGAGCTAATCTATATTGTATCTAAAAGAGGCTCTGAATGAGTATCAGAATGGCATCCATGTCTGGAGTGTATCTGAACTGTATCTGGAAGAGGCTTTGAATGAGTATCAGAATGGCATTCGTGTCTGAAGTGTATCTGAACTGTATCTGGAAGCTCTGAACATTGTTAATGATAGCTGTTAATCTTATCCTGAAAAGGGTAAAATGTTAGCTAAAATGCAAAGTCATGTTGTATGAAATGTATGATATAACGCATTTGTGTGATCAATGTTTATGATATATGGATGCGATGTATGCGTATGCGAGTTAATCTACTGTAGTGCTGTTGGATTGGGGAAAATAAATCCCTGAATGTTGCTGAGGATATGTAAGCCTTCATGTCTTGAAGTGTTGACGAATTTCCATTTAGAGAAATAAACTATGTTTCAAGGTAAATGCCATGTATTGCTTAAAAAAACCTGTTTGGGGAAATTGGATGATTTCTATCGGGGATTGATAATTGGAAGCTTTGTTCCGCTGGGGATTAAATGACATACTGCGGGGGATTTCTTATGGAATAGCCTAGAGACATTTTCTTATCCCTTCAACCTATCATTAATTTCCTTTTATTTTGTTTATTTGTAAACAGCGATTATGTTCAAATGCATATGTTCAACAATGAATCATTGGACATTTTTGTAAACAAAACACAAGCGTAAGGAAAAACAGATAGTTTTTGCACTTTCAAAGGGATATCTTTGTATTGACTTTGAGTAAGTATTTTTGTACAATGAGACAAACACTCTAGTAGGAGAATGTCGTCGTAAAAAATGAAAATTTTAATATACAGAAAAGATAGCTATGTGTAATAATCCCATGGGGTTCCCATTCTGCTATAGCCTTCGTATCTCTGAGCATCTTGTCTACTTGTTGCCTCATCCGAAGATGATTGAATTGATCAGAACCTCTGAGTTTGCTGGTTGTCCGTAAGGTGATCCAACGGGACATAATCATACGCATTAATTCCCTAACTTTTTCCTGGACCACCCTTTCGGGTTTTCAGTCCACCGGGAAAACCTTTTTTTCCCAAGTCGCCCTTTCGGGTTTTCAACTTGTCGGGTGTATAAATTATTTTTGTTTTATCCCTAATTTTTTCCCGAACCTTTTTGGTTCACTGGGATGCCCTTGTTTTGCTTAGGTATGTCAATCTAGCGGGTCTCTTATGCGTAGTATCTTTTGACTATGTCCGCGTTCGCAGGATGCGGCAGGTCTTCGCCATCCATGGTGGTCAAGATCATTTCCCCACCAGAGAATATGTTTTTTATTACAAACGGTCCTTCATAGGTAGGAGTCCATTTTCCCCTGGGATCACCTTGTGGCAATATGATGCGTTTGATCACTAGGTCCCCAACTTGGTACACTTGGCGTTTGACTTTCTTGTTGAAAGCCTTGATCATTCGTTTTTGATACATTTGACCATGGCAAACAGCAGTAAGTCGCTTCTCATCAATCAAGTTCAGTTGATAAAGTTGAGTCTGGATCAAATTGTCTTTGTTCAACCCTGCATCCTTCATAATCCTCCGAGAGGGGATCTGGACTTCGATAGGCAAGACAACCTCCATGCCATAAACCAAAGAATATGGTGTTGCTCCAGTTAATGTGCGAGTTGTGGTACGATACCTGTGGAGAGCGAATGGTAACATCTCATGCCAGTCTTTGTATGTAACTGTCATTTTCTGTATGATCTTTTTAATGTTTTTATTTGCAGCTTCGGCAACACCATTCATCTTTGGCCGGTAAGAGGAAGAATTGTGATGTTGGATCTTGAATTGCTCGCACAAGGCGGTGATCATAGTGTTCTTGAGATTTGTACCATTGTCATTGATGATCTTTTCCGGGATACCGTACCGGCAAATAAGATTTTTCTTGATGAAACGGGAAACAACATTCTTGGTAACGGAAGCGAAGGAAGCTGCCTCCACCCACTTTGTAAAGTAATCAATGGCCACTAAGATGAAGCGATGTCCATTGGAGGCTGTCGGCTTGATTTCCCCAATCATATCAATCCCCCACATAACAAAGGGCCAAGGATCCGTCAAGATGTTCAGTGGAACCGGAGGTACGTGCACCTTGTCAGCATAAATCTGATACTTATGGAAGGTTCGAGAGTGTTGATATCAATCTGCTTCCATGGTAGACCAGTAATAGCCCGCCTGTAGGATTTTCTTTTCCATATATGCTCACTGGAGTGGGTGCCAAAAGTTCCTTCATGTAATTCAGCCATGATCCTTTCTGCTTCAAACTTATCTACACATGGAAGTAACACAGAGTCATGATTGCGTTTATACAGGATGCCGTTACTAAGGAAGAACTTAACAGAGAATCTCCTTAAGAACTTCTTATCATTGACTGAAGCTCCTTCTGGATATTCTTGATCCTTGAGATACCTCTTGACTTCGTGAAACCAAGGTTGGTCCACTACTTCTTCAGTATTAACTTGTGACACTGTGCTGGTTCATCCATTCGTTCAATGGTGATCTGGGGAGTCTCGTTATCCCAATTAAGTTTAAACATAGATGACATTGTGGCTAGTGCGTCTACTAGCTGATTTTCTTCTCGTAGGAAATGCTCGAAGGTAATCTTCTCAAAATGTGGTAGCAATGTCAAAACATGTTTTATAAGGGATAAGGTTAGGGTGTTTGGTGTCCCATTCCCCTTTGATCTGACTGATGACCAAAGCTGAACCTCTAAATAGATCCAAGGATTTGATCCCCAAGTCTATGGCAGCTCTGAGACCAAAGATGCATGCTTCGTATTCCGCCAAGTTGTTTGTACAATTGAAGCAGAGTCTTGCGGTGAAGGGAGTATGGCACCCTTCGGGAGATATGAGTACATCACCGATACCATTTCCAAGTGCATTGGATGCCCCATCAAAGAACAGGGTCCATCAGGATCCTTGTTCAGGTCCGTCATATGGCTTGGATTCTTCACAGTTGTTTACCATCATGATGTCCTCATCCGGAAATTCGAATTTCATGGGCTGGTAGTCTTCTACAGCTTGGTGAGCAAGGTGATCGGCTAATACACTTCCCTTTATCGCTTTCTGGGTAGTATATTGTATGTCGTATTCCGTCAGGATCATCTGTCATCTTGCTATTCTTTCAGAGAGTGCAGGTTTCTTGAAGATGTATTTTATCAGATCCATTTTAGATATCAATAGGGTAGTATGAGTCAGCATATACTGTCTTAGCCGGCGAGCAGCCCATGCCAGAGCGCAACAAGTTTTCTCGAGCAGTGAATATCTTGTTTCACAGTCGGTAAACTTTTTGCTCAGGTAATAAATAACATGCTCTTTTCGGCCAGAATCGTCATGCTGCCCCAATACACACCCCATTGAGTTTTCTAAAACAGTCAGATACATGATCAATGGTCTTCCCTCCACTGGTGGCATTAACACAGGAGGCTCTTGTAGGTATTCTTTGATTTTGTCAAAAGCAGCTTGGCACTCGTCATTCCATTTGACTACTTGACCTTTCTTCAACAATTTGAAGATTGGTTCACAAGTAGCTGTAAGGTGAGAGATGAATCTGGAAATGTAATTCAAACGCCCCAAGAATCCTCTGACTTCCTTCTCAGTTAGAGGAGAAGGCATCTCTTGTATTGCTTTAACTTTGGCAGGATCGATCTCGATACCTTTGTTACTGACGACAAAGCCTAGGAGTTTACCAGACCGTACCCCAAATGTCCATTTGTTTGGATTCAACCTCAGCTTGTACTTCTTCAGTCTCTCAAACAGTTTTTGTAAGTGATCAAGATGCTCTTCTTCTGTTTGAGATCTGGCTATCATATCGTCTACGTAGACCTCTATTTCGTGATGTATCATGTCATGAAATAAATCTACCATGGCACGCTAATAGGTTTCCTCAGCATTCTTTAGTCCAAATGGCATCACCTTATAGCAGAAACTGTCCCACTATGGGACAAACGTTGTTTTCTCCATGTCCTCAGGCGCCATTTTGATTTGGTTGTAGCCTGAGAAAACATCCATGAAGGAAAACACTTTGTGTTGTGCCGTATTATAAACTAGAATATCAATGTGGTGGAGTGGAAAAAGATCCTTAGGGATTGCTCTATTCAAATCTCTATAGTCCATACACATTCGCACTTTTCCATCTTTTTTGGGTACGGGAACAATATTGGCAACCCATTGGGGATAAGAGGTGACAGCCAGGAATCCAACGTTGAATTGCTTCATGACTTCTGCTTTGATCTTTTCTGACATATCAGGCCTCATGCGGCGAACCTTTTGCTTTACTGGCGGACAATCTTCTCTTGTAGGAAAATGATGTACCATAATGTCTGCATCAAGTCCCGACATGTCCTCGTACGACCAGGCAAAGATTTCAATATAGCCGTGTAATAACTGAATCAGACGCTCCTTGACACTGGGTTCCAGATTGGCACCCACCTTGACCTCTTTTATGTCTTCTTCGGTACCTAGGTTGATTGTATCCACATGTTCTTCGTAAGTCTGAATGGTTCTCTCTTCTTGTTGTAGTAGTCTGGTAAGTTCCCCTGGTACTTCACAATCTTCCTCACCTTCGTCTTCGGCTTGGTAGATTAGATTCTCAGAGTCACAAAAGGCTATAGCAGTATTGTTACTCATGGGATCCCGAATGGATGTATACCTGCATTGTGAGTGTGAGTGTGTGTAAGGGTATATCTATCCTTGAAAGAAATGAAAATGTAAAAAGGGAAAAACAATGAGCACAAAAGTTTGTATGCGAAAACGTCCATGATTCATTAATGTCATATGAAAATGAGATAATAACCCTTACAAATGGACCATTGTGCCTCGGGTAAGACACAAGGTTTTAAGAGTGCGAATTGTTTTAATATTACAGATCCAACATAATGTAAAGACAAATTATTGTGGGATAAAACTGATCGGGGCAAAATCTCTAGCCTCCCAATTGCTGAGCCCTCCATTGACAGTCAGGAAAATCCAATCCTCCAAGTTGCAGCCATCTTCACCCTCTTCTACTGCGTTGACTTCACGGTTGCTGATCTTCAGGGGTGGTCCTCCGGTGCGAGCTTGGCGTACAACCTTCTGAGCACTTGAAGTGAAACCCAAGCCAAACTTATCAGACTTATATGGGATATCTGGGAGTTTCCCCCAGATAGTGCACCCACCTTCTTCTACCGTTGCTTTGGCATCCTTCAGGGATGACATCCGGAGTGGAGGCCTTGTAATCTTGGGAACCTGAGACACAACCTTGGTCACTTCCACATCTTGCGGGACCTCTTCAAAGTGTTGAAATGCAGTTTCAATAAATTCACCATCTAATTCCACATATCTGAAGGAATTGAGATGGCTAATCATGTACTCTTCCTCTCCATGAACTGTGATAATCTTCCCTTGAATTGGATACTTCAGCATTGTGCAACGTAGAAGTAACAACGACAACATTGTGGATCCATGGTCGGCCTAACAAGAAGGAGTATGAAGGGCGAATGTCCATTACATAAAAAGTTGAATTGAAAGTTTGGGTTCCAACCTTTATGGGGATATCCACTTCCCCATGCACCATCCTTTTGAGTCGTCAAAAGCCCCTACTACTATGTTTCTTGGCTTTAATGTTAGTCCCTCGCAGTCAAGTCTATCAAGAGCTTTTTTAGGTAGTACATTCAGAGAGGAGCCAATGTCCACCAAAACATGAGCCAAAGTTGTGCCCCTACATTCAACTGAGACACGCAATGCCTCATTATGCTTCCTTCCCCTCGACGTTAGATCAACATCTAAAGAACCTAGACCTTTATCTGCAGTTAAACTGGCTACGCAGTCTTGAAACTGATCGGCAGATGTCTCTTAAGGCACATGGGCGGTTTTTAAGAACTTTACCAAGGCCTTTTCATGCGCCTCGAAACATACTAATAATGCCAGCGTGGAAATTTTAGAGGGAGTTTGCCCCAGTTATTCAACTACATCACAATCACTTCACTTTATAATTTTTAGAATCTCTTTTATTTATTTCTTGGAGGTCTCTGGGATAGTCAATGATTGTGTCTTCGTTCGGACAGGCTCAATTAGAATACTTTTTCCTTGAGTCTTGGTTAACTTGGCAGCCGGAATGTCAGTAGGAAGGATAACAGGAGTTGTAACAGTTTCGTCAGTTGGAGTATTGTTGGAGATAATTGTAGGACCAGAAATAACTTTTGAAACAACAATATGAATGATTAAGGGTCCAGAAACAGCCTTTGGAGGGGCAATTTTTGGAGAGAAGATTCTACCACTTCGGGTAATCTTGCTAGTTTCTGCAATATTACTGATGTCGGAGTTGACCTTCTCGGAGATTGAATCTTCGGCGGATGGCCAACCCTGCTAGATACCATGGTAGTAGACATCCCCCCCATAATTCTATGGCACGGTCTTGTCTGACGAATATGGGACTGGTCCAGGCATTGTGATTATTAAAGGAGTTGCTTTCGGAACTGATGTAATTCTAACGGGTCTTTTGGTGAAGAACCTGGAAGAATTGGCAGAAATGGTAATGATAAAAACATATTCAAAAGGAATAGGTGGAACATAAGTCTTTTCAAACAAAATTTCTCTATTATCTATTAGGCATTGAACGCGTGCTTTCAACAAAGGATAGCTGGTTGGTGAGGACAAACAGAGATGGCAAACTTCATTACAGCCCGGGAACACACCGACATTCAACAATTTCATTTTAATAGTCAGAAGTGGGGTCATAAGTTCATCAACTGAAGTAACAAACAATCCTCCTTCAATGGCATTGGTATTATGGCCATGTCTGGGCAATGGGGCAGAAATGACATTTGGCTTTTCGGGCGCATCGAATTCAATTTCTTTTGCTTCAATGAGGTCTTGTATTTTACTCTTTAGAGCCCAACAATTATTAGTGTCGTGGCCGGGACTTTCAGAATGATATGCGCAACGGGCATTGGGATGATAGTGAGGAGATGTTATATTGGGGTTTTTCGGAGCTTCTTTCAAGGTCACAAAATTGGATCTTAGTAGATGCGGTAATACCTGGGACGGGGTCATGTTGATTTTGGTGAACTACCTGACTGGTCTTTTCATCCTTGGTTGATTATTTCTTTGCTGATCAGACGTAGGCTTAGGAATCATAACAACCCCCACCATTGGTCGGCGTTCGGCCCTATCTTGGTTTCTTTGCGGATATACAACAACCACCTCTTTCTTTCCGATGAAAGGATTCCTTACAGCTGCATAAGAAGATGTATCTTTCTGAATCTTTCCACTCTTTATACCGGCTTCTACCCTTTCTCCGGTTAATATTAGTTCAGTAAAGCCTGCAGATGAACTTCCAATTAAATTATTGAAGAAGGGACCAGACAAGGTACCCAAGAACATGTCTACCAATTCTCTCTCAGATAGAGGGGGTTGAACTCTTCCAGCCAAGTCTCTCCATTTTTATGCATAGTCCTTGAAACCTTCATTGGAAATCATGACCATACTCTAGAGTTGAGTACGGGTAGGTGCAAGGTCAACAATGTATTGATATTGTTTGTAGAAGGCTGCAGCAAGATCTTCCCAATTGTGAATGTCGACTCTTTCTAGCTGGTAAAACCAGTCAAGTTGAGTTCCAAACAGACTGTCTTGGAAGAAGTGTACCCATAAGTCTTTATCAGCGGCATGGGGCTGGATTTTCCTCACATATGACTAGAGATGCATTTTAGGGCATGAAACTCCGTCATATTTGGTGAAAACAGGTGCTTTTAATTTCAGAGGAATAACAATCCCCGACACTAAACCCAATTCCTCAAAGTCCAAGCCAGGCACTTTTTGGATTTCCATCGCACTCAACCGCTCTTCGAGTTGTTTATACTTATCATCAGCTGGAGGGTATTGTTCTTCTGAATAGTCTTCTTTTTCCTCTTCCTCTTCCTCTTCTGATAGGACAACTGTTTCCTTGCCTTTCCCCTCTTGACTGTCTCTTTCACTGGATGTCGTTGCAAATTTTAAGGTCCTTCTTGTCTGCTCATGAAATCTTCTTCCCATATTTAGGACTCCCGTTACCTTCTTTGTTTTCTTTTTCCTCTCTTCAGCCAACAAAGTCTTCAATTCTTCTTGTCCCTTGGATAGGGTCAAGAGAAACTGTTGAAACTGTGTATTCTGAGCTTGGAGATCCTTCACTGTTTGCTCAAGATCCATCTTACTGAAATAAACAGTAGAGAGATGAGGAGACTTGTTGCAAATGATCTGCTTATGTTATGATGAATGGTATATGCATATGTAATGATTTCAAGGATTTCAAAGATTCAAATTTGTTTTAGACAAAAAGGAAACACACGTTATATTAATAAGTTAAAGCTTGAGTACATCAGTGCCTCTTGGGCAAAATAATACAAAAATTCTAAGATAAAAAGGTAGTACACATCCTCTTTGGTGCTATGTAGGCATTCAAAGTCAGCTCCTCATGAAGTAGTCTAGTGAGTTCCAAGACCTTCTTCTCGCTTGCGTAGAATTGGGCTTCGATGGTATCTCGCTCTCCCTTGAGTTGTATCCAATACCTTTGTAGGTCTTCAAGAGATGTGGGCATGTCAGGATGTAGGATAGTGTATGGAACATCTCCCTCCATGGCAGGCTAAATGATCACCGGGATAATGGATGGGTAAGGCATCATAAGACTCTGAGCACGGGTTCGTACCCATTTGAGGTAAGGCTCAAGAGGGATGGAATTCTTGTGCCCCAAATCTTGCTATCCACCTTGTTTAACATCCTCCAAGCTCGGATAAATCTCTGGCGAAGACCTTGATCGTTGTTGTCGTAGTCAAATACCAAACCTTAAATCAGCATCTCATGCGGGCCATCCCTTCGCGCATAACCAAACTATCTTAAAGCTAAACAGGGGTTGTAGGTGATACCTCCTGAAATTCTGGTGTATGCCAGTCTTCAGATGTTATACTCAATGTCTAGACATCTGATATGACATAATAAATACACTGCAAGGTAGATACCCAATTTTTCGTGATTCAGTACTAAAGAATAACAGAAGCACAGTTTTATCCAAGCTGCGCCAGATATACTTTGAAGGTGCAAAGGATAGAACACACGATGTACCTAATTCTGCACATGATCAGCAGAGAGCAAACAACCTTCACAGTTCTGTTTCTCCTGCACAGATATCAGCATGATGTCTTAACATGTTCTGAGACATCATCTGTTACAACATTACAGTTTTACCTTGATATATAACAGACAGAATTATAAAATGTTGAAGGTAAAAACACAAATCAGTTGTTGACCCAGTTCGGTGAAACACACCTACTCTGGGGGCATACCAAGCCAGGAAGAAGATCCACTATCAACAATATTAATTCAGGACTAAACTTCACAAGTTCCCATCCCTCACTTAATCATTTACCCAGTGCAACCTATACCTAGGAACTCCTAGATAGAAACCTACCAGTTTCCATTCCTATTGTCGCAACAACAGAAGTCTTACTCCTACTCAAGAAGTAGTGCCCTCCCACTTGGTTTCCTACATTACAATGAATATGAAGTAATGCAAAAATACTTAGACTTGCTTCACAGCTTCGTCCAAGAACACTCAAACTCTTACCTACAGGTATCGAGTTACACACATGGTAACCTTGCCACAGACCGACAGGTTTACCTAACAGAACACCCCCAATATTACATTATTTTAGGCTTACAAACCCTAGGTTACAATCTGCTATTTATAACCTATTACCCAACTGGATTTGGGCCTTCAAAATCGCAGCAAGCTTTTCTCCTTGCTGTTACAAAACAACAACAAACTTCTGCTACAATCAAGGTCTTCAATCTTCTAGTTCCTAAAATATCTCCATATTTAGAAACAACATTTTCTTCAAATATTCTGATTGATTCTTGATTGATCTTCAGATTCTCCATAAGAAACGCCACATATATTCTCAGAATATTTAAGTACCAGAACTGTAACTGAATTACCAATTCCGTTGGCGTGATGTCTAGTCAGATGTCATGACATTACATCTAACATGTTGTCCCAGATGTTGAACTTCTTCAATACAACATGTTTAGGAGAACCACGCTCATTTGCTGATACAACAAATAACCTCTTTCATAAATTAGATCACTTAAAACAATTAGGTTACAAGTCACAGCTCTTACAAACATTCAACATATAACATAGTTAACTAATATTAACTTAATTTCAGGCGCGATGTCATATGCTGATGTTGTGACATCTTACATAACATGTTGGTCCAGATGTTGAACTTCTTCAACCCAACATATTAAAACAACAGAGGGAATATGGGTAAACTTGCTTTCTTATTTGTTTTACAAATGAAGCCAACTCTCCAGCCAGGGCACTTACAATCTCCCCCTTTGGTAAATTTTGGCTAAAACAAATAAGTGCAAGTTGCATATTGGGACCAGGCCACAACACAGTTGAGATGTTACAACATCTTGTTCAACATCTTCTTTGCAGAGACTGATGTCCTTTGAGCCACTCCAAGCCATCGATGGCCCAAGAGGATTTCTTTTCTCTCAATTATTGTTGATAATCTTGATACTGATTACATAGATCATGTAACTCAGATCACAAGTCACAACTATCCTCTTAACTCAGAACACAAGACACAAACAAAGTCACTTAGTTAGAGCGTTCCATTCAGCATGTTGGACATTGCCGTCTGTTGCTTTCACCTGAGTCTCGCCTGAGTCTGGGTCCCTATCTTTCTCCCCCTTTTTGGCCAGAATTTGACAAAGACTGCCCATACAGATCCATACCCATGCACAATTTTCCCAGATGCTAACAAACTTCATATTGCTGAAACCCTCTGATGAAGAGAAAGAATAGAGAGAGTCTTCATAAATAATGCAACTTTGGCATAGATAGTAACGACCTTGGTACTTTACTCTGACAGTTTCAGTACCCTAGGACTGGTTTTAATGCAGGTACCTACCCTTGGGTTTGACCCTTTGACCATGTCAGGATGAAGTATGTCTTGCCCTTTTAAAACAGACATTTGTCTTTTAGAACAGACTACTCCCTTTATGTACTTGTCTTAGGATCCCCTTTCCAAGAAACATCGTTGGCATATTACACTCTGCCTCAGTTATATAATACCTTTATTAGATGACAAGTTATCACCTAAACATTCCAGCTCACTAAACTGCTTCATAATGAGACACAACCGCCCTGTTTTCTTAGCAGATGAAAACATGCTCAAATCCTATGTCGTCATACATTCTGCTATTTTCATATTAGCAGCTTGAAACCATTCCATTTGCACAAAGAGGATGGTTACTCCCTCTGAGTCATACAACTGTACACACATGGGTTTATTAATAATAATCCACACTTCATCCAATTTTCCTCCTGTCTGTAGTTTTAGAGGAAATTAGGAACAATGTCATTAGGCAATGTGATGACATTCGGTCAGACATAGTCCTCTTCAGTCTTGAACACATCATCCCAATAGTTAATAAAGTGCCACACTTTATATCCTACGAGTTTGATGAAGACTTTTCGTACAAACCAATACTCCCCCTGTTAGGGACAATCACTTCTCCTCATGGAAACAAGTAGGTCACATTCAATACTCAGTTGGACCTTCAAGACAACTTCTGATTCAAAGTAAATAAGACCCCTTGATGAATGGAAAACATAAGACGCATCTTCATGTCTTCAAGAGCGCACCCTCTGTTCAACAATATTGGTTGAACGCATTCATACTCTGAATCAAACTTTCTCGATAATAATCAGCTGCCACATGTTGATTATCTTGATTCTCTGAATCCACTGCTGAGATAGACCAAATGCCACTGTTTGATTATCTCCTTCATGAATCCTCATATGAAAAAAAATCAAATGCCACCTTTTGACTTCTCCATGTTTATCAGACTTCTCCCAAAGATATTCTGATCTTCCAATTGAAATTTGAACTTCAAGCTACAAGTTATCACAAAAGGCTTAGATACACTAAGACAGGAACATGTAACATCTTCTCCACCCAACAATTCCAAAGAGCTGCAAAGAGACGATCTTTTTGAAGTATCCAATCTTCAACTTCGTAGATCATCCTATCTTAAGTTGATGTGCCACTTCACCAACCAAGAATCTGATGTTGAACCAAGTGTCACAACATTATGTTATAACATCTAGTTGTTGAATTCAGCTCCTTCTCTAATTTACTTCCTTACCTAGATCAGAACCAGACTGATCCAAGTAACCATCATCAAGATTATGATGTCTTCTTCTTCTTGTAGCTTCAAGTCTGAACACGTTTCCAGGAAACCTTTTCAAGGATCAAATGATTTTGCTGTCACCAAAGAGATAGCTCTAAAGCATCACTCTTCCTGTGATTCTTCACAGGGTCTAGAATAAGGAATGTTCCCACATCTTTAAGAACATCAGTTATCTTGAACTCCAAGGATAATCAATTAAATACTTGTACTTGTCACAAATAGCAATTGATCATAAATCCTTCCCATTATCCTGTAAGATACTTTCACCATTTGAATACTTTGACATACTCTTCGTGTGTTAATATCTTCTTATTGCAAGCACTTTCTTTGAGAGACCAAAGAGTTGAGATATCTAGGTTGCCACCCTTGACTCAAGTAAATAGAATTTTCTCTGAACAAACTCTACTCACCTCAACAGATTTGAAACTCCTACCAGATCAGATTCATCCTTAGGAATGAGAGAGATGAATCCTTCCTTGCAAATATGTCACACAACACCCAGAACCCATGTGACATAGGTCAACAGCCAGCTAAACACCAGGCTGAACTAATGTGAGGAGGTTAACCAAATCTCCCCCTCAAATTACCAATCATGGAAGCTCCACACAAAATATCCATGCATTGTACACAAATGTCTCGACATGACATATGACATCCCTACCAGATTCAAGTAACTCCAAGAGTTATACCTGTTAATACTCCAATCACACCAATCAGACTTCAGCTGACCTTAAGTACTTCAGAGAAGACAACAACACCAATCATCAGCAGATATGTATTGCCAGAACATACTACCTTAACCAAATTCTGAGTCTTCATATTCTCACATCTTGAAAGATCTTTCACTTCTAATCATGATGTTTAAATGACAAGATTCATGATCCCAATCTACTTCTTATGAAGGAGCAATAATTCTGCACCATCATTGACTTTTATTAACCAATGAGCTTGTCTTTCTTCACACCATAGTACTCCAGGGAACAACTGCTCAGCCCTGATCAATGTCACATCTCAACCAGCTTCACTTCTAGAGTTCTGACTCCTAAAAGTAACCTTCGGGAGCACACAGACATAGTTGACTCTACCATTGTCAACTTTGCACACACAGATGTCTCCTCTTCCAGGTCAGGAGTAGGTTCCAAACAAAAGTATCCCTTTGTTTGACACCCAAAACATATGCTCTTCAACTAGTAGCTGCATACTTGTTCCACCATCACATAGAACATCAGTTCCATCACCTTGGAACAGGGCCCTCCTTGAAATTCTTCAAGGTCTTCGTATAACACTAATCCGTGATTATGTGATTCTTACCATCCTGAACGAAGAACGTCTTCATGAGTGGACTTGAGAGGACTCAAGTATCTGTGACATCTTCAATAGCTTATGTTGAATTCTTGAATACAGTAGCCTTCAATCCACAAGAGGGGAAACACATCAGAGCTTGAGTTTTGCCAAGTATTACACAACGGAAGAACATAATACAACTCAATCTTTGCACACACACTTTAGGCGTACACAAATCCTAGGTTTGAAAATAAATCAAACCTAGAGCAGCTACCACACAACCAGGCCAAATGCTAATCACCAAAGACAGGTACACACAGTTCCTGTCATGAATAGTCCATCCTCCCACTTTAAGGGACCATTCAGGGAAATAACAAACCTTTCCAGGTTACAATCTCCAGTACTAAGATTGACCTTGCAGATACCAGAAAATATCACCCATGGATCTCATCCAGAAACAGAACAGGATGCCTGCTCTGATACCAATTGAAATTCTGGTGTATGC
The DNA here is from genome assembly GCA_948472305.1 of Vicia faba. Lineage (NCBI taxonomy): Eukaryota > Viridiplantae > Streptophyta > Magnoliopsida > Fabales > Fabaceae > Vicia > Vicia faba. The sequence continues at coordinate 479,600,253 of OX451740.1, forward strand.
CAGTCTTCAGATGTTATACTCAATGTCTAGACATCTGATATGACATAATAAATACACTGCAAGGTAGATACCCAATTTTTCGTGATTCAGTACTAAAGAATAACAGAAGCACAGTTTTATCCAAGCTGCGCCAGATATACTTTGAAGGTGCAGAGGATAGAACACACGATGTACCTAATTCTGCACATGATCAGCAGAGAGCAAACAACCTTCACAGTTCTGTTTCTCCTGCACAGATATCAGCATAATGTCTTAACATGTTCTGAGACATCATCTGTTACAACATTACAGTTTTACCTTGATATATAACAGACAGAATTATAAAATGTTGAAGGTAAAAACACAAATCAGTTGTTGACCCAGTTCGGTGAAACACACCTACTCTGGGGGCATACCAAGCCAGGAAGAAGATCCACTATCAGCAATATTAATTCAGGACTAAACTTCACAAGTTCCCATACCTCACTTAATCATTTACCCAGTGCAACCTATACCTAGGAACTCCTAGATAGAAACCTACCAGTTTCCATTCCTATTGTCGCAACAACAGAAGTCTTACTCCTACTCAAGAAGTAGTGCCCTCCCACTTGGTTTCCTACATTACAATGAATATGAAGTAATGCAAGAATACTTAGACTTGCTTCACAACTTCGTCCAAGAACACTCAAACTCTTACCTACAGGTATCGAGTTACACACATGGTAACCTTGCCACAGACCGACAGGTTTACCTAACAGAACACCCCCAATATTACATTATTTTAGGCTTACAAACCCTAGGTTACAATCTGCTATTTATAACCTATTACCCAACTGGATTTGGGCCTTCAAAATCGCAGACAGATTTTTTTCCTTGCTGTTACAAAACAGCAACAAACTTCTGCTACAATCAAGGTCTTCAATCTTCTAGTTCCTAAAATATCTCCATATTTAGAAACAACATTTTCTTCAAATATTCTGATTGATTCTTGATTGATCTTCAGATTCTCCATAAGAAACGCCACATATATTCTCAGAATATTTAAGTACCAGAACTGTAACTGAATTACCAATTCCGTTGGCGTGATGTCTAGTCAGATGTCATGACATTACATCTAACATGTTGTCCCAGATGTTGAACTTCTTCAATACAACATGTTTAGGAGAACCACGCTCATTTGCTGATACAACAAATAACCTCTTTCATAAATTAGATCACTTAAAACAATTAGGTTACAAGTCACAGCTGTTACAAACATTCAACATATAACATAGTTAACTAATATTAACTTAATTTCAGGCGCGATGTCATATGCTGATGTTGTGACATCTTACATAACATGTTGGTCCAGATGTTGAACTTCTTCAACCCAACATATTAAAACAACAGAGGGAATATGGGTAAACTTGCTTTCTTATTTGTTTTACAAATGAAGCCAACTCTCCAGCCAGGGCACTTACACCTCCCCTAATTCCAAGTAAAGGGACATTAGGAAATTCCCCATAACGGTCGACAATGATAACATTCTCTTTGGATCAGGAGCACCAATGAATGTCCAAATGTTTGAGCGTCATCAACCTTTGTGACCACCTTGAACCTTGTTCATTTTTTAATACAGATTTGGGGAAGATGAGAAATAAACCATCTTGCCAAGAGAGGAGTACAACACATGAGGACACCTCTTTTCCTCATTGTGCGAGTGTGAAAAGAGTGTAGGATATCTCCTAGCAATGTAGGCACCGGGTTGCGGGATATGAAGATTTTGACGGTGTTGACATCTATGAGTTGGTCAGGATTTGGAAACAAAACCATAATTTCCTCAAAGGCTTGCAAGTCCAAGTAATTCCAACAACTTTGGGCTTTCTCAAACAGGAACTTTGCTAGGAAACCTTTGACACCACTCCTTGTTTCCCAATGAGTTGTGACATCAAATGAATGCAAGTGTAGAGCTTGAGAAATATCTTCTGGCTTTGGGTCTCTTTCTGTATCGTTGAAAGGTAGTTGATTGATAATGGGAATCCTCAAGAGTTGGGATAATTCTTCCAAAGTTGGCACAAGTTGATAGTCAGGAAATGTGAAGCAATTTTGTAAAGGATCAAAGAACTAAAAGAGCACCTTCATCATGTCCTCATCTGTTGGAGGTGACCAAGTTGAGTAGACGACCATGTCTCTTAGTGAATGGAGAGTTTTCAGGAATCCTTGAAGCTAGCTCCTTAAGTTGTGGAGGGATTCTCACAAGGTTGACTTGAATAGTTTTCCTGCGAAGTGAATCCATATCCTACAAAACAAGAACAAAGATGAATCCAAAAATCCTTGAAATGGTTAGTGGATGTATATGATGTTCTGTTCATGATGTTATGTACAAATATGCATATACAAACAAAGCAAAAAAATTCTTAGTTTAGGCTTGCATGGAGTTTTATAGGTAAGTAACCTCTTGAAGTTTAGTTGGCTTAAACCTGTCCTAGTAATAGTAACCAGGTTCTAAGGAGCTCAATATCACTGGTTTGTTTCTTTGGTCATTGTTTCAGCACAAGCCTCTTTAATGGTGAATGAAATATCCCAAAAAACCAAACCTCAATGAGTGTAGTATCGAGTATCTACCAACTTCGGACTGCACCAAAGCCGGTCATCTCACTATATCCTAAAGACCAAGTTGGTCAAGTAAAGGTTTTAGAAGTTCATTAGTGCTTCATGACATCACTCAACGGCCCCGTATTCTCTTTGATTAACTCAAAGGCTACCGGTACCCACAAAAATGTCGCACTAACGTAGCTATTGCTTAGACCATGTCGGTATACCCTGTACATTTTCCAAAACGTATTGCTACTTACCTATAGTGTATCCCAAATCCGGGTAGAGGATTCAAACCCAAATAAAGAACCATAATGTAAAGCATACAAGTCAAACAATGCAAGCAAGTAAATGTGATCTAACCATAAGGTAACCCCACTTTTAGAATTTTCCCCAACAGAGTCGCCAGTTCTGTGATACGGTGGGAGAACTGACTTGAAGGTTTTGCATTTTATCACAAATGTTGCGTGTTGTACCCCAAAATTTTCCCTCCCATATTTCTCAAAACATTTCAAGAAAGATCCTCAAGTTGCTCAAGGAAGTCCAAGGGTTGACCAGACAAACTCTCTCCTAAGGCAGTCTACCTCAAATTAGGGTTTCATGTTGCATCAAGATACTTGAGTACAAGGGATCCCAAATTCTCACCATTGTCCTAATATCTTCTCAAGATCATCCATGTCAAGTTTCAAGCCTTGCAGAGGAAGTTTGCTCAGTCAATTGCTCAAAGGCCTGAAAATCGACTGTGTCAGGGCAAAGGTCAACTGTGGCCCACATACAGTCAAACTTCAAGGTTTTTGGTCAACATCCTAATTTTGAAGTATTACTCATCATTTGATCAAGTGTTGATCATGATTCCTCAAGGATTGCTCACAATTCATCAAGAACCAAAAGTTGCTAAATTAGGGTTTTGTAGGAAAAGTCAACTCAACTTTGACCAAGCATAACTTTCTCATACTTTATTATAAATGACCCATCCAAATCTCATTTTGAATATAATGCAATTCTCTACAGTCCATCTTCAGATCCCAAGTTCAAAATATGCACTCACAAGAAGTTATGAATTTGGACATTATAAGTCATTTTGAAAAGTCAACAAAAACACCTTTTTTGTCAAAACTTCATACATGAACATGGAAGACTCAATTGAGATGAGACCACAAATTTTGCTTATAGGACATATCAAGCTTTCTAAAAAGTCCAATAAGACCTTCAAAGAGTCAAAATTGAAGGAGTTATGCATTGTTGAAGTTGACCTTTTTTGCAAAATTGCCAAAAGTCAAATATGTCTCAAATTGCAATTTTTGTCAAATGGGCCCAACTTTTTGTACTTGTTTTGAGTTTGTAACATGGTCCACGACCCGTGATCCTTCCCATTTGCCTTTATGTTATTTTTTCCATTTATTTTGATTTTTATTTCAATTAAATTAAATTAAATTAAAATAAATCATGAAAATATCAAAAACATTTAAGCCTTGAGATTTTATGCATATTTCAGGTCCCTTATACATCTAGCAACAAAATCAAATCGTGAAAGGCATGTTTGTGCATAAAAAGATTGATTTTGGGCTTATTTTGGAAAGATCTTCATGGGAATCAAATCATGATCAAAGACCATAATTGAAAAAGATTGGAGGCACATTTGTAAACCTAATTCGATCATTGGTATATAGTGGACAAATGCAGACCAAAAGGACAAGGTTTTAGAGGTGTGGAGAGTGAAGGAAAAACTTCAAAAAATCAAGAAGAAGTGGTGATCTGTTTTCACATTTCCAGGTGCTTTCAAGCCTTGCCAAGCATTCCTTTCGTTTCCTGGACATTCAAGGAAGCCATAGCAATTAAAAGCAAGCCTTTTTGTGCACTAAAACCCGCTGTAAGTGATTCACAGACTTGACACATTCTTGAAATCGAATATCATTATTTAGGAATTTGTAGCATGAATCATGTATATATTCCGAACCCTGGAAGCATTTGCAAGCTATTGGTAACAGTTAATTGCGTTTTTGCTATCCCTATAGAGATATGCCATTGTTATGGTTTTTTGCCTCGTTTTGGGATCTTCTTGTACATGTAAAATTGGCCCAAAATAAAGGCACCATGATACTCACTAGGCCAAGGCGAATTGGTCTATGGATTTTGTTTCCATTTATCATGCACATAGGTGATTTTGGAAAGTTGCAGGGTCTGTACCTACGCTTCTCGTTCGTAGGTAAAAGTCATCAGACTTTTAGCAATAGAGAGAGGTTAGAGACGATGGCGTGGCGAGCCCTGATTGCTCTATTTGAATTTCGTGCGCTGATGATTCTTATTTTGTTTGTTTTTAATATATTGATTAATTATTGTTTGATGTACAACAAGCGCGCTTGGCTCAGTTGGTGTTGAGGCGAATGAAAAGGCCATAGGCATGGGTTCGAATCCCAGGTCCCCCATGTTATTTCACCATATTTTTACTTACATGATCAGGTGTGTGCACAGGCATATAGACCACCATGTACCCTCAAGGTTCAGTCATTAGATCTCCAGAAGGCCATTACGTGAGGGTCAACCATGCATCCCAGTCAACGTGCAAACATTGGATCAAGGAAGTCAACATGGGCCAATGGATTTTGGGCCCAAAAGCTGCTAATGGCACCCTCCTTATTTGCTGATTACCAGGCCCATTACTCTTTTCCTTATTCTTTTATATTTTCTTTATTTAATTTACTTTGTTTAAATTATTTTACTAACACAAAAATTAATCTTTTTTTTAAATCAAAAATCATAAAATCAATTTTCATCAAATTAGATTTAGATTTTATTTTTTATCAAAAATTAATTTAATTAGTTTATTTAATTTTAGGATAACTTTAATTTGTTTTGTAAATAATTTAAAACAAATTAGAAAATTAGGGTTTTGTTTAATTTAACATTTATTTTATTTTCTTCAAAATAACCAAAATAAATAAATAGGTCAAAAATTAATTGCTTTCCTTAATTTAATTTAATTAGTAATTAGGTTTGTATGTATTTAATTTAAAACCTTATTTTCTTAAAAATAATCAAAAACAAACAAAAATAATTTTTTCTTTTAATTAGGGTTAGACGAGGTCAAAGCCCTAATTTTGCTCGTCCTCGATTCACCGCGCATGTTTATTTATTTTTACAATATTGATATAATTGCTCATGGGATGTAATAGATTAATTAGGACTTTTTCGTTTATTTAGCATTTTACGGGTTTTTAGCTATGTAATTAATCCTCGAAGCCTTGTAATAGAGTAGTTTTATTTTCCGCATTTTAATTTTCACAAATATTAACTGTTAGATGTATGATAATAGGCTTGCATGACAAGAATGTATGTTAATTTTAAAACGGTTAGCAAACCCTAAATGTGCAAAGATAATAACTTGAAATCAAATCACTCGCACATGCGCACTCCTAGGGTATACTCTCACTTTGGTTTCCTTGGTAAACGATCATTAAGTATAGGGTATTTTAGTGGTCGCTCTCTTGTCTAAAAAAATATCAAATGTCCCGTTCGGAAATGTTGCCTCGAAAATGTTGCCTTGAATATGATCTTAAGACATTAGGGTTATTACTAAGACGTCCTAACATTGCTCTAGTGATCGTATGTCCCTTTCGAATTGACCCTTACAACTCCAATGACGGTGCTACCTACTCACTAATAGTGTGATAACACTTTCTAAAGGAAACAAGAACAAAAACATTCTTTTTTCGAGTAGGTAAATGCTAGTAGGTACTTGCTCAAAATAAATCTTTTCCACACTTACACTCTTTTCAAACAAAGTTTTCAAAATAACTTCGTAACACTCTTGAAGTCAGAAGCAAGGGTTAAATCAAAGTAAAACAAAAACTTTTCAAAAACATACAAACACGGAAGCAATTTTGAAAATGATGAGAAAGTACCTAAGAGCCAGTGGAAAACCACAGATAGAAAGGGTGCTAATACCTTCCCTTTCTATAATCTACCCCCCCCCCCCCCCCCCCCCCCGTACTCAAAATCTCGAAAAAGGAATTTTATGTGCTTTTGTCCTTTCCAGTTGGATAAAATACAAGTCGGTGGCGACTCTTGCTTACCGCGACATTTTGCAAACACAAACGCAAAACGCAAACCAGCATTTTCCAAAACAGTCTGGTTCTGCCACCTATCACATTGCGGTTAGCAAGAGTTGCCACCGACTTTTCTTTTATCCAAAAGGAAAGGTGAAAAAGCAAAGGAAAGACCTTTGAGATTAGTTCTTGAGTTCGGCGGGTAGATTATGAAAAGGGAAGGTATTAGCACCCCTTTCATCCATGGTTTTCCATGGGCTCTTAGTTACTTGCTAGATCACTTGCTTTTGTTTGAAATTGTGCTTTGTGTGATTTTTGAAAGTATTTTATAAAAGAGGTCATTGTTTAGGTAATCTTTGTAATGATTCTCGTTCGTAAGAATGTATACAAAGATGTTTGATCTTTCGAAAATGTTTTCAATGTTTGTAAGATGTTTTGAAAATGTGTGTGTTTGTTTTTGAAAATAACAAGGATGTTTGTTTTGAAATGGAGCAAGTAATTAGGAGCAATCTACCTACTCAAATGTCTTTCTTGTTTATTTTCTTTTCCTTTGACATTGTTGTCTCACCATTGATTTGGTAAGCAACCCTATCTTAGGATGTAAACGGAACGAGCGTGGGTCATCGTATAACCATGATTAGCAATGTTGCAAGGTATCTTAGCATTCTTTTTGAGGGACTAAGATCATTTGTAAGGCAACTTTAGATAGCGTCATCGAGGGACTATGATCTTGTATTTGCTTGTTTTTGATAAGATACCTTACATGCGTAATATGGCCATTTTGTAAGGCAACCAAGTGGATTTTACCCTAGGGGTGCTTGTGTGCAAGTGTGTTGTTTTCATGCTTGATTTTATCTTGAATTAGGGTTTTCTACTTGATTGATTTTATTCTTTCCATACAAACCCTAATTACTAGCATGCTATATAAAAGCGATAAATTGCGAAATTTAAAGTTACTAAGCTATTACAACATTTGTGGGAGGGGGTATACAATTTATGAATGGGGATTGCAATAATATAAACCTAATTAATCTTTTACAACCAAATTGAATATGTACAAATAATTGAAGAAATATATAAAGTACAAAATGAAAATTGAAAGAAATGTTTCTTGTATTTGGATTTTTATATGAAAGAGGTTTTTATCTAATTTAATTAAATCAAAATTAACTTAAATTAATTAAGAAAAGAAATTAATTAAGAAAAGATTTTTTGAATAAAACCCTAATTCTATTTAGTTGATTAAAAGAAAATGAGTTTAAAGAAAAAAGTATTTTTGTCTTGAAAATAATATATGGTGTTGTGAAATATTTTTGGCCTTTTCTATATTAAAATAAATATATTTAAATAAATAATAATCTAGCATTAATTTAATTTACAAAGAAATTAGTAAAGGTAAATAAAGTATAATGAATAAAAATAATTTTTTGTGTGGAAAAATATTTAAATTATGTCAAAACATAAATCTATTATTTTTATATTTTTTATGATTTTTTTTTGGTGTTTTAGAAAATATATTTAAAAGAAAAAATGAAATAAATAAGTAAATAAAATAAATGGGCCAAGGGGTGCCAAAAGTAGGCAGGGAGGTGAGCTAGCAAAATAAAAAAAAAAACACTGTCAGGCCCAAAGGGCCCAGCACCTGCAAAAAAAAAGTTAGGGAAACAGAAAATATGAAAAATGCAAAAGGGGGTTTCACATTGGTTTGAACCCTCGCCCTTTAGGTAAGAAGTGACTTAGTACGCGCGCGCTTGCCACTAGGGTGGCTGTACACCCGTTTACTTATGTCAAACCATAAATATATATTAGAAACTGCTTCCCGAAGGCAACTTCGTCTTCAACCTCGCGCCTAGCCGGACCACCTGTATCTTCTTCATCTCTCCACAAAAATGGAAAGATCAAACATGAAAGTTGTGGTGTTTCTTCCCACGAATCCAACCATATAACTTATGTAAGCTAAAAGTCAAAGATAAAAACTAATTTTTCTGGCCTTAAATTGAAACCTAATTTTCTCAGAAATTTCAAATCCAAAATTCTCTATACACAGTCAATATAAATGGGAACTATGAACATGATCAGCTTTAGAGCAAAGATATCTACATTTTGTCTTCACAAATCAGGATCAAATGATGCTTATATGAAAAGATAGAATTTTGAAAATTTACCTCTTGTAGCTGGAGTCGTGAATGGAGTTTGAGCAACTTTTGAGATGGCCTGAGGATCTGTTTAGCTTTCCTGGACCTCCTTGAGTGTATTCCAACTCCTACTTTGCCTTGAAAGCCCCTGAATCTCTCTACTCAAGTCAACCTGCAAGCTTGATATTTGAAAATGGTGGATGGTGATGGAGGAGTTACAGTCTTGAAACAGGGGGCTGGATTGCTTTGGTATGATGTATAAAAGGTGTTTGAATGATTAGTTTTCAAAATGCACGAGTGGAAATGAAGATGATGAGTTTTGGTTCAAAACTGCGTATCAATGGTATTCTTGAGCAGATTTATGGTTTTTGAGTGTTTGCGATAGTTTCAGGGCACTATAATTCGTGTCTCATCTTGCAAATAGTGGATGTACTTATAGGCAAGAGGTCTTGAGGCTTGAAACAACTCAAATTCAAATCACATGTTATGGCTTGGTTACTTGTTTTTGAAGCAAAGTTGACAAACATGGTTTCAATGTGAAGTACAAGGATTTACAAGGTGGTTAGCAGGCTGTAGATATGTTGCTTCTTGCTTTTAAATTTTTTTGAGTCAGAAACAACAATGTATGGGCTCAAGAAGAGTTGACATTGTGATTAAAGTCACTTTTCCAAAATGGAAGTGGTGACTTTCTTCCAAAAATGGAAATGCAACTTGGATAATGGCTCAAGTGTTTGGACAATGGCTCTATCAGTTCTGTAAGAATTAAATTATTGAGTGATTAGAAAGTTTGAATCCTGCAAATCAAGATTTGTACAGCATGCTTGAAGATTGGATCAAGTGTACTTCACAAAATGGCTTGTAATCCAAGTGACAAAGCACCAACTTCTTGCCTTCGATTCTCCTTGCTCAGGAATGATCTCGAGGAGTTCTTGGACATTTTGGAAAGCTTGCAATGTGCTATTAAAATCATGTTTGAATTTCTTTTTAAGACTCCCCTTGTAACTATGTGAAAATTTTCCATGAAGTTAGGTAAAAAATCTGCCCAACTTAGTTCATGAATTTCTTTTTAAGACTCCCCTTGTACAACATGTATTCATAAAATTATAGCTTGAGATCCAAGCACTTTTAGGGGAACTTGTGTGAATCAAAGTTTTAGATTTCATGGAGATATATAACTTTCATGTTGGAAGTTTCCTTTGAATCATCTTGTATCATGGTGAAAATTTGGCTTAAAGTTATGAAAAAATAAGAAAGTTTTGACACTTAGAAAAATTTCTAAGTTTAGAAATTTTGACTTTTCAAATTGAAATCTTGATTTCTTGATTTCTTGATGAATAAGTTTCCTATTTTGACAGGCTTTGATGAATTATGATCTTTGGCACTTGAATTTGACCAAAAAGTCAAAGTTTGACTTTTTAGTATACAATTGACTTTTGATCAGTTGACTGTAAAATTCATCTGTCAATCCAATGGACTTGCAATGTTTTGAATCATGTCATTAGGTAAAAATGGTGCAATTGGAATCTTGAGATCATTACTTAAATCAATTGACCATTTTCTAGGTAAAAAATCAGAAATTGCCCTTTCTCAGTCAAAACCCTAATTTTGACCATTTTGCCCTTTTGAAGATTTGATCAAATTTCTTGAGGAATTATGGTCCAAACTTGATCAAATGATACATATGAGTCTAAAATGTTGATGTGGATAAAAAATTATGGAGTTTGACTATAAATTGGCTATGGTTGACTTTTCCCCCAATACAACTGATTTTTAGGTCAACTGTTCAATTGACTGATCAAAAGTGTGATCCAAGGCTTGAAACTTGACATGAGTGATCTTGGGGGTCCATAATGGTCCATGAAAGTCATATGAAGCATTGATGGTCCAAAAATCCTTGTGCAAACTCAAACCCTAATTTTGGTCATCAGTGCATAAAGAGGTGTCTTGAGCTGATCAAACCCTGCAGTCTTGAGCCTAAGGAGATCTTATGAGAAAATTCTTGATAAGTGAGAGGGAAAATTTTGGGGTACAACATAATGCTACATAAAATTTAGTACAATAACATAGACTCATGCATGCGGTACCAATTCGTTATGAGTACTAGACTCATCACCCTCAAAAGATCCCTGCCATAAGATCAATTCCCTCTTATAATCGGAGCACAACATCCAACGCACTTGATCCATAAAATGGGATTAAGGCCAACACTAGACTAACATCCTCAACAACACTGGACTTACATCCTAAATCAACATTGGAGTTTCGTCCTAACAATGTTATGAATGCATGATGCACAATCAACATAATTAATTACGACCACCTATAGTCAAGTGCATCACCATTCACTGAACTATCAATAGTATTCACATGGAATAAATACACATCAACATAATAGCATCAAAACCATTCCATAATTCATAGTCACAACATATTATTATCATATCATTTACAATTCATCATAGCAACATGCATCATTATAGCTCACCTTTTAGAATATAAGCCTATATTAGCCTAAGCACTGAAAATATACCTCTTTTTTACTAATTTTACCCCACCAACATGTAATCCATCGTGTTAGTTATCCAACGCTTCAAACGGCTCCTCAAAGAGAGTTCTAAAACTCAAGTTATGGCACTAAAAAAAATCATAATGTTGTCCAACGCTCAGTGCTCGTCTGACGATGCAGTCTGCTCGCTTGTGCCTCGCCCAACGACGTGGGAGCAACAACACAACCCATATTCTCCGATCTCCATCACTTGATGAAGCTCTTTACTTGCCTGACAATGCACCTCTCACTTCGGCATCGCCCGACGACGCTCAAGCGAGACAACCCACTCCATACAAAAATCTAGGAGTGCCACCTTTCCACCCATTCCTTCGCTCCTTCACTTCGCTCGGTGAAGACCAGACAATGCTTCCCTTCGCCCAACAATGCATAGTAGACTACAATTTCCTGTTGTGATTCTACACATGTTCAGTCCCGAATCCTCTTGAGATTTCACGCCAATATAGTCCAAATTCTCATAGTTTTCAACATAGATTCATCACACAACAACCACACACTATTGTAGGCATTATATATACAAACGCATGGAAAATAAACATGGTATTGTCATCAATTTCATCACAATGGAACATATCATCAAAATCATCATAAACCCTAACAATCCCTTCATACATATAAACCCCATATCAATTATAATGACAAATCCCCCCTTTACCTTAGATTCCTAGCTTGGGTCTCTTCTCTCTGCGATCTACCGAAATTCCTTTATGTTCTCTGTGCCCTAACTTTGTCCTCTTCTCTTCAAATGTTTTCATGATCCTACCAAATGAAATATTTTCCCTTATTCCTTGTTTAACCTTTGGACCCCTAGTATATTTTGCCTAACTTATCCTCAATTAGCTTTTCATCAATTACCCCCTTACCCTTATCTCCTCTACACCAATTATTCCTCTATTTTATTATTAATAATAATTCTAACTAATTTTAAATAATTATTAATTAGTTATCTAAAATACTAAAATACTCCTTACTCATATAAATCCTCATTACCCCACCACATAACATCATAGTACACATCATACTCAACAAAATATCACATATTCATCAATAATTCACTAATATTTCTAATAACTCATTTAATTAATTAATTCTAAAAAATTCAAGGTGTTACAACTCTCCCCCACTTAAAGAACTTTCGCCTAAAAAATTACCTGAGGAAAACAGAGTCGGACACGACTCCTTCATCTGATCCTCATGCTCCCAAGTCAAACTTTCACCGACTGGTCCTCCCTATATTACCTTCACCAAGGCAGTGTCCTTACCCCGTAATTGTTTCACTTCCCGACCTTCTATTTGCACAGGCAATGCTTCGACAGTCAGGTTATCTCTTACCTGTACATCATCCATCTGAATCACATGCAAAGGATCCAAAATGTATTTTCTCAACTGAGACACATGAAATACATCGTGGAGATTTGCAAGCGACGACGGTAAAGTAATCTGATAAGCCACTTCACCTATCCTCTCAAATATTTGATATGAACCAACAAAACAAGGTGTAAGCTTTCTCGATTTCAAATCTCTATCGACACCATTCACCAGAGTGACTCTCTGAGAAGCCCTCATCTTTTCTTAGATCATCTTGATCTTCTCAATCATTTCTGGCACAATCTCAGGTTCGAGTACAACACTCTCACCTGACTCATACCAACACAATAAAGTTCTACACCTCCTACCATACAACGCTTCATACAGTGTCATTCCAATACTAGAATGAAAACTATTATTATAAGTGAGCTCAATCAATGGAAAATGGTTGTCCCAAGCACCTCTTTGTTCCAACACACAAGCCCTCAACAAATCCTCCAAAGATTGGATAATCCTCTCAGTCTGACCATTTGTCTACGAATGATATACAAAACTTAACCTCAATTTAGTATCGAAAGCATCTGCAAACCTTCTCAAAATTTCAATATAAACCTCAGATCTCTATCCGATATAATACTCAAATGTATACCATGAAACTTAACAATCTCATCAATATACATCGCTGCTAGCTTTTCCATGGGATGATTAATTTTCATCGGTAAGAAATGAGCCAACTTAGTCAATCTATCCACGGTCACCCAAATTAAATCATTGCCCTTAGCAGTCTTTGGCAAACCTGACATGAAATCCGTTGAAATACTATCCCATTTCCATTGTGGAATACTCAAAGGCTGCATAAGACTCGTAGGCTTCTGATGTTTGATCTTTGACTTCTGGCAAGTTAGACAGACATACACAAATTTGGCAATTTCCTTTTTCATTCTAGACCACTAAAACAATTCCTTCAAATCCTAATACATCTACATAGCGTGAATGAATACTTAAGTCGCTTCGATGTCTTTCCTCAAGAATACTCTTATTAATATTTGGAACACGTAGAACACACACCCTATCATTAAACCTCAACACACCATTTTCATCCACTCGAAATTCACCATCGTTACCTTGGTTTATCAACGTTAGTCGATCCACCAAACTTAAATCACATTTCTGACCTTCTCAGATTTCTTAAAGGATACCACTGGTCCGTTTTAACATTCCCAACTTTACACTATTAGATGTCTCTTCACATACTAAACTCATGTCTCTAAATTTCTCGATCAATTCCAACTCTTTCACCATAAGCATCGACGTATGCAAGGACTTTATACTCAAGGCATCAACCACTACATTTGCTTTACCAGGATGATAACTCAAGTCAAACTCATAGTCTTTCAAAAGTTTGAGTCACCTCCTTTGCCTCATATTTAACTCTTTCTGATCAAATAAGTACTTTAGACTCTTATGATCACTGAATACTTCAAATTTAGAGCCAAAAAGATAATGTCTCCAAATCTTAAGCACAAACACCACAACTGCTAGCTCTCAGTCATGTGTATGATAATTCCCCTCACGCACTTTTAATTTCCTGGAAGCATAAGCAACAACCTGACCATTTTGCATTAACACACCATCGAGACCCATCTTAGACGCGTCATAATACACCATAAAAGACTCACTTGGATTAGGAAAAATTAATATCGGAGCAGTCTTCAATTTCTTATTTAGTTCTACAAAGCTCTCTTCTCATGCAACATCCCACACATAAGCTTGACCCTTTCGAGTCAATTGAGTTAACAATAACGCCAACTTAGAAAGTCCTTTAATAAACCTTCGATAACATCTAGCTAAACCAAGAAAACTTCGAATCTCAGTCGCAGACTTCAGAGTCTCCCATTGCAAATATCATCGACTTTAGAAGGATCTACGACAATTCCACCACTAGAAATCGCATGGCAAAAGAAACTCACTTCTTTCAACCAAAACTCATACTTCGACAACTTTGCATACAACTTCTTATTTTTCAAAACTTGCAACATAATTTTCAAATGCTCAGCATGTTCTTCTTCTGACTTAGAATAGATTAAAATATCATAAATGAATACCATAACAAACTTATCCAGATACGAATGGAAAGTTCAATTCATATACTCCATGAAAGCAATCTGGCACATTAGGTACACTGACTCACATCACAATGTACTCATAATGACCATACCTCGTTCGAAAAGCCATCTTCAGAATATCATCTGGTTTGACACGAATCTGATGATAACCCGACCTCAAATCAATCTTACTGAAAACACAAGCACCCACAAAATGGTCCATCAAATCATCAATCCTTGGGAGTAGATACTTATTCTTAATAGTCACCTTATTTAACTGTCTGTAATCCATGCATAGTCTCATACTACCATCCTTTTTCTTAACTAACAACACGGGATAACCCCACAGAGATACGCTCGATCGAACAAACTTCTTTTCCATCAATTCTTATAATTATTTCTTCAACTCACTCAGCTCTAAAGCTGACATTCTATAAGGAGCCATCGACACTAGACTTATGCCTGGTATAAACTTTACAGTAAATTCAACTTCTCTCTCTTGAGGCAAATCACTTATGTCATCTGGAAACACTTCTGGAAATTCACAGGCAACAGGTAATTCCATACTTGTAGTTTCAGGGTTAATTTGTAACGACACAAACATTGCAAACATCAAAGCTTCATCTTCTAAGAGTTCATCCACTTGCTTAGTAGGCAGAAACATCATCTCTCCGTTATTGCAAAACTTAGGGAACCTTATTGTCTTATTATAACAGTTAATATGAACATAGTTGAACTCTAACCAGTTAATCTCAAGAATAACATCAATTTGGTGTAAGGGTAGACACACCAAATCCATCACAAAACTTTTACCATAAATTGTTAAAGGACACTTCGAACAAACGAGGGTAGTAGTAATAGAACCCTTAGCAGGAAGTTCCACTACCATTTCCCCATTCATATCAAACAACTCTAATTCCAACATAGTAGCACATTCAAGCGAAATAAATGAATGAGTAGCACCAATATCAATAATAGAAATTAACTCAACATTGTTAATAAAACAAGTACCTCTGATCAGGTTGTCTTTCTTGTCGAATTCTGAACCACTCAGAGTAAACACCTTGTGTTGTACCCCAAAATTTGCCCTCTCAATTATCAAGGCCTTTCTCACAAGGATTCTCAAGGTTCAAGCTTGCACAAGTACTTTGGAAACTGTCAAAAATGGAGAAAACAGATAAAAATATTATTTTGACAAAAATTGGACAAAAACAAGTGTTTTTCGATTCAGCTTTTTCGATTGGCCTTTAGGCCTCTTTCGATCAGCATCCTTCGATTGACTCTTGGCTTCCTTTGATTTCTCAAGATGGCTGCTAGTGTGCCTCTTTCGCCTGGGTATGTGACTTCTTGTTGCAGGTTTCGTTTGTGTCTTTTGCTGCCTGCATGTTTGCAATCAAAGGCCATGACCCACTAGCCACATATACTCCTTGCAAGGCAAGTCTTCGTTTGGGCACTCACCTTCTGTGTGCCTGGATGAAAACTTCAGTTGAGCAAGAGCCTCTTTCGAATGCAACTTGGATATGTCCTTCATGTTGAACTCTAAGCCTCCTTCGAACACGGACTTTCGATTGGGAAAGATGTTTGCTTCGACCCAGGCTTCGATTGGGCAATATGCTTCCTTCGAGCATGGGCTTTTGATTGGGCATTAGCTTCCTTCGAGTTAGCTTGTTTCGACCACAAGCTTCGACTGAGGCAGAAGGTTTCCTTCAAACAGATGTGCTTCGATATCACTCTTGCTCAAGATCAAATCTCGTTTGCCAGGCTATACATAGTCAGAAACTTTGTACAAAGGATACTGCTATTATGGGTTAAAGGCTACATACTTTTTCTTCAAGCAGAGAGTACTTTATCACAAAAGCAACTTTCCATCTGATTTCAGTCTGAGCACAAGCAATGTCAGAGGCATAAGTCATATCTCCTGCACCCCACTGCTGCTACTGCCAACAGGCCCCCCCACTTGTACTGTCACGCTACAGTATTTTATTATTTCTGCAAGGCTGGCTGTTTTCAAACATGTCCATTCTTTTTCTCTATAAATATAGGAATTTATGCAAAGCAAAGGAAGATTTTTGGCCAGTCGAACGAATCTTCAGAAATTCTCAAAACACCAAATTTTCTCAAACACCACAAATCTCTCAAGTCCCTTCAACACTTGTGAGAACGAACCCAGAATTTACTTCCTTCGATTCTGAAGAACAAGTATTCTTCAGTATCCTTTGAATCCAGTTTGGAAAGAAACATAAGACTTGTTTCTTTCCTTCCTTCGAATCCAGCAGTCCAAGCACATCTGTTGGCCCCCTCTGTCAAATCCAGAACCTTGGGCCTCCACTCAAGGTCCCACATCCATTCAAGTCTAGAAGCAAGGTAAGTTTATTACCTTTGAACTTTTCGTTTCATGACATAACATGTAAATAATCTTTACGTTCGTTTGAAACATGCACATACTACTGTTCTTTTCGTTTCCACTCTTTTAACATGTTTTCAGAGCTAAACCCTTTTGTTTTTGCTTGCTATTTGCCTGAACTAGCTTTAGTTGTTAAACTGTTTACTAGCATGGCCTCAGGCCATGTTGTCATTTAATGCTTGAAATGAAAGAAATAGGAGACAGGAGTATGAAACGAAGCCTTTAGTTTCCACACTGATTTCCAGGCCCAGCCAGAGGCACACTTGCACTAAGTCCAGGCTCAGTCGAAAGGCACTCCCATGCTGATGCCAGCCTCCAATCGAAGTACATGACCTGACTGGTGCCAAAGCCCAATCGAAGTACATGACCTGACTGGTGCCAAAGCCCAATCGAAGTACATGACCTGACTGGTGCCAAAGCCCAATCGAAGGACAGGACCTCACTGGTGCCAGCCCCAATCGAAGGAGGCCAACATAATGCAAATCAAAGGCTGCTCCTGCCCAAATCGAAGGAGGCCAGTAGAATGCAAATCGAAGGGTGTTGCTGCCTGGGTCGAAACCCTCATTTTTCTTGCTTTTATTTTATTTTTACCTTTACATTTCTATGCATTTCAATATGGTTGTAATAGTTAGGATTTATCTTTTGCACTTTTTATTGCCGTTGTACAAATGCTAGTAAATAGGTGTGTATGGAAAGATAAAACCAACAAGTAGACAATCTAAAAATCAAAGACAAATGCATGCAATAAAACACACTTTGCACAATTGCACCCTTAGGGTAATCTCACTTGTTGCCTCGGAAAATAGTCATGTCCCTCGAGCATGGGCGTTTTAGCAAAGACCCTCGATAAAAGATCGTAGTCTCTCGATGACCCTCGATGTTGCCTTCGGTAAACGATCTAGTCCCTAAAACGAAATTGCTAAAACGTCCCATATGTTGCCTTCTATGACTATACAAGCGTCCCGCGCCCGTCCCGTTCAAACATCCTAACGCAAGGTTGTTCACCAAATACAATGGTGAAACAACACTGTTAAAAGGGTTAAAAACATGAGAATGATCTTTGAGTAAAATAGGGTAGACAACTCTTAGTTACTTGATCAAACTTGCAAAACATCCTTGCCATTTTTCAAAACACACTCCACAACACAACTTTCAAAACAACTTTCAAAAACATTGGAACATCTTTTCAAAAAGACAAACACCTTTGTAAAACATTCAAACAAGAATTATTACAAAGGTTGCCTAGACAAGGCATCTTTTTCAAAACATTTTCAAAAACCACACACACAAAGCACCATTTCAAGCAATTGAAAATCAAGGCAAGTGATCTAAAAACAAGTAACTAAGAGCCCATGGATAACCATGGATGAAAAGGGTGCTAGCACCTTCCCTTTTCATAATCTACCCCCCGAACCCATGAAAACATCTCAAAGGTCTTTCCTGTGCTTTTTGACCTTTCCTTAGGATAAAATAAAAAGTCGGCGGCGACTCTTGCTAAACCGAACATTTGCGAACACAAACGCAAAACCACAAGTCAGTTCTCCCACCGCATCACAGAACTGGCGACTCTGCTGGGGAATATTTTTAAAGTGGGGTTACCTTAGGGTTTTAGACCACCTTTACATGCTTGCTTTGATTGCTTTACTTTTTGGGTTCCTTGTTTGGGTTTGTTGTAAATCCTACACCCGGATTTGGGGGCACCTTTTTAGGTAAATAGAAATAAACTGTGAGGGAACTGTGCGGGGTATACCGACATGGTTGAAGCAGTAGCTATGTTAGTGTGACATATTTGTGGGTACCGGTAGCCCTTGAGTAGTCAAGGAGAATACGGGGCCGTTGAGCGATGTCATGAAGCACTAACAAACTCTTAGAACCTTACTTGACCATCTTGGCCTTTTTAGGGGTAGTGAGATGACCGACTTTGGTGCAATCCGAAGTTGGTAGATACTGGATACTACACTCATTGAGGATTGTTTTCTTGGAATATTTTGGTCGCCAGTTAAGTGGCTAAACCAAAACAATGAACACAGAAAATAATCCAGTGATATTGAGCTCCTTAGAACCCGGTTACTATTTATAGGACATGTTGAACCAACTAACTTCAAGAGGGTACTTACCTACAAACCCCATGCAAGCCTAAACCTAAGGACTTGTCTGCTTTGTGTGAATATGATTGTCTGTATATACACTTGCTTACTTTTGCATACATGTACATAACATCATAACATCATACCATAGCATTTTCAATAACCATTTCAAGGATCTCGAGGGTCTTTTGATGCAGGGTCACGTTGAACCAGACGTCTACCAAAGGGCAAGAGGTTTCATTTTACTCTAAACAAACACCGTCAGAGATCAAGTGCAACAACTTGAATCAGGGGATATGACCCACTTGACATGGTGAGCTTGATTCTCGTGGAAAGACATCCACCGATACAAAGTTCTCCAATCAAAGATGTCGATCAAAGTTCAACCTCTAACATTTTGTGTTTACCCCGAGAGATTCTTGAAAACATGCATCCATATATCATGCATTTATCATAACAGGTTTTCCTTTTTCAGGTCTCCTTATCTTCCTACTGTTTATTTCAGTAGAAATGGCTCTAGAGCAGACTATCAAGGACATCCAGGCTCAAAACTCTCAACTTCAAGAGGTGTTCTTGAACCTATCCAAGGGACAAGAAGAGGTCAAGGCGCTCCTCATCAGGGGCATGATCGTGGGAAATCCTGGGGACGACTGAGATGACCAGTTGGAGTGGCTACAAACTGAGATAGCCATAATGAAGGTCCTCCACTTGAAATGACAAAGCTCGAACTGGGAGACTTTTGTTCCATTTGAATTTTCAAGTTGTAATTTCTTTTGTTTTCAAACAATTATCTATTAATGTCAAACTTTGTTTCATTAATGCATTGCATATGTTTGTCTTGAATTCATCCACACGTTTTCACTATTCTTATACTGTCTTTATGATATTAAACTCTTGACAAAAGTTATAAGCCTTTAAAGGGAGGATGACGAAACAATGCCATAATCTCATACAATATGCTTTTGGACAGACCTTGCTGATGATGTACAGGCATTTCTTTCAAATCCTAAACACTGGAGTTATAAGGAAGATAATCCCTAGTCAACCCCTTCGAGCCAAAGAAGTAGAAGTTTTCTGTTTTAAACACAAATTGAAACCTTTAATTTAAATCTGGGGCAGGGTAGTCTCTCAGTTAATTCAAATGCGCATTGAAGTCGCAAACTCTCAGTTCATAATATAACGAACGACATCAAAAGCATTCCTTTGGAATCAAAAGACAGTGGTGGTTCCTTATCTCATAGGCAGTCAATCTCTCAAAAGAGAAAAGCCCACTGAGCCAAAACCTATAAAGGAGGCTTAAGAAAGCTAGGGCATCCCGCTGACTGTAATCTCGAAAATAGGAACAATCAGGCAAAAGTTAGGGATAACAAATCAAAGAACGAGGTCGCTACAAATCCTCAACAACATGAAAAATGTCGCAAAAATGACTGCCTTCCAACAAATTCAACTTGTGTGAACCATCACCAAAAACGTCGTTCCAGACTCAATTGGAGTTCAAACGCACAATTAACTGAGCTTAGGATTGAAGAACATCACGAAGAGCGGGTGGGTACAAATACACTTTGAGCCTTTATCCTTTGTATCTTAAACCGTGAACCAAGCCACATTACAACCCTTCAAAAGTCCTAACTGAAGCATGGGTTAGTTCGAAAGCATACTGTTACAAAAGGTATCCTGACTCCTGTAAGGCTCTACTCTAAATCCTGAGTTTGAATTTTCTTAGCAAATTTTCTTTACTCGCTAAAACGCATTTAAAAAAAAAAACTTCAAGACAAACATAAACTTTGCATTACTTGAATATCATTGTTTGCATATGGCTATTTGTTTAACAGCGGAGAAATTCACACAATGAATATCCAGTGAACAAAATCTCTCTCAGTGAACAAAATCACTTCAAAAAGGATGACACTTCCATTGACAAATCTCCTATCAACAAGGGGGCATGACATGTCACTATCCATCACACCTGGGGCAGTCCAGTCAAGTTTCCAAGAAATCTCTCAAGAATTGCAAAGTAACCAGGGGCAAATCTCCATCCCCGTCACTTGGGGCATTGAACATCAACCCCGACAAAGGTTTACATACAATCAAACTTTTTGGCAATGCCACAAACACTCACAGCTAGGGGGAATGACAAGTCTCCCCAAAGTCCTTCTCATAGGATGATTCCCCAGCAAGGGTTTAATCTCTGAAAACCTTTCCCCAGCTGAATCAACCTCAAGAATCCTCGAGGACTTCCCCCAACGAAGATGTCACCTCTCTAGCAGACTGACGACAGGGTTTATTTCCCCAACAACACCAGGATTCCCCAGCTTGAGCTTGCCTCTCCTACTACTACAAATAAAAGGACCACGACTCCTCTTCCCCAGTAGACTACTCTACAATCCCCAACAAGTTACTGCGAAACCTGGACCCGACCAGATATCAGTTCAACTTCGACTCCCCAGTAGAGCAACGAACAACCAAGACTCCTAAACTCTTTTCCCAAGCAGAAATAAACATACTCCCCACAGAGTTTTCAACTTCACCCAACAGAGTTCTCCTCAAACAACAAAACAGGAATCCATTGGAAATATTCTAAGCAATGTTTGAAGACACACATACTCTTCAACGGTAGTCCAGGATTTAATGACTCCCCAACTTTTGTCAAGGATTTATTTTCCCAGACAAAAATACATTCATTAACATTTCACATTTCATACATCCTATTTACATACATGATAAATGCATACAACACAATCTCATTTACTTTTGAGAACATCATGCATTTCATGCATCATGACATTGCATACAACTAACTCTTTACCTTTTCAGGAAAGATCGATCGACAGATAAAAGTCATTACCTGCTGAGGTTGTAGTCATCCAAAGATTCCTTCATCATCCTGCTGAGGTTGTAGTCATCCAAGATTCCTTCATCGTCCTGCTGAGGTTGTAGTCGTCCAAAGATTCCTTCATCATCCTGCTGAGGTTGTAGTCATCCAAAGATTCCTTCATCATACTGTTGAGGTTGTAGTCATCCAAGATTCCTTCATCATCCTGCTGAGGTTGTAGTCACCCAAGATTCCTTCATCATCCTGCTGAGGTTGTAGTCATCCAAAGATTCCTTCATCATCCTGCTGAGGTTGTAGTCGTCCAGAGATTCCTTCATCATCCTGCTGAGGTTGTAGTCATCCAAGATTCCTTCATCATCCTGCTGAGGTTGTAGTCATCCAAAGATTCCTTCATCATCCTGCTGAGGTTATAGTCGTCCAAAGATTCCTTCATCATCCTGTTGAGGTTGTAGTCATCCAAGATTCCTTCATCATCCTGCTGAGGTTGTAGTCATCCAGAGATTCCTTCATCATCCTGTTGAGGTTGTAGTCATCCAAGATTCCTTCATCATCCTGCTGAGGTTGTAGTCATCCAATATTCCTTCATCATCCTGCTGAGGTTGTAGTCATCCAAGATTCCTTCATCATCCTACTGAGGTTATAGTCATCCAAGATTCTTTCATCATCCTGCTGAGGCTGTAGTCATCCAAGATTCCTTCATCGTCCTGCTGAGGTTGTAGTCGTCCAGAGATTCCTTCATCATCCTGCTGAGGTTGTAGTCATCCAAAGATTCCTTCATCATCCTGCTGAGGTTGTAGTCATCCAAGATTCCTTCATCATCCTGCTGAGGTAGTAATCGTCCAAGATTCCTTCATCATCTATTTGGAGTAGCAATCGTTTCCAGATGGCATCTTTAAGCCCATCCCCGACAAGATTCTCTCACACTCCTGCAGATGGCATCTATAAGCCCATCCTCCTACCAACAATCTCCAAATGGCATATGTAAGCCCATTCCCGACATCACAATGCTGATGATACACCATACGAGTGCAAATTTTTGGGCACTCTAGTGTTCAATTATCTTCCACCTTCGGATCACGAAAGGCTCAAAAGCCAATCTATATCCTCAGGTTTAAGAAAATTGAACAGGGGAAACTGTTGTACCCCAAAATTTGCCCTCTCAATTATCAAGGCCTTTCTCACAAGGATTCTCAAGGTTCAAGCTTGCATAAGTACTTTGGAAACTGTCAAAAATGGAGAAAACAGATAAAAATATTATTTTGACAAAAATTGGAGAAAAACAAGTGTTTTTCGATTCAGCTCTTTCGATTGACCTTTAGGCCTCTTTCGATCAGCATCCTTCGATTGACTCTTGGCTTCCTTCGATTTCTCAAGATGGCTGCTAGCGTGCCTCTTTCGCCTGGGCATGTGACTTCTTGTTGCAGGTTTCGTTTGTGTCTTTTGCTTCCTGCATGTTTGCAATCGAAGGCCATGACCTACTGGCCACATATACCCCCTGCAAGGCAAGTCTTCGTTTGGGCACTCACCTTCTGTGTTCCTGGATGAAAACTTCAGTTGAGCAAGAGCCTCTTTCGAATGCAACTTGGATATGTCCTTCATGTTGAACTCTAAGCTTCCTTCGAACACGGACTTTCGATTGGGAAAGATGTTTGCTTCGACCCAGGCTTCGATTGGGCAATATGCTTCCTTCGAGCATGGGCTTTCGATTAGGCATTAACTTCCTTCGAGTTAGCTTGTTTCGACCACAAGCTTCGACTGAGGCAGAAGGTTTCCTTCAAACAGATGTGCTTCGATCTCACTCTTGCTCAAGATCAAATCTCGTTTGCCAGGCTGTACATAGTCAGAAACTTTGTACAAAGGATACTGCTATTCTGGGTTAAAGGCTACATACTTTTTCTTCAAGCAGAGAGTACTTTATCACAAAAGCAGCTTTCCATCTGATTTCAGTCTGAGCACAAGCAATGTCAGAGACATAAGTCACATCTCCTGCACCACACTGCTGCTACTGCCAACAACCCCCCCACTTGTACTGTCACGCTACAGTATTTTATTATTTCTGCAAGGCTGGCTGTTTTCAAACATGTCCATTCTTTTTCTCTATAAATAGAGGAATTTATGCAAAGCAAAGGAGGATTTTTGGCCAGTCGAACGAATCTTCAGAAATTCTCAAAACACCAAATTTTCTCAAACACCACAAATCTCTCAAGTCCCTTCAACACTTTTGAGAACAAACCCAGAATTTACTTCCTTCGATTCTGAAGAACAAGTATTCTTCAGTATCCTTTGAATCCAGTTTGGAAAGAAACATAAGACTTGTTTCTTTCCTTCCTTCCAATCCAGCAGTCCAAGCACAACTGTTGGCCCCCTCTGTCAAATTCAGAACCTTGGGCCTCCACTCAAGGTCCCACATCCATTCAAGTCCAGAAGCAAGGTAAGTTTCTTACCTTTGAACTTTTCGTTTCATGACATAACATGTAAATAATCTTTACGTTCGTTTGAAACATGCACATACTACTGTTCTTTTCGTTTCCACTCTTTTAACATGTTTTCAGAGCTAAACCCTTTCGTTTTTGCTTGCTGTTTGCCTGAACTAGCTTTAGTTGTTAAACTGTTTACTAGCATGGCCTCAGGCCATGTTGTCATTTAATGCTTGAAATGAAAGAAACAGGAGACAGGAGTATGAAACGAAGCCTTTGGTTTCCACACTGACTTCCAGGCCCAGCCAGAGGCACACTTTCACTAAGTCCAGGCTCAGTCGAAAGGCACTCCCATGCTGATGCCAGCCTCCAATCGAAGTACATGACCTGACTGGTGCCAAAGCCCAATCGAAGTACATGACCTGACTGGTGCTAAAGCCCAATCGAAGTACATGACATGACTGGTGCCAAAGCCCAATCGAAGGACAGGACCTCACTGGTGCCAACCCCAATCGAAGGATGCCAACAGAATGCAAATCGAAGGCTGCTCCTGCCCAAATCGAAGGAGGCCAGTAGAATGCAAATCGAAGGGTGTTGCTTCCTGGGTCGAAACCCTCATTTTTCTTGCTTTTATTTTATTTTTACCTTTACATTTCTATGCACTTCAATATGGTTGTAATAGTTAGGATTTATCTTTTGCACTTTTTATTGCTGTTGTACAAATGCTAGTAAATAGGTGTGTATGGAAAGATAAAACCAACAAGTAGACAATATAAAAATCAAAGACAAATGCATGCAATAAAACACACTTTGCACACATGCACCCTTAGGGTAATCTCACTTGTTGCCTCGGAAAATAGTCATGTCCCTCGAGCATGGGCGTTTTAGCAAAGACCCTCGATAAAAGATCGTAGTCCCTCGATGAACCTCGATGTTGCCTTCGGTAAACGATCTAGTCCCTAAAACGACATTGCTAAAACGTCCCATATGTTGCCTTCTATGACTATACAAGCGTCCCGCGCCCGTCCCTTTCAAACATCCTAACGCAAGGTTGTTCACCAAATACAATGGTGAAACAATACTGTTAAAAGGGTTAAAAACATGAGAAAGATCTTTGAGTAAAATAGGGTAGACAACTCTTAGTTACTTGATCAAACTTGCAAAACATCCTTGCCATTTTTCAAAACACACTCCACAACACAACTTTCAAAACAACTTTCAAAAACATTGAAACATCTTTTCAAAAAGACAAACACCTTTGTAAAACATTCAAACAAGAATTATTACAAAGGTTGCCTAGACAAGGCATCTTTTTCAAAACATTTTCAAAAACCACACACACAAAGCACCATTTCAAGCAATTGAAAATCAAGGCAAGTGATCTAAAAACAAGTAACTAAGAGCCCATGGATAACCATGGATGAAAAGGGTGCTAGCACCTTCCCTTTTCATAATCTACCCCCCGAACCCACGAAAACATCTCAAAGGTCTTTCCTGTGCTTTTTGACCTTTCCTTAGGATAAAATAAAAATTCGGTGGCTACTCTTGCTAAACCGAACATTTGTGAACATAAACGCAAAACCACAAGTCAGTTCTCTCACCGCATCACACCTTGCCATTAGTATGAGCTGCAACAACATTCTTCTTTGGTTTCTAACATTGGGTACTGGTGTGACCCTGTTCACCACAGTTGAAACAAGTAGGACCTTCATTCTTGCATTCAGTAACACGATGACCAACCTTGCAACACCTGTAACATCTTAACACCTTATTAGTGCAAGCATCACTATGGTGGCCTAACTCGCCACAGCAGTAGCATTTCATAGAAGTGGGAGTTCCTCCTTCACTTGGCTTCTTCTCATCATAAGCTTTCTACTGCCCTTTATCAGCAGGAGCAACATACGGCTTACCATGATCATGATTCCTCCCCTTCTTCTCATTATAATTCTTATAAAAATAAGCTTTGTCTCTACTATCTTGATAGAAGATTCTACATTTGTTCACAAGCATAGGAAACTAACGAATATGCAGATATCCAATACCTTGCTTGATATCTGGACTTAGTCCATTCTCAAACTTATGCACTTTGACACTTTAGCTGCTGGGTTGTTATAATGTAGACAAAATTTAACCAGTTCCTCATACCTTGCTGCATACTCAGCAATTCTCGAATTTCCCTACTTCAGCTCGAGGAACTCGATCTCCTTCTTCCCGCGTGCATCCTCCAGAAAGTACTTATCCAGAAAAGCAGTTATGAATACAACCCAAATAATATTTGTGCCCATAATCTCTATTCTCTGACGTGCATTGTTCCACCAGTCCTCGACTTCTTATTCCAACTTGTGTGTTCTAAACTGCACCTTCTGATCTTCTATGCAGACGACTACCCAAAAAATCTTTTTAATTCCCTTAAGCTATCCTTGCCCACCATCAGCAGCATGCCTGCCTTTGTAAACTGGCAGGTTGTTCCCCTAAAACCTCCCTCATGCACGAGCTTCATCATCATTCTAACCAGCATTAGGTGGATTATACACAACCTGAGCAATGGCTTGCAAAGCAGCAATAATCACAACATCGTTCCTTCCAGCCATTCTTCTGGTACACATAACAACAGCAACAAGGGTTAGAAACTATATCGACAATATTCAACTGTCACACACTATAAACTCAACAACCTGGCTTGACAGACTGACCTGCTCTGATACCACTAATGTAACACCCTTCTAAAGCCCATAAATAATATAAATAAATAATCAGATTATTTCACTCAAAGGGCGTCACATGCTTCATAAAACATCATACATGCACGTCTTACTCTGTAACACGGCTTATGCTCGCCTCTGACGCGACATGCCTTATTTCTCATCTTCTTAAGAAATTCATATTATATTATATGTGGTCCTGATACATGTGATATTTTATGAGCTTTGTGCAGGAACTTCTGATTACGCGTTGCATTCGCAACACGCGTTTGCTTTTATCTTAGTTGGGTATTGTTTATGACTTTGTTTGTTTCTATGTGAAGCTTGCTCGACACGTACTCCCTGCTTCTCCATTGCTTTCGTCTGCTCTTGACAATTTGCTCGCTTTTGGTAGTCGCTGCTACTACCTTCTTACTTCTTCGCACTTTACTGCATTTCTTTACCGCCTTTCTAGATATCATGAGAAGTAGGGTTTTACTGCTTTCTGATGCCATGAGAAGTAGGGTAGAGATGTATGGCAGGGGTATCCATTGCTGATCATGTTAGGAACCCCTCTAGTTTATTTAAAGACCCGTTTAGGGCCATTCCGCATTGTGTGCGTTTTATTTTCTACTTGTGTGTGGTTTGTTTAAAACCATGCCTTTGATCATGTATTCTGCAGATGTGTTTATATTTGTTCCCACATATGTATAGATGATAAGTCCTCAAAAATAGGCGAGTGGGGAGGGTTAGTAATCAACCCCCACAATTTCATCTGTGTCATCCTTAGCTCGTGACGCACCTCGAAGC
Organism: Vicia faba; assembly: GCA_948472305.1. Lineage (NCBI taxonomy): Eukaryota > Viridiplantae > Streptophyta > Magnoliopsida > Fabales > Fabaceae > Vicia > Vicia faba. The sequence continues at coordinate 479,628,198 of OX451740.1, forward strand.
TTCAGAGTTGTGCCTGCTCTTGTTATCGAGTCATCAAGTGGGGAAGGGTTCTGCAATCGAACCCCCACATTTTGTCAAGAGTTCGCATTATCTGATGCTGATACTCTGTAATTGTTCATATTTCCTTCTGACGCTTACCTCGATCTCCTATATCTTGGTTAGGTGTTCAGTCGCTTTGGACATCACATTTTTGTTTTTCATCTCACTCCTGCTTGTTTGTCTCGGGTGATACCCTCCCCTTGACTAAAGCATTTCTCTTATTTTCTTTATTGTTTTTATGTGTGTGCTCTTCCGAGCTTGCTTGTTTGTACATACCATGTTCCCTTAGGACGTCCTTGCTCCCTTCGGACGCGAGTTAGACCTTAGGTTGCAAACTTTGCATGCTAACATTAGGTAGAGATTTCCCCTTTGTTAATCCAAATCATAGAGCCACCATTGTATGATAACATTAGGTTTAGAAATAGGTTAGTCCCCCGTATACTCTTTTCTTCCCCTTTTTCATATGCATTTAAAACTAAAACTTCCCTTTCTTGGCAAATAAAAAACAGTCTAATCACACTTAAACCCCTTTTAAAGGTAAAAAAACACAAACCAATCAAATGTGGCATATTGCCTCGAGGGCGTAACTCAAAACCATCTTCAAGTAAGGATATGATTAATTTACTTCTGTGCCAACGCGTGAGTCTCCAAAGGTCGAGCTGCGGCAGAAGGCGGAGTTAACATTGTCCATAAAAAACACAAAATAAACAAAAACATGTGAGCCGAACTACGGTAGCTCTGATTCTTCAAAAAGGATACGTAGGCATTGGGGTAGGGCCCAAGCGAGTACAAATTTATTTTCCCTACATTCTTTTCTCATTTATTTTGCATGCATTCTTCCTCAATAGTAAATAGTAAGCATAGATTAAACACACCTATAAGATATATAACAAGAGTGGATACCATAGAGTACTACAGGAATTTAAGGTGCTAATACCTTCCCCTCGCGTAACAGACTCCCTTACCTGATCTCTCAGTCGCAAGACCGTGACTTCTCCCTTCTCAGGTTTTCTCGATGTTTACCTTTCCCTTCGTGTGAGATAAAAGACGTTCAATGGAGACTTCATTGTTTGATGATTTTCAGTCGGTTGTTTCACCTTGATCTATAAAACGTTACAAATCAAGAATCACATATGCCAGACAACGCAGAAAATAGGTTCCCACTGCTCCTCCCGACACAGATCCACCACCTAATCCTGAATCGGTCAAACCATAACATTCTATTCTAATATCTAAAGCACCAGATAGATATTCACTAGACATGTATGATTCCTCACATACTTCTATGACTGCCTCACTGTCTAGCATGTCTATTCCTACTTGTTATGCACATGTTGTTAAAGACGTGCACTGGATAAAAGCAATGAATGAGGAACTTCAGGCTCTTCAAGAGAATTTTACATGGGATATTGTCTATTGTCTCCCTTATATCAAACTCATAGGCTGCAAACGAGTGTATTCTGTGAAATTGAATTCTGATTGGTCTCTCAACTATTTCAAGGCTCGATTGGTTGCCTTAGGAAATAAGAAAGAATATGAAATTGATTATGATGAGACATTTGCACGGGTTGCCAAAATGACATTTGTTCGTACAGTACTCTCTATAGCCGCTTCTAATGGATGGTCTCTTCATCAAATTGATGTGAAAAATGTTTTTCTTCATGGTGACCTGACGGGAGATATTTATATGACTCCTCCTCAATTTTATTCTTGTCATCTAAGGGTGTGTGCAAGCTCAAACGCTCCTTATACCGTTTGAAACAAGCGCCTAGAGCATGGTATGAAAAATTCTGCTCCACTCTACTTAGGTTCTCCTTTACTCAAAGTCAATATGATTCTTCTTTATTTATTCATAGAACGTCTACTTGAATTGTCCTACTTCTTCTGTATGTGGATGATATGATTATTACTGGTTCTGATAATGCTTCAATTCAAAGCCTTAAACAACAATTACAAGCATATTTCATATGAAAGATCTTGGTAATTTGAATTATTTTCTTGGTCTTGAGGTTTACTCTACATCCAAGGGCATATTCCTTCATCAACACAAGTATGCCACATATTTAATTTCAATGGTCGGTCTCCAATTGGCTAATCCCATGGATACTTCTCTTGAGGTTAATGTCAAATATCATCGTGATGATGGTGATCTTTTGCCTGATCCCTTATTGCATCGTCAACTTTTAGGTAGCTTTAATTACTTGACTATTACTCGCCCTGACATATCTTTTGTTGTTCAACAAGTAAGTTAATTCATGCACTATCCTCTCCACCTTAACTTGGCACCAGTTTGTTGCATAATTTGTTACTTAAAGGGAAGCTCTCATCGTGGTTTATTCTTTTCTACTGGAGTTGTTCCTAAATTGAATGCTTATAGTGATGTCGATTAGGCAGGGTGTCCTGATACTCGATGTTCTGTCACTGGTTGGTGCATGTTTCTTGGCTCTTTATTGATCTCATGGAAAAGTAAGAAATAAGCGAAAGTCTCTAAATCCTCTACTGAATCTAAGTATCGTGCCATGTCTGTGGCTTGTTCTGAAATAATTTGGCTTCGTGGTCTTTTGGCTGAACTTGGATTTCCTCAAATAGAGCCAACTTCACTTTATGTTGACAATACAAGTGTCATCCAAATTGTTACGAATCATGTCTTTCATGAACGTACCAAAAATATCGAAGTTGATTGTCACTCAATCTGTGACGCGTTTGATGACCAGCTCATATCACTTCCTCATGTGAATACTCAGTTGCAGGTTGCAGGTATTCTTACCAAGGCGGTTCTGCGTCCACGTCATCAGTTTCTTGTTAGCAAATTGATGCTCATTGACCAGCAGCATCAATTTTAGGGAGGGGTGTGAATAAGAATTAGTTTGTTCCTAGAATAAGGGTTTGTTCCTAGAAAAAGGGAAACAAGTAAGAAATTGATTTTTTTCTCGTTAAGTGTAATTATTTAGTGTAATTACTTGTATAGCCATGTAACCTCGATATATACAAGAAATAACAATCAGAAAGGCATCAAGCCAAGAATTCTTGACAATCTTTTAACAAAATCACATGAATCAGTTCGATTTTTACGGTTTGTACTTTAAAAAAACTTAAATACCATGAAAGGTAGTTCAAAATATCATAATAAAACAAAGAACATAAAGTTCAAAACCAAATGTTCACAATCCGGATATTACATATCAGAGCAAGACCTTCTAAAATCAACAGAAAGAGAAAAACACACTCCGAGTTATCTTCTAAACTCCTACAAACTACTCCTAATCACCTGGGCATTATCCAGGTAGAGGCAACATTCAAATATAAAGGGAGAGATATCACATTCATTACAAAAGATATACGGAGTAGACATAGCAGTTCAAACACCAATATCATAGCAATAAAATCAATAACATTTGTCAACATATTGTCAATTAGCAAAATAACATATACAATGTCATCTAAGCAATAATCATGCAATGTGTGATACGGTGGGAGAACTGACTTGAAGGTTTTGCTTTTTATTGCAAATGTTGCGGTTAGCAAGATTCACCACCGACTTTTCTTTTATCCAAAAGGAAAGGTGAAAAAGCACAGGAAAGACCTTTGAGATTATTTCTTGAGTTCGGGGGGTAGGTTATGAAAAGGGAAGGTATTAGCACCCTTTTCATCCATGGTTTTCCATGGTCTCTTAGTTACTTTCTAGATCACTTGCTTTTGTTTGAAATTGTGCTTTGTGTGGTTTTTGAAAGTATTTTGTAAAAGAGGCCATTGTTTAGGCAATCTTTGTAATGATTCTTGTTCGTAAGAATGTATGCAAAGATGTTTGATCTTTTGAAAATGTTTTCAATGTTTGTAAGATGTTTTGAAAATGTGTGTGTTTTTGAAAATAGCAAGGATGTTTGTTTTAAAATGGAGCAAGTAATTAGGAGCAATCTACCTACTCAAATGTCTTTCTTGTTTATTTTCTTTTCCTTTGACATTGTTGTCTCACCATTGATTTAGTAAGCAACCCTATCTTAGGATGTAAACGGGATGGGCGTGGGTCATCGTATAACCATGATTAGCAATGTTGCAAGGTATCTTAACATTCTTTTTTAGGGACTAAGATCATTTGTAAGGCAACTTTAGATAGCGTCATCGAGGGACTATGATCTTGTATTTGCTTGTTTTTGCTAAGATACCTTACATGCGTAATATGGCCATTTTGTAAGGCAACCAAGTGGATTTTACCCTAGGGGTGCTTGTGTGCAAGTGTGTTATTTTCATGCTTGATTTTGTCTTGCATTAGGGTTTTCTACTTGATTGATTTTATTCTTTCCATACAAACCCTAATTACTAGCATGTTATATAAAAGCGATAAATTGCGAAATTTAAAGTTACTAATATAAACCTAATTAATCTATTACAACCAAATTGAATATGTACAAATAATTGAATAAATATATAAAGTACAAAATGCAAATTGAAAGAAATGTTTCTTGTATTTGGATTTTTATATGAAAGAGGTTTTAACATAAACCTAATTAGAGAAAAATAATTAAATCAAAATTAACTTAAATTAATTAAGAAAATAAATTAATTAAGAAAAGATTTTTTGAATAAAACCCTAATTCTATTTAGTTGATTAAAAGAAAATGAGTTTAAAGAAAAAAGCATTTTTGTATTTTTGTCTTGAAAATAATATATGGTGTTGTGAAATATTTTTGGCCTTTTCTATATTAAAATAAGTATATTTAAATAAATAATAATCTAGCTTTAATTTAATTTATAAAGAAATTAGTAAAGGTAAATAAAGTATAATGAATAAAAATAATTTTTTGTGTGGAAAAATATTTAAATCATGTCAAAACATAAATCTATTATTTTTATATTTTTTTATGATTTTTTTGGTGTTTTAGAAAATATATTTAAAATAAAAAAATGAAATAAATAAGTGTTGTACCCCAAAATTTACCCTCTCATTTTATCAAGATTTCCCCTCACAAGACTCTTTGAACTCCAGACAGGATTAAGGTTTTGCTCTGCTCAAGACATCTCCTTGCACTGATGACCTAAATTAGGGTTTGAGTTTGCACATGGATTTTTGGACTTTCAATGCTCAAAGTGACTTTCATACTTCATGTTGGACTTATAAGATTTCCTATACCAAGTTTCAAGCCTTGAATCAAATTTTTACCCAGTCAATTGGACAGTTGACCTAGAAATCAGTTGTATTGGGGAAAAAGTCAACTGTGGCCAATTTACAGTCAAACCTCATAATTTTTGATCCACATCAAGATTCTAGGCTCCTATGAACCATTTGATCAAGTTTGGACCACAACTCCTCAAGAAATTTGATCAGATCATCAAAAGGGCAAAATGGTCATTTTTAGGGTTTTGATTGCACAAGGGAAATTTCTGATTTTTCACCTAGCCAATGGAAAATTGGGTTCAAGCATGGACTCAAGGACTCAATGGCATCATCTTAACCTATTCACAAGGTTTAAAAGATCTCAAATGCATTGGATTGATAGATGAATTTTCCAATCAACTGATCAAAATTTGACTGTACACTAGAAAGTCAAACTTTGACTTTTTGATCAAAATCAAGTGCCAAGGGTCATTTTTCATCAAGATGTGTCAAAACATGAAACTTGTTCATCAAGAAACCTAATTTTGCAAATTAGGGTTTAAAATTGAAAATTTTCATAACTTAGAATTTTTCTAAGTTATGAAATTTTCTTATTTTCCCCCAACTTTGCCCAACATTTTCACCATGATGCAATTGGATTCAAACAAAACTTCCAACATGAAAGTTGTATTCCTCCAAAAAGTATACAACTTTGATTCACAAAGTTTTCCCAAAAGAATCTTGGATCTCAAGTTATGATTTTTGGAACAAGGGTCCATGAAACTTTTAACAGTGAAAATTTGCCCTAGTTTAGGCAGGATTTTTACCTATCTTCATGGTAATTTTTCACCTAGTTTCACTTGGAATATCAAAATTAATTTCAAATATGGATTGTATAGAATATTAAAAGATTTCTAAAATGTCAAAGAACTCTCCAAAATCATTTGTGGTTAGGGAGAATCGAAGGCTTGAAGTTGGCAAAAACTCACTTTTGATCCATGGCATTTTCATAGTGATACAAGTTGCAAACTCTAATCAGCCTTGTTTGTACTTGATTACAGGTCCAAAAACCATTCCATACTCAATAATTAAATGCAAATCCATTGGTTTGAAGCTTTGTTCTGGTCATTAGAGGATTATACAATAGATTAATCCAAAAATAGCAAAAAGGCAACATTGCCATTTTTGTCAAATTTGCTTATGTCAAGTAGAATCCTTGAGCCTTGAACAAGACCTGGTACAACACACAATATCCACCAACTAAGGGGGCCAAGATCAAAAAGTGCAGGCTGATAGATAGCCTGTACAAGCCTGTCTTGCATCATGGCTTGCTTTTGCTTAAAATACAAGAAACTTGTCAAATACACCACAACTTGAACATCTGAGAAAAGGAACTCTTGCAACCCTTTAAAACAAGTTTTTGCATTACCTTGAGCCATAAACACGAGCCACTGAGCCCTCAAACCTTCCAAAGCACAAAATCACCTTCCTCTTGCAAAACAGGGCACTCCCTGCAGTTCCACTTCCATCTCACAAGTTGCTCGTGCGTTTTGCCCCAAACCTGTTCAAACACCTTCCATATAACCTATCCAAGCTATCCCAACCATTAAACACTGACTGTAACTCCATTTGCAAGCTTCACCATTTCTGTTTTCAGCTTGTGCAGGTTGAGTTCTACAAGCTTGTTCAAGCACATTCAAAGCAAACTAGGCATTGGGGAAGGTCAGAGGAAGTTCAAGCAAGCTCCCAAACATCTCAGGCCTCACTGAAAAGCTCCACATTGCCATACACAAAGTCAACTGAAACAGGTTTTTGTCAACTTCCTATCTCTCTATTTAGGAATCATTAGGCTTAGGTTTGTGAATAAAAAATATAGTATTCATAGCCACGAAGCTGTACATATGCTCAGTTTTCATTTAAGTTAAGCGTGTTAAGAGAATTTGATCCATGAACTTTCTGAAAAAGTTAGGTTAGAAATTAGGGCCAGAGAAATTCTCTCTGGTCTTTGAGAGTTAGATCAAGTTTCTTATATGGTTGAATTCGTCTTGAAAAATGCTACAACTTTGATGTTATGAGTTTTTGCATTAGAGCACGTATGCAGGATCTGGACATTTGGTACAGGCGCGCGCATTTTTTGAGCCAAGGTTGAAGACGAAGCTTGGAATTGGGATGGGCTTTTGCTTCTTGTTTTTGGCACCCCTGCCTTGCTGACTGTACCCCCCTGGCCCATTTCTTCATATTTTTATATTTTTGCATTTATTTTTCATTTTTGATTTTATTTTATTATTTCCCACACATAAAAAATACCAAAAATATTTTTATAAATTTTCACATTTATTTTTGTATTTTATTTTATTTTTTCTAACATAAAAATAATTTAGTGAGTATATACTTTTATTTTATTTAATGAAAACTTGAAAATAATACATAAAAATATTATAGTTTTATTTATTTATTTATTTATACTTAAATAATATTTTTCTATATATATTTTTATTTTGTATATATTTTATTTTATTTTATTGTACATGAATAATATAATTAATATATATTTACTTTCTTAAAAGAAAATTAGGGTTTTTGCTCTTAATAAAAAATATATATTTTTATTTCTTTAATACATTAAATATTATATTTTTACATACATAAGAATAAACAAAAAAAATATCTTTTGTATATTCATAATATTTTGCATATTTATTTAATTGACCATTTAAATACTTGTCTATTTATTATTTGTACCATTTATTCAATTTGGATGTAATAGTAAATATTAGGGTTTATTTTCTTGCAAATATCCCCCATTCAAAAATTGTATCCCTCTCCCCATACCAATGTTGTAATAACTTAGGTTTATTTTGCACGCTTTATGCTTTCAAATATGCCATGATTAGAGATTAGAGTTTGTATGCAAAAAATCCAAAATCAAACAAATAGTTTGACTAATGCAAAGACAAAAAGCATGTAAATTGATAACACAATGCACACTTGCACCCTTAGGGTTTTATCCACTTGTTACCTTGAAAATGGCCATGTTATGCATGTTGAGTATTGTGATCGGTGGATCTGGAACTGACTGTTTAAAGCTGGTTCGCGAAATGTCGCGGAAGCAAGAGTCGCCACCGTCTTTTATTTTCTCCAATATGGAAAGGACAAAAGCACAGCAAAATTCCTTATGAGATTGTCTCTCGGTTCGGGAGGTAGATTTATAGAAAGGGAAGGTGTTAGCACCCTTTCTATCCATGGTTATCCATGGGCTCTTAGATACTTGCTCAATGTGTTTTCAAAATGTTTGCTTGCTTTTCAATGTGGGTTTAAAAAAGTTTCTTTGAAAAATTTCAGTTTGACTCGTACGTCAGAGTGTTTGAAAAATTTGCTTTGAAAGCTTTTGAAAAGTGTTGGTGTGAAGATGTTTTTTTGATTTGTTTGAAAAGAGAGCAAGTATCCTTGAGAACCTACCTACCCTAAGGAATTCGTCTGTGTAAATGTCCTTAAAAGTAGTGCCATCCCACCATTGAGAGGTAGGTAGCACCACCGTTGGAGGTGTTCGGGTCAATTCGTGTTTTAGGGACGTGGTGATCACCAGAGCAATGGGAAGACACCTTAGAAGCTACCCTCATGCCAGGTTCCCGGATCATGAGGACTTACTAAGACGTCCTCTACTCGACGACCACCTTTCGAAAGGCAACAGTGAGGCGTACCCTAGGGGTGGTGTGTGCGATTCGTGTGTCGTTTTCAGATATTTGTCTTGTCATGTTTATTTGTGTTCTACGCTTGATTTTAATTAGGGCCATTCATTCTTGCATGCTTATTTAACAGTTATAAAGTTGCGGAAAAATAAATCTAAGCTATTACAAATGGCGCGGGTCCACATCGCCAAAATTAAACCGGACCCGATTTGACGGAAAATAAATGAAGCAATAAAAAGTGCGAGAAATAAAGTTGTTACAACGCTTTGGGAGAAATACATAATTATAATAAGCGACATAAAAGAAATGTGCGAAATTAACAATTAAAAATATGGGCGTTGGACCCTTTTTGCAAAATATTTAAAGTTAATGAGGAATTAGAATTAAAATTAAAAGAAAATGTTTTTTAGTATTTTGTGTTTTTTAAGATTTAAAAGGAGAAATTAATTAAAATTAAAAAGGAAGCGTCAAACCCTAATTCTAATGTTTTTTAAGTTTATTGTGAAAATATTAAGTTTTAACCTAATTTAAATCTACGTTAATTTACATGCCAAATTTAATTTATAAAAATAAATAAAATAAATATCATTACTGTAAAAGAGAAATTAAGAGGAACAAAAATTAAACCTAATTCTATTTTTGGATTTTTAGAAAGATGTTGAAATTTTAACCTAGATTATTTGTATACAATTTAATTATAAAATAAATGAATAATAATATTATGATAAAAAGGAAAAATTAAAAAGAATGAAAATTGTCAATTAACCTAGTTCTACCTTTTTTATATTTAATGTGAAAAGAATTAAAATTGCAAAAAGAAACCTAATTATATTAATAATTACATGTTAATTTATTTACAAGAAAATAATTACAATAAAAATATTTATTATTTTTTGGTCTTTTCTGATTTTTTTTAATAAAGTTTTTGTATTTTGTTAAAAAAATAATTAATTAAATAAACACAATTGAATAAAAGTAATTATTAAAACAAGAATAAAAAAATAAATAAAAAGATTAGTGAAGGCAAACCAGGGGGGGTTCAGGCCCTAAAGTGAGGTGTTGATCCAAGAATATTGGCCCATTAAGCCTGAGGTTCGTTGACCTTTTCAGTTCGTGTGTGATGCGTTGACTGGCGCTTATTGTGTTCTTCAATCTGTAACCCTTGATCTGGATGCTTTGGACGCGTGGATGGTGATTTCTGGGCGTGCATGAAGATCTTGCAATGGAAGTGCTGCATAGGAATTCGTATTGAAAAATAGTATGAGATTTACACAGACCTGGGACTCGAACCCAGGTCTTGGACAATGCAAAGGAATACACCTGCCACTGAAGCACTTGAGTTACTTTTAACATATAATGGTTAATGAATATAATAAAAAGAAAAGAGAGTTAGTGGCCTTCAACGCGCGAAGATTCAAACTGGCGTATCGTTTGTTGACAACGCATCATCTCCCTCATCACCCCTGTAACACAAACACAAAGGCAACAGTTTTCCCAGCGTGGTTTTAGGCTAGCTTTAAGAAAATAGCGATTAAGCATACAATGTTCATAAATTCATCGCGACAATAGTAATCTCTTCGTCCAGGCTTGCTCAGTTGAATGGTGGTGGCCTATAGTCCTGATTTTTCCTAATTTGAGAAACCCCAATTTCAAGCTTCTGCAAACCCTAACTTCTAAGCATGGTGAAATCGCGTGTGTAACTTAAAAACTCAATTAAACATATCAGTTAGCTTTGAAATCATGTCAGGAATAAGAATCAATCAATGAAATGTCATGAAAATGCATATAATATAGAATACGATTTTGGAATTTTCATGGAATATCTTGAGTTCTGTACATCGATTCCTTGCCTTTTGATGAGGGTTATGAACTGGAATATGATCAATGAACCACAAGGAAGCTTTTGGGATGGAAATCAAGGCTTGAATCGACCTCTAGATTGCTTTTCAGTTTTCAACTTTTGGAGAAATTTTTCAAGTTTGTATGGGGTTCTTCTGCGCAGCCTCTAGTCCAATTGCTTTAGGTTTTGATTCCTGATCATATAGTGAGCATATTAGGTCAACAAACTTGACAAAATCCAAAGCATTCATTGTTTTGCATATTTGATTTTATAAAATCTTTTTTTGAATCTTTTTCATGTATTCTTTGTTCAATCAGCTCAAATCAAACCAAATCCTTCCATAATTGGCTAAGCACGAGATCTTGAGTCTAGAATGTGCATAAAAAGATTTTTTTAGGTCAAGTTTATATTTTCTACATATTTAAATAATTTAAATGAATTAATATTGATATAAATTCAAATAAATAATTAAAAAATGAGAAAATACTTCCCCTTGGGCTTAATGGTCGTGCATAGGCTTGGCATGAAGAAACTTGGAAGAAAAATGGGCCCATTTGCATTTTTAGGTCATTTGAATCAAAGTTGACTTTTCAAAATTCCCAAAAATTTCCCAACTTCCACAAGGCATAACTTGCTCAATTGTTAAGATTTTCACATGTTCTTGGACATTTTGGAAAGGTCTTTGAGTCCTTTAACCAATGCCTTTGGTCCCATGTCATTTTGATTTACCAATCTCAAGTTATGGCCTTTGACTTAAAGTCCCTTTTTGTTGACTTTTGAAAATGACCTATAATGTTGAAATTGATAACTTTTTGTGAGAGCATTTCTTGGACTTGGAATATGAAGATGAGTTGTAGGAAATGTCTTTCTCTTCAAAATGGGCTTTGGATGGAATTTTTCTGATAATCCATGTGAAAGTTATGCCCTGGTCAATTTCAGTTGACTTTTTCAGCTGTCCAAATAAGGAAACTTTTGCATCTTGATGATTTTCTGAGCCAAATTTTGAGAATCATGATCAAGCATTGATCAAATGATGTTTGTGGCTTCAAAATGATATGTTGACCAAAAATTTGAACTTTTGACTGTCAAATGACCATTTTGCCCCTACAGTTGACTGTAGTGCAATCTAGGGTTTTGACTGTGCAATTTTGAGCTGAATGCCTTGAAACTTGATATGAGGATGTTTGACCACACTTGTAGGCATATGAGACTTGATTGGGCCTTGAAAACTTCCTTTCTTTGATCAGAACACAAACCCTAGTTTTGACTGTATAGGAGACAGTTGAACTGCATAACCCTTGGGGAATTTTGTGACCTTGACTTGACAATTTCTTGATGAATATGGGAGGGCAAATTTTGGGGTACAACAGTTGCCCCTGTTCAATCTTCTTAGACCTGAGGATGCAGATTGGCTGACGTGCCTTTCGTAATCCGAGGGTAGAAGATGATTGGACACTAGAGTGCCCAGAAATTTGCGCTCACATGTTGGCAGTGTGATGAGGGAATGGGCTTATAAATGCCATTTAGAGATTGCTGGATAGGGTGATGGGCTTATAGATGCCATCTGGATGTTGATCGCGTAGGAGATTCCTTAGCGAGAACCTGCATACCTGCAAAAGAAAAATGAGTACCTGACACGTTGCAGGAGCTGATTTTTAGATGCTTGGTATAGATGTGTCCTGACTGGTTACAGGAGCTGAGTCTGGAGCTTCAAACGCTGGTGAATGAACCAGGGATGGTTACTGCCTTAGCATGGATGGCAAGAGAACCTTGGGCGATTTTAACTTCAACAACGCTCGTTGAGAAAAATCTTGGGTGTCTTCTACTGGGATAAGAATCAGGGAGATCTTAGGGTCGATCTGACTGAACCAGAGGAGGCCTTTGACTGGGTAAGCATCAGGAAAATCTTAGGGTCGATTTAACTGAACCGGACAAGGTCTTGGAATATCTTCAACTGGATAAGCATCAGGGAGATCTTAGGGTCGATCTGACTGAACCAGAGGAGGCCTTTGACTGGATAAGCATCAGGAAAATCTTAGGGTCGATTTAACTGAACCGGACTAGGTCTTGAAACATCTTCAACTGGATAAGCATCAGGGAGATCTTAGGGTCGATCTGACTGAACCAGAGAAGGCCTTTGACTGGATAAGCATCAGGAAAATCTTAGGGTCGATTTAACTGAACCGGATAAGGTCTTGGAATATCTTCAACTGGATAAGCATCAGGGAGATCTTAGGGTCGATCTGACTGAACCAGAGAAGGCCTTTGACTGGATAAGCATCAGGAAAATCTTAGGGTCGATTTAACTGAACCGGACAAGGTCTTGAAATATCTTCAACTGGATAAGCATCAGGGAGATCTTAGGGTCGATCTGACTGAACCAGAGAAGGCCTTTGACTGGATAAGCATCAGGAAAATCTTAGGGTCGATTTAACTGAACCGGACAAGGTCTTGGAATATCTTCAACTGGATAAGCATCAGGGAGATCTTAGGGTCGATCTGACTGAACCAGAGAAGGCCTTTGACTGGATAAGAATCAGGAAAATCTTAGGGTCGATTTAACTGAACCAGGCTAGGTCTTGGAATATAGCTAAGAATTTAACGGGATCTTTCCTGAAAGGTAAAGGTCAGTCATATGCAATGCATGATATGGATCAAGCAATGATGTTCTCAACATAAAGGAGGCTTGTATGATGCAGTGCGTTATGCATGCTATGATGATCTATGTGAATTTTTATGTATGTTTTCGTCTAGGAAAGTGAATCCTTGACGGGTGCCGGGAAGTCGTATCCTGGGCTGATGTTGGAGAATAGACTTTGCTTCCGCTGGGGATGATAACTGCAAGAATACCGGTAGGAGAAGATAACTCCGTTGAGGAATAAACTTGGCACATGAAGAGTCTGCGGGGAGAAAAGATACTCTAGCGACTATGCTGGGAAGCGGTACTCTGTGGGGATAGAGATGCTTTGCTTGAATTATTGAGAATGACTTGCTGAGGATACCCTTGTTGTATGAAGTGTTGACGGACTTCGCTGGGGTAAGAAGACTTTGTCGATGACGCTCTTTCCATGGCTTTTGGCTGAGGATAACCCAGTTATATCCTGTTAAGGAAATAACTCTTTAAATCAAGCCGGACGACGCGTTCGTGCTCTGTGAGGATAAGCTTCCAGAATTTACTGGGGGTAAGCTTACTGCTTGGGGAGATATGAATCCCAACTTTCCTGGGGAAACTGGGTTGGACTGGGCTCTTTGGGGAAGTTTTGGACTGCGGGGAAGTGATTCCTTTGAATGTTAGTGTACCGCCGGGGAACAATCTTTAGACCAAGACTGCCGGGGATGCTTGTTAAGGATATATGCTGCTGGGGAAGTATTGAGATCTACGGGAGGATACTCAACTTCCTTGAGATTTGATAGCTTGGAGAAGAATGTATTGTTTTGCTGAATCACTCTCTGGGGATTTAGGATGTACCGGTTATGTTCTTTAGCTGAACCTATCTTGGTACCTTGGAGGATAGAACAATTTGGACTGCTCAGACAACTCTTTTTATTGTCCCTGTTTCTAGTGTCACCTGCAATTAATTCCTTTGTTTCGTATGCAAATATTTACAAGTTAGCAAATTATTGTCAATGCATACATCACAAATTGAACCTTGGACGTTCTTCGCAAAACAAAACAGAAAAAGAAAAACACTTGGCACGTTTAACTGAAGATATATTTTTATTGATTTTTGAATGGCCTGAAAATAGGCGTTTTGTGTACAAGAGACTGACGTCCTAGTAAGAGGTACGCCGCCGAACAAAAGAGTTTATACAAATTTTGTACAAAAGAAAATAAAACAACTGTGTGAAATATGAATGATCCACTGGGTTTCAACTCTGCTATTGTCTTTATACTCCGAGCGTCTCATCACTTGATGACCTTGGTTGAAGGTGAAGCTGACTGATCGATGCTGTCTGAACTTGATGTAGATACCGGATTCTGGATGCAAAGTGATCAATGAGACATAGTTTTACGCTTTTATCCCTAATTTTTGCCTGGACCTCCCTTTCAGGTTTTCGGTCCACCGGGATACCCGTTTTTGCCCAAGCCGCCTTTTCAGGTTTTCGACTTGCCGGGTGTACAGATTTTTTTCATTTTCATCCCTTCATTTTGCCCGAACCCTTTTGGTTCGACGGGAAGCCCTAATTTTTGCCTAGGCATGTCAGCCTAGCGGGTCTTTTTCATGCGTAGTATTTTTTAACTATGTCTGCATTGGCGAGGTGAGGAAGGTCGTCACCATCCATGTTGGTTAAGATCATTGCTCCTCCTGAGAACACATGCTTAACCACAAATGGCCCTTCATACGTAGGGGTCCATTTGCCCCTTGGATCACTCTGAGGAAGGATGATTCTCTTGATTACCAGATCCCCAACTTGATATTCCTGTGGTATGACCTTTTTGTTAAATGCCCTGATCATTCGTTTCTGATACGTCTGACCATGACAGATAGCAGCAAGTCTCTTTTCGTCAATGAGGTTGAGTTGGTCAAGTCGTGTCTGGATCCAATCATCTTCGTTCAGATTTGCATCCTTCATTATCCGGAGAGAGGGAATTTGTACTTCAATCGGCAAGACTGCCTCCATGACATAAACCAGAGAGAAGGGAGTTGCCCCGGTTGACGTCCTAGCTGAGGTACGGTACCCATGCAGAGCGAACGGTAACATCTCGTGCCAATCTTTGTAAGTTACTGTCATTTTTTGCACGATCTTCTTGATGTTCTTATTAGCTGCTTCTACAGCCCCATTCATCTTCGGTCTGTAAGGAGAAGAATTGTGGTGCTGTATCTTGAACTGCTCGCAGAGCTCAGCGATCATCTTATTGTTCAGATTGGTACCGTTGTCTGTGATAATCCGCTCAGGGACGCCGTACCGACAGATCAGGTTGTACCGAATGAACCGTGCCACAACAGTCTTGGTTACCGTAGCATAGGAGGCTGCCTCAACCCACTTCGTAAAATAATCAATCGCCACTAGGATGAAGCGATGTCCATTGGATGCCGTAGGTTTAATCTCGCCGATCATGTCTATGCCCCACATTGCAAACGGCCAGGGCGCGGTCAGAACATTCAGGGGAACCGGAGGAACATGCACCTTGTTTGCGTAAATCTGGCACTTGTGGCATGTCCTGGAGTGCTGGTAGCAATCAGCTTCCATTGTGGACCAATAGTATCCTGCCCGTAGGATTTTCTTAGCCATAGTGTGTCCACTGGAATGCGTACCAAAGGTCCCTTCATGTAGCTCTTCCATGATTCTTTCTGCTTCCGTTTTGTCCACACAACGCAGTAAGGTTGAATCATGGTTTCGCTTGTACAAGATGCCGTTGCTTAGGAAGAACTTGGTTGCGAACCTCCTCAGGAATTTCTTATTATTGACAGAGGCACCTTCAGGGTATTCCTGAGCTTCCAGGTATCTTTTCACTTCGTGGTACCAAGGCTTCTCAGTCACCAATTCAGTTTCGAGGTCGCAACAGTATGCCGGTTCGTCCAGTTTCCAGATGATGATCCGGGGAGCTTCATTATCCCATTTAACCTTGAACATTGAAGACATTGTAGCTAACGCGTCCGCTAACTGATTCTCTTCTCTTGGAAAGTGCTCAAAGGTTATCTCTGTGAAGTGGGGAATCAGGGTCAATACGCATTCTCTGTAAGGAATCAAGTTTGGATGTTTCGTATCCCACTCTCCTTTAATCTGATTGATCACAAGAGCGGAATCTCCGAAGACACTTAGAAATTTGATCCTTAGGTCGATCGCAGCTTGAAGACCCATGATACACGCCTCATACTCCGCCATGTTGTTGGTACAGTTGAAACACAGCCGGGCAGTGAGTGGAGTATGAGTGCCTTGAGGGGATATGATGATGGCGCCGATACCATTTCCCAAAGCATTGGAGGCTCCGTCAAAGTGCATAGACCATCGGGATCCTGGTTCAGGTCCTTCATCCGGTCCAGGTACTTCGCAATCAGTTACAATCATGATGCTTTCATCCGGAAACTCGAAGTTCATTGATTGATAATCATCTACAGCTTGATGAGCTAAGTGGTCTGCCAATACACTTCCCTTGATGGCTTTCTGGGTTGTGTACTGAATGTCGTATTCCGTCAAGATCATTTGCCATCTTGCAATCCTCCCAGATAGAGCAGGCTTTTCGAATATGTATTTTATCGGATCCATCTTTGAGATCAACAAGGTAGTGTGAGTCAGCATATACTGTCTCAGCCGGCGAGCAGCCCATACCAAAGCGCAGCAAGTTTTCTCAAGCAGTGAGTATCGGGTCTCACAGTCGGTAAACTTTTTGCTAAGGTAATAAATGGCGTGCTCTTTTCGGCCAGACTCGTCATGTTGCCCCAGCACACACCCCATTGAGTTGTCGAGCACTGTCAGGTATAGGATCAGAGGTCTCCCTTCAACCGGTGGCATAAGGATAGGTGGTTCTTGGAGATACTCTTTGATTTTGTCGAAAGCGGCCTGACATTCATCGTTCCAACATACTACCTGATCTTTCTTCAGTAGCTTGAAGATTGGCTCACAGGTAGCGGTCAGATGAGAGATGAATCGAGCAATGTAATTCAGGCGCCCTAAAAAGCCTCTGACTTCCTTCTCTGTCTTAGGAATTGGCATCTCTTGAATAGCTTTGACCTTAGCGGGGTCCACTTGAATACCTTTATCACTGACCACGAAGCCTAGCAACTTCCCAGATCTTACCCCGAAGGTGCACTTGTTCGGGTTCAATCTCAGCTTGTACAGTTTCAACCGGTCAAACAACTTCTGTAGATGATCTAGGTGCTCTTCCTCAGTCTGGGACCTAGCGATCATGTCGTCCACATACACTTCGATCTCATGATGGATCATGTCATGAAATAGGGAAACCATGGCACGTTGGTAGGTTGCCCCAGCGTTCTTCAATCCGAACGGCATGACCTTGTAACAGAAGGTGCCCCACTGAGTAACAAATGTAGTCTTTTCCATGTCTTCAGGTGCCATCTTGATCTGATTGTAACCTGAAAAGCCATCCATGAAAGAGAACACCTTATGCTGAGCTGTGTTATCGACAAGGACATCAATGTGAGGTAAGGGGAAGTCATCCTTGGGGCTGGCCCTGTTCAGATCCCTGTAATCGACACACATTCTGACCTTACCGTCCTTCTTCGGTACCGGCACCACATTAGCAACCCACTGAGGGTAAGAAGTCACTGCAAGAAACCCGGCGTCAAACTGTTTCATGACCTCAGCTTTAATCTTCTCGGACATCTCTGGACGCATCCGACGGACCTTTTGTTTAACTGGAGGGCAGTCTTCCTTAGTTGGCAAGTGATGG
Organism: Vicia faba; assembly: GCA_948472305.1. Classification (NCBI taxonomy): domain Eukaryota; kingdom Viridiplantae; phylum Streptophyta; class Magnoliopsida; order Fabales; family Fabaceae; genus Vicia; species Vicia faba. The sequence goes on from OX451740.1 coordinate 479,646,212, forward strand.
ACGATAATGTCGGTATCCAACCCTGGCATGTCTTCGTAGGACCAGGCAAAGATCTCCATATAATCATGCAGCATCTTGGTTAACCGTTGCTTCACGCTGAGCTCTAGGTTGGCACCAATCTTTACCTCTCTCCTGTCTGCTTCAGTACCCAGGTTTATTGTTTCCACTGGCTCTTCATGGGGTTGAATTGCCCTCTCTTCCTGAAGCAACAGTCTAGCAAGCTCACCAGGCACTTCGCAATCATCTTCACCTTCGTCTTCGGCTAAGTTGATCGGATTTTCGAAGTCATAATTAGCAGTAGCAGAGCTGTTATCAGTGAGATCCAGAGTGGATTGAAACCTGTATGAGTGAGTGTGTATAAATACAGCTGTTTTGAAAATTATGTAAAGGAAAGGAAAGACAGAAAAGGAACACAATATTTGCAATGCGAAAAATACGTCCAAGATTTTCATTCATGATGTATAAAATGACAGTTCGTATGCCCTCACAAATAGAACCACGGTGCCTCGGGTAAGACACCGGGCCATAGAGTTTATCATTGTTTATTACAAAATAACAAAACATAGGAATTCATTACTGCGTCACAAAGGTAACAGGGGTATGGTCCTTTGCGCTCCAATTGTTCAATCCGTCTTCGGCCGTCGGATAGATCCAACTGTTGAATTCTGCTTCGTCCACTTCATGATCCTCCCCAACAGCATTCACTTCTGAGCTTTTAATAAATACCGGAGGTCTTCCGATCTTTGCTTTCCTCATAGCCCTCTGACCTTCTGAGGTAAAACCCAGCCCAAGTTTATCAGTCTTCTGGGTGAAGTCTGGAAGTCTGCCCCAGTCGGCACATTCACCCTTCTGCACCACAGCCCTGGCATCCTTCAGAGAGGCCATCTTCAAAGGACCACTTGCTTCTGTTGTTTCTGCTGCAATTGGAAACACCTCCTCGAAATGTTGAAAGGGGGTCTCAATGAACTCCCCATCCATCTCAATGTATCTGAACGAGTTTAGGTGACTCACCATATATTCTTCCTCTCCTTGCACGGTGACAATCTTCCCTCTGACAGGGTACTTCAGCTTTTGATGCAAGGTAGAGGTCACTGCCCCAGCCTTATGTATCCAGGGTCGACCCAGCAGACAAGAGTAAGATGGACGGATATCCATCACATAAAAAGTGGAGTCGAACACCTGAGAGCCTACACGAATCGGAATGTCAACCTCCCCATGGACCATCCTCTTTGAACCATCAAAGGCTCTGACGATGATGTTGCTGGGTTTCAAATCCAGGCCTTCGCAATCTAGACGGTCCAAAGCCTTCTTGGGTAGCACATTCAAAGATGACCCAGTATCAACCAACACATGCGCCAAGGTGGTGCCCCTGCATTCGATTGAGACATGCAGGGCATCATTATGATCTCTCCCCTTTGCGGTTAAATCAGCATCTGAGAAACCCAAGCCATTATCTGCCGTTAGACTTGCCACGCAATCAGTGAACTGGACTGCAGAGGTTTCATGTGGCACATGGGCTGTCTTGAGGAATGAGATGAGGGCCTTTGCATGGGCCTCAGAGCACAGCAGTAAAGAGAGCATGGAGATCTTGGAGGGCGTATGCCCCAGCTGTTCCACAACATTAAAATCGCTCTTCTTTATAATCTTCAAAATCTCCTCCATCTCTTGTGGGGAGGCCTCAACAGCTATGGGTATGGGTGCCTCCATCTGGGCAGGCTCAGTTTCAATTCCCTTGCCCCGAGCATTGGATGACTCGGCAGCAGGAGAAACAATCGGATCAGCAGCAGGAACAACAACTTGATCAGCAACGGGAGTAGGTGTACTTGCAGGAATTATCAGGAGCGGTCTTCGGGCAGCAGGCGGTGCAATGTCAGGCGAGAAGAGCCTGCCACTGCGGGTAACTTTGGCTGGGCCTGTGATGTCACAGATGCTGGCGCCAGCGTTGAGCTCTTGTTTGATCCCGTTTATATATACCTCTGCCCCATAGTGCCAAGGGACAGCTTTGTTAGATACATAGGGCAGGGGCCCAGGGACAGTGATAATAACGGGTGCAACAGTCAGAATTTGGACGGGCTTCCTCTGGAGAGCCAGGATCGGATTATTGAAGATAGTCACTACAGAAACCTCTTCCATTGGAACCATACGAACAGCAGACTTCTTGAATAGAATCTCCTTGCTATCCATTAAGCTTTGGATGCCTAACTTTAGCAAGGGACAACCAGATGGGGACACAACACAGAACAGGCAACCCTCACTACAACCCGGAAATAAACCGGCCTGCAGTAGGTTCTTCTTAACGATCTTTAGAGGAGTGGCTAGATCATCCACAGAAACAGCATAAACGTCTTCATCAACAGCATTTACCCCGTGCTGAGGCATAGGGGCAGTAACTACATTCGGCTTTGCAGGAGCTTCGAATTGTATCTCCTTTGCGTCGATAAGGTCTTGCACCTTATTCTTCAACGCCCAACAGTCATCGGTAGAGTGCCCCGGGCTTTCTGAATGATAAGTACAACGAGCATTCGGGTTGTACTTGGGGGATGCAGTATTTGGAAACTTCGGCGCCTCCCTGACAGTCACTAAATTAGTTGAGAGCAACTGTGGCAGGATCTGCGACAAGGTCATGTTTAAACGGGAGAATTCTCTCCGGGGTCTTTCCACCTTCTGAGTATTGTTTGGCCGGGGAGCGGCAGCAGGCTTAGCAATCATTACCGCACTGACAGATTGGCGGTGTTCATTTCTCTCTGATCTCCTGGAACCATATACGGCGCTAGACTCCTTCTTGAAGGGTTTCTTCTCAGCACTGGATGACGCACCCTTCGGAATTTTTCCAGATTTTAACCCGGCTTCAATCCTCTCTCCAGTCAAGATTAAATCAGTGAAACCAGCAGAAGAATTCCCAATGAGATGGTTGAAAAACGGCCCAGATAGGGTCCCCAAGAACATATCCACCAGCTCCCGATCAGTCAATGGTGGCTGCACCCTGCCAGCCAGGTCTCTCCACTTCTGAGCGTACTCCTTAAAACCTTCGCTTGCGCCTAACGCCATACCCTGGAGTTGGGTACGTGTGGGGGCAAGGTCGGCATTATACTGATACTGCTTGTAGAAAGCAGTAGCCAGCTCCTCCCAGTTACGAACTTTGGTCCCATCCAGCTGATAGAACCATTCGAGATGAGTCCCTGAAAGACTCTCCTGGAAGAAGTGGATCCATAGATTCTTGTCCGCAGAGTACGGCTGAATTTTCCGAACATAGGACCTTAAGTGCAGCTTGGGACAAGACGCCCCGTCATATTTGGAGAAGGTTGGTGCTTTGAATTTATGCGGGATAATCACACCAGTCGACAAACCCAGATCTCCGAAATCCAGCCCAGGTGCCTGTTGCACCTCCATAGCCTTCAACCTGTCCTCCAGTTGTTTGTACCTGTTGTCTTCAGGAGGGTACTGCTCTTCATCAAAATCCGTCTCGTTGTCGGAGACGACCGGACTAGGAACCTTTACTTCTGCCTGAGAAGGACTCTTGCCAACAGAAGAACCAGCCTCTTCATGTTGCAGAGTATTGCCAAACCTTCGGCCCGAGTTGAACAGAACAGTTCTTCTTTTCTTCTTCTTCTCCTTCTTCAGGAGCATAGCCTTTAGTTCTTCTTGGCCTTTAGCCAGACCCTTGATTAGTTCTTGAAACTGCGCATTCTGCGCCTGAAGAGCCTTGATTGATGTCTCTGTTGATTCAGATCCGGGATTCATGATGCTGAAATAAACAGCGAAGAACTGTAAGCAACCTGAAAAGAGGAAAAACCTGCTATGCACATGATGTATGAAATGCGTATGCAATGCATTCAAGGGTTCGAAAGTTCAAATTTGTTGTAGACAAAAAGGAACACACGTTATCATTAAGGAAATCATTGTTTAATACATCAGAGCCTCATGGGCAAAAAGTACAAAAAATCAAATCAATCCCAAAATACACTGCGCATCCTCTTCGGAGCTATGTAGGTGTTGAGATTCCTCTCCTCATGCAACAGGCGAGTGAGCTCCAAGACCTTCTTTTCACTGGCATGCAGACTGGTCTCAAGAGAATTCCTTTCTTCCTTAAGCTGGATCCAGCTCTTCTGCATCTCTTCCCAAGATGTGGGCATATCAGGGTGCTGAATAGTGTAGGACACTTCCCCTTCCAAGACTGGTTCTTTGATTACTGGAAGCATGTGAGGATAAGGCATCACTAACTTCTGGGAGCGGGCTCGTACCCATTTGAGATAAGGCTCCAAAGGGATGGAGTTCTTGTGCCCCAGTGTTTTGCTGTCTATCCTACTAGGCATCCTCCAAGCTCTGATAAATCTTTGACGAAGTCCTTGAGTATCATTGTCGAAGTCAAAAACTATGTCGGGAATTAACATGTCATGAGGACCATCCCTCCGAGCATAACCAAACTGTCTCCAAGCCAGGCATGGGCTATAAGTAATACCTCCTCTGATTCCAAGTAAAGGAACATTAGGGTACTCCCCGCAACGATCAATGATAGTGAAATCCTCTCTGGACCTAGGACACCAATGTATATCTGCATGCGTAAGAGTCATCAACCGTTGTGACCATCTCAAACCCCGCTCATTCTTCAGGACTGATTGTGGAAGGTGCGAAATAAACCACCTTCCCAGGAGAGGGGTGCAACACATAAGGACACCTCTTTTTCTCATGGTTCGAGTGTAACATGAGTGAAGGATATCCCCCAGCAACGTAGGTATAGGATTCATGGACATAAAGATCTGAACAGCGCTGATATCAATAAGCTGATCTGGGTTAGGGAACAACACCAAACCATAAACAAGGAGGGCCACAACCTCTTCAAAAGCTTGCAAGTCAAGGGAGTTCCAACATTCGTGAGCTTTTTCAAACAGAAACCTGGCTAAGAACCCTTTGATACCACTTCTAACTTCCCAATGTCCCTTGAGGTCAGATGACTGTAGGTGCAAGGCTTTAGCAACCTCTTCCAGCTTCGGTTCCTTTTCTGTACCGTTGAAGGGTAGCTGATCGAGGATAGGGATCTTCAGGAGCCGGGAGAACTCCTCCAATGTAGGTACCAACTGATAGTCCAAGAAGGTAAAGCAGTGATGTAGAGGGTCAAAGAATTGGAACAAGACCTTTATCATATCTTCCTCAATGTTGGTGTTGACCAAGCTGATGAGGCTTCCATGCCTTTCACTGAATGAAGAGTTCTCGGGAATCCTGGATATAAGCTCCTTAAGCTGAGGAGGGACCCTTACAAGATTGACCTGAATTGTCTTTCTACGACCAGTTTCCATGTCCTACAAAACAAGAACAAAGATGAAAATTCGAACCCCTGAAATGGTTAGTCAATGCATATGATGCTGGATGATGTCATGATGCTATGATTAAACACACCACAGATATTTACAAAGACAAACATGTAAGGCACACAAGGCACACAAGACAAGCCCTTAAGGATTAAGGCCAGCATGGGGTCTGGGTAGTACCCTCTTGAAGTTGGTGGGTTCAACCTGTCCTAATCAAAGTAACCGGGTTCTAAGGTTCCCAATATCACGGGATTGCTTTCATTGTTCATCGTTTCGATTTAGCCACTGAACTGGCGACCGAAATATTCCAGGAAAGCAACCCTCAATTGAGTGTAGTATCGAGTATCAACCAACCTCGGACTGCACCAAAGTCAGTTATCTCACTACCCTAAAGAGGCCAAGATAGTTCAATTAAGGTTCCTAAGGTCTGTTGATGCTTCACGACACCACGCGGAGGCCCCGTACTCTCCTTGACTGAACTCAAGGGTTACCGGTACACACCAAAGTGCCACATCAACGTAGCAGACTGTTTCAACCATGTCGGTATACCCCGCACAGTTCCCTCACAGCCTTGTTGCTACTTTCTAAGGAAGGTATCCCCCAGATCCGGGTTTAGGATCTATAGAACTCCCAAGCAACCCACAATAATAAAGCAAGCAAGGAAAACAATTGAAAACATAGTTATGAGCTAGCCCTAAGGTACACCTCACTTTAAGTAGTTTCCCCAGCAGAGTCGCCAGTTCTGTGATCGGTGGATCTGGAACTGACTGTTTAAAGCTGGTTCGCGAAATGTCGCGGAAGCAAGAGTCGCCACCGTCTTTTATTTTCTCCAATATGGAAAGGACAAAAGCACAGCAAAATTCCTTATGAGATTGTCTCTCGGTTCGGGAGGTAGATTTATAGAAAGGGAAGGTGTTAGCACCCTTTCTATCCATGGTTATCCATGGGCTCTTAGATACTTGCTCAATGTGTTTTCAAAATGTTTGCTTGCTTTTCAATGTGGGTTTAAAAAAGTTTCTTTGAAAAATTTCAGTTTGACTCGTACGTCAGAGTGTTTGAAAAATTTGCTTTGAAAGCTTTTGAAAAGTGTTGGTGTGAAGATGTTTTTTTGATTTGTTTGAAAAGAGAGCAAGTATCCTTGAGAACCTACCTACCCTAAGGAATTCGTCTGTGTAAATGTCCTTAAAAGTAGTGCCATCCCACCATTGAGAGGTAGGTAGCACCACCGTTGGAGGTGTTCGGGTCAATTCGTGTTTTAGGGACGTGGTGATCACCAGAGCAATGGGAAGACACCTTAGAAGCTACCCTCATGCCAGGTTCCCGGATCATGAGGACTTACTAAGACGTCCTCTACTCGACGAACACCTTTCGAAAGGCAACAGTGAGGCGTACCCTAGGGGTGGTGTGTGCGATTCGTGTGTCGTTTTCAGATATTTGTCTTGTCATGTTTATTTGTGTTCTACGCTTGATTTTAATTAGGGCCATTCATTCTTGCATGCTTATTTAACAGTTATAAAGTTGCGGAAAAATAAATCTAAGCTATTACAAATGGCGCGGGTCCACATCGCCAAAATTAAACCGGACCCGATTTGACGGAAAATAAATGAAGCAATAAAAAGTGCGAGAAATAAAGTTGTTACAACGCTTTGGGAGAAATACATAATTATAATAAGCGACATAAAAGAAATGTGCGAAATTAACAATTAAAAATATGGGCGTTGGACCCTTTTTGCAAAATATTTAAAGTTAATGAGGAATTAGAATTAAAATTAAAAGAAAATGTTTTTTAGTATTTTGTGTTTTTTAAGATTTAAAAGGAGAAATTAATTAAAATTAAAAAGGAAGCGTCAAACCCTAATTCTAATGTTTTTTAAGTTTATTGTGAAAATATTAAGTTTTAACCTAATTTAAATCTACGTTAATTTACATGCCAAATTTAATTTATAAAAATAAATAAAATAAATATCATTACTGTAAAAGAGAAATTAAGAGGAACAAAAATTAAACCTAATTCTATTTTTGGATTTTTAGAAAGATGTTGAAATTTTAACCTAGATTATTTGTATACAATTTAATTATAAAATAAATGAATAATAATATTATGATAAAAAGGAAAAATTAAAAAGAATGAAAATTGTCAATTAACCTAGTTCTACCTTTTTTATATTTAATGTGAAAAGAATTAAAATTGCAAAAAGAAACCTAATTATATTAATAATTACATGTTAATTTATTTACAAGAAAATAATTACAATAAAAATATTTATTATTTTTTGGTCTTTTCTGATTTTTTTTTAATAAAGTTTTTGTATTTTGTTAAAAAAATAATTAATTAAATAAACACAATTGAATAAAAGTAATTATTAAAACAAGAATAAAAAAATAAATAAAAAGATTAGTGAAGGCAAACCAGGGGGGGTTCAGGCCCTAAAGTGAGGTGTTGATCCAAGAATATTGGCCCATTAAGCCTGAGGTTCGTTGACCTTTTCAGTTCGTGTGTGATGCGTTGACTGGCGCTTATTGTGTTCTTCAATCTGTAACCCTTGATCTGGATGCTTTGGACGCGTGGATGGTGATTTCTGGGCGTGCATGAAGATCTTGCAATGGAAGTGCTGCATAGGAATTCGTATTGAAAAATAGTATGAGATTTACACAGACCTGGGACTCGAACCCAGGTCTTGGACAATGCAAAGGAATACACCTGCCACTGAAGCACTTGAGTTACTTTTAACATATAATGGTTAATGAATATAATAAAAAGAAAAGAGAGTTAGTGGCCTTCAACGCGCGAAGATTCAAACTGGCGTATCGTTTGTTGACAACGCATCATCTCCCTCATCACCCCTGTAACACAAACACAAAGGCAACAGTTTTCCCAGCGTGGTTTTAGGCTAGCTTTAAGAAAATAGCGATTAAGCATACAATGTTCATAAATTCATCGCGACAATAGTAATCTCTTCGTCCAGGCTTGCTCAGTTGAATGGTGGTGGCCTATAGTCCTGATTTTTCCTAATTTGAGAAACCCCAATTTCAAGCTTCTGCAAACCCTAACTTCTAAGCATGGTGAAATCGCGTGTGTAACTTAAAAACTCAATTAAACATATCAGTTAGCTTTGAAATCATGTCAGGAATAAGAATCAATCAATGAAATGTCATGAAAATGCATATAATATAGAATACGATTTTGGAATTTTCATGGAATATCTTGAGTTCTGTACATCGATTCCTTGCCTTTTGATGAGGGTTATGAACTGGAATATGATCAATGAACCACAAGGAAGCTTTTGGGATGGAAATCAAGGCTTGAATCGACCTCTAGATTGCTTTTCAGTTTTCAACTTTTGGAGAAATTTGTCAAGTTTGTATGGGGTTCTTCTGCGCAGCCTCTAGTCCAATTGCTTTAGGTTTTGATTCCTGATCATATAGTGAGCATATTAGGTCAACAAACTTGACAAAATCCAAAGCATTCATTGTTTTGCATATTTGATTTTATAAAATCTTTTTTTGAATCTTTTTCATGTATTCTTTGTTCAATCAGCTCAAATCAAACCAAATCCTTCCATAATTGGCTAAGCACGAGATCTTGAGTCTAGAATGTGCATAAAAAGATTTTTTTAGGTCAAGTTTATATTTTCTACATATTTAAATAATTTAAATGAATTAATATTGATATAAATTCAAATAAATAATTAAAAAATGAGAAAATACTTCCCCTTGGGCTTAATGGTCGTGCATAGGCTTGGCATGAAGAAACTTGGAAGAAAAATGGGCCCATTTGCATTTTTAGGTCATTTGAATCAAAGTTGACTTTTCAAAATTCCCAAAAATTTCCCAACTTCCACAAGGCATAACTTGCTCAATTTTTAAGCTTTGCACATGTTCTTGGACATTTTGGAAAGGTCTTTGAGTCCTTTAACCAATGCCTTTGGTCCCATGTCATTTTGATTTACCAATCTCAAGTTATGGCCTTTGACTTAAAGTCCCTTTTTGTTGACTTTTGAAAATGACCTATAATGTTGAAATTGATAACTTTTTGTGAGAGCATTTCTTGGACTTGGAATATGAAGATGAGTTGTAGGAAATGTCTTTCTCTTCAAAATGGGCTTTGGATGGAATTTTTCTGATAATCCATGTGAAAGTTATGCCCTGGTCAATTTCAGTTGACTTTTTCAGCTGTCCAAATAAGGAAACTTTTGCATCTTGATGATTTTCTGAGCCAAATTTTGAGAATCATGATCAAGCATTGATCAAATTATGTTTGTGGCTTCAAAATGATATGTTGACCAAAAATTTGAACTTTTGACTGTCAAATGACCATTTTGCCCCTACAGTTGACTGTAGTGCAATCTAGGGTTTTGACTGTGCAATTTTGAGCTGAATGCCTTGAAACTTGATATGAGGATGTTTGACCACACTTGTAGGCATATGAGACTTGATTGGGCCTTGAAAACTTCCTTTCTTTGATCAGAACACAAACCCTAGTTTTGACTGTATAGGAGACAGTTGAACTGCATAACCCTTGGGGAATTTTGTGACCTTGACTTGACAATTTCTTGATGAATATGGGAGGGCAAATTTTGGGGTACAACAAGTATCTTGGCAAAACAAAATCAAAACAAAAGATCATAGTCCCTCGATGATGCTATCTTGGTTGCCTATACAAAATGATCTAGTCCCTCAAAAATTTGCTAAAGATACTTGGCCATATTGCTATCATGGTCAATACGATGACCCGCGCCTGTCCCGTTTAACATCCTAATACAAGGTTGTTTACCAAATGCAATGGTAAAACAACACTGTCAAAAGGGTTAAAAATGCGTAGGAAAGACTCTTGAGTAAAATAGGGTAGAAAACTCTTAGTTACTTGATCAAAACTTGCAAAATATCCTTGCTATTTTCAAACACACCTCACAACACAATTTCAAAACATTTCCCAAAATAAACTTTCAAAACTTTCAAAACATTGAAACATCTTTTCAAAAGACAATACACCTTTGTATACATTCAAACAAGAATCATTACAAAGGTTGCCACAACGATGGCCTCTTTTTAAAACATTTTCAAAAACCACACACAAAGAACCATTTCAAACAATTGGAAAATCAAAGCAAGTGATCTAAACAAGTAACTAAGAGCTCATGGATAACCATGGATGAAAAGGGTGCTTGCAACTTCCCTTTTCATAATCTACCCCCCGAACCCAATAAAACATCTCAAAGGTCTTTCCTGTGCTTTTTGACCTTTCCTTTGGATAAAATAAAAAGTCGGTGGCGACTCTTGCTAAACCGAAACATTTGCAAACACAAACGCAAAACCTCAAGTCAGTTCTCCCACCGTACCACAGAACTAGCGACTCTGCTGGGGAATTCTCTAAAAGTGGGGTTACCTTAGGGTTTAGATCACCTTTACATGCTTACCTTGTTTGATTTGATTGCTTTACACTTGGTTCTATTGTTTGGGTTTGAAATCCTCTACCCGAATTTGGGAAACATTCATAGGTAAATAGCAATACGTTGTGGAAACTGTGTGGGGTATACCGACATGGTTGAAGCAATAACTATATTAGTGCGACATATTTGTGGGTACCGGTAGCCTTTGAGTCAATGAAATAGAATACGGGGCCACTGAGTGATGTCATGAAGCACTAATGGACTTTTAGAACCTTTAATTGACAATCTTGGCCTTATTAGGGGTAGTGAGATGACCGACTTTGGTACAGTCCGATGTTGGTAGATACTCGATACTACACTCATTGAGGGTTATTTTCTTGGAATATTTCAGTCGCCAGTTAAGTGGCTAAACTGAAACAATAAACACAGAAAATAATCCAGTGATATTGAGCTCCTTAGAACCCGGTTACTATTTATAGGACAGGTTGAGCCAACTAACTTCAAGAGGGTACTTACGTATGAAACCCCATGCAAGCCTGAAACTAGGAACTTGTGTGACTTGCTTGTACATATACTTGTGCATACGTCATGAACATCATAAAGCATCATATGCATCCACTAACCATTTCAAGGGTTTGGATCTTCATCTTTGTTCTTGTTTTGTAGGTCATGGAATCACTTCGCAGGAAAACTATTCAGGTCAACCTTGTGAGAATCCCTACTCAACTCAAGGAGCTTGCTTCCAAGATTCCAGAGAATTCTATCTTTAGTGAAAGACATGGTAGACTTCTCAACTTGGTAAACTCCAATATTTAAGAAGACATGGTGAAAGTTCTCTTCCAGTTCTTTGACCCCCTACACCATTGCTTCACATTTCCCGATTACCAACTAGTGCCTACTTTGGAGGAATTTTCTCAACTCTTGAGGATTCCTATTCTCCATCAACTACCTATAACGGTACGGAAAGAGAACCAAAGCCTGAAGATGTTGCTCAAGCCTTACACTTGCAACCATCTGATATCAAAGGTCATTGGGAAACCAGAAGTGGTGTCAAGGGTTTCTTGGCAAAGTTTCTGTTTGAGAAGGCACAAGAATGCTGGAATTCTCTAGATCTGTAAGCTTTTGAGGAGATTGTAGCTCTTCTCATCTATGGGTTGGTCTTATTCCCAAACCCTGATCAACTTATAGATGTGAATGCTGTCAAGATTTTCATATCTCGGAATCCTGTGCCTACATTGCTTGGGGACATCCTCCACTCATTTTACACACGAACAATGAGGAAAAGAGGTGTTCTCATGTGCTGTACTCCTCTTCTAGCAAGGTGGTTTATTTCTTACCTTCCCCAATCAGTCTTGAAGAATGAGCAAGGCTTGAGGTGGTCACAATGATTGATAACTCTTACACATTCTGACGTTAATTGGTGTTCTCGGTCTAGAGAAAATGTCATCATCATTGATCGTTGAGGAGAATTCCCTAATGTCCCACTACTTGGCATTAGGGGAAGCATTACCTACAACCCCTGTTTAGCTCTGAGACAATTTGGATATGCCCGAAGGGATGGCCCACATGACATGCTGATTCCAGACTTGGTTTTTGACTTCGACAATGACGCTCAAGGACTTCGACAAAGGTTTATCCGAGCTTGGAGGATACCCAACAAAGTGGACAGTAAGACACTGGGACATAAGAATTCCATCCCCCTTGAGCCTTACCTCAAGTGGGTACGAACCCGCGCCCAGAGTCTTATGATGCCTTACCCCCACATTCTGACTATGATCAAAGAGCCTGTTATGGAAGGAGAGGTTCCATACACCCTCCTACATCCTGACATGCCAACATCATTGGAGGATTTGCAAAAGAGTTGGATACAGCTCAAGGAAGAACGGAATACTTTTGAAGCCAGCTTCTACGCCAGTGAGAAGAAGGTTTTGGAACTTACCCGTCAACTCCATGAAGAGTAGACTCTCAACACTTACATTGCACCAAAGAGGACGCACAACGTCTTTTTACATTAGAATTTTGTATTGTTTTTGCCCATGGGGCATTTATGTACTAACAAATTATGTCTTATTAATATGACGTGCATTCTTTTTTATTTGCAACAAATTTGAATTTCTGAATCCTTGATTGCATTACATGAATACACATCATTCATCATATGCATAAACAGGTCTTCACACCAGGTTTCCTTATCTCTCTGCTGTTTATTTCAGCAAGATGGATATAGAGCAGATGGTCAAAGATCTACAAACACAAAATTCGCAGTTCCAACAACTCCTCATGACCTTGGCAAAGGGTCAAGAGGACCTTAAAGCACTGTTAGAGAAGGAAAAGGAAAAAGAAAAGGAGAAAAAGAAAAGAATTGGTGTGGCCACTATGGGAAGAAGATTTTAGAACCAAGCTAGGAGAGTCCTGGATTTCCCCTCGACGTCTGATGAAGGGGTTGGCAAAGGAAAAGGAGCTGCAGTACCTTCCGAGTCTGAGGCTGGAGAAGAAGAAGAAGAAGAGGATGAAGATTACTCTGAGCAGCAGTACCCTCCTGCGGACGATAAGTATAAGAATTTGGAAGATCGGCTGGCAGCTATGGAGGTACAAAGAGTACCTGGGTTGGATTTCGAAGAACTAGGGTTGGTTGTTGGGATCGACATTCCCCCTAAATTCAAAGTGCCTACATTTTATAAATACGATGGTTTGTCTTGTCCGAAGATGCATCTGCGGTCTTACATCAGAAAGATCCAACCTCACTCTTCTGATAAGGATTTGTGGGTCCACTTTTTTCAAGATAGTTTGTCGGGTACGCAATTGGATTGGTTCTATCAGCTTGAAAGATCTGATGTACATAACTGGGAGGATTTGGTTGTTGCTTTCTATCGACAATATCAATATAATGCAGATTTAGCACCTACTCGTACTCAATTATAGAGTATGGGTATGGTCTCTAATGAAGGCTTTAAGGAGTATGCCCAGAAGTGGCGGGATTTGGCTGGAAGGGTGCAGCCACCATTCTCTGAAAGAGAGCTTGTTGATATGTTTTTGGGGACCCTGTCAGGTCCATTCTTTAATCACTTGATCGGGATCTCATCTGCAGGGTTCACCGAGCTAATTCTGACGGGTGAAAGAGTCGAAGCTGGCATTAAAAGCGGTAAAATTCAGAAGGATGCATCTGCTTCCACTGCTATCAAGAAGACCTTTCCAGCCAAGGAAGAAGTTTCTGTTGTTTACACTTAGAGAAATCAAGGAAGAATGGAGCGCCGACCAACGGCGGGGGCTGTGATGATTCAGAACTCCTCAGCCGATCAACCTCGAAGCAGTCAACCCAGAGCTAACCAAACCAGGGTGGAAAGGCCTACACGGCAATTCACCCGGATCAATATGACACCTGCTCAGGTTCTCCCTCATTTGTTAAAGTTAAACCTTACAAACTTGAAAGAGGCGCCGAAAAAACCAAATACCTCTTCTCCTTATTATCATTCAAATGCAAAATGTGCATATCATTCGGACAATATGGGGCACGACACCAACAACTATTGGGCCCTTAAAAACAAGATCCAAGATTTAATAGGTGCCAAGGAGGTGGAGTTTGATGCCCCCGAAAAACCTAATGTGATATCCGCTCCTATGCCAAAACATGGTCATAATGTCCATGCTATTGTAGAAGATCTTCATGTTACTGCTGTTGATGACTTAATGACTCCGTTGCCAATGATCAAGATGAATCTGTTGAAAGCCGAGATTTTCCCGGGCTGTGAAAAAGATTGTTACCTTTGTTCAACCTTGCAATCCGACTGTCCGCTATTGAAGCCAGGCATCCAACGCCTGATGGATACTCAAGAAATCCTCTTCAAGAAAACTCCTGTTACTCCTGTTGCTTCTGTTACTCCAATCAATGATGTTGCTATAATCACCATTTCCGACAATCTTTCCAAGGTCTCCAAAAGACCTGTTAAGATTACACCCGATCCAAAGTTTGTACCGCTGAAGATTACTATGCTGGGGCCTATCCCATATAAGTCCAACAAGACAATACCGTGGAATTATGGAGGAGAGATCTTCTACCACGGTGTTAAGCAGATCAAATCAATCGAAGAAAGTTCCAATAAAGAGACTCTTGATGTAGGAAATATTGCAGGAACAAGTAAGATCACTCGTAGCGGAAGAATCTTCTCTCCGGAGATTGCTCCTCCAAGGGAAATCTTCGGACCCTCAAGAGCTCCTGTGTCAGTCAAGATATATGTGCAAAGTCCAGTTATTGAAGAAATTGTTACTCCTGAAGCTATACCCTCTACTGTTACTACTGATAAAGGTAAGGGGATCCAAGAAGCGCCCGTCAGGACGAGGGCTCAGACTTTGGTTATCCCCGAGACCACCCAAAAGGAAATGGAGGAGATTTTAAAGATAATTAAGAAAAGAGACTATGATGTCGTAGAGAAGCTGGGGCAAACCCCTTCAAAAATCTCTATGCTAGCTCTATTGCTCTGCTCCGAGGCTCATGCCAAAGCCTTGATCAAGTTCCTGAAGATGGCGCACGTGCCTCAAGAAACTTCCGCGGATTAGTTTCAAGAGCGTGTAGCCAGCCTTATAGCCGACAATGGTCCTGGGTTCTCTGATGTCGATCTGACATCTAAGGGAAGAAAACATAATGATGCGTTGCATGTCTCGGTAGAGTGCAGAGGGACCACTCTTGCTCACGTTCTGGTTGATACCGGGTCGTCTTTAAATGTCCTACCAAAGAAATCATTGGACAGATTGGACTTTGAAGGTTTGACCCTAAAGCCCAGTAATATCATTGTTAGAGCTTTTGAAGGCTCTAAAAGGATGGTCCACGGGGAGGTGGACATCCCAATTAAAGTGGGAACGAAGATTTTCAACTCTACTTTTTATGTGATGGACATCCGTACTTAATATTCATGCTTGTTGGGAAGACCATGGATCCACAACGTTGGGGCAGTCACTTCTTCTCTACACCAAATGCTTAAATACCCAGTCCAGGGTAAAATCATAACAGTTCATGGTGAGGAGGAGTATATGATAAGCCACCTTAACTCTTTCCGCTACGTGGAGTTAGATGGTGAATTCATAGAAACACCTTTCCAACTCTTTGAAGAGGTTTCTCCTGAAGTTGCGGTAGCCAAGACAATGACTATTGTGCCCATCATTACCAAACCTATGTCCTGAATGTCATCCCTTAAAGATGCGGAGGCTGTGATCAAGGAAGGGGGAAGCACAGTATGAGGTCAACTGCCGGATTTTCCTTACAAGACAGATAAGTTCGGCTTGGGTTTCACTACTGCTAGTCAGAAGGTTATGCGTCGCTCCCGGGCTGGAGGACCGCCATTGAAAATCACGCATCATGGAGTTCATGCTTTAGAGGAGGATGAAGAAGAAAGCAATTTTGAAGACTGGATCTTTCCAACCATTGAGGGAGGACTGAACAACTGGGAGGCGAAAGACTTCGTTCCCATTACTTTCATCAATCAGTAATTTATCTTTTGAACATTTCCTGTTTGGTCTGTAATAATTATTAAACAATTCGTACACTCTTTTCGCCTTATGCCTTACCCGGGGCATATAGGTCCATTTGTAAGGGTTTTGATTCTTCATTTTCATATGCCATTTTTAATGAATCATGGACGTTTTCATATCTAAACTTTTGTGTTCATTTTATTTCATTTTACATTTTTATTTGTTTAAAGGTGGCTATCCCTTACACACACCCACACTCACAAAATGCAGGTACCCATCCACTCCGGATTCCATGGGTAACAATTCTGCTATGACCTTCAGTGACTCTGAAGATCTGGTCAATCATGCCGAATACGAAGGTGATGAAGACTGTGAAGTGCCTGGAGAGTTGGCCAGACTTCTGCAACAGGAAGAAAGGGCTATTCTACCTCACGAGGAGTTGTTAGAGACTATCAACTTGGGAACAGAGGAAGTCAGAAAAGAGGTTAAAGTGGGTGCCAACCTAGAACCAAGTGTCAAAGAGCGTTTAGTTCAGCTTCTGAATGAATATGTTGAGGTCTTCGCCTGATCCTATGAAGACATGCCGGGACTGGATACATATATTATGGTTCACCGTCTCGCTACAAGAGAAGACTGTCCAGCAATCAAACATAAAGCCCGCCGAATGAGGCCCGACATGTCCGAAAAGATCAAAGCTGAAGTGATGAAGCAGTTCAATACTGGCTTTCTTGCTGTAACTTCCTATCCATAATGGGTTGCTAACATTGTGCCCGTGCCTAAGAAAGACGACAAAGTCAGAATGTGCATGGACTACAGATACTTAAACAGGGCTAGCCCTAAAGATGACTTTCCACTACCACACATTAACATCTTGGTTGACAACACAACTCAACACAAGGTATTCTCTTTCATGGACGGATTTTCAGGGTACAACCAAATCAAAATGGCCCCCGAAGACATGGAGAAGACTACTTTTGTTACGCAGTGGGGTACCTTCTATTATAAAGTGATTCCATTCGGACTGAAGAATGCCGGGGCAACCTATCAGTGAGCCATGGTAGCTTTGTTTCATGACATGATACATCATGAGATTGAAGTCTACGTAGACGACATGATAGCCCATTCACAGATAGAAGAAGAACACCTCGACCATCTACAAAAGCTGTTTGTCAGGTTAAAAGAATATAAACTCAGACTGAACCCTAGCAAGTGCACTTTCAGAGTCAGGTCCGGTAAACTTTTGGGATTCATCGTCAGTAACAAAGGCATCAAGGTTGATCCTGCCAAAGTCAAAGCTATACAAGAAATGCCTGCCCCTCGCACTGAGAAGGAGGTCAGAGGTTTCCTGGGACGCCTAAACTACATTGCAAGGTTCATCTCTCACCTAACATCTACCTGTGAACCGATCCTCAAGTTGTTGAAGAAAGATCAGGTGGTTAAATGGAATGATGACTGTCAAGTTGCTTTCGATAAGATCAAAGAGTATTTGCTGGAACCTCCTATCTTGATGCCACCCGTCGAAGGAAGGCCTTTAATCATGTATCTGACTGTCTTAGAGAATTCAATAGGGTGCGTATTGGGCCAACATGACGAGTCTTGCCGAAAAGAGCATGCCATTTATTACCTTAGCAAAAAGTTTACCGACTGTGAGACTCGCTACTCACTGCTCGAGAAAACTTGATGCGCTTTGGTATGGGCTGCTCGCTGGCTAAGGAAGTATATGTTGACACATACCACTCTGCTGATTTCTAAAATGGATCCGATCAAGTACATCTTCGAGAAGCCTGCTCTATCCAGAAGAATCGCTAGATGGCAGATGATCCTCACCGAATATGATATACAGTACACGACCCAAAAAGCTATAAAAGGGAGTGTGCTAGCCGATCATCTGGCTCATTAAGCTATCGAAGATTACCAATCCATGAGGTTCGGCTTTCCCGACGAGGATATCATGACTTTGAGCAACATTGAAGAAAATAGACTGTATGACGGACCTGAACAAGGATCCCGATGGACTCTGTACTTTGATGGCGCCTCCAACGCACTTGGGAACGGTATTGGTGCAGTACTTATCTCTCCAGAAGGTTTCCATACACCTTTCACTGCTAGACTCTGCTTCAGCTGCACCAATAACATGGCCGAGTATGAAGCTTGTATCTTTGGTCTCAAGGCCGCTATTGACTTGGGAATCAAATCTCTGATTATATTTGGGGACTCAGCTTTGGTTATCAGTCAAATCAAAGGAGAGTTGGATACTAAACACCCTAACCTCATCCCTTACAAAGAACATGTCCTGAAATTATTACCACATTTCGAGCAGATAACCTTCGAGCACTTCCCGCGAGAAGAGAATCAGCTAGCAGATGCGCTAGCTACAATGTCATCCATGTTTAAACTTAACTGGGATAATGAGGCACCTCAAATCACCATCGAACGAATGGACGAACCTGCACATTGTCACGAGATCAATACCGAAGAAGTAGTGGACCGACCTTGGTTTCATGACGTCAAAAGGTATCTCGAAGCACAAGAATACCCTGAAGGAGCTTCAATCAATGACAAAAAGTTCTTAAGGAGGTTCGCGGCCAAGTTATTTCTGAGCAATGGTATCCTATACAAGCGCAATCTTGATTGTGTCCTGCTCCGTTGTATGAAAAAGGTTGAAGCGGAGTAGATCATGGCTGAACTACATAATAGCACCTTTGGCACCCACTCGAGCGGTCATATGATGGCAAAAAAGATTCTACGGGCAGGCTACTACTGGTCTACCATGGAAGCTGATTGTCGTCAACATTCTTGTACTTGTCACAAATGCCAAGTCTATGCTGACAAGGTACATATTCCTCCAGTTCCTCTCAATGTCTTAACAGCTCCTTGGCCATTCGCGATGTGGGGAATCGACATGATTAGAGAAATCAAGCCTACAACATCCAGTGGACATCGCTTCATCCTTGTGGCTATTGATTACTTTACCAAGTGGGTCAAAGCAGCTTCCTTCGCCTCCGTTACAAAGAATGTGGTTGCCCACTGTTTACCGTGAAAATTGGTAAACAACCGCTGATCTTCCAAAAGGTTACTTATTTGGTGACTAGCAGGATCGATCAGATTGATCCTAAGACATGGTTGATTTTTTGGAGTTTGACTAATCCTAATGGTGATTAATGCCAGTAAAGTAAAGAACTTTAAGTAAATTGCATGAAGAAAAGCTTGATAGAATAAATAAAAGCGTTAAGTAAAAGGCTTCGACGAAGATAAGTAAATGAAAAGAGATAAATTGCTTGAATATAAAAGACTTTGATTAATTTAAATGGTGTTTCACACATACATTCTCAATGATTCTTTCTCTCACGCTGGGTACTTGAATCTAAATGAGTGACTTGTATAAGATGATGAACACACGCGAAAACTACGTGAACAACTAGTATTTATACTAAAACAAATCCTAAGTAACCGCTGGGAAGTTACGCTGCTTCGAGATGATGCCACATGGCACGCTCACAACCTTCAACGCTTCTGTTCTCGACACGTTGCACTTGGTAACTGCTGGAAACCGTTTTCCCTCCAACAATTCAAATCTCAAACCGTTCGACCTTGGGCATCAGGTACCTTTGTCGAGAGGTTCCTTCGACGTCGAAGACAACAAGATTCCCACTTAAAGGAATTTCTCTAAGTATCTTGTCATTCTTTGATGAGCCTTCGACATGATCAGCTGGTCGAAGCCTTCTTATGTAGGAAACTCTTCTGACTCATAATTAATGGTCTATATGATAACAAACAAGGGTGTCGAATTTAGGAGCCAACAAATTTTCCCCCAAGAATGTCTTATTTCGACGCTGAAAAGAAAAAGGCATTCTTTGAGATTCCATTCGACACCTGTCCTTCACTCTCAGCCACAAATTAGTTTGTGTGCTTTTCGTCTCCTACCAACCAACTGACCATCTCAAAAAGTCATCATTTCACCTGTTCCTAAGACGTCACTTCAGTAAGGCGTTTGGCACGCCCGATGTCCTTTCAAATATTGTCATCATGACTATTTCCCGAAATCGAGGACGCACACTGCACCATTTCCATTCTTCAGAACGGCTACCTCACCAAATGAGCACCACATGCCCCACTCTTGTCTGAGACATTAAATGACCTCGAGTCTTGTGATTTTTCAATCACTATAAATAGCACTAAGTGCCCCTTGTTGGACTCTTTACGCTTTCCTTCATCCAAGCCTTAAGTCGAACAAAATTTCCTGCAAGGAAACCTTTGCTTCTTCCTCTCCAAACCCAGAAACCTTTGTTCTTCATCCATCTTCATCTTGGAGTTATACTCCATTATTGACCAAGTCTCTGCGGACTATAATCGTCGAAAGGGGTTCAACAGCCAACTCGAAACACTACATGGCAAGAGTTCTTCTGCCTGGACTGAAGTAGCTGAATCGACTTCTCGAATTGCAGAATTGTCGAAACATAAGACGTCTAAGCAGCAGGAAATCGAAGCCATAGATCAAGATAATGCCTCTATAAGGGCACAGATCGAGGAGTTGGAGGCCAGGTTAAATGCTAACACTAAGCGCAAAGAGGAACTCCTTTCGACCGTTTCGGACGCAGAGAGCCAAGATGAAGTTACTCGAGGCCTAGAGTTCGCTGAAAGGGCCCAAGCCTTAGATGACCAGATTGCCAAACTTTCTCAGGCGAATGCCTTGTTTAACAAACGGATGGAGTTGCAGCGAGCCAAATATCTTCGACTTAAAGCTTCCATCCCTTTTTAATTTTCTCAGCACCTCATTGACCATGTACTGTAATTTTTGTAATACAATGCAGCCATTTTGGTTAATCAATATATCATTTTCCATTTTGGCTCTTATGGTTAACTTAGTCATTGACTTTTATTTATTTTGATCTCTTGGAGCATAGGTTTATATTTTTTTAAATATTTGTCGTTTACCCTCAAGAGTCTTTTATCTTCGCTTAACTCTTCGACCTCATAAGCTCCACCAGAAAAAATTTGAATAATTCTGAACGGTCCTTCCCACTTGGGTGACCATTTTCCCATGCTTTGATCTCTTCGATCCATGGGGAGAATCACCTTCCAAACTAATTCTCCAGGCAAGAATGCCTTAGGTTTTACTTTCTTATTGTAAGAATCTTCCACTCTTTTCTTCTGAATTCTCAATAGGTCGAGAGCTCGTAGTCTTTCCTCGTCTAAATCTACTAGTTCGTCTAACATCATATCCAAATAAACCTCAGAGGGAATATCTTGATGTCTCTGAACCCTTGCTGATTGAAGACAAATTTCTGCTGGCAGTACTGCATCATGACCGAAAGTTAGCCGATATGGTGTTGTACCTGTGGCTTCTTTTGGGGACTTTCGACAGGCCCACAAGATCTGGTCTAACGTTTTATGCCAATTTTTTAGCTTCTTTCCTACATGCTTTTTTATCAGGCCAATCACTATTTTATTTGCTGCTTCAACTTGACCATTTGCCTGTGCATAATAAGGTGTTGATGTTAGGAGTCTAAAGCCTGTTTCTTGAGCGAATTCCTGCATCTTTCGACCAGTAAACACTGACCCTTGATCAGTTGTTATAGTCTCAGGGATTCCAAATCTGTAGATAATGTTCTTTTGAATAAATTCAATGACATTTTCTTGGTTTGCATTGACTAAAGGGATAGCTTCGATCCATTTAGTGAAATAATCAATGCCTACCAATATATACTTCTGGCTCTTTGATGATGCTGGTCGAATCTCTCCAATAAGATCCAACGCCCATCCTCTAAAAGGCCAAGGTTTCACTATTGAGTGAAGTTCGCTTGCTGGTACATGTTGGATGCCCGTATGGACTTGACATTCCTGACAACCCTTCGCGAACTCAACACAATCTTTCAAGATAGTGGGCCAGTATAGTCCTTGTCGAAACAACAACCATTTCATCTTATGGCCTACTTGGTGAGCCCCACATGCTCCAGCATGCGTAGTCGAAAGGGCTATGTATGCTTCAGTTTCGCTTAAGCACTTTAGCAATACCCCTTTAGGCGTCTTTTTGAACAACTCATTACCCATGAGTACATAACTCAACGCCCTATATTTTATTTTTCGTTCTGTCAAAGCTGCTGGATTTTGTAGATAATCTACAATGGGTTTCCTCCAATCCTGCTCTGACAAATTGTCTATGAACGAAATTTCAAAGTTCCTTTGATCAGCATACCCCAGTCTTGTCGATTCCAAATCTTTTAGAGACAGGCTGGTGGCTTTTATTTTTTCTCGAACTTCGATTGCTCTTTGTAATCTCGTTTTTGGAATTTTGTACCCAGATGCAATTTGTGCCAAATCATTGGCTACTTGGTTTTTCAATCTAGGTATGTGTCGAATGTTAACCACTTCGAATTTTTTCAATAAACGATTTGCTATCACAAAGTACATAATAAGATTTTCTCTTATGCATTTGTACTCTTTTGTGACTTGCTTAATGACTAACTCTGAATCTCCCATTATTTCGACTCGAGTTGCCCCCAATTCCAACAATATCTCAAGGCCAGTAATTAGAGCTTCGTACTCAGCCTCATTGTTCGAACAAGCACCTTCTATCTTGTACTTGAATGTTGTTGGAATTTTTTCTGGAGAAATAATTAAGACCCCTACTCCTGTTCCATCTTTATGGCTGGAACCATCGAAGTAGAATTTCCAGGGTTCTATCTCCACGTAATTTATATTGTCAACCTGAATTGAGTGGTCGACTATAAAGTCTGCTACCACTTGCCCTTTTACTGCCTTAAGAGGAATAAAGGTCGATGAATACTCAGTTAATGCTAGCGCCCACTTGCCAATTCGGCTGTGCAATATGGGTTTCGACAACATGTATTTGAAAACATCAAAATCAGACGAAACATACACATCAACTGGTTTTATATATTGTTTGAGCTTTGTACAAGAGAAATAAAGACATAGACATAATTTTTCAACTTCGCTATATCTAGTTTCTGCATCGTTCAAAACTCTGCTAAGGTAGTAAATGGGTCTTTCGACTCCATTTTCGTCTTCTTGGGCTAACATGCTTCCCAAAGTTTTGTCGGATGCAGCTATGTACAATCTCATACTCCTATTGCTACAAGGAGGCACCAAAATAGGCGGCTTGGTGAGGTACCCTTTGATATTATCGAAGGCTTCCCGTTGTTCTTGCCCCCACTCGAATCCTTCCTTATTCAATCGAAGTAAGAGTGAGAAGGCTTGAGCTTTTCCACTTAGGTTAGATATAAATCTCCTTAAGAAATTTATCTTGCCCGGTAGAGATTGTAGTTCCTTCTTGTTCGTTGGCGCTTTCGCTTCCAAGATTGCCTTTGTCTTGTTCTGGTTGATTTTGATTCCTTTCTTGTGGACGACAAAGCCCAAGAAATCTCCAGCATTCACACAGAACGCATACTTCAAAGGGTTCATTTTCAGACCATGTTCTCTCATTCTTTCAAATGATTGTCGAAGGTGGTCTATATGGTTCTTCCTGGAAACAGATTTTACAACAATATCATCAATATATACTTGCATAAAAGTGTTAATAAAATCATGGAAGATAGAGTTCATCGCTCGCTGATATGTTGCCCCAGCGTTTTTTAGGCCAAAAGGCATCACTACCCATTCGTAAGTGCCTAAAGCCCCGGGGCATCGAAAAGCTGTTTTCGACACATCTTCTTCAGCAATGAAAATTTGATTGTATCCTGAGTAACCATCGAGCATGCTCAGGTACTCATGGCCAGCGGCAGAATCGACTAGCATTTCCGCCACAGGCATAGGATATTCATCTTTGGGTGTTGCAGCATTCAAATCTCTGAAATCTATGCATACCCTCAACGTACCATTTTTCTTAATTACTGGCACAATGTTTGCAATCCATTCGACATACCTCGTAGCTCGTATGAATTTGCACTTCAGCAGTCTTTTGACTTCCGTTTTGATCTTCGACAGTATTTTTGGAGCGAAGCGTCTTGGACTTTGCTTGACTGGCTTTTTTCCAGGTTTGATTGGCAACTGAAGTTCTACCAATCCTCTGTCGAGGCCAGGTATCTCGTCGTAATCCCATGCAAAGTAGTCCTTGAACTCCTTTAATAATTGGATCACTTCAAACCTGAGCTCTGGGTCTATTTTGGCGCTGATGTAAGTGGGCCTTTTCTCTAACCCTTCGCCCAAGTTGATTTCTTCTAAAGGATCCTATGCTAACATTTTGAGGTTGTTCGCCAGGGGGTCCTTTTCGAATCCCAAAGGCTCATCGTCATAGATGGTGTCGAGCCTTTGCTCCTGCATTCCTTCTGTCATGATATCAGGAGGTTCTGGGTCGAAATCTTTTCCAGGGCCTATATCTGGTGGTTCTGGGTCAAAATCTTTTCCAGGACCTACAGAAGGTAGCTCTTGGTCGTTGTCCTGGGTGGCCATATATTTTACTTTGGCTTCGAGAGCCGCTATCATCCTTGTTTCAGATACGTAAGCCGAAATTCGCTGTAGTGCCTGTGACTCAGTCATTATCACTGAATTCACTTCCCCAACCAGTTGGCTGGATGTCAGTTAGCCCACTGAAATCAATATGGGACAAGTCTTCTTTGTCCCATTGAAACCCATGACCAGGGTGCAGGTACAAGGAACAAAAAGCATTTGGCGCTGGCGCCATGTCGAAGTCAGGTGCTGGGCATGGCCCAATGTGAGCCAAATTTTTGTCGAAGTCAGCTCTCCCTAGGTGATTTACTTCGCCCAAGTAGTAGCTCTGATCTGCTTCTATATTCTCAACAATTCCATCAGGACGCCATAATATTAACCTTTGGTGCATTGATGATGGTACTGCTCCAACACCATGTATCCATTCTCGGCCCAACAATAGATTATAATTTGGTTTAGCCGATATGACCATAAACATAGTTGGTCGAAGGATGGATCCTACTTTGAGGTCTAGTTGGATCACACCCATAGTGGTCCCTATTCCGCCTTCGTAGTTCGATAGGACCATGTTATGAGGCTTAATGTTTTCATCACTCTTGCCTATTTTTCTTAGCATGAAGTGGGGGATTATGTTGATGGTTGCCCCACAGTCCACCAAGATCTTGTTTACAATGGCTTCTTCAAGTTTTGCCCTTATGAATAAAGGCTTGAGGTGACTTTTCATCGCCTCAGTAGGTGGTTCAAAGAAACCATTTTACTCTTCAGTGCAGCCATTATCCATGACGAAGTAGCATACTGGCCTATGCTTGGCCATTTCTTGTTCGACTTCCCAGTCGTTCGATTCGACCTCCATCTGGAGGCTGAACTCTCTTGGCAAAACTGAGACTATATTCACCATGATATCTAGGGTGTCATCAGACTCAGAGCCATCTTCATCACCAACTTCGCCTTGGTCAGGCCATACCAGTCTATTGGCCACTGGTTCTCTCTCCAAAGGCCTTCTTTGCTTTCGCTGGGGGACATTTGAACTTGACTCTGGCTTTGGTTCGTTGATGGCTTCCCTCTCAGCCTTGCGCCGCCTTTGGTATCTTTTCCACTGGGATCGAGACATCGGATTCTTTCCCTTGTAGTTACTTGATACTTGGGTCACTTTGGAGGCAACAACATGAGGTTCTTTCTTGAGTGTCAAAGATGAACCTCTTGGCACTTTGAAGGAATGCCACCTTTCTTCGCTCGGTCTCTTTCGACTCGATGTTTTGAGCCACGTATCAACTGGAACATTGGTTGGAGGCCTGAAAGTTAGTGGCCTCTTTTCTTGATTTGAACCCTTTTGGTAGGTTCTTCTGGGATCATGTCGAACATCAGGACCTTCCCTTCTTTTGTTTGCTGCTCTCACACCTTTGATGTGTTCAGCAGCTTTCTTGTCAAAAATAGAGCTACATCGAGGACACAACATCACTTCTGATTTTTTCTTCTGGCATCGTTGCAAAAATTCTGCCAGATTTTCGTTTTCCCGAGGGAAAGCTGTTCTGTTTGCTTGCTCTTGCCTAATGGCCTCCTCTGAAACTTTTGATCCAGAGATTTCGACCATGTTGACGTTCATGTTGTCTTTAGTAGAAAGAGTCATCTGCTTCATTTGGGCCTCCAGGCCTTCTGTATGGCCTTGCACTGCAGCCAAGTAAGAGATGGGTTTAGTTCCAGATTTTGAGGCTCCACCTGTCTCCTGTTTTGGGCCTTGAGCAGCTTTTTGGACTTCTTCGATTGTCTTTCTAGAAAGATTCCCAGAAAAACTGCCAAAGATTGGCATGTTGATATGATCTTTGGTGACTTCGACCATAGTTATTCCTAGCCTTTTCACCTGACTCCTGGAAGCCTCGATCATATTCACCTCTGAAGGTTCAGCATAGTGGACTTCCGCCTGCAAAGGGTTAGAGTCCACAGTCATGGGGGTCTTATCAGCGAACTTCAACCTCCCTTCTTCGATAGCATTTTGTACGAGATCCCTGAAAAGAAAACATTTAGATGTTTTATGGCCCAGAAAATTATGATATTTACAAAAGCCTCTTTTCTTTCTTTGATCAAGAGGAGGCACTTTTACCCCTGGGGGTATTATCATTTGGCCATCTTTTACAAGTAAGTCAAAAATTTCATCACATTTTGTAATATCAAAACTGTAAGTCTTTTTAGGGAACCTATCATTGGCCCTTTCAGGACCAGTGGGGTTTTTTCCACTTGAGGGGACTAGTAGTTTGCAAGAGTATGGTGGCCCTTGTTTTAATTCAGCTAAATCGACCTCACTTTCTTCGACGGTTATAGGTTCGTCGAATGTTTCTGGATCTTCATCGTCCATTTCGACATACGCTATCCTTTCTCTTTTATGAGTTTTTGTCGCCCTGGCTTTTTCAGCTTTAAGGCGTTCTACCTGTCGAACCCTATCGGCCAATTGGGCCATGTCTCTCAGGTATTGAGTGTCTAAGTTCTTACCAATGGAGTAATCTAGACCTCTTGCGGCTATTTTGACTAACTCATGTTCTGGCACTTGCGTAAAGCATCTTGCCTTGAGCAACCTAAACCTATTCAAATATTCGTCTATAGGTTCAGTGAATCGCCTCTTCACACTGGACAACTCTTTCAGGCTTATCTTGGTTTGTCCCATGTAGAATTGTTCATGGAATAATCTCTCCAACTGGGTCCAATGGTGGATCGAATTGGGGGGGAGAGTTGTGAACCAAGTAAACGCGTTCTTTGTTAGGGAACTTGGGAAATACTTAATCCTGAGGTTCTCATTGTTTGAAATCTCTCCTGCTTCGATCAAGTATCTTGCCACATGTTCGACAGTGGATTCTGTCGTGTCCCCTGAAAACTTAGTGAACTTAGGGACTTTGCATCTAGGAGGCAAGTCCGTTTGTAACACATATTCTGACAGCGGGGATGTAAAGTTGGGCCTACGGAAGCCGGTATTCATCCCATTTTGCATCATGATTCTTTCAATCATGGCCGTCAAGTTATTTTCCAAACCAATATTCTGGTATTGGATTTGCTGAACTACTTCGTCAGCGTTTTGGTTTCTATTAACCATCCTTACATCCGGGGCTATGACTCTAGGCTCTTCGACCCTGGGTTGTTCCATTCATACCCTAAGGTTTTCTTCGACAGGCTGCTGGACTTGGTTAATAGTGGTTTCTTCCTCTAGAAGTATACCTTGGTTTACCCTTATCTGTGCCCTTTGGGGCTGTCGAATAGGTTGGGGTACCCCAAAAAAGTCAGCCATACGCGACACTTGCGCTGTCATTTGCTGATTCGACTGGGTGGTATTCTGTATTAGAGGATTTAGCACTGTGCTTAAAGTTTGCGCCAACATTTGAACCATGTCGTGGTTGCTTTCGTCCATTTGCTGCCTCAAGACTGCTGTCGAGGCATTCGTAAGGCCATGCATTACTTGGGACGTTCCTCCTAAGAGTTGGGTCCTACCCCTGTTCGCCATACCAACCCCAGAGCCTTGGAGTGGCGAAGAGGCGCTCACTAAAGGGTCTGAAAAAGTGGACGTAGCGTTCGTCAGGCTAGCTAATTCAGAAGTTGGCATGCCATAGAGTGGTTCTCGATTTAAACCGGCTGTCAAAAAACCTGGGGGAACATATGGCCTAGTTCCTTGGTTTCCCCTTGGTGGGGGAGTTCCCAAAGGCATTCTGGGGCCTGTAAATGGAGGTAATGGCCCCGTTTGTGTAACCGTTACTGCTGGCGTTGAACCAGTGGTTACCACTTCACTTATGGTTGGGATAACCGTTGCTCCCACGTTTGTTTGTGGGATTTCTCCATTGTTTGGCGGATTCGCCATCTCTTCACTTCTTCTCCTAGTATTGGTTTTGTTGGTGTATATTCTACCACTTCTCAATAACATGCAATACTCTCGAAAAAGGAGGATATTTTATAAAAAACGGTTAATCGTAAAAATCAACACAAAGTCCCACCGGGTGTGCCAATTTGTTTACCATGAAAATTGGTAAACAACCGCTGATCTTCCAAAAGGTTACTTATTTGGTGACTAGCAGGATCGATCAGATTGATCCTAAGACATGGTTGATTTTTTGGAGTTTGACTAATCCTAATCGTGATTAATGCCAGTAAAGTAAAGAACTTTAAGTAAATTGCATGAAGAAAATCTTGATAGAATAAATAAAAGCGTTAAGTAAAAGGCTTCGACGGAGATAAGTAAATGAAAAGCGATAAATTGCTTGAATATAAAAGACTTTGATTAATTTAAATGGTGTTTCACACATACATTCTCAATGATTCTTTCTCTCACGCTGGGTACTTGAATCTAAATGAGTGACTTGTATAAGATGATGAACACACACGAAAACTACGTGAACAACTAGTATTTATACTAAAACAAATCCTAAGTAACCGCTGGGCAGTTACGCTGCTTCGAGATGACGCCACATGGCACGCTCACAGCCTTCGACGCTTCTGTTCTCGACACGTTGCACATGGTAACTGCTGGGAACCGTTTTCCCTCCAACAATTCAAATCTCAAACCGTTCGACCTTGGGCATCAGGTACCTTTGTCGAGAGGTTCCTTCGACTTCGAAGACAACAAGATTCCCACTTAAAGAAATTTCTCTAAGTATCTTGTCATTCTTTGATGAGCCTTCGACATGATCAGCTGGTCGAAGCCTTCTTATGTAGCAAACTCTTCTGACTCATAATTAATGGTCTATATGATAACAAACAAGGGTGTCGAATTTAGGAGCCAACACCCGCTTCATCAAGAAGAACCTCATATGCCGGTATGGTATCCCCGACAGGATCATCACTGACAAAGGTACAAATTTGAACAATACTATAATCACCGCTCTGTGTGAGCAGTTCAAGATTCAACATCACAATTCATCTCCCTATCGGCCTAAGATGAACGGTGTTGTCGAAGCTGCAAACAAAAATATCAAAAAGATCATTCAAAAAATGACAGTCACCTACAAAGACTGGCATGAGATGTTACCGTTTGCTCTGCACGGGTACCGTACCACGACACGCACTTCAACTAGGGCAACACCCTATTCTTTGGTATACGGCATGGAAGCTGTTTTACCTATCGAGGTTCAGATTCCCTCCTTGAGAATCATGAAAGATGCTGGTTTGAGTGAAGACGATTGGATTCAGATACGGCTTGATCAACTTAACTTGATTGACGAAAAAAGACTTACTGCTGTTTGCCATGGTCAGGCGTATCAAAAACGTATGATCAAGGCCTTCAACAAGAAAGTCAAGAGACAAGTATATCAAGTCGGGGACCTTGTAATCAAGCGAATCATCTTGCCGCAAAGTGATCCCAGGGGCAAGTGGACTCCTACTTACGAAGGACCATTTGTGATCAAAAACATCTTTTCTGGTGGGGCAATGATCTTGACCACCATGGACGGTGATGACCTACCGCACCCTGCGAATGAAGACATAGTCAAAAGATACTACGCATAAACGACCCGATAAGTTGAAAACCCGAAAGGGCGACTTGGGCAAAAATGGGCATCCCGGTGAATCGAAAACCCGAAAGGGCGGTTCAGGCAAAAATTAGGGATAAAACAAAAAAATCTGTACACCTGGCAAGTTGAAAACCCGAAAGGGCGACTTGGGCAAAAAAGGGTTTCCCGGTGGACTGAAAACCCGAAAGGGCGGTCCAGGCAAAAGTTAGGGAAATAAAGCGTATGACTATGTCTCGTCATATCACTTTAAAGACAATCTCTTCACAGACAAACTCCAAGCTTCTGATCAATCCAATCATCTGCGGACGAAGCGACGAATGGACAAGATACTCAGAGTTATGAAGGCTATAACATAATGGGAACCCCATGGAATTGTTACACACATCCATCTTTCTTTGTATAAATTTTTTCTCAATTTTTATGAGAACATTCTCTTACTAGGATGTCTATCTCCCTTGTACAGAATACTTACGCAAAGTTAATACAAAGATACTTCAAAGTGCAGAAATTTGTTTGCTTTCTCTTTCTTTTTGCACTTATGTTTTATTTGAAAACGTCCAATGATTTATTAAATAAGCATATGCATTTGAATATAATCACTGCTTACAAATAAAACGAAATGAGAAAGGATGATTACTGATAGGTTGAAAGTATAGGAAAACGTCTTTAGGCTATTCTAGAAGAAATCCCCTGCAGTACATCATTCAGATCCTCAACAGAGCTAAAACCTTGAAATACATATCCCCAGCGGAGTTAAGTTTCAAAATCCCCATCAGATTTGAGTTTCCAAACTACCAATCCCCAGCGGAGCCAGAAAACTTTGAACTGCAAACCCTCAGTGAAGATGAAACTTTCTTCCCCAACGGAGTCCAAAATTTCAACCCTTAAACCCAAGTGGAGGACCATCCAGTTTCCTCCAATTCCCCAGTAGGTTGGCATACAACCCAAGCCCTTGAGAACTCTTTAACAGAATAAACATTCTCCCCACAGAGTTATTTACCAGCAGATCGAAGATTCTCGGTCTCATTTCTCCAGATGAAGCCTACCAGGTTTTAATTCCCCAGTAGAGATCGGCAGAGTTTTCCTTATTTCCCAGGAAAGTCATGAAGGATTCTCACATCTCCACAAGTCACCAAGGATTTTCAATCCCCAACAGTGGCCCAAGGATTTCTCATTCTTAACAATCAAAGATCTTGAATCAAAAAACAACAGTCAAGGGTTTATTTTCCCCTGCAGCAGTCAAAGATTTCATTATCTCCAGCTATCAAGGATTTATTTTCCTCAGCAAGACAGCTAATCAGCTTACATGCGCATACATTACATTCACATATCATAAACATTGATAAAGCACACTTTATTGCATCATACATATCATGCAACATAACTTTGTGTTTTAGCTAACATTTTACCCTTTTCAGGATAATATTAAAAGCTACCTTTAAGAAATGTTCAAAGATTTCAGATATAATATAGATACACCCCAGACACGGCGGTCATTCTATTACTCATTCAGAATTTTAAGTCAATATACAATATGGATACACCCCAGACACGACGATCATTCTACTACTCATTGAGACTTCAGCAATCAGATACAGATTAGATACGCTCCAGACACGGAAGCCTTTCTATTTCTCGTTCATATTCAACTATCAAACTGCAAGTTCAGATACACTCTAGACACGAAAGTCATTGTCACTTATTCAGATCCCAGTTACAATACCGATACACTCCAGACACGGAAGTCATTCTGCTACTCATACAGATCTCAACTTCAGATACAGTCCAGATACGCACCAAACGCGGTTGCCATTCTGTCACTCATTCAGAATTTATCCCTAGCCCAGAGATGCTCCATACACAGATGTTTCTCTGTCGCCCATTCAGAATTCAGATACAATACAGATACACTCCAGACACGGCAGTCATTCAGAATTCAGATACAATACAGATACACTCTAGACACGGACGCCATTCCCCTACTCATACAAATTCAATCTCCAGATACAACTCAGATACGTTCCAGATACGGATACCATTCTGACATTCATTCTTCTGATTTTCAACAAACAGTCTTGGATGGCATCTCTAAGCCCATCTCCAGCAAGATTCTACCATCTCCAAATGGCATTTTTAAGCCCATTCCCTCAAACTATACTTTGACGAGTGCAAATTTACGGGCACTCTAGTGTCCAATCATCTTTTACCTTCGAGTCACGAAAGGCAAACTCGCCAATCTAACTCTTCAGGTTCAAGAAGATTGAACAGGGGCAGCTGTTGTACCCCAAAATTTTCCCTCTCATTTTATCAAGATTTCCCCTCACAAGACTCTTTGAACTCCAGACAGGATTAAGGTTTTGCTCTGCTCAAGACATCTCCTTGCACTGATGACCTAAATTAGGGTTTGAGTTTGCACAAAGATTTTTGGAATTTCAATGCTCAAAGTGACTTTCATACTTCATTTTGGACTTATAAGATTGCCTCTACCAAGTTTCAAGCCTTGAATCAAATTTTTGCCCAGTCAATTGGACAGTTGACCTAGAAATCAGTTGTATTGGGGGAAAAGTCAACTGTGACCAATTTACAGTCAAACCTCATAATTTTTGATCCACATCAACATTATAGTCTCCTATGAACCATTTGATAAATTTTGGACCACAACTCCTCAAGAAATTTGATCAAATCATCAAAAGGGCAAAATGGTCATTTTTAGGGTTTTGACTGCACAAGGGCAATTTCTGATTTTTCACCTAGCCAATGGCAAATTGGGTTCAAGCATGGACTCAAGGACTCAATGGAATCATCTTAACCTATTCACAAGGTTCAAAAGATCTCAAATGCATTGGATTGACAGATGAATTTTCCAGTCAACTGATCAAAATTTGACTGTACACTGAAAAGTCAAACTTTAACTTTTTGATCAAAATCAAGTGCCAAGGGTCATTTTTCATCAAGATGTGTCAAAACATGAAACTTGTTCATCAAGAAACCTAATTTTGCAAATTAGGGTTTAAAATTGAAAATTTTCATAACTTAGAATTTTTCTAAGTTATGAAATTTTCTTATTTTTTCCCAACTTTGCCCAACATTTTCACCATGATGCAATTGGATTCAAACAAAACTTCCAACATGAAAGTTGTATTCCTTCACAAAGTCTACAAATTTGATTCACAAAGTTTTCCCAAAAGAAGCTTAGATCTCAAGTTATCATTTTTGGAACAAGGGTCCATGAAACTTTTAACTTAGTGAAATTTTGCCCTAGTTTAGGCAGGATTTTGACCTATCTTCATGGCAATTTTTCACCTAGTTTCACTTGGAATCTCAAAATTCATTTCAAATATGGATTGTAGAGAATATTACAAGCTTTCTAAAATGTCCAAGAACTATCCAAAATCATTTGTGGTTAGGTAGAATCGAAGGCTTGAAGTTGGCAAAAACTCACTTTTGATCCATGGCATTTTCATAGTGATACAAGTTGCAAACTCTAATCAGCCTTGTTTGTACTTGATTACAGGTCTCAAAACCCTTCCATACTCAATAATTAAATTCAAATCCATTGTTTTGAAGCTTTTTTCTGGTCATTAGAGGATTATACAATAGATTAATCCAAAAATAGCAAAAAGGCAACATTGCCATTTTTGTCAAATTTGCTTTATGTCAAGTAGAATCCTTGAGCCTTGAACAAGATCTGGTACAGCACACAATATCCACCAACTAAGGGGGCCAAGATCAAAAAGTGCAGGCTGATAGATAGCCTGTACATGCCTGTCTTGCATCATGGCTTGCTTTTGCTTAAAATACAAGAAACTTGTCAAATACACCACAACTTGAACATCTGAAAAAAGGAACTATTGCAAGCCTTTGAAATAAGTTTTGTGCATTCCCTTGAGCCAGAAACACGAGCCATTCAGCCCTCAAACCTTCCAAAGCACAAAATCACTTTCCTCTTGCAAAACAGGGCACTCCCTGCAGTTCCACTTCCATCTCACAAGTTGCTCGTGCGTTTTGCCCCAAACCTGTTCAAACACCTTCCATATAACCTATCCAAGCTATCCCAACCATTAAACACTGACTGTAACTCCATTTGCAAGCTTCACCATTTCTGTTTTCAGCTTGTGCAGGTTTAGTTCTATAAGCTTGTTCAAGCACATTCAAAGCAAACTAGGCATTGGGGAAGGTCAGAGGAAGTTCAAGCAAGCTCCCAAACATCTCAGGCCTCACTGAAAAGCTCCAAATTGCCATACACGAAGTCAACTGAAACAGGTTTTTGTCAACTTCCTATCTCTCTATTTAGGAATCATTAGGCTTAGGTTTGTGAATAAAAAATGTAGTATTCATAGCCACGAAGTTGTACATATGCTCAGTTTTCATTTAAGTTAAGCGTGTTAAGAGAATTTGATCCATGAACTTTCTGAAAAAGTTAGGTTAGAAATTAGGGCCAGAGAAATTCTCTCTGGTATTTGAGAGTTAGATCAAGTTTCTTATATGGTTGAATTCGTCTTGAAAAATGCTACAACTTTGATGTTATGAGTTTTTGCATTAGAGCACGTATGCAGGATCTGGACATTTGGTACAGGCGCGCGCATTTTTTGAGCCAAGGTTGAAGGCGAAGCTTGGAATTTGGCTGGGCTTTTGCTTCTTGTTTTTTGCACCCCCTGCCTTGCTGACTGCACCCCCTGGCCCATTTCTTCATATTTTTATATTTTTGCATTTATTTTTCATTTCTGATTTTATTTTATTATTTCCCAAACATAAAAAATACCAAAAATATTTTTATAAATTTTCACATTTATTTTTGTATTTTATTTTATTTTTTCTAACATAAAAATAATTTAGTGAGTATATACTTTTATTTTATTTAATGAAAACTTGAAAATAATACATAAAAATATTATAGTTTTATTTTTTTATTTATTTATACTTAAATAATATTTTTCTAAATATATTTTTATTTTGTATATATTTTATTTTATTTTATTGTACATGAATAATATAATTAATATATATTTACTTTCTTAAAAGAAAATTAGGGTTTTTGCTCTTAATAAAAAATATATCTTTTTATTTCTTTAATACATTAAATATTATATTTTTACATACACAAGAATAAACAAAAAAATATCTTTTGCATATTCATAATATTTTGCATATTTATTTAATTGACCATTTAAATACTTGTCTATTTATTATTTGTACCATTTATTCAATTTGGATGTAATAGTAAATATTAGGGTTTATTTTCTTGCAAATATCCCCCATTCAAAAATTGTATCCCTCTCCCCATACCAATGTTGTAATAACTTAGGTTTATTTTGCGCGCTTTCTGCTTTCAAATATGCCATGATTAGAGATTAGGGTTTGTATGCAAAAAATCCAAAATCAAACAAATAGTTTGACTAATGCAAAGACAAAAAGCATGTAAATTGATAACACAATGCACACTTGCACCCCTAGGGTTTTATCCACTTGTTGCCTTGAAAATGACCATGCTATGCATGTTGAGTATCTTGGAAAAACAAAAGCAAAACAAAAGATCATAGTCCCTCGATGATGCTATCTTCGTTGCCTATACAAAATGATCTAGTCCCTCAAAAATTTGCTAAAGATACTTGGCCATATTGCTATCATGGTTAATACGATGACCCGCACCTGTCCCGTTTAACATCCTAATACAAGGTTGTTTACCAAATGCAATGGTAAAACAACACTGTCAAAAGGGTTAAAAATGCATAGGAAAGACTCTTGAGTAAAATAGGGTAGACAACTCTTAGTTACTTGATCAAAACTTGCAAAACATCCTTGCTATTTTCAAACACACCTCACAACACAATTTCAAAACATTTCCCAAAACAAACTTTCAAAACATTGAAACATCTTTTCAAAAGACAATACACATTTGTATATATTCAAACAAGAATCATTACAAAGGTTGCCACAACAATGGCCTCTTTTCAAAACATTTTCAAAAACCACACACAAAGCACCATTTCAAACAATTGGAAAAGCAAAGCAACTGATTTAAACAAGTAACTAAGAGCCCATGGATAACCATGGATGAAAAGGGTGCTTGCACCTTACCTTTTCAAATCTACCCCCCGAACCCAAGAAAACATCTCAAAGGTCTTTCCTGTGATTTTTGACCGTTCCTTTGGATAAAATGAAAAGTTGGGGGCGACTCCTGCTACACCGAAACATTTGCGAACATAAACGCAAAACCTCAAGTCAGTTCTCCCACCGTACCACAATAAGTAAATAAAATAAATGGGCCAGGGGGTGCCAAAAGTAGGCAGGGAGGTGAGTTGGCAAAATAAAAAAAAACACTGCAAGGCCCAAAGGGCCTAGCGCCTGCAAAAAAAAAGGTTAGGGAAACAGAAAATATGAAAAATGCAAAAGGGGGGTTCACATTGGTTCGAACCCTCGCCCTTTAGGTAAGAAGTGACTTAGTACGCGCTTGCTTACCACTGGGGTGGATGTTCATCCGTTTACTTATGTCAAACCATACATATATATTAGAAACTGCTTCCTGAAGGCAACTCCGTCTTTAACCTCGCGCCTAGCCGGACCACCTGTATCTTCTTCATCTCTCCACAAAAATGGAAAGTTCAAACATGAAACTTGTGGTGTTTCTTCCCACGAATCCAACCATATAACTTATGTAAGCTAAAAGTTAAAGATAATAACTAATTTTGATAGCTCAAATTGAAACCTAATTTTCTCATAAATTTCAAATACAAAATTCTCTATACACAGTCAATATAAATGGGAACTATGAACATGGTCAACTTTAGAGAAAAGATATCTACATTTTATCTTCACAAATCAGGATCAAATGATGCTTATATGAAAGAATAGAAGTTTAAAAATTTACCTCTTACAGCTGGATTCATGAATTGAGTTTGAGCAACATTTGAGATGGCCTTAAGATCTGTTTAGCTTTCCTAGACCTCCTTGAGTGTATTCTAACTCCTATTTGCCTTGAAAGTCCATGAATCTCTCTACTCAAGTCAACCTGCAAGCTTGATATTTGAAAATGGTGGATGGTGATGGAGGAGTTACAGTCTTGAAACAGGGGCCTGCGTTGCTTTAGTATGATGTATATAAGGTGTTTGAATGATTAGTTTTCAAAACGCACGAGTGGAAATGAAGATGATGAGTTTTGGTTTAAAACTGTGTATCAATGGTATTCTTGAGCAGATTTATGGTTTTTGAGTGTTTGAGATAGTTTTAGGGCACTAGCATTCGTGTCTCATCTTGCAAATAGTGTATGTACTTATAGGCAAGAGGTCTCGAGGCTTGAAACAACTCAGAAATTCAAATCACATGTTATGGCTT
Organism: Vicia faba; assembly: GCA_948472305.1. NCBI lineage: Eukaryota > Viridiplantae > Streptophyta > Magnoliopsida > Fabales > Fabaceae > Vicia > Vicia faba. The sequence goes on from OX451740.1 coordinate 479,683,589, forward strand.
GGTTACTTGTTTTTGAAGCAAAGTTGACAAACATGGTTTCAATGTGAAGTACAAGTATTTGCAGGGTGGTTAGAAGGATGTAGATATGTTGCTTCTTGCTTTTAAATTCTTTTGAATCAGAAACAATAAGGTATGGGCTCAAGAAGAGTTGACATTGTGATTAAAGTCACTTTTCCAAAATGGAAGTGGTGACTTTCTTCCAAAAATGGAAATGCAACTTGGATAATGGCTCAAGTGTTTGGAAAATGGCTCTATCAGTTGTGTAAGAATTAAATTATTGAGTGATTAGCAAGTTTGAAGCCTGCAACACAAGATTTTTACAACATGCTTGAAGATTGGATCAAGTGTTCTTCACAAAATGGCTTGTAATCCAAGTGACAAAACACCAACTTCTTGCCTTCGATTCTCCTTGCTCGGGAATGATCTCGAGGAGTTCTTGGAAATTTTGGAAAGTCTGCAATGTGATCTTCAAATAATATTTGAATTTATTTTGAAGACTCCCCTTGGAACTATGTGAAAAATTGCCACGAAGTTAGGTAAAAAATCTGCCTAACTAGGGCAAAATTTCACTAAGTCTTTTTAGTTCATAAGCATGTATTCACAAAACTATAGCTTGAGATCCAAGAACTTTTAGGGGAATTTGTGTGAATTAAAGTTGTAGATTTCATGGAGATCTACAACTTTCATGTTGAAAGTTTCCTTTGAATCATCTTGTATCATGGCGAAAATTTGGCTTAAAGTTATGAAAAAATAAGAAAATTTTGACACTTAGAAAAGTTTCTAAGTTTAGAAAATTTGACTTTTCAAATTGAAATCTTGATTTCTTGATGAATAAGTTTCCTATTTTGACATTTTTTGATGAATTATGATCTTTGGCACTTGAATTTGACCAAAAAGTCAAAGTTTGACTTTTCAGTATACAGTTGACTTTTGATCAATTGCATGCAAAATTCATCTGTCAATCCAATGGACTTGCAATGTTTTGAATCATGTCATTAGGTCAAAATGGTTCACTTGGACTATTGATATCATGCCTTAAACCAATTTACCATTTGCTTGGTCAAAAATCATAAATTGCCCTTTCTCAATCAAAACCCTAATTTTGACCATTTTGCCCTTTTGAAGATTTGATCAAATTTCTTGAGGAATTATGGTCCAAACATGATCAAATGATACATATGAGTCTAAAATGTTGATGATGATAAAAAATTATGAAGTTTGACTATAAATTGGCTATGGTTTACTTTTTCTCTAATACAACTGATTTTTAGGTCAATTGTTCAATTGACTGATCAAAAGTGTGATCCAAGGCTTGAAACTTGACATGAGTGATCTTGGGGGTCCATAATGGTCCATGAAAGTCATATGAAGCATTGGTGGTTCAAAAATCCTTGTGCAAACTCAAACCCTAATTTTGGTCATAAGTGCATAAGGAGGTGTCTTGAGCTGATCAAACCCTAGTGCAGTCTTGAGCTTAAAGAGATCTTATGAGAAAAAATTCTTGATAAGTGAGAGGGAAAATTTTGGGGTACAACATCTGCCCCTGTTCAATCTTCTTAAACCTGAAGAGTTAGATTGGCGAGTTTTTCCATTCGTGACTCAAAGGTGGAAGATGATTGGACACTAGAGTGCCCAGAAATTTGCACTCGACGATATAAAGGTTGAGGGAATGGGCTTAAAAATACCATTTGGAGAGGTGATAGAAAGTTGTAGAAGATTGGGCTTAAATATGCCACCCAAAAGTAATTGTTGGTATTGAATTTGTAAGTTGAAAGAATGAGTATCAGAATGGCATCCGTGTCTGGAGCGTATTTGTACTGTATCTGAAAGTTGAATCTTAATGAGTATTAGAATGGCATCCGTGTTTGGACCGTATCTGTATTATATCTGAAAGCTGAGTCTGAATGAGTATCAGAATGGCATCTGTATCTGGAGCGTATCTGTACTGTATCTGAAAACTGAGTCTGAATGAGTATCAGAATGACATTCGTGTCTGGAGCGTATCTATATTGTATCTAGAAGAGGATCTGAATGAGTATCAGAATGGCACCCATGTCTGGAGTGTATCTGAACTGTATCTGGAAGAGGCTCTGAATGAGTATCAGAATGGCATTCGTGTCTGAAGTGTATCTGAACTGTATCTGGAAGCTCTGAACATTGTTAATGATAGTTGTTAATCTTATCCTGAAAAGGGTAAAATGTTAGCTAAACTGCAAAGTCATGTTGTATGAAATGTATGATATAACGCATTTGTGTGATGAATGTTTATGATATATGGATGCGATGTATGCGTATGCGAGTTAATCTGCTGCAGTTCTGTTGGATTGGGGAAAATAAATCCCTGAATGTTGCTGAGGATATGTAAGCCTTCATGTCTTGAAGTGTTGACGAATTTCCATTTAGAGAAATAAACTATGTTGCAAGGTAAATGCCATGTATTTCTTAAAAAAACCTGTTTGGGGAAATTGTATGATTTCTACCGGGGATTGATAATTGGAAGCTTTGTTCTGCTGGGGATTAAACGACATACTGCGGGGGATTTCTTATGGAATATCCTAGAGACATTTCCTTATCCCTCCAACTTATCATTAATTTCCTTTTATTTTGTTTATTTATAAACAACGATTATGTTCAAATGCATATGTTCAACAATGAATCATTGGACATTTTTGTAAACAAAACACAAGCGTAAGGAAAAACAGATAGTTTTTTCACTTTCAAAGGGATATCTTTGTATTGACTTTGAGTAAGTATTTTTATACAATCAGACAAACACTCTAGTAGGAGAATGCCGTCGTAAAAAATGAAAATTTTAATATACAGAAAAGATAGCTATGTGTAATAATCCCATGGGGTTCCCATTCTGCTATAGCCTTCGTATCTCTGAGCATCTTGTCTACTTGTTGCCTCATCCGAAGATGATTGAATTGATCAAAACCTCTGAGTTTGCTGGTTTTTCGTAAGGTGATCCAACGGGACATAATCATATGCATTAATTCCCTAACTTTTTCCTGGACCACCCTTTCAGGTTTTCAGTCCACCGGGAAACCCTTTGTTGCTCCAGTTGATGTGTGAGATATGGTACGATACCCGTGGAGAGCGAATGGTAACATCTCATGCCATTCTTTGTATGTAACTGTCATTTTCTGTATGATCTTTTTAATGTTTTTATTTGCAGCTTCGACAGTACCATTCATCTTTGGCCGGTAAGGGGAATAATTGTGATGTTGGATCTTGAATTTCTCGCACAAGGCGGTGATCATAGTGTTGTTGATATTTGTACCATTGTCAGTGATGACCTTTTTCGGGATACCGTACCGGCAAATAAGATTTTTCTTGATGAAACGGGCAACAACATTCTTGGTAACAGAAGCGAAGGAAGCTGCCTCCACCCACTTTGTAAAGTAATCAATGGCCACTAAGATGAAGCGATGTCTATTGGAGGCCGTCGGCTTGATTTCCCCAATCATATCAATCCCCCATATAACAAAGGGCCAAGGATCCATCAAGACATTCAGAGGAACCGGAGGTACGTGCACCTTGTTAGCATAAACCTGACACTTATGGCAGGTTCGAGAGTGTTGATATCAATATGCTTCCATGGTAGACCAGTAATAGTCTGCCTGTAGGATTTTCTTTACCATCTATGCCCACTGGAGTGGGTGCCAAAAGTTCCTTCATGCAATTCATCCATGATCCTTTCCACTTAAACCTTTTCTATGCACCGAAGTAACACAACGTCGTGATTGCGTTTATATAGGATGCCATTACTAAGGAAGAACTTAGCAGAGAATCTCCTTAAGAACTTCTTATCATTGACTGAAGCTTCTTCTGGATATTCTTGAGCCTCGAGATACCTCTTGACTTCGTGAAACCAAGGTTGGTCCACTACTTCTTCAGTATTAATCTCGTGACAATGTGTTGGTTCATCCATTCATTCAATGGTGATCTGGGGAGCCTCGTTATCCCAATTAAGTTTAAACATAGATGAAATTGTGGCTAGTGCGTCTGCTAGCTGATTTTCTTCTCGCAGGAAATGCTCGAAGGTAATCTTCTCAAAATGTGGTAGCAATGTAAAAACATGTTCTTTATAAGGGATAAGGTTAGGGTGTTTGGTGTCCCATTCCCCTTTGATCTGACTGATGACCAAAGCTGAACCTCTGAATAGATCCAAGGATTTGATCCCCAAGTCTATGGCAGCTCTGAGACCAAAGATGCATGCTTCGTATTCCACCATGTTGTTTGTACAATTGAAGCAGAGTCTTACAGTGAAGGGAGTATGGAACCCTTCGGGAGATATGAGTATATCGCCGATGCCATTGCCAAGTGAATTGGATGCCCCATCAAAGAACAGGGTCCATCGGGATCCTTGTTCAGGTCCGTCATATGGCCTCGATTCTTCACAGTTGTTTACCATCAAGATGTCCTCATCCAGAAATTCGAATTTCATGGGCTGGTAGTCTTCTATGGCTTGGTGAGAAAGGTGATCAGCTAATACACTGCCTTTTATCGCTTTCAGGGTAGTATATTGTATGTCGTATTCCGTCAAGATCATCTGCCATCTTGCTATTCTTCCAGAGAGTGCGGGTTTCTCGAAGATGTATTTTATCGGATCCATTTTAGATATCAATAGGGTAGTATGAGTCAGCATATACTGTCTTAGTCGGCGAGCAGCCCATGCCAGAGCGCAACAAGTTTTCTCGAGCAGTGAATATCTTGTTTCACAGTCAGGAAACTTTTTGCTCGGGTAATAAATAGAGTGCTCTTTTCGGCCAGACTCGTCATGCTTCCCCAATACACACCCCATTGAGTTTTGTAAAACAGTCAGATACATGATCAATGGTCTTCCCTCCACTGGTGGAATTAACACAAGAGGCTCTTGCAGGTATTCTTTAATTTTTTCAAAAGCAGCTTGGCACTCGTCATTCCATTTGACTACTTGATCTTTCTTCAACAATTTGAAGATTGGTTCACAAGCAGCTGTCAGGTGAGAGATGAATCTGGCAATGTAATTCAAACGCCCCAAGAATCCTCTGACTTCCTTCTCAGTACGAGGAGCAGGCATCTCTTGTATTGCTTTAACTTTGGCAGGATCGACCTCGATACCTTTGTAACTGACGACAAAGCCTAGGAGTTTACCAGACCAGACCCCAAATGTCCATTTGTTTGGATTCAACCCCAGCTTGTACTTCTTCAGTCTCTCAAACAATTTTTGTAAGTGATCAAGATGCTCTTCTTCTGTTTGAGATCTGGATATCATATCGTCTACGTAGACCTCTATTTCATGATGTATCATGTCATGAAATAAATCTACCATGGCACGCTAATAGGTTTCCCCAGCGTTCTTTAGTCCGAATGGCATCACCTTATAGCAGAAAGTGCCCCACTGCGTGACAAACGTTGTTTTCTCCATGTCCTCAGGTGCCATTTTGATTTGGTTGTAGCCTGAGAAACCGTCCATGAACGAAAACACTTTGTGTTGTGCCGTATTATAAACTAGAATATCAATGTGGGGGAGTGGAAAATCATCTTTAGGGCTTGCTCTATTTAAATCTATGTAGTCCACACACATTCTCACTTTGCCATCTTTTTTGGGTACGGGAACAATATTGGCAACCCATTGGGGATAAGAGGTGACAGCCAGGAATCCAGCGTTGAATTTCTTCATGACTTCTGCTTTGATATTTTCTGACATATCAGGCCTAATACGGAGAACCTTTTTATTTACTGGAGGACAATCTTCTCTTGTAGGCATACGATGTACCATAATGTCTGCATCAAGTCCCGACATGTCTTCATACGACCAGACAAAGATTTCAATATAGTCGTGTAATAATTGAATCAGACGCTCCTTGACACTGGGTTCCGGATTGGCACCCACCTTGACCTCTTTTTTGTCTTCTTCGATACCTAGGTTGATTGTATCCATAGGTTTTTCGTGAGGCTGAATGGTTCTCTCTTCTTGTTGTAGTAGTCTGGTAAGTTCCCCTGGTACTTCACAATCTTCTTCACCTTCATCTTCGGCTTGGTAGATTAGATTCTCAGAGTCACAAAAGGCCATAGATTATTGTTACTCATGGGATCCCGAATGGATGTATACCTGCATTGTGTGTGTGAGTGTGTGTAAGGGTATAACTATCCTTGAAAGAAATGAAAATGTAAAAAGGGAAAAATAATGAGCACAAAAGTTTGTATGCGAAAACGTCCATGATTCATTAATGTCATATGAAAATGAGATAATAACCCTTACAAATAGACCATTGTGCCTCGGGTAAGACACAAGGTTTTAAGAGTGCGAATTGTTTTAATATTACAGATCCAACAAAATGTAAAGACAAATTACCGTGGGATAAAAGTGATCGTGACAAAATCTCTAGCCTCCCAATTGTTGAGCCCTCCATTGACAGTCAAGAAAATCCAATCCTCCAGGTTGCATCCATCTTCACCCTCTTCTACCGCGTTGACTTCACGGTTGCTGATCTTCAGGGATGGTCCTCCGGTGGGAGCGCGGCGTACAGCCTTCTGAGCACTTGAAGTGAAACCCATGCCAAACTTATCAGACTTATATGGGATATCTGAGAGTTGCCCCTAGATAGTGCACCCACCTTCTTCTACCGTTTCTTTGGCATCCTTTAGGGATGACATCCGGAGTGGAGACCTTGTAATCTTGGGAACATGAGACACAACCTTGGTCACTGCCACATCTTGCGGGACCTCTTCAAAGTGTTGAAATGGAGTTTCAATAAATTCACCATCTAATTCCACATATCTGAAGGAATTAAGATGGCTAATCATGTACTCTTCCTCTCCATGAACGGTGATAATCTTCCCTTGAATTGGATACTTCAGCATTGTGCAACGTAGAAGTAACAACACCAACATTGTGGATCCATGTTCGGCCTAGCAAGCAGGAGTATGAAGGGCGAATGTCCATTACATAAAAAGTTGAATTGAAAGTTTGGGTTCCAACCTTTATGGGGATATCCACTTCCCCATGCACCATCCTTTTTGAGCCGTCAAGAGCCCTTACTACTATGTTGCTTGGCTTTAATGTCAGTCCCTCGCAGTCAAGTCTATCAAGATCTTTTTTAGGTAGTACATTCAGAGAGGAGCCAATGTCCACCAAAACATGAGCCAAAGTTGTGCCCCTACATTCAACTAAGACATGCAATGCCTCATTATGCTTCCTTCCCCTCGGCGTTAGATCAACATCTGAAAAACCTAGACCGTTATCTGCAGTCAAACTGGCTACGCAGTCTTGAAACTGATCGACAGATGTCTCTTGAGGCACATGGGCGGTTTTTAAGAACTTTACCAAGTCCTTTGCATGCGCCTCAGAACATAGTAGTAATGCCAACATGGAAATTTTAGAGGGAGTTTGCCCCAGTTGTTCAACTACATCGTAGTCACTTCACTTTATAATTTTTAGAATCTCCTCTATTTCTTTCTTGAAGGTCTCAGGGATAGTCAATGATTGTGCCTTCGTTTGGACAGGCTCAATTAGAATACTTTTTCCTCGAGTCTCGATTAACTTGGTAGCCGGAATGTCAGTAGGAGTGATAACAGGGGTGGTAACAGTTTCGTCAGTTGGAGTATTGTTGGAGATAATTGTAGGACCGGAAATAACTTTTGGAACAACAACATGAATGATTAAGGGTCCAGAAACAACCTTTGGGGGGGGGGGGGGGGGCATTTCTGGAGAGAAGATTCTACCACTTCGGGTAATCTTGCTAGTTTCTGCAATATTATTGATGTCGAAGTTGACCTTCTCAGAGCTTGAATCTTCGGCGGCTGGCCAGCCCTGCTTGATACCATGGTAGTAGACATCCCCTCCATAGTTCTATGGCACGGTCTTGTCTGACGAATATGGGATGGTCCAAGCATTGTGATTATTAAAGGAGTTGCTTTCGAAACTGATGTAATTCTAACGGGTCTTTTGGTGGAGACCCTGGAAGAATTGGCGGAAATGGTAATGATAAAAACATCTTCAAAAGGAATAAGTGGAACAAAAGTCTTTTCAAACAAAATTTCTCTGTTATCTATTAGGCATTGAACACATGCTTTCAACAAAGGACAAATGGTTGATGAGGACAAACAGAGATGGAAAACTTCATTACAGCCCGGGAACACACCGACATTCAACAAGTTCATTTTAATAGTCAGAAGTGGGGTCATAAGTTCATCAACTGAAGTAACAAACAGTCCTTCTTCAATGGCATTGGTATTATGGCCATGCCTGGGCATAGGGGCATAAATGACATTTGGCTTTTCAGGCGCATCGAATTCAATTTCTTTTGCTTCAATGAGGTCTTGTATTTTGTTCATTAGAGCCCAACAGTTATTAGTGTCGTGGCCGGGACTTTCAGAATGATATGCGCAACGGGTATTGGGATTATAGTGAGGAGATGTTATATTGGGGTTTTTCGGAGCTTCTTTCAAGGTCACCAAATTGGATCTTAGTAGATGCGGTAATACCTGGGACGGGGTCATGTTGATTTTGGTGAACTGCCTGACTGGTCTTTCCATCCTTGGTTGATTATTTCTTTGTTGATCAGACGCAGGCTTAGGAATCATAACAGCCCCCACCATTGGTCGGCGTTCGGCCCTATCTTGGTTTCTTTGCGGATATAGAAACCACCTCTTTATTTCTGATGAAAGTCTTCCTTACAGCTGCAGAAGAAGATGTATCTTTCTGAATCTTTCCACTCTTTATACCGGCTTCTACCCTTTCTCCGGTTAATATTAGTTCAGTAAATCCTGCAGATGAACTTCCAATTAAATGATTGAAGAAGGGACCAGACAAGGTTCCCAAGAACATGTCTACCAATTCTCTCTCAAATAGAGGGGGTTGAACTCTTCCAGTCAAGTCTCTCTATTTTTGCGCATAGTCCTTGAAACCTTCATTGGAAACCATGGCCATACTTTACATATGAGTACGGGTAGGCGCAAGGTCAGCAATGTATTGATATTGTTTGTAGAAGGCTGCAACAAGATCTTCCCAATTATGAACGTTGGCTCTTTCTAGTTGGTAAAACCAGTCAAGTTGAGTTCCAGACAGACTGTCTTGGAAGAAGTGTACCCATAAGTCTTTATCAACGGTATGGGGTTGGATTTTCCTCACATATGATCGGATATGCATTTTAGGGCATGAAACTCCGTCATATTTGGTGAACACATGTGCTTTGAATTTCGGAGGAATAACAATCCCCGACACTAAACCCAATTCCTCAAAGTCCAAGCCAGGCACTTTTTGAATTTCCATCGCACTCAACCGCTCTTCGAGATGTTTATACTTATCATTAGCTGGAGGGTATTGTTCTTCTGAATATTCTTCTTTTTCCTCTTCCTCTTCTGATTCTAATGGGATAACTATTTCCTTGCCTTTCCCCTCTTGACTGTCTCTTTCACTAGATGTCGTTGCAAAGTTTAAGGTCCTTCTTGTCTGCTCATGAAATCTTCTTCCCATGTTTAGGACTCTAGTTACCTTCTTTGTTTTCTTTTTCCTCTCTTCAGCCAACAAAGTCTTCAATTCTTCTTGTCCCTTGGCTAGGGTCAAGAGCAACTGTTGAAACTGTGTATTCTTAGCTTGGAGATCCTTCACTGTTTTCTCAAGATCTATCTTACTGAAATAAACAGTAGAGAGATGAGGAGACTTGTTGCAAATGACCTGCTTATGTTATGATGAATGGTATATGCATATGTAATGATTTCAAGGATTTCAAAGATTCAAATTTGTTTTAGACAAAAAGGAAACACACGTTATATTAATAAGTTAAAGCTTGGGTACATCAGTGCCTCTTGGGCAAAATAATACAAAAATTCTAAGATAAAAAGGTAGTACGCATCCTCTTTGGTGCGATGTAGGCATTCAGAGTCTTCTCCTCATGAAGTAGTATAGTGAATTCCAAAACCTTCTTTTTGCTTGCGTAGAATTGGGCTTCGAAGGTATCTCGCTCTCCCTTGAGTTGTATCCAATCCCTTTGTAGGTCTTCAAGAGACGTGGGCATTTCAGGATGTAGGATAGTGTATGGAACATCTCCCTCCATGGCAGGCTCAATGATCACCGGGAGAATGGATGGGTAAGGCATCATAAGACTCTGAGCACGAGTTCGTACCCATTTGAGGTAAGGCTCAAGAGGGATGGAATTCTTGTGCCCCAAAGTCTTTCTATCTACCTTGTTTAACATCCTCCAAGCTCGGATAAATCTCTGGAGAAGACCTTGATCGTCGTTGTCGTAGTAAATACCAAACCTTGAATCAGCATCTCATACGGGTTATCCCTTCGGGCATAACCAAACTGTCTTAAAGCTAAACAGGGGTTGTAGGTGATACCTCCCCTAATCCCAAGTAAAGGGACATTATGAAATTCCCCACAACGGTCGACAATGATAACATTCTCTTTGGATCGGGAGCACCAATGAATGTCTGAATGTTTGAGCGTCATCAACCTTTGCGACCACCTTGAACCTTGCTCATTTTTTAATAGAGATTTGGGGAAGATGAGAAATAAACCATCTTGCCAAGAGAGGAGTGCAACACATGAGGACACCTCTTTTCCTCATTGTGCGAGTGTGAAAAGAGTGTAGAATATCTCCTAGCAATGTAGGTATCGGGTTACGGGATATTAAGATTTTAACGGCGTTGACATCTATGAGTTGGTCAGGATTTGGAAACAAAACCATCCCATAGATGAGGAGAGCCACAATTTCCTCAAAGGCTTGCAAGTCCAAGTAATTCCAACAACTTTGGGCTTTCTCAAACAGGAACTTTGCTAGGTAACCTTTGACACCACTCCTTGTTTCCCAATGAGTTGTGACATCAGATGAATGCAAGTGTAGAGCTTGAGCAATCTCTTCTGGATTTGGGTCTCTTTCTGTACCGTTGAAAGGTAGTTGATTGAGAATGGGAATCCTCAAGAATTGGGATAATTCTTCCAAATTTGGCACAAGTTGATAGTCGGGATATGTGAAGCAATTGTGTAAAGGATCAAAGAACTGAAAGAGAACCTTCATCATGTCCTCATCTATGTTGGAGGTGACCAAGTTGAGTAGACGACCATGTCTCTCGGTGAATGGAGAGTTTTCAGGAATCCTTGAAGCTAGCTCCTTAAGTTGTGGAGGGATTCTCACAAGGTTGACTTGAATAGTTTTCCTGCGAAGTGAATCCATATCCTACAAAACAAGAACAAAGATGAATCCCAAAATCCTTGAAATGGTTAGTAGATGTATATGATGTTCATGATGTTCATGATGTTATGTACAAATATGCATATACAAACAAACCAAACAAATTCTTAGTTTAGGCTTGCATGGAGTTTTATAGGTAAGTAACCTCTTGAAGTTTAGTTGGCTTAAACCTGTCCTAGTAATAGTAACCGGGTTCTAAGGAGCTCAATATCACTAGTTTGTTTCTTTGGTCATTGTTTCAGCACAAGCCTCTTTAATGGCGACCGAAATATCCCAAAAAACCAAACCTCAATGAGTGTAGTATCGAGTATCTACCAACTTCGGACTGCACCAAAGTCGGTCATCTCACTGCATCCTAAAGGCCAAGTTCGTCAAGTAAAGGTTCTAGAAGTTCATTAGTGCTTCATGACATCACTCAGCGGCCCCGTATTCTCTTTGATTAACTCAAAGGCTACCGGTATGTTGGCTCCTAAATTCGACACACTCGTTTTTATTAGTATAAGCCACTAAAGCTGAAGGATGGTTTCGACCAGCTGGTTTTGTCGAAGTGCTCGTCAGAAAATGGCAATGTACTTAGAGAGTTTCTTCCAAGGGAGAATTTGGTTGCCTTCGATGTCGAAGGTGTTTCTCGTTGAAGGTGCTTCTCGACGAAGGTGTTCGATTGTTCAGAGTGGAACGGTTTGAGATTCAAACGTTTGGAGGGAAAACGGTTCCCAGCGGTTACCAAGTGCAACGTGCCAAGATCTGGAGCGTCGAACGCTGTGAACGTGCCAAGTGGAGTCATCTCGAAGCAGCGTAACTGCCCGACGGTTACTTGGGATGTGTTTAGTATAAATATTAGTAGTTCACGCAGTTTTTCGCGTGTGTTCACAATTATATACAAGTCACTCATATAGATTCGAGTACCCAGCGTGAGAGAAAGAATTGTTGAGAATGTATGTGTGAAACACCACTTTATTAATCAAAGTCATTTATTTTCCAGAAACTTTACTTGCTTTCTCCTTTACTTTTCCAGTCGAAGCCTTCATTTTAAGCCTTCCTTTTATTCTTCATGCAATTTACTTAAAGCTTCTTTATTTTCTTGTCATTTAACCATTATCAAACTTAGTCAAAACCCCAAAATCAACCATGTCTTAGGATCAATCTGATCGATCCTGCGAGTCACCAAATAAGTAACCTTTTGGAAGATCAGCGGTTGTTTACCAATTCCCACGGTAAACACGGTACCCACAAATATGTCGCACTAACGTAGATATTGCTTAGACTATGTCGGTATACCCCGCACAGTTTCCATAATGTATTGCTACTTACCTATAATATATCCCAAATCCGGGTAGAGGATTCAAACCCAAACAAAGAACCATAATGTAAAGCATACAAGTCAAACAATGCAAGCAAGTAAATGTGATCAAACCCTAAGGTAACCCCACTTTTAGAATTTTCCTCGATAGAGTCGCCAGTTCTGTGATACGGTGGGAGAACTAACTTGAAGGTTTTGCATTTTATCGCAAATGTTTCGGTTAGCAAGAGTTGCCACCGACTTTTCTTTTATCCAAAAGGAAAGGTGAAAACAAACAGGAAAGACCTTTGAGATTAGTTCTTGAGTTTGGGGGGTAGATTATGAAAAGGGGAAGTATTAGCACCCCTTTCATCCATGGTTTTCCATGGGCTCTTAGTTACTTTATAGATCACTTGCTTTTGTTTGAAATTGTGCTTTGTGTGGTTTTTGAAAGTATTTTGTAAAAGAAGCCATTGTTTAGGTAATCTTTCTAATGATTCTCGTTCGTAAGAATGTATACAAAGATGTTTGATCTTTTGAAAATGTTTTCAATGTTTGTAAGATGTTTTGAAAATGTGTGTGTTTGTTTTTGAAAATAGCAAGGATGTTTGTTTTGAAATGGAGCAAGTAATTATGAGCAATCTACCTACTCAAATGTCTTTCTTGTTTATTTTCTTTTCCTTTGACATTGTTGTCTCACCATTGATTTGGTAAGCAATCCTATCTTAGGATGTAAACAGGACGGGCGTGGGTCATCGTATAACCATGATTAACAATGTTGCAAGGTATCTTAGCATTCTTTTTTAGGGACTAAGATCATTTGTAAGGCAACTTTAGATAGCGTCATCGAGGGACTATGATCTTGTATTTGTTTGTTTTTGCTAAGATACCTTACATGCGTAATATGGCCATTTTGTAAGGCAACCAAGTGGATTTTACCCTAGGGATGCTTGTGTGCAAGTGTGTTATTTTCATGCTTGATTTTGTCTTGAATTAGGGTGTTCTACTTGATTTATTTTATTCTTTCCATACAAACCCTAATTACTAGCATGTTATATAAAAGCGATAAATTGCGAAATTTAAAGTTACTAAGCTATTACAACATTTGTGGGAGGGGGTATACAATTTATGAATGGGGATTGCAATAATATAAACCTAATTAATCTATTACAACCAAATTGAATATGTACAAATAATTGAAGAAATATATAAAGTACAAAATGCAAATTGAAAGAAATGTTTCTTGTATTTGGATATTTATATGAAAGAGGTTTTAACATAAACCTAATTAGAGAAAAATAATTAAATCTAAATTAAATTAAATTAATTAAGAAAAGAAATTAATTAAGAAAATATTTTTTGAATAAAACCCTAATTCTATTTAGTTGATTAAAAGAAAATGAGTTTAAAGAAAAAAGTATTTTTGTATTTTTGTCTTGAAAATAATATATGGTGTTGTGAAATATTTTTGGCCTTTTCTATATTAAAATAAATATATTTAAATAAATAATAATCTAGCTTTAATTTAATTTACAAATAAATTAGTAAAGGTAAATAAAGTATAATGAATAAAAATAATTTTTTGTGTGGAAAAATATTTAAATTATGTCAAAACATAAATATATTATTTTTATATTTTTTATGATTTTTTTTGGTGTTTTAGAAAATATATTTAAAAGAAAAAATGAAATAAATAAGTAAATAAAATAAATGGTCCAGGGGGTGCCAAAAGTAGGCAGGGAGGTGAGCTAGCAAAATAAAAGAAAACACTGCCAGGCCCAAAAGGCCCAGCGCCTGCAAAAAAAAAATGTTAGGGAAACAGAAAATATGAAAAATGCAAAAGGGGGTTTCACATTGGTTTGAACCCTCGCCCTTTAGGTAAGAAGTGTCTTAGTACGCGCGCGCTTGCCACTGGGGTGGTTGTACACCCGTTTACTTATGTCAAAACATTAATATATATTAGAAACTGCTTCCTGAAGGCAACTTCGTTTTCAACCTTGCGCCTAGCCAGACCACATGTATCTTCTTCATCTCTCCATAAAAATGGAAAGTTCAAACATGAAAGTTGTGATGTTTCTTCCCACGAATCCAACCATATAACTTATGTAAGCTAAAAGTCAAAGATAAAAACTAATTTTGCTGGCCCTAAATTGAAACCTAATTTTCTCAGAAATTTCAAATCCAAAATTCTCTATACACATTCAATATAAATGGGAACTATGAACATGGTCAGCTTTAGAGCAAAGATATCTACATTTTGTCTTCACAAATCAGGATCAAATGATGCTTATATGAAAAGATAGAAGTTTGAAAATTTACCTCTTGCAGCAGGAGTCATGAATGGAGTTTGAGCAACTTTTGAGATGGCCTGAGGATCTGTTTAGCTTGCCTGGACCTCCTTGAGTGTATTCCAACTCCTACTTTGCCTTGAAAGTCCTTGAATCTCTCTACTTAAGTCAACCTGCAAGCTTGATATTTGAAAATGGTGGATGGTGATGGAGGAGTTAAAGTATTGAAACAGGGTCCTGGATTACTTTGGTATGATGTATAGAAGGTGTTTGAATGATTAGTTTTCAAAACGCACAAGTGGAAATGAAGATGATACGTTTTGGTTCAAAATTGTGTATCAATGGTATTCTTGAGCAGATTTATGGTTTTTTAGTGTTTGAGATAGTTTTAGGGAACTAGCATTCGTGTATCATCTTGCAAATAGTGGATGTACTTATAGTCAAGAGGTATTGAGGCTTGAAACAATTCAGAAATTCAAATCACATGTTATGGCTTGGTTACTTGTTTTTGAAGCAAAGTTGACAAACATGGTTTCAATGTGAAGTACAAGGATTTGCAGGGTGGTTAGCAGGCTGTAGATATGTTTCTTATTGCTTTTAAATGCTTTTGAGTCAGAAACAACAATGTATAGGCTCAAAAAGAGTTGACATTGTGATTAAAGTCACTTTTCCAAAATGGAAGTGGTGACTTTCTTCCAAAAATGGAAATGCAACTTGGATAATGGCTCAAGTGTTTGGACAATGGCTCTATCAATTGTGTAAGCATTAAATTATTGAGTGATTAGCAAGTTTGAATCCTGCAAAGCAAGATTTGTACATCATGCTTGAAGATTGGATCAAGTGTTCTTCACAAAATGGCTTGTAATCCAAGTGACAAAACACCAACTTCTTGCCTTCGATTCTCCTTGCTCGGGAATGATCTCGAGGAGTTCCTCGACATTTTGGAAAGCCTGCAATGTGATATTCAAATAATATTTGAATTTATTTTGAAGACTCCCCTTGTAACTATGTTAAAAATTTCCATGAAATTAGGTAAAAAATCTGGCTTAAAGTTATGAAAAAATAAGAAAATTTTGACACTTAGAAAAATTTCTAAGTTTAGAAATTTTAACTTTTCAAATTGAAATCTTGATTTCTTGATGAATAAGTTTCCTATTTTGACATGTTTTGATGAATTATGATCTTTGGCACTTGAATTTTTACCAAAAAATCAAAGTTTGACTTTTTAGTATACAGTTGACTCTTGATCAGTTGACTGCAAAATTCATCTGTCAATCCAATGGACTTGCAATGTTTTGAATCATGTCATTAGGTAAAAATGGTGCACTTGGACTCTTGAGATCATGACTTAAACCAATTGACCATTTTCTAGGTCAAAAATCAGAAATTGCCCTTTCTCAGTCAAAATCCTAATTTTGACCATTTTGCCCTTTTGAAGATTTGATCAAATTTCTTGAGGAATTATGGTCCAAACTTGATCAAATGATACATATGAGTCTATAATGTTGATGTGGATAAAAAATTATGAAGTTTTACTGTAAATTGGCTATGGTTGACTTTTTCCCCAATATAGTTGATTTTTAGGTCAACTGTTTAATTGACTGATCAAAAGTGTGATCCAAGGCTTGAAACTTGACATGAGTGATCTTGGGGGTCCATAATGGTCCATGAAAGTCATATGAAGCATTGATGGTCAAAAAATCCTTGTGCAAACTCAAACCCTAATTTTGGTCATCAGTGCATAAGGAGGTGTCTTGAGCTGATCAAACCCTAGTGCAGTCTTGAGCCTAAGGAGATCTTATGAGAAAATTCTTGATAAGTGAGAGGGAAAATTTTGGGGTACATCATAATGCTACATAAAATGTAGTGCAGTAACATAGACTCGTGCACGTGGTACCAAGTTGTTATGAGTACTAGACTCATCACCCTCAAAAGATCCCCGCCATAGGATCAATTCCCTCTTATAATCGGAGCACAACATCCAACGCACTTGATCCATACAATGGGATTGAGGCTAACACTAGGATAACATCCTCAATAACACTGGACTTACATCCTAAATCAACATTGGAGTTTCGTCCTAACAATGTTATGAATGCATGATGCACAATTAACATAATTAATTACGACCACCTATAATCAAGTGCATCATCATTCACTGAATTATCAATAGTATTCACATGGCATAAATACACATCAACATAATAGCATCAAAACCATTCCATAATTCATAGTCACAACATATTATTATCATATCATTTACAATTCATCATAGCAACATGCATCATTATAGCTCACCTTTTAGAATATAAGCCTATATTAGCCTAAGCACTGAAACTATACCTTTTTTTTACTAATTTTACCCCACCAACATGTATTCCATCATGTTAGTTATCCAACGCTTCAAACGGCTCCTCAAAGAGAGTTCTAAAACTCAAGTTATGGCATTAAAAAAAATCATAATGTTGTCCAACGCCCGATGCTCGTCCGACGATGCAGTCTGCTCGCCCGTGGCTCGCCCGACGACGTGGGAGCGACAACATAATCCATATTCTCCGGTCTCCATCACTTAACGAAGCTCTTTGCTTGTCTGACAATGCACCTCTCACTTCGGCATCGCCCGACGACGCTCAAGCGAGACAACCCACTCCATACAAAAATCTAGGAGTGCCACTTTTCCACCCATTCCTTCGCTCCTCACCTTGCTCGGTGAAGACCAGACAATGCTTCCCTTCGCCCAGCAATGCATAGCAGACTACAATTTCCTGTTGTGATTCTACACATGTTCAGTCCCGAATCCTCTTGCGATTTCACACCAATACAGTCCAAATTCTCATAGTTTTCAACATGATTCATCACACAACAACCACACACTATTGTAGGCATTATATATACAAACGCATGGCAAATCAACATGGTATTGTCATCAATTTCATCATAATGGAACATATAATCAAAATCATCATAAACCCTAACAATCCCTTCATACTTATAAACCCCATATCAATTATAATGACAAATCCCCCCTTTACCTTAGATTCCTTGCTTGGGTCTCTTCTCTCTGCGATCTACCGAAATTCCTTTATGTTCTCTGTGCCCTAACTTTATCCTCTGCTCTTCGAATGTTTTCATGATCGTACCAAATGAAATATTTTCCCTTATTCCTTGTTTAACCTTTGGACCCCTAGTATGTTTTGCCTAACTTATCCTCAATTAGCTTTTAATCAATTACCCCTTGCCCTTATCTCCTCTACACCAATTATTCCTCTATTTTATTATTATTAATAATTCTAACTAATTTTAAATAATTATTAATTAGTTATCTAAAATACTAAAATACTCCTTACTCATATAAATCCTCATTACCCCACCACATAACATCATAGTACACATCATACTCAACAAAATATCACATATTCATCAATAATTCACTAATATTTCTAATAACTCATTTAATTAATTAATTCTAAAAAATTCAAGGTGTTACAACTCTCCCGCACTTAAAGAAATTTCGCCTAAAAAATTACCTGAGGAAAACAGAGTCGGATATGACTCCTTCATCTGATCCTCATGCTCCCAAGTCAAACTTTCACCATAATTGTTTCACTTCCCGACCTTCTATTTGCACGGGCAATGCTTCGACAGTCAGGTTATCTCTTACCTGTACATCATCTATCTGAATCACATGCGAAGGATCCAGAATGTATTTTCTCAACTGAGACACATGAAATACATCGTGGAGATTTGCAAGCGACAACGGTAAAGTAATCCGATAAGCCACTTCACCTATCCTCTCAGATATTTGATATGAACCAACAAAACAAGGTGTAAGCTTTCTCGATTTCAAATCTCTACCGACACCATTCACCAGAGTGACTCTCTGAGAAGCCCTCATCTTTTCTTGGATCATCTTGATCTTTTCAGTCATTTCCTGCACAATCTCCGGTCCGAGTACAACACTCTCACCTGACTCATACCAACACAATAAAGTTATACACCTCCTACCATACAACGCTTCATACAGTGTCATTCCAATACTAGAACGAAAACTGTTATTATAAGTGAGCTCAATCAATGGAAAATGGTTGTCCCAAGCACCTTTTTGTTCTAACACACAAGCCCTAAACAAATCCTCCAAAGATTGGATAATCCTCCCAGTCTGACCATTTGTCTACGGATGATATACATAACTTAACCTCAATTTAGTATCGAAAGCATCTGCAAACCTTCCCAAAATTTCGATAAAAACCTCAGATCTCTATCCGATATAATACTCAAATGTATACCATGAAACTTAACAATCTCATCAATATACATCGCTGCCAGCTTTTCCGTGGGATGATTAATTTTCATCGGTAAGAAATGAGCCGACTTAGTCAATCTATCCACGGCCACCCAAATTAAATCATTGCCCTTAGCAGTCTTTGGCAAACATGACATGAAATCTGTTGAAATACTATCCCATTTCCATTGTGGAATACTCAAAGGCTGCATAAGACCCATAGGCTTCTGATGTTTGATCTTTGACTTCTGGCAAGTTAGACAGACATACACAAATTTGGCAATTTCCTTTTTCATTCCAGGCCACCAAAACAATTCCTTCAAATCCTAATAGCGTGAATGAATACTTAAGTCGCTTCGATGTCTTTCCTCAAGAATACTCTTATTAATCTTTGGAACATCTAGAACACATACCCTATCATTAAACCTCAACACACCATTTTCATCCACTCGAAATTCACCATCGTTACCTTGGTTTATCAACGTTAGTCGATCCACCAAACTTAAATCACATTTATGACCTTCTCGAATTTCTTAAAGGATACCACTGGTCTGTTTTAACATTCCCAACTTTACACTATTAGATGTCTCTTCACATACTAAACTCATGTCTCTAAATTGCTCGATCAATTCCAACTCTTTCACCATAAGCATCGACATATGCAAGGACTTTATACTCAAGGCATCAACCACTACATTTGCTTTACCGGGATGATAACTCAAGTCAAAATCATAGTCTTTCAAAAGTTTGAGTCACCTCCTTTGCCTCATATTTAACTCTTTCTGATCAAATAAGTACTTCAGACTCTTATGATCACTGAATACTTTAAATTTAGAGCCAAAAAGATAATATCTCCAAATCTTAAGCACAAACACCACAACTTCTAGCTCTCAGTCATGTGTATGATAATTCCCCTCACGCACTTTTAATTTCCTGGAAGCATAAGCAACAACCTGTCCATTTTGCATTAACACACCATCGAGACCCATCTTAGACGCATCATAATACACCATAAAAGACTCACTTGGATTAGGCAAAATTAATATCGGAGCAGTCTTCAATTTCTTCTTTAGTTCCACAAAGCTCTCTTCTCATGCAACATCCCACACATAATCTTGACCCTTTCAAGTCAATTGAGTTAACGATAACGCCAACTTAGAAAGTCCTTCAATAAACCTTCGATAACATCTAGCTAAACCAAGAAAACTTTGAATCTCAGTCGCAGACTTCAGAGTCTCCCATTGCAAATATCATCGACTTTAGAAGGATCTACGACAATTCCACCACTAGAAATCGCATGGCAAAAGAAACTCACTTCTTTCAACCAAAACTCATACTTCGACAACTTTGCATACAACTTCTTATTTTTCAGAACTTGCAACACAATTTTCAAATGCCCAGCATGTTCTTCTTCTGACTTAGAATAGATTAAAATATCATAAATGAATACCATAACAAACTTATCCATATACGAATGGAAAGTTCAATTCATATACTCCATGAAAGCAATCTGGCACATTGGATACACTGACTCGCATCAAAATGTACTCATAATGACCATACCTCGTTCGAAAAGCCATCTTCAGAATATCATCTAGTTTGACACGAATCTGATGATAACCCGACCTCAAATAAATCTTACTGAAAACACATGCACCCACTAAATGGTCCATCAAATCATCAATCCTTGGGAGTAGATACTTATTCTTAATAGTCACCTTATTTAACTGTCTGTAATCTATGCATAGTCTCATACTACCATCCTTTTTCTTAACTAACAACACGGGATAACCCCACAGAGATACGCTCGGTTGAACAAACTTCTTTTCCATCAATACTTATAATTAATTCTTCAACTCACTCATCTCTAAAGTTGACATTCTATAAGGAGCCATCGACACTAGACTTGTGCCTGGTATAAACTCTACAGTAAATTCAACTTCTGTCTCTTGAGGAAAATCACTTATGTCATTTGGAAACACTTCTGGAAATTCACAGGCAACAGGTAATTCCATACTTGTAGTTTCACGGTTAATTTGTAACGACGCAAACATTGCAAACATCAAAGCTTCATATTTTAAGAGTTCATCCACTTACTTAGTAGGCAGAAACATCATCTCTCCGCTATCGCAAAACTTAGGGAACCTTATTGTCTTATTATAACAGTTAATATGAACATAGTTGAACTCCAACCAGTTAATCTCAAGAATAACATCAATTTGTTGTAAGGGTAGACACACCAAATCCATCACAAAACTTTTACCATAAATTGTTAAAGGACACTTCGAACAAACGAGGGTAGTAGTAATAGAACCCTTAGCAGGAAGTTCCACTACCATTTCCCCATTCATATCAAACAACTTTAATTCCAACATAGTAACACCTTTGAGCGAAATAAATGAATGAGTAGCACCAATATCAATAATAGCAATTAACTCAACATTGTTAATAAAACAAGTACCTCTGATCAGGTTGTCTTTCTTGTAGAATTCTGAACCACTCAGAGTAAACAACCTGCCATTAGTATGAGATGCAACAACATTCTTCTTTGGTTTCTGACATTGGGTACTGGTGTGACCCTGTTCACCACAGTTGAAACAAGTAGGACCTTCATTCTTGCATTCAGTAACACGATGACCAACCTTGCAACACCTGTAACATCTTAACACCTTATTAGTGCAAGCATCACTATGGTGGCCTAACTCGCCACAGCGGTAGCATTTCATAGAAGTGGGAGTTCCTCCTTCACTTAGCTTCTTCTCATCATAAGCTTTCTACTGCCCTTTATCAGCAGGAGGAGCATATGGCTTACCATGATCATGATTCCTCCCCTTCTTCTCATTATAATTCTTATAAAAATAAGCTTTGTCTCTACTATCTTGATAGAAGATTCTACATTTGTTCACAAGCATAGGAAACTAACGAATATGCAGATATCCAATACCTTGCTTGATCTCTGGACGTAGTCCATTCTCAAAATTAATGCACTTTGACACTTCAGCTGCTGGGTTGTTATAGTGCAGACAAAATTTAACCAGTTCCTCATACCTTGCTGCATACTCAGCAATTCTCAAATTTCCCTACTTCAGCTCGAGGAACTCGATCTCCTTCTTCCCGCGTGCATCCTCCAGAAAGTACTTATCCAGAAAAGCAGTTATGAATACAACCTAAATAATATTTGTGCCCATAATCTCTATTCTCTGACGTGCATTGTTCCACCAGTCCACGGCTTCTTATTCCAACATGTGTGTGCTAAACTGCACCTTCTGATCTTCTGTGCAGACGGCTACCCAAAAAATCTTTTTAATTCCATTAAGCTATCCTTGCCCACCATCATCAGCATGCCTACCTTTGTAAATCGGCAGGTTGTTCCCCTGAAACCTCCCTCATGCACGAGCTTCATCATCATTCTAACCAGCATTAGGTGGATTATGCACAACCTGAGCAATGGCTTGCAAAGCAGCAATAATCACAACATCGTTCCTTCCAGCCATTCTTCTGGTACACATAACAACAACAACAACAAGGGTTTGAAACTATATCGACAATATTCAACTGTCACACACTATAGACTCAACAACATGGACGGACAGACTGACCTACTCTAATACCACTAATGTAACACCCTTCTAAAACCCATAAATAATATAAATAAATAATCAGAGTATTTCACTCAAAGAGCGTCACATGCTTCATAAAACATCATACATGCACGTCTTACTCTGTAACACGGCTAATGCTCGCCTCTGATGCAACGTGCCTTATTTCTCATCGTCATAAGAAATTCATATTATATTATATGTGGTCCTGATACATGTGATATTTTTTGAGCTTTGTGCAGGAACTTCTGATTACGCGTTGCATTCGCAACACACGTTTTCTTTTATCTTAGTTGGGTATTATTTCTGACTTTGTTTATTTCTATGTGAAGCTTGCTCGACGCGTACTCCATGCTTCTCCATTGCTTTCATCTGCTCTTGATGATTTTCTCGCTTTTGGTAGTCGCCGCTACTACCTTCGTACTTCTTCGCACTTTACTGCATTTCTTTACTGCCTTTCTAGATATCATGAGAAGTAGGGTTTTACTGCTTTTTGATGCCATGAGAAGTAGCGTAGAGATGTATGACGGGGGTCTCTGTTGCTGATCATGTTAGGAAACCCTCTAGTTTATTTAAAGACACGTTTAGGGCCATTCCGCATTGTGTGCGTTCTATTTGCTACTTGTGTGTGGTTTGTTTAAAACCATGCCTTCAAGTATGTATTATGCAGATGTGTTTATATTTGTTCCCACATATGTATAGATGATAAGTCCTCAAAAATAGGCGAGTGGGGAGGGTTAGTAATCAACCCCCACAATTTCATTTGTGTCATCCTTAGCTCGTGACGCACCTCGAAGCTTCAGAGTTGTGCCTGCTCTTGTTATCGAGTCGTCAAGTGGGGAAGGATTCTGCAATCGAACCCCCACATTTTGTCAGGAGTTTGCATTATCTGATGCTGATACTCTGTGATTGTTCATATTTCCTTCTGACGCTTACCTCGATCTCCTATATCTTGGTTAGGTGTTCAATCGCTTTGGACATCACATTTTTGTTTTTCATCTCACTCTTGCTTGTTTGTCTCGGGTGATACCATCCCCTTGACTAAAGCATTTCTCTTCTTTTCTTTATTGTTTTATGTGTGTTCTCTTCCGAGCTTGCTTGTTTTATCCTTGTACATACCATGTTCCCTTAGGACGTCCTTGCTCCCTTCGGACGCGAGTTAGACCTTAGGTTGCAAACTTTGCATGCTAACATTAGGTAGAGATTTCCCCTTTGTTAATCCAAATCATAGAGCCACCATTGTATGATAACATTAGGTTTAGAAATAGGTCAGTCCCCTGTGGACTCTTTTCTTCCCCTTTTTCATATGCATTTAAAACTAAAACTTCCCTTTCTTGGCAAATAAAAAACACTCTAATCACACTTAAACCCATTTTAAAGGTAAAAAAACACAAACCAATCAAATGTGGCATATTGCCTCGAGGGCGTAACTCGAAACCATCTTCAAGTAAGGATATGATTAATTTACTTCTGTGCCAACGCGTGAGTCTCCAAAGGTCGAGCTGCGGCAGAAGGCGGAGTTAACATTGTCCATAAAAAACACAAAACAAACAAAAACATGTGAGCCGAACTACAGTAGCTATGATTCTTCAAAAAGGATACGTAGGCATTGGGGTAGGGCCCAAGCAAGTATAAATTTATTTTCCCTACATTCTTTTCTCATTTCTTTTGCATGCATTCTTCCTCAATAGTAAACAGTAAGCATAGATTAAACACACCTATAAGATAGATAACAAGAGTGGATACCATAGAGTACTACAGGCATGTAAGGTGCTAATACCTTCCCCTCGTGTAACAGACTCCCTTACCTGATCTCTCAGTCGTAATACCGTGACTTCTCCCTTCTCAGGTTTTCTCGATGTTTACCTTTCCCTTCGTGTGGGATAAAATACGTTCGATGGTGACTTCATTGTTTGATGATTTTCAGTCGGTTGTTTCACCTTGATCTATAAAATGTTACAAATCAAGAATCACATATGCCAGACAACGCAGAAAATAGGTTCCCACTGCTCCTCCCGACACATATCCGCCACCTAATCCTGAATCGGTCGAACCACAACATTCTATTCTAATATCTAAAGCACCAGATAGATATTCACCAGACATGTATGATTCCTCACATACTTCTATGACTACCTCACTGTCTAACATGTCTATTCCTACTTGTTATGCACAGGTTGTTAAAGACGTGCACTGGATAAAAGCAATGAATGAGGAACTTCAGGCTCTTCAAGAGAATTTTACATGGGATATTGTCTATTGTCTCCCTTATATCAAACCCATAGGCTACAAACGATTGTATTATGTGAAATTGAATTCTGATTGGTCTCTCAACTATTTCAAGGCTCGATTGGTTGCCTTAGGAAATAAGCAAGAATATGAAATTTATTATGATGAGACATTTGCACGGGTTGCCAAAATGACATTTGTTCGTACGGTACTCTCTATAGCCGCTTCTAATGGATGGTCTCTTCATCAAATGGATGTGAAAAACGTTTTTCTTCATGGTGACCTGACGGGAGATATTTATATGACTCCTCCTCAAGTTTATTCTTGTCATCTAAGGGTGTGTGCAAGTTCAAACGCTCCTTATATCGTTTGAAACAAGCGCCTAGAGCATGGTATGAAAAATTCTGCTCCACTCTACTTAGGTTCTCCTTTACTCAAAGTCAGTATGATTCTTCTTTATTTATTCATAGAACGTCTACTTGAATTGTCCTGCTTCTTCTGTATGTGGATGATATGATTATTACTGGTTCTGATAATGCTTCGATTCAAAGCCTTAAACAACAATTACAAGCATAATTTCATATGAAAGATCTTGGTAATTTGCATTATTTTCTTGGTCTTGAGGTTTACTCTACATCCAAGGGCATATTCCTTCATCAACACAAGTATGCCACATATTTAATTTCAATGGCCGGTCTCCAATTGGCTAATCCCATGGATACTTCTCTTGAGGTTAATGTAAAATATCATCGTGATGATGGTGATCTTTTGCCTGATCCCTTATTGCATCGTCAACTTGTAGGTAGCTTTAATTACTTGACTATTACTCGCCCTGACATATCTTTTGTTGTTCAACAAGTAGGTTAATTCATGCATTATCCTCGCCACCTTCACTTGGCACCAGTTTGTTGCATAATTTGTTACTTAAAGGGAAGCTCTCATCGTGGTTTATTCTTTTCTACTGGAGTTGTTCCTAAATTGAATGCTTATAGTGATGTCGATTAGGCAGGGTGTCCTGATACTCGATGTTCTGTCACTGGTTGGTGCATGTTTCTTGGCTCTTCATTAATCTCATGGAAAAGTAAGAAATAAGAGAAAGTCTCTAAATCTTCTACTGAATCTAACTATCGCGTCATGTCTGTGGCTTGTTCTGAAATAATTTGGCTTCGTGGTCTTTTGGCTGAACTTGGATTTCCTCAAATAGAGCCAACTTCACTTTATGTTGATAATACAAGTGTCATCCAAATTGTTACGAATCATGTCTTTCATGAACGCACCAAAAATATCGAAGTTGATTGTCACTCAATCTATAACGCGTTTGATGACCAGCTCATATCACTTCCTCATGTGAATACTCAGTTGCAGGTTGCAGGTATTCTTACCAAGGCGGTTCTGCGTCCACATCATCAGTTTCTTGTTAGCAAATTGATGCTCATTGACCAGCAACATCAATTTTAGGAAGGGGTGTGAATAAGAATTAGTTTGTTCCTAGAATAAGGGTTTGTTCCTAGAAAAAGGGAAACAAATAAGAAATTTATTTTTTATCGTTAAGTGTAATTATTTAGTATAATTACTTGTATAGCCATGTAACCTCGATATATATAAGAAATAACAATCAGAAAGGCATCAAGCCAAGAATTCTTGACAATCTTTTAACAAAATCACATGATTCAGTTTGATTTTTACGGTTTTTACTTTAAAACAACTTAAATACCATGAAAGGTAGTTCAAAATATCATAATAAAACAAAGAACATAAAGTTCAAAACCAAATGTTCCCAATCCGGATATTACATATCAGAGCAAGACCTTCTAAAATCAACAGAAAGAGAACAACACACTCCGAGTTATCTTCTAAGCTCCTACAAACTACTCCTAATCACCTGCGCGTTATCTAGGTGGAGGAAACATTCAAATATAAAGGGAGAGATATCACATTCATTACAAAAGATATACAGAATAGACATACCTGTTGCGGTTAGCAAGAGTCGCCACCAACTTTTCTTTTATCCAAAAGGAAAGGTGAAAAAGCACAGGAAAGACCTTTGAGATTATTTCTTGAGTTCGGGGGGTAGATTATGAAAAGGGAAGGTATTAGCACCCTTTTCATCCATGTTTTTCCATGGGCTCTTAGTTACTTTCTATATCACTTGCTTTTATTTGAAATTGTGCTTTGTGTGGTTTTTGAAAGTATTTTGTAAAAGAGGCCATTGTTTAGGAAATCTTTGTAATGATTCTCGTTCGTAAGAATGTATACAAAGATGTTTGATCTTTTGAAAATGTTTTCAATGTTTGTAATATGTTTTGAAAATGTGTGTGTTTGTTTTTGAAAATAGCAAGGATGTTTGTTTTGAAATGGAGCAAGTAATTAGGAGCAATCTACCTACTCAAATGTCTTTCTTGTTTATTTTCTTTTCCTTTGACATTGTTGTCTCACCATTGATTTGGTAAGCAACCCTATCTTAGGATGTAAATGGGACGGGCGTGGGTCATCGTATAACCATGATTATCAATGTTGCTATGTATCTTAGCATTCTTTTTTAGGGACTAAGATCATTTGTAAGGCAACTTTAGATAGCGTCATCGAGGGACTATGATCTTGTATTTGCTTGTTTTTGCTAAGATACCTTACATGCGTAATATGGCCATTTTGTAAGGCAACCAAGTGGATTTTACCCTAGGGGTGCTTGTGTGCAAGTGTGTTGTTTTCATGCTTGGTTTTGTCTTGAATTAGGGTTTTCTACTTGATTAATTTTATTCTTTCCATACAAACCCTAATTACTAGCATGTTATATAAAAGCGATAAATTGTGAAATTTAAAGTTACTAAGCTATTACAACATTTGTGGGAGGGGGTATACAATTTATGAATGGGGATTGCAATAATATTGACCTAATTAATCTATTACAACCAAATTGAATATGTACAAATAATTGAAGAAATATATAAAGTACAAAATGCAAATTGAAAGAAATGTTTCTCGTATTTGGATTTTTATATGAAAGAGGTTTTAACCTAAACCTAATTAGAGAAAAATAATTAAATCAAAATTAACTTAAATTAATTAAGAAAATAAATTAATTAAGAAATTTTTTTTTTGAATAAAACCCTAATTATATTTAGTTGATTAAAAGAAAATGAGTTTAAAGAAAAAAGTATTTTTGTATTTTTGTCTTGAAAATAATATATGGTGTTGTGAAATATTTTTGGCCTTTTCTATATTAAAATAAATATATTAAAATAAATAATAATCTAGCTTTAATTTAATTTATAAAGAAATTAGTAAAGGTAAATAAAGTATAGTGAATAAAAATAATTTTTTGTGTGGAAAAATATTTAAATTATGTCAACATAAATCTATTATTTTTATATTTTTTATGATTTTTTTGGTGTTATAGAAAATATATTTAAAAGAAAAAAATGAAATAAATAAGTAAATAAAATAAATGGGCCAAGGGGTGCCAAAAGTAGGCAGGGAGGTGAGCTAGCAAAATAAAATAAAAAACACTGCAAGGCCCAAAGGGCACAGCGCCTGCAAAAAAAAAGTTAGGGAAACAGAAAATATGAAAAATGCAAAAGGGGGGTTCACATTGGTTCAAACCCTCGCCCTTTAGGTAAGAAGTGACTTAGTACGCGCGCGTTTGCCACTGTGGTGGCTGTTCATCCGTTTACTTATGTCAAACCATACATATATTAGAAACTGCTTCCTGAAGGCAACTCCGTCTTCAACCTCGCACCTAGCCGGACCACCTGTATCTTCTTCATCTCTCCACAAAAATGGAAAGTTCAAACATGAAACTTGTGGTGTTTCTTCCCACGAATCCAACCATATAACTTATGTAAGCTAAAAGTCAAAGATAAAAACTAATTTTGCTAGCCCTAAATTGAAACCTAATTTTCTCAGAAATTTAAAATACAAAATTATCTATACACAGTCAATATAAATGGGAACTATGAACATGGTCAACTTTAGAGCAAAGATATCTATATTTTATCTTCACAAATCAGGATCAAATGATACTTATATGAAAAGATAGAAGTTTAAAAATTTACCTCTTGCAGTTGGAGTCATGAATTGAGTTTGAGCAACTTTTGAGATGGCCTGAGGATCTGTTTAGCTTTCCTGGACCTCCTTGAGTGTATTCCAACTCCTAGTTGCCTTGAAAGTCCATGAATCTCTCTACTCAAGTCAACATGCAAGCTTGATATTTGAAAATGGTGGATGGTGATGGAGGAGTTACAATCATGAAACAGGGGCTTGGATTGCTTTAGTATGATGTATAGAAGGTGTTTGAATGATTAGTTTTCGAAACGCACGAGTGGAAATGAAGATGATGAGTTTTGGTTCAAAACTGTGTATCAATGGTATTCTTGAGCAGATTTATGGTTTTTGAGTGTTTGAGATAGTTTCAGGGAACTAGAATTCGTGTCTCATCTTGAAAATAGTGTATGTACTTATAGGAAAGAGGTCTTGAGGCTTGAAACAACTCAGAAATTCAAATGACATGTTATGGATTGGTTACTTGTTTTTGAAGCAATGTTGACAAACATGGTTTCAATGTGAAGTACAAGTATTTGCAGGGTGGTTAGCAGGCTGTAGATATGTTGCTTCTTGCTTTTAAATTCATTTGAATCAGAAACAATAAGGTATGGGCTCAAGAAGAGTTGACATTGTGATTAAAGTCACTTTTCCAAAATGGAAGTGGTGACTTTCTTCTAAAAATGGAAATGCAACTTGGATAATGGCTCAAGTGTTTGGGAAATGGCTCTATCAGTTGTGTAAGCATTAAATTATTGAGTTATTAGCATGTTTGAATCCTGCAAAGCAATATTTGTACAACATGCTTGAAGATTGGATCAAGTGTTCTTCACAAAATGGCTTGTAATCCAAGTGACAAAACACCAACTTCTTGCCTTCGATTCTCCTTTCTCAGAAATGATCTCGAGGAGTTCTTGGACATTTTGAAAATATTGAAATGTTCTATTCAACTCATATTTGAATTTATTTTGGATACTCCCCTTGGAACTTTGTGAAAAATTGCCATGAAGTTAGGTAAAAAATCTGCCTAACTAGGGCAAAATTTCACTAAGTCTTTTTAGTTCATGAGCATGTATTCACAAAACTATAGCTTGAGATCCAAGAACTTTTAGGGGAAGTTGTGTGAAGAAAAGTTGTATATTTCATGGAGATCTACAACTTTCATGTTGAAAGTTTCCTTTGAATCATCTTGTATCATGGTGAAAATTTGGCTTAAAGTTATGAAAAAATAAGAAAATTTTGACACTTAGAAAAATTTCTAAGTTTAGAAATTTTGAATTTTCAAATTGAAATCTTGATTTCTTGATGAATAAGTTTCCTATTTTGACATTTTTTTGATGAATTATGATCTTTGGCACTTGAATTTGACCAAAAAGTCAAAGTTTGACTTTTCAGTATACAATTGACTTTTGATCAGTTGACTGCAAAATTCATCTGTCAATCCAATGGACTTGCAATGTTTTGAATCATGTCATTAGGTCAAAATGGTGCACTTGGACTCTTGATATCATGCCTTAAACCAATTTACCATTTGCTAGGTCAAAAATCAGAAATTGCCCTTTCTCAATCAAAACCCTAATTTTGATTGTTTTGCCCTTTTGAAGATTTGATCAAATTTCTTGAGGAATTATGGTCCAAACTTGATCAAATGATACATATGAGTCTAAAATATTGATGATGATAAAAAATTATGAATTTTGACTGTAAATTGGCTATGGTTGACTTTTTCCCTAATACAACTGATTGTTAGGTCAACTGTTCAATTGACTGATCAAAAGTGTGATCCAAGGCTTGAAACTTGACATGAGTGATCTTGGGGGTCTATAATGGTCCATGAAAGTCATATGAAGCATTGATGGTCCAAAAATCCTTGTGCAAACTCAAACCCTAATTTTGGTCATCAGTGCATAATGAGTTGTCTTGAGCTGATCAAACCCTAGTGCAGTCTTGAGCCTAAGGAGATGTTATGAGAAAAAATTCTTGATAAGTGAGAGAGAAAATTTTGGGGTACAACAGCTGCCCCTGTTCAATCTTCTTAAACCTGAAGAGTTAGATTGGCGAGTTTTGCCATTCGTGACTCAAAGGTGGAAGATGATTGGACACTAGAGTGCCCAGAAATTTGCACTCGACGATGTGAAGGTTGAGGGAATGGGCTTAAAATTGCCATTTGGATAGGTGATAAAAAGTTGTAGAAGATTGGGCTTAAAGATGCCACCCAAAAGTAATTGTTGGTATTGAATTTGTAAGTTGAAAGAATGAGTATCAGAATGGCATCCGTGTCTGGAGCATATTTGTACTGTATCTGAAAGTTGAATCTAAATGAGTATTAGAATGGAATCCGTGTTTGGACTGTATTTGTACTGTATCTGAAAGCTAAGTCTGAATGAGTATCAGAATGGCATCCGTGTCTGGAGCGTATCTGTACTGTATCTGAAAACTGAGTCTGAATGAGTATCAGAATGGCATCTGCGTCTGGAGCGTATCTATATTGTATCTAGAAGAGGCTCTGAATAAGTATCAGAATGGCACCCATGTCTGGAGTGTATCTGAACTGTATCTGGAAGAGGCTCTGAATGACTATCAGAATGGAATCCGTGTCTGAAGTGTATCTGAACTGTATCTGGAAGCTCTGAACATTGTTAATGATAGCTGTTAATCTTATCCTGAAAAGGGTAAAATGTTAGCTAAACTGCAAAGTCATGTTGTATGAAATGTATGATATAACGCATTTGTGTGATCAATGTTTATGATATATGGATGCGATGTATGCGTATGCGAGTTAATCTGCTGCGGTGCTGTTGGATTGGGGAAAATAAATCCCTGAATGTTGCTGAGGATATGTAAGCCTTCATGTCTTGAAGTGTTGACGAATTTCCATTTAGAGAAATAAACTTTGTTGCAAGGTAAATGCCATGTATTGCTTAAAAAAACTGTTTGGGGAAATTGGATGATTTCTACCGGGGATTGATAATTGGAAGCTTTGTTCTGCTGGGGATTAAACGACATACTGCGGGGGATTTCTTATGGAATAGCCTAGAGACATTTCCTTATCCCTCCAACTTATCATTAATTTCCTTTTATTTTGTTTATTTGTAAACAACGATTATGTTCAAATGCATATGTTCAACAATGAATCATTGGACAATTTTGTAAACAAAACACAAGCGTAAGGAAAAACAGATGGTTTTTGCACTTTCAAAGGGATATCTTTGTATTGACTTTGAGTAAGTATTTTTGTACAATGAGACAAACACTCTAGTATGAGAATGCCGTCGTAAAAAATGAAAATTTTAATATACAGAAAAGATAGTTATGTGTAATAATCCCATGGGGTTCCCATTCTGTTATAGCCTTCGTATCTCTGAGCATCTTGTCTACTTGTTGCCTCATCCGAAGATGATTGAATTGATCAGAACCTCTGAGTTTGCTGGTTGTCCGTAAGGTGATCCAACGGGACATAGTCATACGCATTAATTCCCTAACTTTTTCCTGGACCACCCTTTTGGGTTTTCAGTCCACCGGGTAACCCTTTTTTGCCCAAGTCGCCCTTTCGGATTTTCAACTTGCCGGATGTACAGATTTTTTTATTTTATCCCTAATTTTTGCCCGAACCTTTTTGGTTCGTCGGGATTCCCTTGTTTTTCTTAGGTATGTCAACCTAGCGGGTCTCTTATGCTTAGTATATTTTGACTATGTCCGCGTTCGCAGGATGCGGAAGGTCGTCGCCATCCATGGTGGTCAAGATCATTGCCCCACCAGAGAATATGTTTTTTATTACAAACGGTCCTTCATAGGTAGGAGTCCATTTGCCCCTGGGATCACCTTGTGGTAATATGATGCGTTTGATCACTAGGTCCCCAACTTGGTACACTTGGCGTTTGACTTTCTTGTTGAAAGCCTTGATCATCCATTTTAGATACATTTGACCATGGAAAACAGCAGTAAGTCGCTTCTCATCAATCAAGTTCAGTTGATCAAGTTGAGTCTGGATCCAATTGTCTTCGTTCAACTCTGCATCCTTCATAATTCTCCGAGAGGGGATCTGGACTTTGATAGGCAAGACAACCTCCATGCCATAAACCAAAGAATATGGTGTTACTCCAGTTGATGTGTGAGTTGTGGTACGATACCCGTGGAGAGCGAATGGTAACATCTCATGCCAGTCTTTGTATGTAACTGTCATTTTCTGTATGATATTTTTAATGTTTTTATTTGCAGCTTCGACAGTACCATTCATCTTTGGCCGGTAAGGGGAAGAATTGTGATGTTGGATCTTGAATTGCTCGCACAAGGCGGTGATTATAGTGTTGTTGAGATTTGTACCATTGTCAGTGATGATCTTTTCTGGGATACCGTACCGGAAAATAAGATTTTGCTTGATGAAACGGGCAATAACATTCTTGGTAACGGAAGCGAAGGAAGCTTCCTCCACCCACTTTGTAAAGTAATCAATGGCCACTAAGATGAAGCGATGTCTATTGGAGGCCGGCAGCTTGATTTCCCCAATCATATCAATCCCCCACATAACAAAGGGCCAAGGATACATCAAGATATTCAGAGGAACCGGAGGTACGTGCACCTTGTCAGTATAAACCTGACACTTATGGAAGGTTCGAGAGTGTTGATATCAATCTGCTTCAATGGTAGACCAGTAATAGCCTGCCCGTAGGATTTTCTTTACCATCTATGCCCACTGGAGTGGGTGCCAAAAGTTCCTTCATGCAATTCAGCCATGATCCTTTCCACTTCAACCTTATCTATGCACCGAAGTAACACAGAGTCATGATTGCTTTTATATAGGATGCCATTACTAAGGAAGAACTTAGCAGAGAATCTCCTTAAGAACTTCTTATCATTGACTGAAGCTTCTTTTGGATATTCTTGAGCCTCGAGATACCTCTTGACTTCATGAAACCAAGGTTGGTCCACTACTTCTTCAGTATTAATCTCGTGACAGTGTGCTGGTTCATCCATTCATTCAATGGTGATCTGGGGAGCCTCGTTATCCCAATTAAGTTTAAACATAGATGACATTATGGCTAGTGCGTCTGCTAGCTGATTTTCTTCTCGCAGGAAATGCTCGAAGGTAATCTTCTCAAAATGTGGTAGCAATGTCAAAACATGTTCTTTATAAGGGATAAGGTTAGGGTGTTTGGTGTCTCATTCCCCTTCGATCTGACTGATGACCAAAGCTGAACCTCTGAATAGATCCAAGGATTTGATCCCCAAGTCTATGGCAGCTATGAGACCAAAGATGCATGCTTCGTATTCCGCCATGTTGTTTGTACAATTGAAGCAGAGTCTTGCAGTGAAGGGAGTATGGCACCCTTCGGGATATATGAGTACATCACCGATGCCATTGCCAAGTGAATTGGATGCCCCATCAAAGAACAGGGTCCATCAGGATCCTTATTCAGGTCCGTCATATGGCCTGGATTCTTCACAGTTGTTTACCATCATGATGTCCTCATCCGGAAATTCGAATTTCATGGGCTGGTAGTCTTCTAGAGCTTGGTGAGCAAGGTGATCAGCTAATACACTGCCCTTTATCGCTTTCAGGGTAGTATATTGTATGTCGTATTCCGTCAAGATCATCTGCCATCTTGCTATTCTTCCAGAGAGTGCGGGTTTCTCGAAGATGTATTTTATCGGACCCATTTTAGATATCAATAGGGTAGTATGAGTCAGCATATACTGTCTTAGTCGATGAGCAGCCCATGCCAGAGCGCAACAAGTTTTCTCGAGCAGTGAATATCTTGTTTCACAGTCGGTAAAATTTTTGCTCAGGTAATAAATAGCGTGCTCTTTTCGGCCAGACTCGTCATGCTTCCCCAATACACACCCCATTGAGTTTTGTAAAACAGTCAGATACATGATCAATGGTCTTCCCTCCACTGGTGGAATTAACACAAGAGGCTCTTGTAGGTATTCTTTAATTTTGTCAAAAGCAGCTTGGCACTCATCATTCCATTTGACTACTTGATCTTTCTTCAACAATTTGAAGATTGGTTCACAAGTAGCTGTCAGGTGAGAGATGAATCTGGAAATGTAATTCAAACGCCCCAAGAATCCTCTGACTTCCTTCTCAGTACGAGGAGCAGGCATCTCTTGTGTTGCATTAACTTTTGCAGGATTGACCTCGATACCTTTGTTACTGACGACAAAGCCTAGGAGTTTACTAGACCATACCCCAAATGTCCATTTGTTTGGATTCAACCTCAACTTGTACTTCTTCAGTCTCTCAAACAGTTTTTGTAAGTGATCAAGATGCTCTTCTTCTGTTTGAGATCTGGCTATCATATCATCTACGTAGACCTCTATTTCGTGATGTATCATGTCATGAAATAAATCTACCATGGCACGCTAATAGGTTTCCCCAGAGTTCTTTAGTATGAATGGCATCACCTTATAGCAGAAAGTGCCCCACTGCGTGACAAACATTGTTTTCTCCATGTCCTCAGGCGCCATTTTAATTTGGTTGTAGCCTGAGAAACCGTCCATGAAGGAAAATACTTTGTGTTGTGTCGTATTATAAACTAGAATATCAATGTGGGGGAGTGGAAAATCATCCTTAGGGCTTACTCTATTCAAATCTTTGTAGTCCACACACATTCACACTTTGCCATCTTTTTTGGGTACGGGAACAATATTGGCAACCCATTGGGGATAAGAGGTGACAACCAGGAATCCAGTGTTGAATTGCTTCATGACTTCTGCTTTGATATTTTCTGACATATCAGGCCTAATACGGAGAACCTTTTTATTTACTGGAGGACAATCTTCTCTTGTAGGCATACGATGTACCACAATGTCTGCATCAAGTCCTGACATGTCTTCATACGACCAGGCAAAGATTTCATATAGTCGTGTAATAACTGAATCAGACACTCCTTGACACTGGCTTCCAGATTGGCACTCACCTTGACCTCTTTTTTGTCTTCTTCGGTACCTAGGTTGATTATATCCACAGGTTCTTCGTGAGGCTTAATGGTTCTCTCTTCTTGTTGTAGTAGTCTGGTAAGTTCCCCTGGTACTTCACAATCTTCCTCACCTTCATCTTCGGCTTGGTAGATTAGATTCTCAGAGTCACAAAAGGCCATAGCAGTATTGTTACTCATGGGATCCCGAATGGATGTATACCTGCATTGTGAGTGTGAGTGTTTGTAAGGGTATAGCTATCCTTCAAAGAAATGAAAATGTAAAAAGGTAAAAACAATGAGCACAAAATTTTGTATGCAAAAACGTCCATGATTCATTAACTTCATATGAAAATGAGATAATAACCCTTACAAATGGACCATTGTGCCTCGGGTAAGACACAAGGTTTTAAGAGTGCGAATTGTTTTAATATTACAGATCCAACAAAATGTAAAGACAAATTACTGTGGGATAAAAGTGATCAGGGCAAAATCTCTAGCCTCCCAATTGTTGAGCCCTCCATTGACAGCCAGGAAAATCCAATCCTCCAGGTTGCATCCATCTTCACCCTCTTCTACCGCGTTGACTTCACGGTAGCTGATATTCGGGGGTGGTCCTTCGGTGCGAGCGCGGCGTACATCCTTCTGAGCACTTGAAGTGAAACCCAGGCCAAACTTATCAGACTTATATGGGATATCTGGGAGTTGCCCCCAGATAGTGCACCCACCTTCTTCTACCATTGCTTTGGCATCTGTTGTACCCCAAAATTTTCCCTCTCATTTCTTCAACATTTTCTCATCACAAGACTCTTGGAGCTCAAGGTCAAGTTAGGGTTTGCTCTGCTCAAGACTCCTCCTTTCATTGTTGACCTAAATTAGGGTTTGAGTTTGCACAAAGATGTTTTGACCTAAAATGCCCAAAATGACTTTCATGCTTCATGTTGGACTCATAAGTTTATCCATA
Source organism: Vicia faba (assembly GCA_948472305.1). Lineage (NCBI taxonomy): Eukaryota > Viridiplantae > Streptophyta > Magnoliopsida > Fabales > Fabaceae > Vicia > Vicia faba. The sequence goes on from OX451740.1 coordinate 479,720,371, forward strand.
CCAAGTTTCAAGCCTTGATTCCAATCTTTGTCCAGTCAATTGGACAGTTGACCTAGAAATCAGTTGTATTGAAAAAAAGTTAACTATGGTCAATTGACAGTCAAACCTCATGATTTTTGACCCACATCAACATATTGAACTCACATGAACCATTTGGTCAAGTTTGGATCATAATTCCACATGAAATTTGATCAGATCACCAAAAGGGCAAAATGGTCATTTTTAGAGTTTTGACTGCACAAAGGCAATTTTTGACTGTTTGACCTAACCAATGGCAAACCAAGCTCACATATGGACTCAAGGACTCAATTTCATGGTCTTGACACATTCAACAAGTTCAAAAGGTCCCAAATGCACAGGATTGACAAATGAATTTTCCAGTCAACTGATCCAAATTTGACTGTATACTGAAAAGTCAAACTTTGACTTTTTGGTCAAAATCAAGTGTCAAGATTCATTTTTCATCAAAACATGCCAAATTGTGAAACTTATTCATCAAGAAACCAAAAATTACAAATTAGGGTTTGAAATGAAGAAATTTCATAACTTAGAAATTTTCTAAGTTATGAAATTTCCTAATTTTTTCCTAACTTTGTCCCATTTTTTCATCAAGATGTAATTTGATTCAAGCAAAACTAAAAAAATTAAAGTTGTAGTCTATTGCAAAATCTACAACTTTGATTCACAAAGTTTTCTCAAAAGAAGCTTGTAGCTCAAGTTATGATTTTTGGAATAGGGGTGCAAAACATTCTTAACTTAGAATTTTTTTGACCTATTTTAGGCAGGATTTTTGCCCAACTTCATGGCCACTTTTCACATGCTTCCACTTGGAATTTTAACTTGCATTACAAATATGGATTGTAGTAAACATTCCAAGCTTTCCAAATTGTCCAAGAACTTCTCAAACACCCTTGTGGTTAGGGAGAATCGAATTTGTAAAGATGGGCAAAAGTCACTTTGTTCATAGGCCAATTACATGTTCATAACATTGCCATTTTCAAGTCAGCATGTTCCAAGCTAAATTACAAGCCTTTAATCTCATTCACACTCAATAATTTAATGCCAATCCTTTGTGTTCAAGCCTTATCTTGTGTGTTTAACCATTACTTGCAAGATTAAGCCATATTTGGAAAAAGCATTTTAGCCATTTTTGAAAAGATTCACTTTATGTCAAAACACAAATCAAAGAGGTACAGGCCAGATCTTTTGGGCACAAGATTATGGACATATCCCACTGATCAAGACTCAAATTTGCAGCATGCTTGAGGGGCATGTATGAGCCTATAATCTAACTTAACAACTTTTGCTTAAAGAGGAAGAAAACTTGCATTTTGAACAACAACTCACATTCTTGCAAGAACCAACTCAAGCCAACTTTGTGAACCCACTTCATACTCCCTAGCAGACCTAAAGCACGACCAAAATACCCTTGATCCCTCCTGATACAGAAAATCACCATTTTCCTGCAAGAAACAGGGCATTCTGCATTTTAACTTGGCCAGCATCATTCCATCGTGCGTTTTCATTCAAACCAGTTCAAATACATTCCCTACCATCCATTGAAGTTGTCCCAAGCCTTAGATACAAGCTGTAATAACCATAGCCAAGGTTTCCATTTTCATTTTTCATCTGTGCAGGTTGACTTCCATAGCTCGATTCAGTAAGATTCAAAGCAAGCCAAGCATAGAGGAAGCATCCTTGGACCTCAGGCAAGCTGTAAAAATCCTCAAACTTCCTTGAAAGTAACTCCATTGTTGTACATGACTCAAGCTGAACATGTAAAAGTTTGAACTTCTATCTCTCTATCCAAGCATATCTAGGCTTAGGTTTGTGAAGAAAGTATGTCTTACTCATGGCCCTGAAGCTACCAACATCCTTACTTTTCATTTATGTTGTGTGTACTAAGAGAATTTTGAACCTGAACATTGAAAAAAAGTTAGGTCAGGAATTGGGGGAGAAGAAATTCTCTCTCATTTCTGAGAGTTAGATCAAGTTCTTTATATGTATGAATTCGTGGTTTGATGCTCTACATTTTTGATGTTATAAGTTTTTGTTAAAAGTCAAAGAATCAAGAGATAGCAGGATGAGCAAGAAACGCGCGTTTTTGTGTTTGAAACTGGCTGGAGGTTGAAGACAAGCCTCTTTGGGCTGGGCCTGATTTGTTTTTCTATTTGCACCTTCATTTTCCACTTACACCCCCTTGGCCCATTGTGTGATTTTTTAATCATTTTTGACTTTTTATTTTTTCTTCTGACTTATTATTTTTTGTCAAAACATAAAAAATATTAAAAATATTTTTCCATACATTTTGCATTTTATTTTGAATTTATTTGCTTTATTTACACTTGTACATATAAATAAATATATATATACTTTTATTTAAAATACTAAAAAATAATACAAATATATTTATTTTCAGCTATTATTTTATTTTACCTTTTGAAAATATTTTCTTAAAATATACTTTTTTTTGATAAATAATGAATATTTTATTTTTGTATATATTTAGTATATTTAATATATAATATAAATACTTATATATTTATTAGAATATTTAGGATAAAAATATAAAAATAATGCATTCTTATTTTTATTAATAGTTGACCTCAAAAATTACTTTTTTTACAAAATACTTCTCTTTTATTTATTTTTTGTGTATAATTAATAAATATTGTATATAATAAATAATAAATACTATTTGTTTAGAAAATTAGGGTTTTGCCCTAAACCATGAAAATATCCAAAAATTAACTTTTTATTTTTGTTTATATGTCACATGAAAAATACTTTTACATACACATAAAAACATTTTTGTGCATAATACATTTTGCAATTTTGTTTGTATTTATTCAATTATTGTATAATTAAAGTAACTTGTATATTCAATTTGGATGTAATAGTTTATATTTAAATTTCTTGCTAAATATCCCCATTTGAACATTTGTACCCCCATCCCTATAATTATGTTGTAATAGCTTAGGACTTTAAATTCCGCATTTCAAAGCTTTTTAAATATGCCATGATAGACTTAGGGTTTGTATGCAAAAAATCAACCAAACAAATAGCTTGATTAAACAAAAGACAAAAAGCATGAAAATGGACAACACCAATCACACTTGCATCCCTTAGGGTTACTCCACTTGTTGCCTTCAATAATGGGCCATGTTGCATGTTGAGCTTCTTTGGCAAAACAAAACAATTCAAATGATCAATAGTCCCTCGATGACGCTTTCGAAAGTTGCCTAAAAATGATCAAGTCCCTTGAAGGAAAATTGCCAAAGACACTTGGCACTATTGCATTCATGGTCTAAACGATGACCCGCGCCCGTCCCATTAACATCCTAACACAAGATTGTCCACCAAATGCAATGGTGGAACAATACTGTTAAAAGGGTTAAAACATAGGAAAAATCTTTGAGTAAATTTAGGGGTAGACAACTCTTAGTTACTTGATCAAACTTGCAAAACAAATTCTTGCCTACTTTCAAAACACACTCCATAACATAACTTTTAAAACAAATTTCAAAACCTTGAAACATCTTTTCAAAAAGACAAAAACCTTTTGTAAAACATTCGAGTAAAGAATTGTTACAAGGGTTGCCTAGACAAGGCCTCTTTTTCAAAACATTTTCAAACCCACACACAAAGCACCATTTCAAACAATTGAAAGCACCATTTCAAACAATTGAAAATGCAAGGCAAGTGATCTAAGCAAGTAACTAAGAGCCCATGGATAACCATGGATAGAAAGGGTGCTAATACCTTCCCTTTCTATAATTACTCCCCGAATCCAAGAAAAACTCTCAAAGGTTTTTGCTGTGCTTTTTAACCTTTCCTTAGGATAAAATAAAAAGTCGATGGCGACTCTTGCTAAACCGAAACATTTGCAAAAACAAACGCAAAACCCAAGTCAGTTCTCCCACCGTATCACAGAACTGGCGACTCTGCTGGGGAGAAATTTGAAAGTGGAGTAACCTTAGGGCCTAGATCACCCTCTTGCATAACTAATTGTTTGCTTTGATTGCTTTATATCTTGGTTCTCTTGTTTGGGCTTGAAATCCTACACCCGGATTTGGGAATCATTCATAGATAGCAATACGTTGTGGAAACTGTGCGGGGTATACCAACACGGTTGAAGCAATAGCTATATTAGTGCGACATATTTGTGAGTACCGGTAACCCTTGAGTTCAATCAAGGAGAGTACGGGGCCGCTGAGTGATGTCACCAAGCACTAATGACCTAGAACCTTACTTGACCATCTTGGCCTTTTATTAGGGGTAGTGAGATGACCGGCTTTGGTACAGTCCGAAGTTGGTAGATACTCGATACTACACTCATTGAGGGTTGTTTTCTTGGAATATTTTGGTCGCTAGTTAAGTGGCTAAACCAAAATAATGAACATGGAAAACAATCCAATGATATTGAGCTCCTTAGAACCCGGTTACTATTTATAGGACAGGTTTTTAAGCCAATTATACTCAAGAGGGTACTTACCTATGAAACCCCATGCAAGCCTGAAACTAGGGTTCTGTGTGAATTGCTTGTACATATGTTTATGCATACATCATGAACATCATAAAGCATCATATGCATTCACTAACCATTTCAAGGGTTTGGATATTCATCTTTGTTCTTGTTTTATAGGTCATGGAAATTCTTCGCAGGAAAACTATCCAAGTCAACCTTGTGAGAATCCCTCCTCAACTCAAGGAGCTCACATCCAGAATTCCTGAAAGCTCTCCCTTCAGTGAAAGACATGGTAGACTGCTCAGCTTAGTCAACACTGGCATTGAAGACGACATGGTGAAGGTGTTATTCCAGTTCTTTGACCCCCTTCACCACTAATTCACATTCCCCGACTACCAATTGGTGCCCACTTTGGAGGAATTTTCTCAACTCCTGAGAATTCCTATTCTTAATCAACTACCCTACAACGGTACGGAAAAAGAACCAAAGCCTGAAGATGTTGCTCGAGCCCTACACTTGCAACCATCTGACATCAAGGGGCATTGGGAAACTAGAAGTGGTGTCAAAGGCTTCTTGGCAAAATTCTTGTTTGAGAAGGCACAAGAGTGTTGGAATTCATTGGACCTGCAAGCCTTTGAAGAAATTGTGGCACTCCTCGTTTATGGGTTGGTCTTGTTCCCAAATCCTGACCAGCTTATAGATGTCAACGCCGTCAAGTTCTTCTTATCCAGAAATCCAATACCAACATTGCTTGGGGACATCCTCCACTCATTTTACACACGAACAATGAGAAAGAGGGGTGTTCTCATGTGCTGTACTCCTCTCCTTACAAGGTGGTTTATTTCGCACCTTCCATAATCTGTTTTGAAGAATGACCAAGGCTTAAGGTGGTCACAACGATTGATGACTCTTACACACTCTGATGTACATTGGTGTTCTCGGTCCAGAGAAAATGTCATCATCGTCGATCGTTGTGGAGAGTTCCCTAATGTTCCATTACTTGGCATTAGAGGAGGCATTACCTACAACCCTTGTCTAGCTTTGAGACAATTTGGATATGCACGGAGGGATGGCCCTCATGACATGCTGATTCCTGACCTAGTTTTTGACTTCGACAACGATGCACAAGGACTTCGCCAAAGATTCATCAGAGCTTGGAGGATGCCTAACAAGGTAGACAGCAAGACACTGGGGCACAATAACTCCATCCCTCTTGAGCCTTATCTCAAGTGGGTACGAACCCGAGCCCAGAGCCTCATGATGCCCTACCCTCATATTCTCCCTGTGATTAAAGAGCCCGTTAAGGAAGGAGAAGTTCCATACACCATCCTATATCCTGACATGCCAACATCATGGGAGGAGATGCAGAAGAGTTGGATCCAACTCAAGGAGGAACGGAATACTTTTGAAGCCAGCTTCTACGCCAGTGAGAAGAAGGTTTTGGAGCTTACCCACCGAATCCATGAGGAAGAGACCCTCAACACCTATATTGCACCAAAGAGGATGCGCAACGTCTTTTTACCTTGAGAAGTCTTTTGTAATATTTGGCCTATGGGGCATTTATGTACTGACAAAATTTCTTATTATTAATATGACGTGTGTTCTTTTTGTCTGCAACAATTTTGAATTTTCTAAATCCTTGAATGCATTGCATAAACAAACATATCATTCATCATATGCATAAGCAGGTCTCCACACCAGGTTTCCTTATCTTTCTGCTGTTTATTTCAGTAAGATGGATCTCGAACAGACGGTCAAAGACTTGCAGTCCCAAAACTCACAGTTTCAACATCTCCTGATGACCTTGGCAAAGGGTCAGGAGGATCTAAAAGCCCTGCTTGGGAACAAAGAGCAAGTGAAAAAGAAGAAGAAAAGAGTCGGGGTGGCTACCCTGGGAAGAAGGTTTGAGGGTGAAGCCAGAAGAGTTCTTGAATTTCCCCCTACATCTGAAGAGGGAACCAGTAAAGGAAAAGAGGCTGCGGTACCTTCTGAATCTGAATCTGAAGAGGAAGAGGCTGAAGAAGATGAAGACTACTCAGAACAACAATACCCGCCGGCCGATGACAAGTACAAAAATTTGGAAGACAGGTTAGCAGCTATAGAGCTGTAGAGAGTTCCTGGCTTAGATTTCGAAGATTTGGGATTAATTGCTGGAATTGTGATCCCCCGAAGTTTAAAGTGCCAATTTTTACAAGATATGATGGGATGTCTTGCCCGAAGATGCACCTAAGGTCGTATGTCCGAAGAATCCAACCTCACACATCTGACAGAAACCTTTGGGTACACTTCTTTCAGGATAGCCTGTCTGGTACACAGCTGGATTGGTTCTACAACTTGAAAGATCAGAGGTACATAGTTGGGAGGATCTGGCAGCTGCTTTTTATCGCCAATATCAGTATAACTCTGACCTGGCACCAACCCGTACTCAGCTACAGAGTATGGGGATGGCCTCCGGTGAGGGATTCAAGGAATACGCCCAGAAATGGCGCGATCTGGTCGGAAGAGTGCAGCCACCTCTTTCTGATAGAGAACTTGTTGATATGTCCTTGGGGACCCTGTCTGGTCCATTCTTTAACCATCTGATCGGTAGCTCTTCCGTAGGGTTTACTGAATTAATTCTGACTGGCGAGCGGGTAGAAGCCGGTATCAAGAATGGGAAGATTCAGAAGGATGCCTCCGCATCTACAACTGTTAAGAAATCATTTCCAGCGAAGAAGGAAACGGCTGTTGTGTATTCTCAGAGAAGAGCGGGGAAGACTGAGCGCCGACCGACTGTGGGGGCCGTGATGATCCAAAATCCATCAAATGATCAGCCTCGCTATAACCAGTCCAAACCAAATCAGCAACGGGTGGAACGGCCACAACGGCAGTTCACCCGCATCAATATGACGCCAGCGCAAGTGCTCCCCCATCTGTTGAAGTTGAATCTCGCCACTATCAAAGAGGCACCAAAAAATGTGAACACATCCTCTCCGCATTATCATCCTAATGCTAAATGTGCCTATCATTCTAACAGTGTCGGGCACGACACCAACGGTTGCTGGGCACTTAAGCATAAAATTCAAGACTTGATAGAGGCGAAAGAGGTTGAGTTCGATGCTCCAGAGAAGCCAAACGTAATATCCGCTCCGATGCCGAAGCATGGTCGAAATGTCCATGCTATTGAGGAAGATCTGTATGTTTCTGATGTCAATGACCTGATGACTCCGCTGTTAACCATCAAGTTAAATCTATTAAAGGCTGGGATTTTCCCAGGATGAAAAGAAGATTGCTACTGTTGTTACTCTCTACCAATCGACTGTCCATTGCTGAAGAAAGGCATCCAAGGCCTGATGGACAGTCAACAAATTCTGTTTGAAAAGGTTCCTGCTATTCCAACCCCTATCGAAGATGTCTCAATAATCAACATTTACGCCAATCTTTCCAAGGCCGTCAAAAAGCCTGTTAAGATTACATCCGCTACAAAGTCTGCTCCTCTGAAGATAATTATGCCAGGGCCTGTCCCCTACATTTCTGAAAAATCAATACCATGGAATTACGGTGGAGAAATCTACTACCATGGTATTAAACAAGTTGAAGTAACCGAAGGAAGCTCTGATGAAGAAGATGCCAGCATTGGAAACATTGCTGGTACAAGCAAGATCACCCGAAGTGGGAGAATATTTTCTCCAGAGATTGCCCCCCCAAAGGCAATCTTTGGACCCTCCTCTGCTGCCAAAGTCATTCCTGCACCGATAAGACTCTCCACAAAAACTCCGTTGATTGAAGAAACTGTTATTCCTGTTGTCGTCCCTCCTACTTCTGTTGATAAGGGTAAAGGGACCCAAGATGAGCTCCTCAGGATGAGGGCTCAACCTTTGGTCATCCCAGAAACCTCTAAGAAAGAGATGGAGGAGATCCTGAAGATAATTTAAAAAAGTGATTATGACGTGGTAGAGCAACTGGGGCAAACCCCCTCGAAGATCTCCATGTTAGCATTACTACTTTGCTCTAAGGCGCACACTAAAGCATTGATAAAATTCCTGAAGACAACCCATGTGCCCCAAGAAACCTTTGCCGACCAATTCCAAGACTGTGTAGCCAGTCTTACTGCAGACAACGGTTTAGGTTTCTCTGATGCTGACCTAACCTCAAAAGGAAGAAAACACAACGACGCATTACATGTGTCAGTAGAATGCCAAGGAACTACTCTGGCCTATGTTCTGGTCGACATTGGTTCTTCTTTGAATGTACTACCGAAGAAGGCCCTCGACCGATTAGATTGTGAAGGCTTGGAGTTAAGGCCAAGTAATATCATTGTAAGGGCATTTGACGGGTCAAAGAGAATGGTACACGGGGAGGTAGACATTCCCATTAAGGTTGGCACAGAAGTGTTCCCCTCATTTTTCTATGTGATGGACATCCGTCCGTCATACTCTTTCTTACTAGGGAGGCCATGGATACATAACGTTGGGGCGGTTACCTCCTCCTTACATCAAATGTTGAAGTACCCTGTCAAAGGAAAGATTATAACCGTCCACGGTGAAGAGGAATATATGATCAGCCACCTGAACTCCTTTCGGTATGTAGAGGTAGAGGGTGAATTCATTGAGACACCATTCCAGTACTTCGAGGAAGTCTCTCCTGAAGTGGCAGTAGCAAAAGTGGTAGTTGAGGTACCAAAGCAGATGGCCAGGATAGCATCTCTAAAAGACGCGAAGGCCGCAATGAAGGAAGGGAAGAGTTCAACATGGGGGCAGTTGCCTGATATTCCGCACAAAACAGACAAGTTTGGATTAGGATTCACTGCTGCAGGACAGAAAGCTATGCGCCATTCAAAAGTTGAAAGAACGCCCATCAAGATTTCTCCTTATGGGATCAACGCTTTGGAAGGTGAAGACGAAGAGGCCAACATTAAAGATTGGATTTATCCAACCATCGAGGGGGGACTACACAACTGGGAGGCAAAAGACTTTGTCCCCATTACTTTTATTAATCAGTAATTATCTGTCAAACATTTCCTGTGGTCTGTAATAATTACTTTTGAACAATCCGTACACTACTTTTTCACCTCATTCCTTGCCCGGGGCATGTAGGTCCATTTGTAAGGGTTTTGATTATCTTCATATCCATATGCCATGTTTAATGATTCATTGGACGTTTCTCATTGATAAACTACTGTGTTCATTTTCTTTCCTTTTGCATTTTTGTTTGTTTAAAGATGGCTATCCCTTACACACACCCACACTCACAAATGCAGGTACCCATCCACTCTGGATTCTATGGGTGACTATTCTGCTATGTCCTTCAATAACTCGGAAGATCTGGTCAATCAAGCTGAGTATGAAGATGACGAAGATTGTGAGGTACCAGGGGAGCTAGCCAGACTTCTACAGCAAGAAGAAAGGGCCATCAAACCTCACGAAGAGTTGTTGGAAACTATCAACTTAGGAACAGAGGAAGACCGGAAAGAATTACAAGTGGGTGCCAATCTGGAACCAAGTGTCAAGGAGCGCCTGATACAGCTGTTAAAAGAGTATGTTGAAATTTTCGCCTGGTCTTATGAAGACATGCCGGGTTTAGACACAGACATCGTGGTTCACCGTCTCCCCACAAGAGAGGACTGTCCACCGATCAAGCAAAAAGTCCGCCGAATAAGGCCCGACATGTCTGAGAAGATTAAAGCAGAAGTAATGAAGCAATTCAACGCTGGCTTTCTGGCTGTTACATCCTATCCACAATGGGTTGCTAACATCGTGCCAGTACCTAAAAAAGACGGCAAGGTCAGAATGTGTGTGGACTACCGGGATTTGAATAGGGCTAGCCCTAAAGATGATTTTCCGCTACCGCATATCGACATTCTGATTGACAACACAACTCAGCACAAGGTGTTTTTCTTCATGGATGGATTCTCGGGCTACAACCAAATTAAAATGGCCCCTGAGGACATGGAGAAAACAACCTTTGTTACACAATGGGGTACTTTCTGTTACAAAGTGATGCCGTTCGAACTGAAGAACGCAGGGGCAACTTATCAACGCGCCATGGTAGCTTTATTTCATGATATGATACACCATGAGATCGAAGTTTACGTAGACGATATGATAGCTCGGTCACAAACAGAGGAGGAACACCTTGAACATCTAAAAAAGCTGTTTGCTAGGTTGAAAGAATACAAACTCAGGCTGAATCCAAGTAAGTGTACTTTTGGAGTTAGGTCTGGTAAACTTCTAGGATTCATTGTCAACAACAAAGGCATTGAGGTCGATCCAGAAAAAGTGAAAGCAATACAAGAGGTGCCTGCTCCCCGTACTGAAAAGGAGGTTAGAGGGTTCTTGGGGCGCTTAAACTATATTTCCAGATTCATCTCTCATCTGACTTCTACCTGTGAGCCAATTTTCAAACTATTGAAGAAAGATCAGGTAGTCGAATGGAACGACGATTGCCAAGCTGCTTTTGATAAGATCAAGGAGTATTTGCTAGAACCTCCTATTCTGATGTCTCCCGTCGAAGGAAGACCATTGATCATGTATCTGACCGTGTTGGATAACTCAATGGGGTGTGTTTTGGGCCAGCATGACGAGTCTGGTCGAAAAGAGCATGCTATTTATTACCTTAGCAAAAAGTTTACCGACTGTGAGACTCGCTACTCACTGCTCTTGCTGCGCTTTGGTATGGGCTGCTCGCGGACTAAGGCAGTATATGCTGACTCATACCACCTTACTGATTCCCAAAATGGATCCTATCAAGTATATCTTCGAGAAGCCTGCTTTATCTGGAAGAATAGCTAGATGGCAAATGATCCTAACTGAGTATGACATCCAGTACACCACCCAAAAAGCTATAAAAGGGAGTGTACTAGCTGACCATCTAGCTCATCAAGCTATCGAAGATTATCAATCCATGAGATTCGACTTCCCAGACGAGGACATCATGAACTTGGACAACATCGAAGGTAACGAACTGTATGACGGACCTGAAAAAGGATCCCGATGGACCCTGTACTTTGATGGTGCTTCAAATGCACTTGGAAATAGTATCGGTGCGGTACTCATTTCCCCGGAAGGTTGTCACACACCTTTCACGGTCCGACTTTGCTTCAGCTGCACAAACAACATGGCTGAATATGAAGCTTGCATCTTTGGTCTCAAGGCGGCTATAGACTTGGGGATCAAATCTTTGATCGTATTTATGGATTCGGCTTTGGTTATCAGTCAAATCAAAGGAGAGTGGGATACCAAGCATCCTAATCTTATCCCATACAAAGAACATGTCCTGACGTTGTTGCCTCATTTCGAGCAAATTACCTTCGAGCATTTCCCGCGAGAAGAGAATCAGCTAGCAGATGCTCTGGCTACCATGTCTTCCATGTTTAAACTCAACTGGGATAACGAGGCTCCCCAAATCACCATCGAGCGAATGGATGAACCTGCACATTGTCACGAGATTAATACCGAAGAAGTAGTGGAACAACCCTGGTTCCATGAAATCAAAAGGTATCTCCAGACTAGAGAATATCCCGAAGGGGCTTCCGTAAATGACAAGAAGTTCCTAAGGAAATTTGCTGCCAAGTTCTTCCTGAGCAACGACATCCTCTACAAACGAAGCCATGATTGTGTTTTACTCCGATGTGTAGACAAATCTGAAGCAGAGTTAATCATGACCGAGATACACAACGGCACATTTGGCACTCACTTGAGCGGGCATACGATGGCTAAGAAGATCCTAAGGGCAGGTTATTACTGGTCTACCATGGAAGCTGACTGCCATCAACATTACCGTACTTGCCACAAATGTCAAGTCTACGCTGACAAGATTCATATTCCTCTTGTTCCTCTCAACGTTCTGACAGCTCCTTGGCCATTTGCAATGTGGGGCATTGACATGATTGGAGAGATCAAGCCCACGGCATCCAATGGACATCGCTTCATCCTTGTTGCTATTGACTACTTCACCAAATGGGTCGAAGCAGCTTCCTCCGCCTCTGTTACTAAAAATGTGGTTGCCCGCTTCATCAAGCAAAACCCCATATGCCGGTATGGTGTTCCCGACAGGATCATCACAGACAACGGTACAAATCTGAATAATACTGTGATCACCGCATTGTGCGAACAGTTCAAGATTTATCATCACAATTCATCTCCCTATCGGCCGAAGATGAACGGTGCTGTTGAAGCTGCGAACAAAAACATCAAGAAGATTATTCAGAAAATGAAGGTCACTTACAAAGACTAGCATGAGATGCTACCGTTTTCTCTACATGGATACCGTACGACGGCACGTACTTCAACCGGGGCAACCCCATTTTCTTTGGTATATGGCGTGGAAGTTGTCCTGCCCATGGAAGTTCAGATTCCTTCCTTAAGGATTATGAAGGACGCAGGTTTGAATGAAGAGGATTGGATTCAGACCCGGCTTGATCAACTCAATTTGATCGATAAGAAGCGACTCGCTGCTGTTTGCCATGGTCAGACGTACCAAAAACGGATGATCAAGGCTTTCAACAAGAAAGTCAGACGTCAAGTATATCAAGTCGGAGATCTCGTAATCAAGCGGATTATCTTACCGCAAAGTGATCCCAGGGGCAAATGGACTCCTACATACGAAGGACCATTTGTGATCAAGAGCATATTTTCTAGTGGTGCAATGATTCTGACCACCATGGACGGCGACGATTTGCCGCACCCTGTGAACGCAGACATAGTCAAAAGATACTACGCATAAAATAACCCGACAAGTCGAAAACCCGAAAGGGCGGCTTGGGCAAAAATGGGCATCCCGGTGAATCGAAAACCCGAAAGGGCGGTTCAGGCAAAAATTAGGGATAAAACAAAAAAATCTGTACACCCAGCAAGTTGAAAACCCGAAAGGGCGGCTTGGGCAAAAAGGGGTTTCCCTGTGGATCGAAAACCCGAAAGGGCGATTCAGGCAAAAGTTAGGGAATTAAAGCGTATGATTATGTCTCGTCGGATCACTTTAAGGACAATCTCTTCATCAACCAGCTCTAAGCTTCTGATCGATCTAGTCACCGGCAGACGAAGCACTAAATGGACAGATACTCAGAGTTGTGAAGGCTATAGCAGAATAGAATCCCATGGAATTGTTTCACATAACCATCTTTCTTTTGTATAAATTTCAATTTTACGACGACATCCTCTTACTAGGATGCCTGTTTCCTTTGTACAAATATACTCATAGAAAGTTAATACAAATACTTTTCCAAATACAGAAATTTGCTTTGTCTTCCTTTTTACTTTTCTACACTTATGTTTTATGTGAGAAACGTCCAATGTTTTGTTAAATAGGCATATGCATTTGAACATAATCGTTTCCTTATGAATCGGGAAAGATAATTACTGATAGGTGGAAGGTACAGGTAGATATCTCGATGCCCTTTCAGAAGGAATCCTCAGCAGATTTAAAACTCCAGATTCCTCAATCCAAGAACTTAATTCCCCAGCCAGAGAGCCTTCTAGAACTCATTTCCCCTCAGAGTTAAATTTCAGAATCCCCAGTGGAGCCTTAAAAATCTGAAAATCCAATCCCCAGCAGAACTAAAACTTCCAACTATCAATCCCCAGCTGAACCAGACTAGTGAGCCTTCTCCCCACAGAGATACTTCCCACCAGACTCAGGATTCTCAGTCAGGCTTCTCCAGCATAAGTCTATCAGGTCCCGAACTCCCCTGTAGAGACCATCAGAAATTCTCATTCCCTACAAGTCACCAAGGAATTCCAATTCCCCGCAGTGGTTCTAAGATCCCTCAACAATCAAAGATCTTGCATTCCCCAAGCAGAATGAAGACTCTCATTCTCAGTTCCTCACAGGATATTCAGATATTCCCCAGTGAAGATCTCCTCAGGACAGGAATCCCCCAGTGGATTGGCATACAACCCAAGCTCCTGATTCTCCAGCAGTAGTCAACAAGGATGTCTCATCTTCAGCAATCCAAATTCTTGCAATCCCCTGCAGCAGTCAAGGACTCACTTTCACTGGCAGCAGTCAAGATTCTTTTATCTCCAGCCCTCCAGGATTCATCTATCCTCAGCAAGACAGCTCATCAGCTTACATGCGCATTCATTTACATTCATATCATAAATATTGATATAACACATATATTGCATCATACATTTCATGCAACATAATTCTGTGTTTAGCTAACATTTTGTCCTTTTCAGGATAAGAACGAAAGGCTATCATTAACAATTATTCAAGATGTAGTTTTACACGGACTCATCATCAGGAAACCCTACACCGGTTCCTTCTCCACTTCAAGACTTCTGAAAACAGTTCACGGGTTCTCCAGTAACGGATGTTAACCTATCGCTTGTTCAGATTCTTCTTAACTTTTGAAAACAGTTTACGGACGCTTCCCAACAACGGATGCTGCTCTATTGCTTATTCAATTTCAAGACTTCTGAAAACAGTTTACGGATTCTTCCCAACAAAGGATGTTAATCTATCGCTTGTTCAGACGCAACTTTTGAAAATAGTTTACGGACGCTTCCCAACAACGGATGTTGCTCTATTGCTTATTCAACTTCAAGACTTCTGAAAACAGTTCACGGGTTCTCCAGTAACGGATGTTAACTTATCGCTTGTTCAGATTCTTCTCAACTTTTGAAAACAGTTTACGGACGCTTCCCAACAACGGATGCTGCTTTATTGCTTATTCAACTTCAAGACTTCTGAAAACAGTTCACGGGTTCTCCAGTAACGGATATTAACCTATCGCTTGTTCAGATTCTTCTCAACTTTTGAAAACAGTTTACGGACGCTTCCCAACAACGGATGCTGCTCTATTGCTTATTTAATTTCAAGACTTCTGAAAACAGTTTACGAATTCTCCAGTAACGGATGTTAATCTATCGCTTGTTCAGATGCAACTTTTGAAAACAGTTTACGGATTCTCCAAACACGGATATCAATCCATTGCTTATTCACGACCCCCAGTTCAGAGATGTTCCAAAACATGGACACCTTTCTGATACTCATCCCAGATGGCATCTTTAAGCCCATCCCCGACAAGATTCCGTCACCCCTCTAGATGGCATCTTTAAGCCCATCCCCGACAAGATTCCGTCACCCCTCTAGATGGCATCTTTAAGCCCATCTCCAAATGGCATCTCTAAGCCCATTCCCATATCCTTTGTTCTGACGAGTGCAAATTTAAGGGCACTTTAGTGTCCAATCTCCTTTTACCTTCGAGACGCGAAAGGCAAACCTGCCAATCTAACTCTTCAGGTGCAAGAAGATTGAACAGGGGCAACTGTTGTACCCAAAAATTTGCCCTCTCATTTCTTCAACATTTTCTCATCACAAGACTCTTTGAGCTCAAGGTCAAGTTAGGGTTTGCTCTGCTCAAGACTCCTCCTTGCATTGTTGACCCAAATTAGGGTTTGAGTTTGCACAAAGATGTTTTGACCTAAAATGTCCAAAATGACTTTCATGCTTCATGTTGGACTCATAAGTTTATCCATACCAAGTTTTAAGCCTTGATTCCAATCTTTGCCCAGTCAATTGGACAGTTGACCTAGAAATCAATTGTATTGAAAAAAAGTCAACTGTGGTCAATTGACAGTCAAACCTCATGATTTTTGACCCACATCAACATATTGAACTCACATGAACCATTAGGTCAAGTTTGGATCACAATTCCACAGGAAATTTGATCAGATCACCAAAAGGGCAAAATGGTCATTTTTAGGATTTTGACTGCACAGAGGCAATTTTTGACTGTTTGACCTAACCAATGGCAAACCAAGCTCACATATGGACTCAAGGACTCAATGGCATGGTCTTGACACATTCAACAAGTTCAAAAGGTCCCAAATGCACAGGATTGACAGATGAATTTTCCAGTCAACTGATCCAAATTTGACTGTATACTGAAAAGTCAAACTTTGACTTTTTGGTCAAAATCAAGTGTCAAGATTCATTTTTCATCAAAACATGCCAAATTGTGAAACTTATTCATCAAGAAACCAAAAATTACAAATTAGGGTTTGAAATGAAGAAATTTCATAACTTAGAAATTTTCTAAGTTATGAAATTTCCTAATTTTTTCCTAACTTTGTCCCATTTTTTCATCAAGATGTAATTTGATTCAAGCAAAACTCAAAACATGAAAGTTGTATTCCATTGCAAAATCTACAACTTTGATTCACAAAGTTTTCTCAAAAGAAGCTTGTAGCTCAAGTTATGATTTTTGGAATAGGAGTGCAAAACATTCTTAACTTAGAATTTTTTTGACCTATTTTAGGCAGGATTTTTGCCCAACTTCATGGCCACTTTTCACATGCTTCCACTTGGAATTTCAACTTGCATTACAAAGATGGATTGTATTACACATTCCAAGATTTCCAAATTGTCCAAGAACTTCTCAAACAC
This sequence comes from Vicia faba, assembly GCA_948472305.1. NCBI lineage: Eukaryota > Viridiplantae > Streptophyta > Magnoliopsida > Fabales > Fabaceae > Vicia > Vicia faba. Next base: position 479,737,208 of record OX451740.1, read on the forward strand.
CCTTGTGGTTAGGTAGAATCGAATTTGTAAAGATGGGCAAAAGTCACTTTGTTCATAGGCCAATTACATGTTCATAACATTGCCATTTTCAAGTCAGCATGTTCCAAGCTAAATTACAGGCCTTTAATCTCATTCACACTCAATAATTTAATGCCAATCCTTTGTGTTCAAGCCTTATCTTGTGTGTTTAACCATTACTTGCAAGATTAAGCCATATTTGGAAAAAGCATTTTAGCCATTTTTGAAAAGATTCACTTTATGTCAAAACACAAATCAAAGAGGTACAAGCCAGATCTTTTAGGCACAAGATTATTGACATATCCCACTTATCAAGACTCAAATTTGCAGCATGCTTGAGGGGCCTGTATGAGCCTATAATCTAACTTAACAACTTTTGCTTAAAGAGGAAGAAAACTTGCATTTTGAACAACAACTCACATTCCTGCAAGAACCAACTCAAGCCAACTTTGTGAACCCATTTCATACTCCCTAGCAGACCTAAAGCACGACCAAAATACCCTTGATCCCTCCTCATACAGAAAATCACCATTTTCCTACAAGAAACAGGTCATTCTGCATTTTAACTTGGCCAGCACCATTCCATCGTGCGTTTTCATCCAAACCAGTTCAAATACATTCCCTACCATCCATTGAAGTTGTCCCAAGCCTTAGATACAAGCTGTAATAGCCATAGCCAAGGTTTCCATTTTCATTTTTCATCTGTGCAGGTTGACTTCCATAGCTCGATTCAGTAAGATTCAAAGCAAGCCAAGCATAGAGGAAGCATCCTTGGACCTCAGGCAAGCTGTAAAAATCCTCAAACTTCCTTGAAAGTACCTCCATTGTTGTACATGACTCAAGCTGAACAGGTAAAAGTTTGAACTTCTATCTCTCTATCCAAGCATATCTAGGCTTAGGTTTGTGAAGAAAGTATGTCTTACTCATGGCCCCGAAGCTACCCATATCCTTACTTTTCATTTATGTTGTGTGTACTAAGAGAATTTTGAACCTGAACATTGAAAAAAAGTTAGGTCAGGAATTGGGGGAGAAGAAATTCTCTTTCATTTCTGAGAGTTAGATCAAGTTCTTTATATGTATGAATTCGTGATTTGATGCTCTACATTTTTGATGTTATAAGTTTTTGTTAAAAGTCAAAGAATCAAGAGATAGCAGGATGAGCAAGAAACGCGCGTTTTTGTGTTTGAAACTGGCTGGAGGTTGAAGACAAGCCTCTTTGGGCTGGGCCTGATTTGTTTTTCTGTTTGCACCTTCATTTTCCACTTACACCCCCTTGGCCCATTGTGTGATTTTTTAATCATTTTTGACTTTTTATTTTTTCTTCTGACTTATTATTTTTTGTCAAAACATAAAAAATATTAAAAATATTTTTCCATACATTTTTGCATTTTATTTTGAATTTATTTGCTTTATTTACACTTGTACATATAAATAAATATATATATACTTTTATTTAAAATACTAAAAAATAATACAAATATATTTATTTTCAACTATTATTTTATTTTACCTTTTGAAAATATTTTCTTAAAATATACTTTTTTTTGATAAATAATGAATATTTTATTTTTGTATATATTTAGTATATTTAATATATAATATAAATACTTATATATTTATTAGAATATTTAGGATAAAAATATAAAAATAATGCATTTTTATTTTTATTAATAGTTGACCTCAAAAATTACTTTTTTTACAAAATACTTCTCTTTTATTTATTTTTTGTGTATAATTAATATATATTGTATATAATAAATAATAAATACTATTTGTTTAGAAAATTAGGGTTTTGCCCTAAACCATGAAAATATCCAAAAATTAACTTTTTATTTTTGTTTATATGTCACATGAAAAATACCTTTACATACACATAAAAACATTTTTGTGCATAATACATTTTGCAATTTTGTTTGTATTTATTCAATTGTTGTATAATTAAAGTAACTTGTATATTCAATTTGGATGTAATAGTTTAGATTTAAATTTCTTTCTAAATATCCCCATTTGAACATTTGTACCCCCATCCCTATAATTATGTTGTAATAGTTTAGGACTTTAAATTCCGCATTTCAAAGCTTTCTAAATATGCCATGATAGACTTAGGGTTTGTATGCAAAAAATCAACCAAACAAATAGCTTGATTAAACAAAAGACAAAAAGCATGAAAACGGACAACACCAATCATACTTGCACCCCTTAGGGTTACTCCACGTGTTTCCTTCAATAATGGGCCATGTTGCATGTTGAGCTTCTTTGGCAAAACAAAACAATTCAAATGATCAATAGTCCCTCGATGACGCTTTCGAAAGTTGCCTAAAAATGATCAAGTCCCTTGAAGGAAAATTGCCAAAGACACTTGGCACTATTGCATTCATGGTCTAAACGATGACCCGCGCCCGTCCCGTTAACATCCTAACACAAGATTGTCCACCAAATGCAATGGTGGAACAATACTGTTAAAAGGGTTAAAACATAGGAAAAATCTTTGAGTAAATTTAGGGGTAGACAACTCTTAGTTACTTGATCAAACTTGCAAAACAAATCCTTGCCTACTTTCAAAACACACTCCACAATACAACTTTCAAAACAAATTTCAAAACCTTGAAACATCTTTTCAAAAAGACAAAAACCTTTTGTAAAACATTCGAGTAAAGAATTATTACAAGGGTTGCCTAGACAAGGCCTCTTTTTCAAAACATTTTCAAACCCACACACAAAGCACCATTTCAAACAATTGAAAGCACCATTTCAAACAATTGAAAATGCAAGGCAAGTGATCTAAGCAAGTAACTAAGAGCCCATGGATAACCATGGATAGAAAGGATGCTAATACCTTCCCTTTCTATAATCTACTCCCCGAATCCAAGAAAAACTCTCAAAGGTTTTTGCTGTGCTTTTTAACCTTTCCTTAGGATAAAATAAAAAGTCGGTGGTGACTCTTGCTAAACCGAAACATTTGCGAAAACAAACGCAAAACCCAAGTCAGTTCTCCCACTGTATCACAGCATCCTTCAGGGATGACATCCGGAGTGGAGGCCTTGTAATCTTGGGAACCTGAGACACAACCTTAGTCACTGTGATACGGTGGGAGAACTGACTTGAAGTTTTTCATTTCGTTCGCACTTGTGCGGTTAGCAAGAGTCACCACCGACTTTTCTTTTATCCAAAAGGAAAGGTAAAAAAGCACAGAAAATACCTTTCGAGATTATTTCTCGGGTTCGGGGGGTAGATTATGAAAAGGGAAGGTATTAGCACCCTTTTCATCCATGGTTTTCCATGGACTCTTAGTTACTCGTTTAGATCACTTGCTTTCATTTGATTATGTGCTTGTGGTGTGGGCTTTGAAAGTATTTTGAAAAATCTCTTTGTAATGGTTCTCGTCTCTATAAGAACGTATACAAAGTTTCGTTTCGAAAAGTGGTTCAAAGATGTGTTTGTGAATCTTGTTTCGAAAAGTGTTTTAAAAAAGAGGTTTTGCAATGGTTCTTGTCTCTATAAGAACGTATACAAAACATTTTTTCTTTTGAAAATGTTTTGAAATGAGAGTGTAGGTGTAAAAAGTTTTGTCGTGAGCAAGCGAGTAACTAAGAGCGAATCTATCTACTCGGAAGGTCTTAAGTTGTTCTTTTCTTCCTCCTTTTAATGGTGCTATCTTACCATTGATTTGGTAAGAAGCCCCACCATTGGATGTGACGGGACAGGCGCGGGTCAATTTTACAATCATTGAAGGCAACTTGTGAGACGCTTTAGCAATTTTCGTAAGGGACGAGATCGTTTTAATTGAAGGCAACATCGAGGGTCGTTGAGGGACTACGATCTTTTTTATCGAAGGGTCATTGCTAGAGCGTCCCATATTTGAGGGACATGATTGTATTTCCGAGGCAACGAGCGGGGTTACCCTAGAGGTGCACGTGTGAGAAAGTGTGTTGGTTTCAAGTTATTTATTCTTTGATTAGGTCATCTAGCGATAGATTTTTGAATCTTGCCATACACGCCTAATTACTATACAGTATATAGAAAGTAATAAATTGCGGGAATTGAAATTCTAAGCTATTACAGAATGTTCGGGAATGGGGGTACAATTGTTACAAATGGGGATGAATAGCAATGTCCAAATATCAAACAATACAACCAAATCGAATTTTTGTGCGATTTAATATAAAGCTATGGCAATTTATGAAAATAAAATCAACAAAGTATGAAATGAAATGTATTTACTTGAAAAGAGAAAAATAAAACCTATTCTAAAAAATTGATTAAATTAAAAATCTTTATTTTTTTTTGTATTTTATTAATTATGTAAATTTAAAGAAAGAAGGCAAACTTAGTTAATTCTTTTTGGTGTTTTATCATATCAATTTAAAATAAAATTAAATAAAAAAACAAAATGATAAAAATTATCTTACAAAACTTAAATCAATTTAATAAAATACTTTAAGTTATGTTAGTAATTTGTTAACAAATAAAAATATAAGAAGAAGAAGAACAAATTAAAAAAAAAGAAATAAATAAAATGGGCTTAAGATATTGACTTGGGGTGAGGCCCAAAAGATAGTATTTGTCCTTGCTGAAATACAAAACAAGCATAGGGGGAGGTGGTTTAGTAAACACGAATGGGCCTTAGGTGGAATGCAAACACAACAGGCCCATGTTCCTAACTCATTTTAGTTTGTTGATTAAGAGTGGAAAACGAATTAGGGTTCTTGGAACCCCTTCGTTCACAGCGGCGCCGTTCATCTCTTTGTCTAACTCTGTTTATCTTCTCATCTCTATTCATCTCACCGCTCGCCTCTTCCTAATTTCATGAACGAAAAAAAAACTCTTGGCCTCTTTGTCTCACCCTAATTCACGTTTTTCTGGAAACCCTAAGTTCTGATTTATGCCTAAAATGTTCGATTCTAGCTTATCTGATCTCCCCCCCCCCAATTTCTTTTGCCGGAGCGCTCTCTCTCACCTCCTAACCAAGCTCTAATGGTTTTTTCTTGGAAAGGTGAAGTTCTGTGGTTATTAAAGCTTGAACGATTTTGTTATTATTTTTTGTCTTGTTACGTTTTTCTGTGTTAATCAAACTTGTCTATCCATTGAGATGCAGGAAATAGTTTATGAGGAAGGTGAATAATCCATACCTTTGTAGACTTTCTGTGAAATGGAAGGAGATGGTCAGACTGAGGGAAGTGCTCCTTGGTGGCCAGAGACGGAGGGAAGAAATGAAGATGAACGAATCGCTTTTCTGGTAATTTCCTTATGTCTTCTTTGTTGAATGATAGGGATGTTGGTTGTTGGATTTTGTGGCTCGTTACTGTTTTTTATTGTTGGAGTTTGTTGCAAGTCTTTGGTTATGGATTGTGACAGGTTTTGTTAATGGTGATTCTGTTACAAGTTTTTGGATATGTTTTTGGTTATGGATTTGTTTGACAGGACTTTTGATGTTTTTGTTGTTTTGGCCTTTTTTTGGTTTTGTGATTTGAATGTTGGTTTTGACAGTTTGGCTTGATGATGTTTCTTGCTGTTGGTTTAAGACTTTGTGGTTTTGACAGGTTTGGATACTTGACAAGTTACAATGTTGAAGGCCTTACTGGTTTTTCTATTTTGGTTTTGGATATATTTTGGTTATGGATTTCTTTGACAGGGCTTTGCGTTTGTTGGATATTTGTGCACCAGTTTGAATGGTTTTCTGAGGGTTTGGCTTTGTTACATTTTTTGGAGGTTTGAATATTTGGGACTTACTGTTGGCTTTGTAATAGTTTTGAAGTTTGATTTGGTTTTCTGGTTTTTGAAGGTTTTGGTTCTGTTGACAGTATTCTGAGTTTTTTGACTTGTATTGATGCTTTTGTGAGTTTAAAAATGGTGAATGGTTTTTTGTTCTGTTTATTTTTGTTTTGTTTTGGGTTGATGATGGTTTTTAAGGTTTGAAATGTTTGACAGTTTTAGAGGTTTTGTGATTCTTTGTATTTGATGATGGTTTTGATTTGAGACTTTGTTAATGTTGAGTTAACAGGTTTTGGTTATAGATTTGGTTTTTGTTACAGGTTTGATGGAAGATGGTTTGAAGGTTGGTTTGAGATTTGTTCCAGATTTTTGGAACTTTGACAGTTTTTGAAAACTTGAGGTTTTTGATAGTTTGATATTTTTTTTATCTCCTTTTGCTTGAGAGCTGTCTACTGTTATATTAGTGTTTCTTTTGTTGAATTCTTATTCAAAAAGGGGGGAAAACAAAGAAATTGAATATTTTGCTATGTTGTTCCTTTGGCTTTTTGATGGCAGTTTTATTTTCTAGCAGCTTCTATGCAATTGTGACAGTCAAGGAAGCAGGGTTGTGCATCCCTATGTGACTTCTTTCCTCTCTTCTCTCTCAATGACCCTAAGAGTCAATTGCTCTTTTTCCTTTTTCTGAAAAGTTTAAAATAAAATGGAAAATGATGACTTAGCCTATTGAACAAGCCTCTTGCTTGTTTGACTTAGTTTATCATATTGTTATACTTTTGTTTGTTGATGCTATCTAGCTTGCTTTTTGTCCAATTTTGTTTGGCTCAGCTTGTCCTTCTGTTTAGTGATGCACTACTGTTTGCAATATTTGTTTGGCTGTTGTTTGGGTATTCTGTTTGCACATTTTACTTGTTTGGACAACTTTGTTGTTTGTTGCCTATCTTGCGCAGCTTGCTTGCATTCAGTTTGTATTATTCTGTTTGTTTGGATAAATTTGCTGCATTTGTTTTGTTTGGACAGCTTACTTGCATTTTGGACAGTTTTGTAGCATTTCTTTCTTTCTTTCTTTTTGTGAACCAAGAAGAATAATCTTCTTGTGATTTGCAAATAGGGGAAATAAAATATGATGAATAACGGAATTCTGATTCCACTTTGCAAACTTTAATGATGAACACTTTTTCTTTTGAAAATTCTTGCTCATGTCCAATTAATTTGTACTAACTTTTCTTTCTTTCATTTTCATGTGAGCACAATGGAGAGGGCAAAGCATGGAAGGCAAGAACCATAGGGCAAGCAAGGAAGGTCTTTGGAGATAGCAAAAGAACTTTAGTCAAACTTAGGCATAGATTAGTTCTGTTAGGCCAATCAAGCATTTGAATTTTTCCTTGTATTTTAGAACAATCATTCTTGCATTGTACCCAATAGTTGTACTAATTCATTTTCAAATACGATAAGTTGTAAAACCTAAAGTATTTAAATAATAAATTGTTTTGTAACAATGTTTGAAATTGGAGAAAATCATATGAAATGTTCTGGTGTTACTTGAAATCTTTGATCAACAATAACTTGTAGTTTTCTCTTTGCATCCTATTTGATTTTTGAATGCCCAATCAAGACAATTGAAACAAAACGCTTCAATCTGATAACTTAAATTCCAATAATCATGTAATCTTGCAACTGTATTCCAAACAAACACGCATTGTGTATTCCATTTCCTGACCAAGCAAATTTTTTAAAAGATGCAAATCATTTGGTTAACCTAGATTAAACAATCATGAGTATCTTACATGACAGTCTTAAATTCCATCTCTTGTCCCAAACAACTATGCCTTGAGAACAAACACGGTTTTTTTCCCAGTAAACTTGAGAAAGCATGAAGACCTGTGAAAATCAATTGAACTTCTGAGAACTCAATTTCTTCTGAGGAATGCAAGAAAAACCCTAATTACTGGTTTACCGCCAAAGAATAAAAATCTGTCTGATCGATTCCTGATCCAACTTGAATATCTGAGAAACCCTAGGGTTGTGTCTTCTATGAAAAATATGAGGGCAAATTTTGGGGTACAACAGTCACTGCCACATCTTGCGGGACCTCTTCAAACTGTTGAAATGGAGTTTCAATAAATTCACCATCTAATTCTACATATCTGAAGGAATTGAGATGGCTAATCATGTACTCTTCCTCTCCATGAACGGTGATAATCTTCCCTTGAATTGGATACTTCAGCATTGTGCAACGTATAAGTAACAACGCCAACATTATGGATCCATGTTCGGCCGAGCAAGTAGGAGTATGAAGGGCGAATGTCCATTACATAAAAAGTTGAATTGAAAGTTTGGGTTCCAACCTTTATGGGGATATCCACTTCCCCATGCACCATCCTTTTTGAGCCGTCAAAATCCCTTACTACTATGTTGCTTGGCTTTAATGTCAGTCCCTCGTAGTCAAGTCTATCAAGAGCTTTTTTAGGTAGTACATTCAGAGAGGAGCCAGTGTCCACCAAAACATGAGCCAAAGTTGTGCCCTTACATTCAAGTGAGACATGCAATGCCTCATTATGCTTCCTTCCCCTTGGCGTTAGATCAACATCTGAAAAACCTAGACCGTTATCTACAGTAAAACTGGCTACGCAGTCTTGAAACTGATCGACAGATGTCTCTTGAGGCATATGGGCGGTTTTTAAGAACTTTACCAAGGCCTTTGCATGCGCCTCAGAACATAGTAGTAATGCCAACATGGAAATTTTAGAGGGAGTTTGCCCCAGTTGTTCAACTACATCGTAGTCACTTCACTTTATAATTTTTAGAATCTCCTCTATTTCTTTCTTGGAGGTCTCAGGGATAGTCAATGATTGTGCCTTCGTTCGGACAGGCTCAATTAGAATACTTTTTCCTCGAGTCTTGGTTAACTTGGTAGCCGGAATGTCTGTAGGAGTGATAACAAGGGTTGTAACAGTTTCGTCAGTTGGAGTATTATTGGAGATAATTGTAGGACCGGAAATAACTTTTGGAACAGCAACATGAATGATTAAGGGTCCAGAAACAGCCTTTGGGGGGGGGCAATTTCTGGAGAGAAGATTCTACCACTTCGGGTAATCTTGCTAGTTTCTGCAATATTACTGATGTCGGAGTTGACCTTCTCAGAGCTTGAATCTTCGGCGGCTGGCCATCCCTGCTTGATACCATGGTAGTAGATATCCCCTCCATAGTTCTATGGCACGGTCTTGTCTGACGAATATGGGATGGTCCAAGCATTGTGATTATTAAAGGAGTTGCTTTCGGAACTGATGTAATTCTAACGGGTCTTTTGGTGGAGACCCTGGAAGAATTGGCGGAAATGGTAATGATAAAAACATCTTCAAAAGGAATAGGTGGAACATAAGTCTTTTCAAACAAAATATCTATGTTATCTATTAGGCATTGAACACATGCTTTCAACAAAGGACAGATGGTTGGTGAGGACAAACAGAGATGGAAAACTTCATTACAGCCCAGGAACACACCGACATTCAACAAGTTCATTTTAATAGTCAGAAGTGGGGTCATAAGTTCATCAACTGAAGTAACAAGCAATCCTTCTTCAATGGCATTGGTATTATGGCCATGTCTGGGCATAGGGGCATAAATGACATTTGGCTTTTCAGGCGCATCGAATTCAATTTCTTTTGCTTCAATGAGGTCTTGTATTTTTTTCTTTAGAGCCCAACAGTTATTAGTGTCGTGACCGGGACTTTCAGAATGATATGCGCAACGGGCATTGGGATGATAGTGAGCAGATGTTATATTGGGGTTTTTTGGAGCTTCTTTCAAGGTCACTAAATTGGATCTTAGTAGATGCGGTAATACCTGGGACGGGGTCATGTTGATTTTGGTGAACTGCCTTACTGGTCTTTCATTCCTTGGTTGATTATTTCTTTGCTGATCAGACGCAGGCTTAGGAATCATAACAGCCCCCACCATTGGTCGGAGTTCGGTCCTATCTTGGTTTCTTTGCGGATATACAGCAACCACCTCTTTCTTTACGATGAAAGGCTTCCTTACAGTTGTAGAAGAAGATGTATCTTTCTGAATCTTTCCACTCTTTATACCGGCTTCTATCCTTTCTCCGGTTAATATTAGTTCAGTAAAGCCTGCAGATGAACTTCCAATTAAATGATTGAAGAAAGGACCAAACAAGGTGCCCAAGAACATGTCTACCAATTCTCTCTCAAATAGAGGGGGTTGAACTCTTCCAGTCAAGTCTCTCTATTTTTGCGCATAGTCCTTTAAACCTTCATTGGAAACCATGGCCATACTCTACAGTTGAGTACGGGTAGGCGCAAGGTCAGCAATGTATTGATATTGTTTGTAGAAGGATGCAACAAGATCTTCCCAATTGTGAATGTTGGCTCTTTCTAGTTAGTAAAACCAGTCAAGTTGAGTTCCAGACAGACTGTCTTGGAAGAAGTGTACCCATAAGTCTTTATCAGTGGTATGGGGCTGGATTTTCCTCACATATGATCGGATATGCATTTTAGGGCATGAAACTCCGTCATATTTGGTGAACACATGTGCTTTGAATTTCGGAGGAATAACAATCCCCGACACTAAACCCAATTCCTCAAAGTCCAAGCCAGGCACTTTTTGAATTTCCATCGCACTCAACCGCTCTTCGAGATGTTTATACTTGTCATCAGCTGGAGGGTATTGTTCTTCTGAATATTCTTCTTTTTCCTCTTCCTCTTCTGATTCTAATGGGACAACTCTTTCCTTGCCTTTCCCCTCTTGACTGTCTCTTTCACTAGATTTCGTTGCAAAGTTTAAGGTCCTTCTTGTCTGCTCATGAAATCTTCTTCCCATGTTTAGGACTCCAGTTACCTTCTTTGTTTTCTTTTTCCTCTCTTCAGCCAACAAAGTCTTCAATTCTTCTTGTCCCTTGGCTAGGGTCAAGAGAAACTGTTGAAACTATGTATTCTTAGCTTGGAGATCCTTCACTGTTTGCTCAAGATCCATCTTACTGAAATAAACAGTAGAGATATGAGGAGACTTGTTACAAATGACCTGCTTATGTTATGATGAATGGTATATGCATATGTAATAATTTCAAGGATTTCAAAGATTCAAATTTGTTTTAGACAAAAAGGAAACACACGTTATATTAATAAGTTAAAGCTTGAGTACATCAGTGCCTCTTGGGCAAAATAACAAAAATTCTAAGATAAAAAGGTAGTACGCATCCTCTTTGGTGAGATGTAGGCATTCAGAGTCTTCTCTTCATGAAGTAGTCTAGTGAATTCCAAAACCTTCTTCTCACTTGCGTAGAATTGAGCTTCGAAGGTATCTCGCTCTCCCTTGAGTTGTATCCAATCCCTTTGTAGGTCTTCAAGATATGTGGGAATTTCAGGATGTAGGATAGTGTATGGAATATCTCCCTCCATGGCAGGCTCAATGATCACCGGGAGAATGGATGGGTAAGGCATCATAAGACTCTGAGCACGAGTTCGTACCCATTTGAGGTAAGGCTTAAGAGGGATGGAATTCTTGTGCCCCAAAGTCTTGCTATCCACCTTGTTTAACATCCTCCAAGCTCGGATAAATCTCTGGCAAAGACCTTGATCGTCATTGTCGTAGTCAAATACCAAACCTTGAATCAGCATCTCATGCGGGCTATCCCTTCGGGCATAACCAAACTGTCTTAAAGCTAAACAGGGGTTGTAGGTGATACCTCCCCTAATTCCAAGTAAAGGGACATTATGAAATTCCCCACAACGGTCGACAATGATAACATTCTCTTTAGATTGGGAGCACCAATGAATGTCCGAATGTTTGAGCGTCATCAACCTTTGTGACCACCTTGAACCTTGCTCATTTTTTAATACAGATTTGGGGAAGATGAGAAATAAACCATCTTGCCAAGAGAGGAGTGCAACACATGAGGACACCTCTTTTCCTCATTGTGCGATTGTGAAAAGAGTGTAGGATATATCCTAGCAATGTAGGCATCGGGTTGCAGGATATTAAGATTTTGACGGCGTTGACATCTATGAGTTGGTCAGGATTTGGAAACAAAACCATCCCATAGATGAGGAGAGACACAATTTCCTCAAAGGTTTGCAAGTCCAAGTAATTCCAACAGCTTTGGGCTTTCTCAAACAGGACCTTTGCTAGGAAACCTTTGACACTACTCCTTATTTCCCAATGAGTTTTGACATCAGATGAATGCAAGTGTAGAGCTTGAGCAATCTCTTCTGGATTTGGGTCTCTTTCTATACCGTTGAAAGGTAGTTGATTGAGAATGGGAATCCTCAAGAGTTGGGATAATTCTTCCAAAGTTGGCACAAGTTGATAGTCGGGAAATGTAAAGCAATTGTGTAAAGGATCAAAGAACTGAAAGAGCACCTTCATCATGTCCTCATCTATGTTGGAGGTGACCAAGTTGAGTAGATGACCATGTCTCTCGGTGAATGGAGAGTTTTCAGGAATCCTTGAAGCTAGCTCCTTAAGTTGTGGAGGGATTCTCACAAGGTTGACTTGAATAGTTTTCCTGCGAAGTGAATCCATATCCTACAAAACAAGAACAAAGATGAATCCCAAAATCCTTGAAATGGTTAGTGGATGTATATGACGTTTATGATGTTCATGATCTTATGTACAAATATGCATATAGAAACAAAGCAAACAAATCCTTAGTTTAGGCTTGCATGGAATTTTATAGGTAAGTAACCTCTTGAAGTTTAGTTGGCTTAAACCTGTCCTAGTAATAGTAACTGGGTTCTAAGGAGCTCAATATCACTGGTTTATTTCTTTGGTCATTGTTTCAGCACAAGCCTCTTTAATGGCGACCGAAATATCCCAAAAAATCAAACCTCAATGAGTGTAGTATCGAGTATCTACCAACTTCATACTGCACCAAAGTCGATCATCTCACTGCATCCTAAAGGCCAAGTTGGTCAAGTAAAGGTTCTAGAAGTTCATTAGTGCTTCATGACATCACTCAACGGCCCCGTATTCTCTTTGATTAACTCAAAGGCTACCGGTACCCACAAATATGTCTCACTGACGTAGATATTTCTTAAACTATGTCGGTATACCCCGCACAGTTTCCACAACGTATTGCTACTTACCTATAGTGTATCCCAAATCTGGGTAGAGGATTCAAACCCAAACAAAGAACCATAATGTAAAGCATACAAGTCAAACAATGCAAGCAACTAAATGTGATCAAACCCAAAGGTAACCCCACTTTTAGAATTTTCCTCGGCATAGTCGCCAGTTCTGTGATACGGTGGGAGAACTGACTTGAAGGTTTTGCATTGTATCGCAAATGTTGCGGTTAGCAAGAGTCGCCACCGACTTTTCTTTTATCCAAAAGGAAAGGTGAAAACAAACAGGAAAGACCTTTGAGATTAGTTCTTGAGTTCGGGGGGTAGATTATGAAAAGGGGAGGTATTAGCACCCCTTTCATCCATGGTTTTCCATGGGCTCTTAGTTACTTGCTAGATCACTTGCTTTTGTTTGAAATTGTGCCTTGTGTGATTTTTGAAAGTATTTTGTAAAAGAAGCCATTGTTTAGGTAATCTTTCTAATGATTCTCGTTCGTAAGAATGTATACAAAGATGTTTGATCTTTTGAAAATGTTTTCAATGTTTGTAAGATGTTTTGAAAATGTGTGTGTTTGTTTTTGAAAATAGCAAGGATGTTTGTTTTGAAATGGAGCAAGTAATTAGGAGAAATCTACCTACTCAAATGTCTTTCTTGTTTATTTTCTTTTCCTTTGACATTGTTGTCTAACCATTGATTTGGTAAGCAACCCTATCTTAGGATGTAAACGGGATGGACGTGGGTCATTGTATAACCATGATTAGCAATGTTGCAAGGTATCTTAGCATTCTTTTTGAGGGACTAAGATCATTTGTAAGGCAACTTTAGATAGCGTCATCGAGGGACTATGATCTTGTATTTTCTTGTTTTTGCTAAGATACCTTACATGCGTAATATGGCCATTTTGTAAGGCAACCAAGTGGGTTTTACCCTAGGGGTGCTTATGTGCAAGTGTGTTGTTTTCATGCTTGATTTTGTCTTGAATTAGGGTTTTCTACTTGATTGATTTTATTCTTTCCATACAAACCCTAATTACTAGCATGTTATATAAAAGCGATAAATTGCGAAATTTAAAGTTACTAAGCTATTACAACATTTGTGGGAGGGGGGGGGGGGGTATACAACTTATGAATGGGGATTACAATAATATAAACCTAATTAATCTATTACAACCAAATTGAATATGTACAAATAATTGAGGAAATATATAAAGTACAAAATGCAAATTGAAATAAATGTTTCTTGTATTTGTATTTTTATATGAAAGAGGTTTTAACATAAACCTAATTAGAGAAAAATAATTAAATCAAAATTAACTTAAATTAATTAAGAAAAGAAATTAATTAAGAAAATATTTTTTGAATAAAACCCTAATTCTATTTAGTTGATTAAAAGAAAATGAGTTTAAAGAAAAAAGTATTTTTGTATTTTTGTCTTGAAAATAATATATGGTGTTGTGAAATATTTTTGGCCTTTTCTATATTAAAATAAATATATTTAAATAAATAATAATCTAGCTTTAATTTATTTTACAAATAAATTAGTAAAGGTAAATAAAGTATAATGAATAAAAATATTTTTTTGTGTGGAAAAATATTTAAATTATGTCAAAACATAAATCTATTATTTTTATATTTTTTATAATTTTTTTTGGTGTTTTAGAAAATATATTTAAAAGAAAAAATGGAATAAATAAGTAAATAAAATAAATGGGCCAGGGGGTGTCAAAAGTAGGCAGGGAGGTGAGCTAGCAAAATAAAAAAAACAATGCCAGGCCCAAAGGGCCCAGCGCCTGCAAAAAAAAGTTACGGAAACATAAAATATGAAAAATGCAAAAGGGGGTTTCACATTGGTTCGAACCTCGCCCTTTAGGTAAGAAGTGACTTAGTACGTGCGCGCTTGCTACTGCGGTGGCTGTACACCCGTTTACTTATGTCAAACCATAAATATATATTAGAAACTGCTTCCTGAAGGCAACTTCATCTTCAACCTTGCGCCTAGCCGGACCACCTGTATCTTCTTCATCTCTCCACAAAAATGGAAAGTTCAAACATGAAAGTTGTGGTGTTTCTTCCCATGAATCCAACCATATAACTTATGTAAGCTAAAAGTCAAAGATAAAAACTAATTTTGCTAGCCCTAAATTGAAACCTAATTTTCTTAGAAATTTCAAATCCAAAATTCTCTATACACAGTCAATATAAATGGGAACTATGAACATGGTCAGCTTTAGAGCAAAGATATCTACATTTTGTCTTCACAAATCAGGATCAAATGATACTTATATGAAAAGATAGAAGTTTAAAATTTTACCTCTTGCAGCTGGAGTCATGAATGGAGTTTGAGAAACTTTTGAGATGGCCTGAGGATCTGTTTAGCTTTCCTGGACCTCCTTGAGTGTATTCCAACTCCTACTTTGCTTTGAAAGTCCCTGAATCTCTCTACTTAAGTCAACCTGCAAGCTTGATATTTGAAAATGGTGGATGGTGATGGAGGAGTTAAAGTCTTGAAACAGGGGCCTGGATTGCTTTGGTATGATGTATAGAAGGTGTTTGAATGATTAGTTTTCAAAACGCACAAGTGGAAATGAAGATGATGAGTTTTGGTTCAAAACTGTGTATCAATGGTATTCTTGAGCAGATTTATGGTTTTTGAGTGTTTGAGATAGTTTTAGGGCACTAGCATTTGTGTCTCATCTTTCAAATAGTGGATGTACTTATAGTCAAGAGGTATTGAGGCTTGAAACAATTCAGAAATTCAAATCACATGTTATGGCTTGGTTACTTGTTTTTGAAGCAAAGTTGACAAACATGGTTTCAATGTGAAGTACAAGGATTTGCAGGGTGGTTAGCAGGCTGTATATATGTTGCTTCTTGCTCTTAAATTCTTTTGAATCAGAAACAACAATGTATGGGCTCAATAAGAGTTGACATTGTGATTAAAGTCACTTTTCCAAAATGGAAGTGGTGACTTTCTTCCAAAAATGGAAATGCAACTTGGATAATGGCTCAAGTGTTTGGACAATGGCTCTATCAATTGTGTAAGAATTAAATTATTGAGTGATTAGCAAGTTTGAATCCTGCAAAGCAAGATTTGTACATCATTCTTGGAGATTGGATCAAGTGTTCTTCACAAAATGGCTTGTAATCCAAGTGACAAAACACCAACTTATTGCCTTCGATTCTCCTTGCTCGGGAATGATCTCGAGGAGTTCTTGGACATTTTGGAAAGCCTCAATGTGATCTTAAAATAATCTTTGAATTTATTTTAAAGACTCCCCTTTTAACTATGTTAAAAATTTCCATGAAGTTAGGTAAAAAATCTGGCTTAAAGTTATGAAAAAATAAGAAAATTTTGACACTTAGAAAAATTTCTAAGTTTAGAAATTTTGACTTTTCAAATTGAAATCTTGATTTCTTTATTTCTTGATAAATAAGTTTCCTATTTTGACATGTTTTGATTAATTATGATCTTTGGCACTTGAATTTGACCAAAAAGTCAAAGTTTGACTTTTTAGTATACAGTTGACTTTTGATCAGTTGACTGCAAAACTCATCTGTCAATCCAATGGACTTGCAATATTTTGAATCATGTCATTAGGTAAAAATGGTGCACTTGGACTCTTGAGATCATGCCTTAAACCAATTGACCATTTTCTAGGTCAAAAATCAGAAATTGCCCTTTCTCAATCAAAACCCTAATTTTGACCATTTTGCCCTTTTGAAGATTTGATCAAATTTCTTGAGGAATTATGGTCCAAACTTTATAAAATGATACATATGAGTCTATAATGTTGATGTGGATAAAAAATTATGAAGTTTGACTGTAAATTGGCTATGTTGACTTTTTCCTCAATACAATTGATTTTTAGGTCAACTGTTCAATTGACTAATCAAAAGTGTGATCCAAGGCTTGAAACTTGACATGAGTGATCTTGGGGGTCCATAATGGTCCATGAAAGTCATATGAAGCATTGATGGTCCAAAAATCCTTGTTCAAACTCAAACCCTAATTTTGGTCATCAATGCATAAGGAGGTGTCTTGAGCTGATCAAACCCTAGTGTAGTCTTGAGCCTAAGGAGATCTTATGAGAAAATTCTTGATAAGTGAGAGGGAAAATTTTGGGGTACAACACAATGCTACATAAAATGTAGTGCAATAACATAGACTCATGCATGTGGTACCAATTTTTTATGAGTACTAGACTCATCACCCTCAAAAGATCCCCGCCATAGGATCAATTCCCTCTTACAATCGGAGCACAACATCCAACGCACTTGATCCATACAATGGGATTGAGGCCAACACTAGGCTAACATCCTAAATAACACTGGACTTACATCCTAAATCAACATTGGAGTTTCGTCCTAACAATGTTATGAATGCATGATGCACAATCAATATAATTAATTACGACCACCTATAGTCAAGTGCATCATCATTCACTGAATTATCAATAGTATTCACATGGCATAAATACACATCAACATAATAGCATCAACACCATTCCATAATTCATAGTCAAAACATATTATTATCATATCATTTATAATTCATCATAGCAACATGCATCATTATAGCTCACCTTTTAGAATATAAGCCTATATTAGCCTAAGCACTGAAACTATACCTTTCTTTTACTAATTTTACCCCACCAACATGTAGTCCATAGTGTTAGTTATCCAAAGCTTCAAACGGCTCCTCAAAGAGAGTTCTAAAACTCAAGTTATGGCACTAAAAAAATAATAATGTTATCCAACGCCCGGTGCTCGTCCGACGATGCAGTCTGCTCGCCTGTGGCTCGCCCGACGACGTGGGAGCGACAACACAACCCATATTCTCCGGTCTCCATCACTTGACGAAGCTCTTTGCTTGCCTAACAATGCACCTATCACTTCGGCATCGCCCGACGACGCTCAAGCGAGACAACCCACTCCATACAAAAATCTAGGAGTGCCACTTTTCCACCCATTCCTTCGCTCCTCACCTTGCTCGGTGAAGACCAGACAATGCTTCCCTTCGCCCAGCAATGCATAGAAGACTACAATTTCCTGTTGTGATTCTACATATGTTCAGTCCCGAATCCTCTTGCGATTTCACGCCAATACAGTCCAAATTCTCATAGTTTTCAACATAGATTCATCACACAACAACCACACACTATTGTAGGCATTATATATACAAATTCATGGAAAATTAACATGGTATTGTCATCAATTTCATCACAATGGAACATATCATCAAAATCATCATAAACCCTAACAATCCCTTCATACTTATAAACCCCATATCAATTATAATGACAAATCCCCCCTTTACCTTAGATTCCTAGCTTGGGTCTCTTCTCTCTGTGATCTACCGAAATTCCTTTATGTTCTCTGTGCCCTAACTTTCTCCTCTGCTCTTCGAATATTTTCATGATCGTACCAAATGAAATATTTTACCTTATTCCTTGTTTAACCTTTGGACCCCTAGTATGTTTTGCCTAACTTATCCTCAATTAGCTTTTCATCAATTACCCCCTTGCCCTTATCTCCTCTACACCAATTATTCCTCTATTTTATTATTAATAATAATTCTAACTAATTTTAAATAATTATTAATTAGTTATCTAAAATACTAAAATACTCCTTACTCATATAAATCCTCATTACCCCACCACATAACATCATAGTACACATCATACTCTACAAAATATCACATATTCATCAATAATTCACTAATATTTCTAATAACTCATTTAATTAATTAATTCTCAAAAATTCAAGGTGTTACAACTCTCCCCCACTTAAAGAACTTTTGCCTAAAAAATTACCTGAGGAAAACAGAGTCGGATACGACTCCTTCATCTAATCCCCATGCTCCCAAGTCAAACTTTCACCGACTGGTCCACCCTAAATTACCTTCACTAAGGCAGTGTCCTTACCCCGTAATTGTTTCACGTACCGACCTTCTATTTGCATGGGCAATGCTTCGACAGTCAGGTTATCTCTTACCTATACATCATCCATCTGAATCACATGCGAAGGATCCAGAATGTATTTTCTCAACTGAGGCACATGAAATACATCGTGGAGATTTGCAAGCGACAACAGTAAATTAATTCGATAAGCCACTTCACCTATCCTCTCAGATATTTGATATGAACCAACAAAATAAGGTGTAAGCTTTCTCGATTTCAAATCTCTATCGACACCATTCACCAGAGTGACTCTCTGAGAAGCCCTCATCTTTTCTTGGATCATCTTGATCTTCTCAGTCATTTCCTACATAATCTCAGGTCCGAGTACAACACTCTCACCTGACTCATACCAACACAATAAAGTTCTACACCTTCTACCATACAACGCTTCATACAGTGTCATTTCAATACTAGAATGAAAACTATTATTATAAGTGAGCTCAATCAATGGAAAATGGTTGTCCCAAGCACCTCTTTGTTCCAACACGCAAGCCCTCAACAAATCCTCCAAAGATTAGATAATCCTCTCAGTCTGACCGTTTGTCTATGGATGATATACAGAACTTAACCTCAATTTAGTATCGAAAGCATCTGCAAACCTTCCCAAAATTTTGATATAAACCTCATATCTCTATCCGATATAATACTCAAATGTATACCATGAAACTTAACAATCTCATCAATATACATCGCTGCCAGCTTTTCCATGGGATGGTTAATTTTCATCGGTAAGAAATGAGCCGACTTAGTCAATCTATCCATGATCACCCAAATTAAATCATTGCCCTTAGCAGTCTTTGGTAAACCTGACATGAAATCCGTTGAAATACTATCCCATTTCCATTGTGGAATACTCAAAGGCTGCATAAGACCTGTAGGCTTCTGATGTTTGATCTTTGACTTCTGGAAAGTTAGATAGACATACACAAATTTGGCAATTTCCTTTTTCATTCCAGGCCACCAAAACAATTCCTTCAAATCCTAATACATCTATGTAGCGTGAATGAATACTTAAGTCGCTTTGATGTCTTTCCTCAAGAATACTCTTATTAATCTTTGGAACATCTAGAACACACACCCTATCATTAAACCTCAACACGCCATTTTCATCTTGTGATAGGTGGGAGAACTGACTTGAAGTTTTTGCATTTTGTCGCAAATGTCGCGGTTAGCAAGAGTCGCCATCGACTATTATTTTATCCAAAAGGAAAGGTAAAAAAGCACAGGAAAGATCTTTGAGATGTTTTCTTGAGTTCAGGGGGTATATTATGAAAAGGGAGGGTGTTTGCACCCTTTTCATCCATGGTTTTCCATGGGATCTTAGTTACTTGCTTAGATCACTTGCTTTGTTTTGTTTGAAATGGTGTTTGGTGTGATTTTGAAAGTATTTTGTAAAAGAGGCCATTCGTTTAGGCAATCTTTATAATAATTCTCGTTCGTAAGAATGAATACAAAGATGTTTGTCTTTTGAAAATGTTTTCAATGTTTTGTAAGATGTTTTGAAATGTGTGTGTTTATTTTTGAAAATAGCAAGGATTGTTTAAAATGGAGCAAGTAACTTAGAAGCTATCTACCTACTCAAATGTCTTTCTCGTGCATTTTCTATTCCTTTGACATTGTTGACTTACCATTGATTTGGTAAGTAACCCTATCTTTGGATGTACGCGGGACGGGCGTGGGTCATCGTATAACCATGATAGCAATGTTGCCAAGTATCTTAGCATTTTTTAGGGACCAAGATCATTTTGTTTAGGCAACTTTTGAATAGTGTCATCGAGGGGCTATGATCTTATACTTGTTTTGTTTTGCCAAGATACTTCGCATGCGTAACATGGCTATTTTATTATAGGCAACCAAGTGGGAGAAACCCTAAGGGTGCTTGTGTGCAAAGTGTATCATTTTCATGCTTTTGTCTTGCATTTAGGGTTTTCTATTTTGCTTTGTTTTTGTTCTTGTCATACAAACCCTAATTACTAATCATGGTATATAAAGCGATAAATTGCGTAATGTAAATATACTAAGCTATTACAACAATTTTTATGGGAGGGGGAATACAAATTTGAATGGGGATTTGCACAAATATAAAGCCAAATATATTATTACAACCAATTCGAATATGCGTGAATTAAATAAGTATAATACAAATATTAAAAATGCAATGCAATGTTCATGTTAGAAAAAAAATGTTTTATGTCTTGTTCTTGTGTAAGAAAAATATTTAATTTAAACCTAAAAAAGGAAAAAATAATATTCAATTTTGGAAGGGGATTAAATCCTAGTTTTCAATTAAAAGAAAATAATATTTCATGTTATTATTTTGTACATTTTCTATATAAAAAAATAAATAATATTGTATATGAATATTAAAAATTATATATGTGTAAAAATTGGTATTTGTAAGTATGAAATGTATAATAAAAATATTAAGTATTTTTAATTATATTTATAAGTTATTTAAGAAAATAAACTATTTTTTCATGTGAGAAAATAATAAAAAAAATAAAATAAAAGTGTGAAAATAAATAAATCATTTTTTAGTATTTTTTATCATTAAGGAAAATAAATAAAAGTATTAAATATAAAAATATGAAGGAAAACATAAAAATATAAAAAAGTTAGTCAGGGGGTGCAATGGCAAGTCAGGGGGTGGCTTTAGCAGAAACAAAAAGGCCGTGCTGCCAAAAAGCCCAGAACTTCATCCATGTCCTTCGTTCCTCATCTTCACGCCATTTTCAGTTCAAACCTGTAACTTCCTCATGCTTGCATAAAAATGAAAACTCATAACATGAAAAATGTGGCATTTGAGCTCACGATTCCAACCATATAAATTATGTAACATAACTATCAAAGATCAAAGAGAATTTTGGAATCCCTAAATCGTGACCTAAAAATTTCAGAGATTTCAAACTTCAAATTCTCTTAGCACAAGTAATATAAATGCAAAGTAATGATATGTACAACTTCGTTATGATGAGAACTAAATTTTTTCTTCACAAATCGTGGCTTGAAGTTGCCTGTATAAAGAGATAGAGTTTAATAAAATACCTCCTTCAGCTGGAATCGTGTATGGCAATGTAGGGACTTTAATGGAGGCCTTGTGATTGTTTAAGCTTCCTTGAACTTCCCTGAACCTATTCCAATCTTTATCTTGCTCTGAGGATGGCTGGAACTCCCTGACCAAGTCCAACTGCAAGCTTCCAAGTTGAAAATGGCAGATGGTGAAACAGAGGTTATAGAACCAGGGTGATAGCTTGGATTGACTAGGTAGCAAGTGTATAAGATGTTTGAATCAGTTAAACACAAAACGCACGAGCCAAATAAGAGTTGGCTGAGCTTTTGCAGAAACTGTGTGCTTAGGCAGATTTTTGGTGTTTTTGAGTTTGAGAGAGTTTCAAGTCAAAACCAAGAGTGTAATGTGTTTCATATTCTTTGCATATTAGTATAGAAATGATCTAAAGTCAGCCTCCCAACAGATCTGCTAATGCTAGCCTTTTTGCCAACTTTCTTTTACTTGAAGCAAAGTGACAAGACCAATGCTTCACATGCTTGTACCAGCTTGCTTAGGGTTGGTATGAGTTTGTACAACTTGCTTGAGAGCTGTAGAGTTTTCTTGTATCAAGGGGACAAGTCCAATGCTCCAAGTTGACAAAGTTGCAAAAGTGTATCTTTATGAAAATGGCAATGAAGCCTTTTTACCCAAAATGGAATTACAACTTGTGTAAAGTTTCAAAATCAAGGATAAAGGCTTTGTCAACTGAGTATGCATTTAATTAAGGAGTGTATATAAAGCTTAGGACCTGTAAAGCAAGAAACAATCACCATAGGTTTGGTTTTCAACTTGATCTTATGTGAAAATGGCTTGAACAAAAAGTGAGAAAATGCCAACTTCCCCTCTTCGATTATCCCTACTCAAAAATGATCTTGGAGAGTTCTTGGACATTTTGGAAAGCTTTCAATATTCTCTATAATCCATCTTTGAAATCCAATTTGAGATACCTCTTGTAACTAGATGAAAATTTTCCATGAAGTTGGATCCAAAACCTGCCTAAATTAGGGGGGAAATTCACTAAGTTATGAAGTTCATGGCCCTATATTCACAAATTCATAACTTGAGATCCAAGCATATTTAGGGAAAATTTTGTGAAGCAAAGTTGTATATTTCATGGAGGAATACAACTTTCGTGTTGGGAACTTTTCTTGAATCAAAATGCATCATGGTGAAAAAGTGGTGCAAAGTTGAGAAAAAATAAGAATATTTTTATACTTAGAAAAATTCTAAATTATGAAAATTTTCAAATTAAAACCCTAATTTTCAAATTTAGTTTTCTTGGCCAACAAGTTTCACATTTTGACATATCTTGATGAATTATGACCCTTGGCACTTGATTTTGACCAAAAAGTCAAAGTTTGACTTTTCAGTATACAGTTGACTTTTGATCAGTTGACTGCAAATTTCATCTGTCAATCCTATGAACTTGAGATCTTTTGAACCATGTAATTAGGTCAAGATGATGTCATTGAACCCTTGAAATCATGCTTGAACTCAATTGGTCATTGGCTAGGTTAAAAATCAGAAATTGCCCTTTCTCAGTCAAAACCCTAATTTTGACCATTTTGCCCTTTTGATGATTTGATCAAATTTCTTGGAGTTGTGATCCAAACTTGATCAAATGGTACATATGAGTCTAAAATGTTGATGTGGATCAAAAATTATGAATTTTGACTGTAAATTGGCCATGGTTGACTTTTTCCCCAATACAACTAATTTTTAGGTCAATTGTCCAATTGACTAATCAAAAATGTGGTTCAAGGCTTGAAACTTAACATGAGAAATATTAGGGGTCCAAAATGATGTATGAAAGTCATATGAAGCATTGGTGGTCCAAAAATCCTTGTGCAAACTCAAACCCTAATTTTGGATTATCAGTGCAAGATGAGATGTCCTGAGCTGAGCAAACCCTGATCTTGTCTTGAATCAAAGAAGTCTCGTGAGAAAAGTATTGGTAAATGAGAGGAAAAATTTTAGGGTACAACAACTGCCCCTGTTCAATCTTCTTGAACCTGAAGAGTTAGATTGGCGAGTTTTGTCGTTCGTGACTCGAAGGTAAAAGATGATTGGACACTAGAGTGCCCATAAATTTGCACTCGACAAAGTATAGTTGAGGGAATGGGCTTAAATATTCCATTTGGAGAGGTGATAGAATCTTGTTGGAGATGTGCTTGTAGGTTCCATCCAAGAATGTTTGTCATGAATTGTAAGTTGTAAGTCAGAAGAATAAGTATCAGAATGGTGTCCGCGTCTAGAACGTATCTGAACTGTATCTGGAGAGTGGATCTGTATGAGCAATAGAATAGCGTCCGTGTCTGGAGCGTATCTGAACTTGAAATCTGAATGAGTATCAGGATGGCATTCGTGCCCGGAGTGTATCTGAAATGTACCTTGAAGTTGGATCTGAATGAGTAATAGAATGGCTTCCGTGTCAAGAGCGTATCTAAACTATATCTGGAATCTGAATCTGAATGAGTATCAGGATGGCATCTGTATCTGGAGCGTATTTGAACTGTATTTGAAAGTTTGATCTGAATGAGTAATAGAATGGCTTCCGTGTTTGGAGCGTATCTAAATTGTATCTGAAATCTGAATCTAAATGAGTATCAGGATGGCATCCGTATCTGGAGCGTATCTGTATTGTATCATGATTGCATATTGTTTAACGGTAGCTGTTAATCTTATCCGGAAAAGGGTAAAATGTTAGCTGAAACACAAAGTTATGATGCATGAAATGTATGATGCAATATACGTGTTTTATCAATGTTTATGATATGTGGATGTAATGTATGCGCATGTAAGATGATTCGTTGTATTGCTGAGGAAAATAAATCCTTGACTGCTGCTGAGGACAAATGGATTCTTCATGTCTTGAAGTTGGAGTAAATTGATAAAAATTCTGTTGTGAGCAGTGCCATATACTGCTTGAGTAATCTGCTTGGGGAATCCAGAGAAATTTGATGACTTCTACTGGGGATTAAACAATGGGAATCCTCGTTCTGTTGGGGAACAAAGAAAACTCTGTGAGAAAAAGCTTATTCCTGTTTGGAAAAAGTTCATGAGTTTTGGTCGTCTACCATTCTACTGGGGAATTATCCTAGGTTAAGGAGAAACCGAAGTTATCTGTTATCCGGTTGATTTTCAGGTTTCAAGACAACTTGCTGGGGAACCTGGAGAAACGGATGGTTTCCACCGGGGATTAATAGTTTGAAGTTTCAGCCCTGCTGGGGATCTTAATAACGTACTGTAGGGATTGCTCATGGAATAGCCTAAAGACGTTTTCCTGTTCTTTCAACCTGTAAGTAATTGTTCTTTTTTCATTTTGTTTATTTGTAAACAGTAATTATGTTCATTAATGAATCATTGGACGCTTTTGCAAATAAAAACACAAGTGTAAAGAAAAAGGCAAATAGTTTTCTATACTTTGAAAGAGATATCTTTGTATTTACTTTGAATAAGTATTTTGTACAAAAGAGACAGACATCCTAGTAAGAGGATGGGGTCATAAGAATAAGAAAAAATTTATACAAAGATAGTTATATGTGATAATCCCATGGGGTTCCCATTCTGATATAGCCTTCGTATCTTTGAACATCTTGTCCATTTGTTGCTTCGTTTGAAGATGATTGAATCGATCAGAAGCTCCGAGTTTGTCAGTGAAGAGATTGTCTTTAAAGTGATCCGACGAGACATAGTCATACGCTTTAATTCCCTAACTTTTGCCTGGACTGCCCTTTCGGGTTTTCAGTCCACCGGGAAACCCTTTTTTGCCCAAGTCGCCCTTTCGGGTTTTCAACTTGCCGGGTGTATAGATTTTTTTATTTTATCCCTAATTTTTTCCCGAACCTTTTGGTTCACCGGGATGCCCTTGTTTTTCCTAGGTGTGTCAACCTAGCGGGTCTCTTATGCGTAGTATCTTTTGACTATGTCTGCGTTCGCAGGGTGTGGCAGGTCGTCACTGTCCATGGTGGTTAAGATCATTGCCCCACCGGAAAAGATGTTCTTGATTACAAATGGTCCTTCATAGGTAGGAGTCCATTTGCCCATGGGATCACTTTGTGGTAAGATGACGCGCTTGATCACTAGATCTCCAACTTGATATACTTGGCATCTGATTTTCTTGTTGAAGGCCTTGATCATCCGTTTTTGATACATCTGACCATGGAAAATTGCAGTAAGCCTCTTCTCATCAATTAAGTTCAGTTGATCAAGCCGGGTCTGGATCCAATCGTCCTCAGTCAAACCTGCATCTTTCATGATTCTCAAAGAGGGGATCTGAAGTTCAATAGGTAAAACAGCCTCCATGCCATAAACCAAAGAATAGGGTGTTGTCCCAGTTGATGTGCGAGTCGTGGTACAGTATCCATGGAGAGCAAACGGTAGCATCTCGTGCCAATCCTTGTAGGTGACTGTCATATTTTGTATGATCTTTTTAATGTTTTTATTAGCAGCTTCGACTGCACCATTCATCTTTGGTCGATAGGGGGATGAATTGTGATGTTGAATCTTGAACTGCTCGCACAAGGCGGTGATCATAGTATTGTTAAGGTTCGTACCGTTATCAGTGATGATCCTTTTTGGGATACCGTACCGGCAAATAAGATTCTGCTTGATGAAGCGGGCAACAACATTCTTAGTAACGGATGTGAAGGAAGCTGCTTCGACCCACTTGGTGAAATAGTCAATGGCCACTAGAATGAAACGATGTCCATTGGAGGCCGTCGGCTTGATCTCCCCAATCATATTGATTCCCCACATAGCGAAGGGCCAAGGAGCTGTTAAGACATTTAGAGGAACCGGAGGCACGTGCACCTTGTCTGCATAGATTTGACACTTATGACAGGTCCGGGAGTGTTGATAGCAGTCTGCTTCCATGGTAGACCAATAATAGCCTTCCCGTAGAATTTTCTTCGCCATCGTATGCCCACTAGAGTGAGTGCCAAAGGTACCTTCATGTAATTCCGCCATGATCCTTTCAGCCTCAGCCTTATCCACACAATGGAGCAAAATAGAATCATGATTACGTTTGTACAGGATGCCATTACTTAGGAAGAACTTAGCAGAGAATCTCCTTAGTAACTTTTTATCATTGATTGAAGCTCCTTCTGGATATTCTTGAGCCTCGAGATACCTTTTGACTTCATGAAAC
Organism: Vicia faba; assembly: GCA_948472305.1. NCBI lineage: Eukaryota > Viridiplantae > Streptophyta > Magnoliopsida > Fabales > Fabaceae > Vicia > Vicia faba. The sequence continues at coordinate 479,764,175 of OX451740.1, forward strand.
CAAGGTGGTCCACTACTTCTTCAGTATTAATCTCGTGACAGTGTGTTGGTTCGTCCATTTGTTCAATGGTGATCTGGGGAGCCTCGTTATCCCAATTAAGTTTAAACATAGATGACATTGTGGCTAGAGCATCTGCTAGCTGATTTTCTTCTCGCGGGAAGTGCTCAAAGGTAATCTTCTCGAAATGTGGTAACAATGTAAAAACATGTTCTTTGTAAGGGATAAGGTTTGAATGCTTAGTGTACCATTCTCCTTTGATCTGACTAATGACCAGAGCTGGATCTCCAAACACCACTAAGGATTTAATTCCCAAGTCCATGGCAGCCTTGAGACCAAAGATGCATGCTTCGTATTCTGCCATGTTGTTCGTACAGTTGAAGCAAAGTCTGGAAGTAAAGGGAGTATGACACCCTTCTGGGGATATGAGTACAGCGTTGATACCGTTACCAAGTGCACTGGATGCCCCATCAAAGAATAGGGTCCATCGGGATCCTTGTCCAGGTCCGTCATATGGCCTGATTTCCTCACCGTCGTCTAATGTCATGATGTCTTCGTCTGGGAATTCAAACTTCATGGATTGATAATCCTCTACAGCTTGATGAGTAAGATGATCAGCTAGCACACTGTCCTTTATAGCTTTTTGGGTTGTGTACTGTATGTCATATTCTGTTAGGATCAACTACCATCTAGCTATCCTCCCAGACAGAGTAGGCTTCTCAAAGATGTACTTTATCGGATCCATCTTAGATATCAGCAAAGTGGTATGAGTCAACGTATACTGTCTTAGCCGGCGAGCAGCCCATACCAGAGCGCAGCAAGTTTTCTCGAGCAGTGAATATGTGGTTTCACAGTCAGTAAACTTTTTGCTCAGGTAGTAAATAGCGTGCTCTTTTCGGCCAGACTCATCATGCTGCCCCAATACACACCCCATTGAGTTTTCTAAAACAGTCAGATACATGATTAGTGGTCTTCCCTCGACAGGTGGCATCAAGACGATCGGGACTTTATGAGTCTATCGGGATACTGACTGCAAGTATACAGTTTAGTCGTTCTAGTTTTAAAAGATTATCGAACCCACAGAGACTGCGTATCAATCGCATACGATCTAATGCTACAGTTTTGTCTAACTAAGCGATGAATATTCGATGTTTGGGGTAGACAGTTTAGTTTTAAAAGTAATAGTACTAATTATACCGGTATGTGGTAATCGGACTTAGGGAATTCAATGAATCGCTTGGCCTATAAAGTATTTCGGTAAAAGCTAATTGTTTAAAAACCTGAGACATACACTCTCGTGTTTATGAAATAAGTCATGCTACTAAACTTAGTGGATGCACTTTAAATTTAATAACACTTTTTGAAAACAATTTGAATTTAATTAATTTATTAAAACACTCTCGTGTATTTAAAAATCAATGCTTCGTTACCACTATCTGGGTTGAACCCCAGCTCTCGCATGCAGGTTCTTGCCTTAATTAATTTCCCACTCTCGTGGCAAAATCGTGTTAATTAACCTCTCACTCTCGTGACAAGGATAGTTAAATTAATATTGGAAATTGGAAACCAGAAATTATTTTATAAATATTTTTGGCCAAGGTCTTATTGAATTCTTTCAGTTCTTACGGTCACATACCGGTATTAATAATTTAGCCAGACATAATTAACTTAACAGTAAATAAGTTCAAAATACAATTCATGGCAATAATTGGCATATTATAGAAAACGAATAAATAATAATTGCAATATAAAAAACCTGGAATTACAGATGCTATAGTAATCTTGAGGTAATACAGTAATCCAAATCTTCAAGCTTGACTTGCAGTAGAAATTCGTGTTAATTCTTGTAAGAAGAATTAACACTTAAAAATAGAAACTAAGGCTTGAATGAAAATTACAGGGAATTGAAAGCAGAATTGCAAAACAAAATAATTTGGAAATAACTGTGAAAATAAAATAAGTATTTGCTGAGTAAAATTCTTCGACCCCTGGACTGTGCCTTGGTACTCATATATATAGCAGGAAAAATCAGCAGTTTTAATTTTGAATTCTTGAGGAAGTCTTCGTGGAGAAATTCTAAGAGGAGTAGTAGTTGTGGCAATAAAATAGGAGATTCAGTGGAAACCTGGAGAAGTAGTCTGCCCTTCACGCCCACGTCTTCAATTATGCGCAACGTCCTCCTTCACGCGCGTGACGGTCGTCACAGGTGGGTGACGGTCGTCACACGCTGAAGTGGTGTCTTACGCTCGTCACAGGGGCGTGACGACCGTTTCCTTATGTTGTGGGGTGTTACGCCCGTCACAGGGGCATGACGACCGTCAGGCATCCAGAAGTCCACACTTTGTATTTTTTTTATTCTTTTTCTCTTTGTTTTTCGTCTAGCTTTCTTCATGTTGTCCTTTTTCATTGATTTGAGTCGACAAGTGTCACACCTGCAAAAAAGACAAATAATCTCGGAATAATCGAGGGTTAGACGACTTAATGGAATATAAAATCGGTAAAAAGTATGTTAATTATACGATATGTTTTCTCGTTATCAAATTCCCCCATACTTAAACCTTTGCTTGTCCTCAAGCAAATAGTCATTCGAAAGGTCGGACAAGTTTTCGTCAAGCGCATAAACATGACATACCTTTGGATTTTTTTAAAGTGGTTTCGGGAAATCCTCGTTGGTTCGGCCAATACTTGAGTAAAACACTAAAGATACGCTAATGACGCAAGCAATAAGCTTACCCGTAGACTTCCATTTTAAACGAGCTATCCAACAGTTCCGTTATAACTCTGCTCGGAGTTCCTCGTATCTATTTCACCTGGTTTCATTCTGGCGCAATCACATTAAGCCCTTTGCCTTAGCACGCGCGTAGTGGAGTAACCGGTTAGTGACTTTGATCCTTTAGCACGGGGTCTGGTACATGAATGTGGCAACCCTACATATTTTATCCGAATTGGAGGTTGCGGGGGATCGGGCCGTAGCACGCCCTACCGAGTTCAGAACCAGATACCTCTGAACCAACCAACATTGGATTTCTTCATTATTTTCTCAGCTCTTATATGTGCCCGTATGTTTTGGTACACAGATTTTCCTTTCTTTTTGCAGCGAGATATGAAGGATATCTTTAGAATCAGGCGTCAAACACTTATATTCATCGAATCTCCACGTGGTTTGTGTCAAGGCGGTGCTGACTGCTAGTATAAACTACTAGGGGTTACTTTTAGAACTTGAAACTCTGAATATCGGTATAATGGTTATTGAAACGGATCGCGTAAGTAGGAAGTCCACGGTGACAGAACCGTATCGATCTTGTTATTTCGTTTTCGGCTTCCTCAACTGGGATTTCATTAAAGTAGGTATGTCGGGCTAATGCGAAAATAAAAATTTTTCGGTATGGCAAAGTAAAGCGAAGAATTTGAATCGAGACATATCGCAAGAATTTACTAGTTTTATTAACGATTGAAAGGTACCTCTCCCACACAAAATCCGACATTGTCCTCAATGTTGCGGTATATATGCGGGGAAGTACAATTACAAAGACGAAAGGGAAAAGAAATAAAACAGAAGAAAAAAAAACAAATTACAAAGAAATTAAAGAAAGACAAACTACTGGTGACCCCGTCCTCTGCTCCTGGTGCGAGAGCGTCTGGTAGGAGTGGCTTCAGCGTCGGTGTCTTGGAGGCCATAAGTGTTCATATCTATCCTCAAGGCGTTAAGCTCTGACAGCGCCTCATCCAACCTCTCATTCATGTTTCGCTGCCCAGACAAGATCTGAGCGTTTTGGGCGCACAGAGACTCAAACTGCTCAGCTTGCCTCCTTTCAAGCAGCGCATTCATTTGATTTTGCATGTGGAGGGCGCGGAGGATGTCTTCAAGATTGATAGGGGGAGGTGCAGATGAGGATCCAGGGATGTCGTGGACAGGCGGAGCACTATCCAACTCTTCTTGTATATCGTCTGCGGCGGCTGCAGCTTGGTCTTCGTGGGCAGCTGCAGGCTCTGCGGGGACTTCAGGGTCGAACAACCAGTTTGCTTGGTTACTTGGATCGATTCGGTCCCTGTTCGGCAAGATGATATTCTGATAGACGGTATTCCTAATTACGGGGTGGAATCTGCCGTCTTCCCGCTCATAGATGAGGTGTGCGGCTTTGCAGTGATCCAAGGTTAGCAAAGTCGGTGCCATAGAAGGCAAGGTTGCAAGAGCAGCTCCATAATTCAGACCAATGGCAATAGAAGTAACCAGCCCTCTGAAATAGAAAGGTTTTCCACCTCTAGCACAAATAGAGTGGATGTGAGCAAGTAGGAACGGGGCGGCATTTATCTTTTTCCCAGTGAACGCACAATGTAGAAAGAAGAGCTCCTTGGAGTTGAGCTTATGGTTGCTGTCGCGGGCGAAGATGGTGTTACTAAGAATGCGATGAAAGTAGCGGATGGCCGGATTATGGATGTGGGTAGCGTTGAGGTGGTCGTAGGACCCGGCACGGATGTTCGTTAAACTGTGCCACAAGTTGAAAGCCTCCTCATTAAAACTGTCCGGTACCCGAAAATAAGCACCTTCGTCCGAACAAAATCCCATAAGCCTCGCGATGTCGGATTGAGGCAACTGATGCTCAACTCCGAACATGCGAAATTTTGCCACGCCTGATAATTGGTTTGTGACACCCGGCGGAGTGAGGTAAGCGAACGAACTCAAGAACTCAAGAGTGAGAGTTTCGTAGATTGGTCTTGGTTCGCGACAGAGGTTCCACAAATCCACGCTTTGTAGTAATCGGCGGACACTGTCGAGTAGTCCCAAACTTCGGAGGCAGTCGATGTCAATGTACCTTGTGGGTTGGAGACCTCGACGTTGGAATTTTTGATACTTTGCTCGTTGATTCTCCCCAGGTTCGCCGATTCTGAAATTGATAACTTGAGCGTTTGGGTTGTTTGCCATGGTGATAAAGGATTTGATTTGGGGATGTGAGAATGGGAGATTGTGAGGATGTTAATTTGGCGTTGGAAGTTTAGAAATTGGAAAGAAACTGGATTGACTAGGTGATTTTTCGTGTGGTGTGGTGATAATGGAGAAGGAAAAAAAAATATGGGTTTATAAGGAAGAAGGTTGGAACGGTTCTCTGTAACAGCTGTTGGTTTCTGTCTGTGTGACGATCATCACAGGATTGTGACGCTCGTCACAAAGCAAAAAGGCGTGTTACGCTCGTCACAGGGGCGTGACGGTCGTAACGCAGACAGAGTCTTAATTGAAAGATCCGTTACAGGACCGTTGATGAGTTTATTATTATTATTTCTCTTGGTAATTGGAATTTTGTTTTGAAGAATATATATATTATTTCTCTTGTTTATTTGAAATGTTTGTTTTAATTGATTATGTTAAATAATTTAGAGTTTTTAAGTCTAACAAAAATAGACAGTAAATAGCAGTAAATAACAACAGTAAATAAAACATAGATAGTAAACAGTAAACAGGAAATTGGGAAAGAAATAAAAATAGACTTCAATTTAATAAATGCATAACAAATTGTTTCAAAGTAAAAATGATGATAATGCTGAAATAATGTTGAAATAATAACTAAACTAAAAATAACTAAAAATCCCTCCCACACAGAAATTTACAGTGTCCTCACTGTACGTAAAAATGTAAGAGAGAAAGCAAGGAGATAACGATGGAAACTCTAGCCACGGGGTGGTGGAAACAAATGGTGATGCATATAATCCAACTGATCAGTCACCAAGTCCATGAAGGAAATGAAATCCATCCTAAGGGAAGTCAGCTCACCCCGTATGTCCGTAATGGCCGCATGTAGGGAGTCCAGGGTAGCAGCAGGTGGAGGTGAAGTAGTCTCAGGAGCTTGAGGCGCGGTCTCGGCGGAAGTAGCCTCCTGTTCCCAAGGATCAGGGAGATCATGGTAGCCTGGTGGTGTAGCAGGATCTTCTTCAGCATTAGCATTGTTAGGAACTTCATAGATGTCGACTATAGATGGTGAAGAGGGTGGTGAAGCAGGGTAGTGAAGATCAAACAACCAATTATCCCGGTTGTGCACACTGGTTCTTGGGTCAGGCAGCTTAAAATGATGGACGATCTGATGATTAACTAGCAAGTCAAATGAATCTGGTCCAAGGTTTCCAATCATGCTAGTGTTGAAACAAAAAGCAATGTCCATTGGCATTATGCCATAAAGCGGAGCAGAACCGAGCATAGGCCGGCGGAGTCCAATGGCGTTAGACAGCATGGTAACTAACCCACCTAACAAAATCGGCGCATTTGGGGTCTGTATGATCCGCTCCATGTTTGCGAGCATATAAGCTGCACCGTTCACCGGACGGTTTTGAGATGCACAATACATGATAAACAGCTCATCGCGGGATACATAGGTGACATTTTGCTGTTTGCCGAAGATAGTGTGGGCTATGATCTTGTGGAAATACCTGATAGCCGGGTTATGAATGCATTCAGAGTACAGATCTGACGGCTCAGGATGGTTAACACCCGCTATGCTTCCCCAGAAAAAGTCAAGCTCAGATACGGGTAAAAGGTTCTCTTGTGTCATGGTAATAACATCGGGTCCAAAAGGGAACCCAAGAAGCTGGCTAAACTCTCGCAGGTTGTAAGTGTAGTCCATGTTAAACATTCTAAATGTAATCAACCCACGGTTGAATCCCATTCCATGATTTGGAATGAAACTCAAGGTGCTGAGAAACTCCAGAGTCAGCCTTTTGTAGGTACAGAACCTCCGACGGATAGGGGCAGTGTCCCAACCAATCTGGTGCAGCAGGTACATGACACTCTCGCGAATTCCAAGGGCAGCCATAGCACGATCATCTGCATATATAGTAGGACACATCTCCCGGTCACCCAGATCTGCAAACCTTCTTCTCTGGTGTCGGCTTCGCAATTTGACATTCATGAAGTTAGCACAATCCATAGCGCGAGATGTGAAAGAAAAAGAATTACCCCCCTGAAAATATTTGAAAAATGTTTGAAAGAAAAGGAAATTAAGTAAGTATTTTCGGGTTAGGAAATTGTCAAAGTTAAATTAAAAGGAAAAAGAGAGATAAAAAGAAAAAATAAAAGCAGAAAAAAAAATAGAAAAAGAGTAAGAAATGCAATAATGAAAACATTTTAAAGATTAAGAAAAAGAAAAGAAAAGAAAATAAAAACATATTAAAGCAGAAAAATAATTAAAGTAAAAATATGGGTTGCCTCCCACGAAGCGCCTTTATTTTATGTCGACGGCTCGACATTAAATACCTATTCAGATAGGTAAAGGGGTAGGCGGCTCACTTAACTGAAGATAAGCCGAGAAGTCGATATTGTCGACGTTAAAATAGTGCTTTAAGCGCTGGCCATTAACAATGAATGGTTCGATAGAACTACTTTTAATTTCTATCGCCCCACTTGGGAAAACTTTGCTAATTTCGAACGGTCCGGACCATCTGGAACGTAATTTTCCCGGGAAAAGTTTTAGTCTAGAGTTGAATAGGAGTACGATGTCTCCTTCCTTAAAGTCTTTCTGCGAGATATGCTTATCGTGCCATTTTTTTGTTCGTTCTTTATAAATTTTAGCATTTTCATAAGCGTCTAAACGCAATTCTTCCAGTTCATGGATATCTAACACTCGTTTCTCGCCAGCACTCTTATAGTTTAAGTTAAGGGTTTTTATCTCCCAATAAGCTTTATATTCTAATTCTACTGGCAAATGACAAGATTTTCCATAAACTAACTTGAACGGCGTTATTCCGATAGGAGTTTTGAAAGCTGTCCGGTATGCCCAAAGAGCATCGTCGAGCTTGGAGGACCAGTCTTTTCTGGATGTGGCTACGGTTTTCTCAAGTATCTGTTTGATCTCCCTATTCGACACTTCCACTTGTCCACTTGTTTGAGGATGGTAAGGTGTGGCTATGCGGTGTTTAACGCCATATTTGGAAAGTAACCTTTCGAAGATTCTGGAGATAAAATGGGAGCCACCATCGCTGATCACTAGTCTTGGTACACCGAATCGTGGGAAGATAATATTCTTGAATAGTTTTAGTACCACACGTGTGTCATTTGTGGGTGCGGCGATGGCTTCAATCCATTTTGATACATAGTCGACGGCGACCAAAATATATTTATTTCCAAAGGATGTGGGGAAAGGTCCCATGAAATCAATTCCCCACACATCAAAAACTTCTACTTCGAGGATCCCTTTTAACGGCATTTCGTCACGTCTAGATATATTTCCTGTGCGTTGACATCTATCGCAGTTCATAATTGCTACGTGGACGTCTTTCCATAAGGTAAGCCAAAAGAAGCCAGCTTGAAGTATTTTTGCACAGGTTTTCGATGTACTAGCGTGTCCACCACAAGGGGCGGAATGACAATGGGAAATGACGTGGTTTATTTCATCATTAGGAACGCAACGACGGTAGATACCATCGGCGCCTCGTTTAAAGAGCAGTGGTTCATCCCAAAAGTAGTGTTTAAGGTCATGGAAAAATTTCTTCCGCTGTTGGTACGTCAAATCAGGTGGTAAAACACCGGCAGCTAAATAGTTGACGAAGTCAGCGTACCATGGTAATGTGGTATTAGTACAAATGGATTCTACTACCGCAGTTGTGAAAGTTTCATTATGAGGATCTGAATTGTCGATAGGGTATGTCTCTAGTTTGGCAATGAGGCGTTCATAAGGGAAATCTTCATTTATGGGAACATTCTCGGTTTGGATTCCATCTAATCTCGATAAATGGTCAGCTACCACGTTCTTAGTTCCTCTTTTGTCTTTTATTTCTAAGTCAAACTCTTGTAAGAGTAAGATCCATCTGAGTAATCGCGGTTTGGTGTCCTTCTTGCTTAGTAGGTATCGGATCGCAGCATGATCCGTATAAATAATGATTTTAGCGCCTACTAAGTAGGAACGAAATTTGTCCAATGCGAATACCACAGCTAAGAGTTCCTTCTCCGTAGTGGCGTAATTCATTTGTGCGGGATCAAGCGTTCTGATTGCGTAGTAGATAGCGTGAAGCTTCTTTTCTTTGCGTTGTCCTAGGACTGCGCCTACAGCATAGTCGCTTGCATCGCACATGATTTCAAACGGTAAATTCCAATCAGGAGGTTGCATAATAGGTGTCGATATTAAGGCCTCTTTTAGTGTCTCGAATGCGTTCAAGCATTTATCGTCGAAAATGAACTCAGCCTCTTTCATTAATAGCTCAGTTAGTGGCTTGGTGATTTTAGAGAAATCTTTTATGAAACGTCGGTAAAAACCCGCGTGTCCTAGAAAACATTGTATTTCTCTAACTGTTTTGGGTGGTTGAAGGTTTTTGATAATGTCGATCTTTGCTTTGTCAACTTCAATCCCCCTGTTTGATACAATGTGACCCAACACAATTCCTTGTCTCACCATGAAGTGACATTTTTCCAAGTTGAGCACTAGGTTGACATTAACACAGCGTTTCAGTACTAATTCAAGATTTGTTAAACATCCGTCAAAACTCTCTCCACAGACAGAGAAATCGTCCATGAATACTTCCATGATTCCGTCTAAGAAATCTGCGAAGATCGCCATCATGCATCGTTGGAAAGTTGCAGGCGCATTACATAGTCCAAATGGCATTCTCTGGTATGCAAAGGTACCATAGGGACATGTGAACGTAGTTTTCTCTTGATCGTCAGGATGAATGGGAATTTGAAAGAATCCTGAGTATCCATCAAGATAACAGAAATGGGAATGTTTGGCTAAACGCTCGAGCATTTGATCAATGAATGGTAATGGGAAATGGTCTTTGCGTGTAGCTTTGTTTAGTTTCCTATAATCGATACACATTCTCTATCTTGTTTGTGTATGTTGCGCTACCGATTCTCCTTTTGTATTTGTTATAACTGTAACACCTCCCTTCTTAGGCACCACATGAACTGGACTGACCCAGTTGCTATCTGATATTGGGTATATGATGCCTGCCTCTAGTAGTTTTTGCACTTCCTTCTTAACGACTTCACTTAGGATAGGATTTTTCCGTCTCTGATGTTCTCTAGAAGTCTTGCAGTCCTCCTCCAGCATTATGCGGTGCATACAGAGAGAAGGGCTTATTCCTTTGAGATCTGAGATATTATAGCCTAACGCGGTTGGATATTTCCTTAACACACTAAGAAGTTTTTCGGTCTCGATCTCTCCTAATTCGGCATTGACTATAACTGGTCGTTCGAGTTCTTTATCTAAGAACTCATACCTAAGATCTTCGGGTAATGTTTTAAGTTCTATACCGGGTTTCTTATTAGTTGAGTCAGGATCAGGTGTTAGGGCTAAACATTCGCTTAGGTTGGCATCTAAGTGTTCTTGTTTCCAGTCTTCGTTCTTGAGGACAGTTGGTATCTGAATTTTCAGCATCTCAGAGTAGGTGTCCTCTTGGCATTCGAGTTCTTTTACACATTCATCAATGATATCTAGGAGACAACATGAATCATCTATAGCAGGGGCTTTAAAAAATTGGGAAAGAATGAATTCTACTTTTTCTTCTCCTACCTCAAAGGTAAGTTTTCCTTTCTTGACGTCAATGATGCCTCCTGCAGTCGCTAAAAATGGTCTTCCTAGTATGATGGGAATGTTTGAATCTTCCTTGATGTCCATTATTATAAAGTCAGTCGGTATGTAAAATTATCCTATTCGGACAGGAATGTTTTCTAGCATTCCAACAGGAAATTTGACTGATCTATCGGCTAGTTGTAAGGACATCTTGGTAGGTCTCATGTCGCCTAATTTGAGCTTTTCGCAAATAGATAATGGAATTAGACTGACACTGGCTCCTAAATCGCATAGAGCTTTGTCTATGACAGATTTTCCAATTACACATGGTATGGAGAAACTACCAGGATCTTTTAGCTTCGGAGGCATGTTATTTTGAATTATGGCGCTACATTCGGCAGTTAACATAACGGTTTCGTTTTCAACGATTTTTTTCTTATTAGCCAATATTTCTTTTAGGAATTTAGCATATGACGGCATTTGGGTTATAGCTTCCGTAAATGGAATAGTGACGTTTAGTTGTTTCAGAAGTTCTACAAATTTCTTGAATTGTCCCTCATTCTTAGATTTTGCAAGTCTTTGAGGGTATGGAATTGGTGGTTTGTATGGTGGTGGAGGCACATATGGTTTTTCTGAGGCCTCTCTATCCTCATTCGCGTCTTCCTCTACCTTTTCAGATTGATCTTTCGGCTTCTCTATTTCCTTTTCGGGCTTTTGGTACATGGTCGGGTTTTGGAGTCTAGGATCTATCGGTCCATCAAGGGTTGTCCCACTTCTTAATGTAATAGCATTTGCATGTCCTTTGGGATTAGGCTGTGGCTGTCCAGGAAATGTCCCAGCAGGTGCGGAAGAACTAGCTTGGTGTTGTGCTACTTGGGAGATTTGGGTTTCTAACATTTTGTTGTGAGTGGCTAGGGCATCTACCTTGTTTGCTAATAGCTTTAGTTGTTCACCGGTGTGAACGTTTTGATTGAGGAATTCTTTGTTTTGTTGGGCTTGATTAGCGATAAAATTTTCCATTAGGATTTCAAGGTTAGATTTCTTAGGAATGTTAGGAACATTACCGGCGGGTTTTTGATACCCTGGAGGTACAGCAGGTGCTTGGCCAGGTGCATATAAAGCGTTATTGCTCTTGTACGAGAAATTAGGATGGTTCTTCCAACCAGGGTTATAGGTATTGGCATAAGGATTTCCTTGAGCGTAGTTTACCTGATCAGTCGTTATTCCTGCTAGGATTTGACACTCGGTTCCAATATGACCAGGTACTCCACAAACTTCGCAGCTTGGGGTAACTGCAGCTACGGTAGCTGCGGGAGGTAAGGTCAAGCTTTCTATCTTTTGGGTAAGAGCATCTACCTTAGCATTAACTTTATCTAGGCTACTAATCTCGTACATCCCGCCTTTGGTTTGAGTTTTCTCCACAGATGTTCTTTCTCCTCCCCACTGATAGTGGTTTTGAGCCATGTTTTCAATGAGTTGATTAGCTTCGTCATAAGGCTTGTCCATCAGTGTACCACCTGCGGCGGCATCTATAGATAGTCTTGTGTTGTACAAGAGTCCATTATAAAACGTGTGGATTATCAGCCATTTTTCTAGTCCGTGATGTGGGCACATTCGCATCATATCTTTGTAGCGCTCCCATGCATCGAATAGTGATTCGGTATCCTTCTGCCAAAATCCGTTGATTTGGGCTCTTAGTGCAGCGGTCTTGCTTGGGGGAAAGTATCGTGCTAAGAATACGATCTTCAGTCCTTCCCATGTAGTGACGGAATTGGATGGCAAGGATTGTAACCAAGCCCAAGCTCTATCTCTTAGTGAGAAAGGAAAAGACGTAATCTAATAGCATCTTTACTAACACCATTCGCTATAACTGTGTCGGAAAATTGAACGAATTTCGTAAGGTGTTCATTCGGATCCTCAGAAGGATCTCCAGAGAATTGGCGTTGTTGGATAGCTGATATCAATGACGGCTTTAACTCGAAATCGTTTCGGTTTATTGCTGGAGCAGCAATGCTGTTATGGGGCTCTTATTGTGATGGAGTTGCGTACTCCTTCAGTGGACGGGTCCTTTGTTCTTCGGCCATGTCTAATTCTGGATTGGTTTCGGTTTCAGAGGAAGAATTAGAATCAGTTTCAGAATCAATCTTGATTTCTGGTTTGGGTAAAGGAATAGCGTGAGTTAAACAGTAATCCCTGACTGCACGTCTTACGGAAAGAATGCGTTCAGGTTCGTCCATCGGTTTGTCAAGTGGTTCGCCTTGTGAGCAATTCCTTGGCATACAAATCGACAAAGGGTGTTTGTTGCTTAGTCTAAACGCGCAACAGAAGAATCGTAATTAATTGACTACCAGTCCCCGGCAACGGCGCCAAAAACTTGATCGGGACTTTATGAGTCTATCGGGATACTAACTGCAAGTATACAGTTTAGTCGTTCTAGTTTTAAAAGATTATCGAACCCACAGAGACTGCGTATCAATCGCATACGATCTAATGCTACAGTTTTGTCTAACTAAGCGATGAATATTCGATGTTTGGGGTAGACAGTTTAGTTTTAAAAGTAATAGTACTAATTATACCGGTATATGGTAATCAGACTTAGGGAATTCAATGAATCGCTTGGCCTATAAAGTATTTCGGTAAAAGCTAATTGCTTAAAAACCTGAGACATACACTCTCGTGTTTATGAAATAAGTCATGCTACTAAACCTAGTGGATGTACTTTAAATTTAATAACACTTTTTGAAAACAATTTGAATTTAATCAATTTATTAAAACACTCTCGTGTATTTAAAAATCAATGCTTCGTTACCACTATCTGGGTTGAACCCCAGCTCTCGCATGCAGGTTCTTGCCTTAATTAATTACCCACTCTCGTGGCAAAATCATGTTAATTAACCTCTCACTCTCGTGACAAGGATAGTTAAATTAATATTGGAAATTGGAAACCAGAAATTGTTTTATAAATATTTTTGGCCAAGGTCTTATTGAATTCTTTCAGTTCTTACGGTCACATACCGGTATTAATAATTTAGTCAGACATAATTAACTTAACAGTAAATAAGTTCAAAATACAATTCATGGCAATAATTGGCATATTATAGAAAACGAATAAATAATAATTGCAATATAAAAAACCTGGAATTACAGATGCTATAGTAATCTTGAGGTAATACAGTAATCCAAATCTTCAAGCTTGACTTGCAGTAGAAATTCGTGTTAATTCTTGTAAGAAGAATTAACACTTAAAAATAGAAACTAAGGCTTGAATGAAAATTACAGGGAATTGAAAGCAGAATTGCAAAACAAAATAATTTGGAAATAACTGTGAAAATAAAATAAGTATTTGCTGAGTAAAATTCTTCGACCCCTGGACTGTGCCTTGGTACTCATATATATAGCAGGAAAAATCAGCAGTTTTAATTTTGAATTCTTGAGGAAGTCTTCATGGAGAAATTCTAGGAGGAGTAGTAGTTGTGGCAATAAAATAGGAGATTCAGTGGAAACCGGGAGAAGTAGTCTGCCCTTCACGCCCACGTCTTCAATTATGCGCAACGTCCTCCTTCACGCGCGTGACGGTCGTCACAGGTGGGTGACGGTCGTCACACGCTGAAGTGGTGTCTTACGCTCGTCACAGGGGCGTGACGACCGTTTCCTTATGTTGTGGGGTGTTACGCCCGTCACAGGGGCGTGATGACCGTCAGGCATCCAGAAGTCCACACTTTGTATTTTTTTTATTCTTTTTCTCTTTGTTTTTCGTCTAGCTTTCTTCATGTTGTCCTTTTTCATTGATTTGAGTCGACAAGTGTCACACCTGCAAAAAAGACAAATAATCTCGAAATAATCGAGGGTTAGACGACTTAATGGAATATAAAATCGGTAAAAAGTATGTTAGTTATACGATATGTTTTCTCGTTATCAACAGGAAGCTCTTGTAAATACTCTTTGATTTTATCGAAAGCAATCTGACATTCATCATTCCATCTGACTACTTGATCTTTCTTCAACAGTTTGAAGATTGGTTCACAAGTAGATGTTAGGTGAGAAATAAATCTGGAAATATAGTTCAGGCGTCCCAAGAATCCTCTAACTTCCTTCTCAGTGCGAAGAGCAGGCATTTATTGTATGGCTTTAACCTTGGTAGGATCAACCTCGATGCCTTTGTTGCTGACAATGAAACCTAAGAGTTTACCGGACCAGACTCCGAACGTGCACTTGTTCAGGTTTAACCTTAGTTTGTACTCCTTCAATCTCACGAACAGATTTTGCAAGTGATCAAGGTGTTCTTCTTCAGTTTGTGATCGGGCTATCATGTCATCTATGTAGACCTCTATCTCATGATGTATCATATCATGAAACAAAGCTACCATGGCGCGTTGATAGGTTGCCCCGGCATTCTTCAGTCCGAATGGCATCACTTTGTAGCAGAACGTACCCCAATGTGTGACAAATGTAGTTTTCTCCATGTCCTCAGGCGCCATTTTGATCTGGTTATAGCCTGAGAATCCGTCCATGAAAGAAAATACTTTGTGTTGGGTTGTATTATCAACCAGGATGTCGATGTGTGGAAGTGGAAAATCATCTTTAGGGTTGGCCCTGTTTAAATCTCTATAATCCACGCACATTCTTACTTTGCCGTCCTTTTTAGGCACGGGAACAATGTTGGCCACCCATTGAGGATAAGAAGTAACAGCCAGAAATACAGCATTGAACTGTTTCATAACTTCTGCTTTGATCTTCTCTGACATGTTAGGTCTCATGCGGAGGACTTTTTGCTTCACTGGTGGACAATCTTCTCTTGTGGGTAGACGATGTACCACAATGTCTGTATCGAGTCCCGACATGTCTTCGTATGACCAAGCAAAGATCTCAACATAATCACGCAATAGCTAAACTAGGCGCTCCTTGACACTCGGCTCTAGATTGGCACCCACTTTGATTTCCTTTTTATCTTCCTCGGTACCCAAATTGATTGTATCCAACAGCTCCTCATGAGGCTGAATAGCTCTTTCCTCTTGTTGTAGTAGTCTGGCCAATTCCCCTGGCACCTCACAATCTTCCTCACCTTCGTATTCGGCTTGGTAGATCATATCTTCAGAGTCACTGAAGGCTATAGCAGTATCGTTACCCATGGGATCCGGAATGGAAGGGTACCTGCATTTGTGAGTGTGGGTGTGTGTAAGGGTATAACCATCTTTAAACAATAAAATGTAAAAGAAAGATAATGAGCACAAAAAGTTTATATGTGAAAAAGCGTCCATGATTCATTGAATGTCATATGAAGATGAAATAAAAAACCCTTACAAATGGACCATTGTGCCTCGGGTAAGACACAAGGTTTTTAAAGTGCGAATTGTTCGTGAATATTACAAGTTCAACAGAAATGTAAAAGATAAATTACTGAGAGATGAAAGTTATTGGGACAAAGTCTCTGGCATCCCAGTTGCGAAGTCCTCCGCTGACAGTAGGAAATATCCAATCTTCCAAGATGCCATCCTCTTCATTGTCTTCTACTGCATTGACCCCTTGATTGTTAATCTTCACAGGTGGCCCCCTAGCACGGGTACGACGCACAGCCTTCTGAGCAGTCAAAGTAAACCCCGAGCCAAACTTATCTGATTTGTAGGGAAAGTCTGGAAGCTGCCCCCAGATGGTGCATCCCCCCTCTTCCACTACTGCCTTTGCATCCTTTAGAGATGACATCCGAGGTGGAGGTCTTGTGATCTTAGGAGTCGAGGATACCGCCTTGGTCGCCGCCACTTCTGGGGAGACTTCTTCAAAATGTTGGAAAGAGGTTTCAATGAACTCGCCATCTAACTCCACATATCGGAAAGAATTAAGATGACTAATCATATACTCCTCCTCCCCATGGACAATTATGATCTTTCCTTGGACCGGGTATTTCAGCATTTGATGCAATGTGGAGGTGACAGCACCGGCATTGTGGATCCAGGGGCATCCTAACAGACAGGAATAAGAAGGACGGATGTCCATCACATAGAAGGTTGAGTTGAAGATCTAAGTTCCCTCCTTTATTGGGATGTCTACCTCCTCGTGGACCATCCTCTTCGAACCATCAAATGCTCTTACCACTATGTTGTTGGGTTTTAAAGTCAGTCCTTCGCAATCCAATCTGTCAAGGGATTTTTTCGGTAAGGCGTTCAAAGATGATCCTTTATCCACTAAGACATGGGCTAGGGTTGTTCCTCTACACTCCACTGAGACATGTAATTCCTCGTTGTGTTTTCTCCCTCTGGGTGTCAAATCAGCATCGGAGAAGCCCAAGCCATTATCAGCTGTCAAACTGGCCACACCGTCTTGGAATTGGTCAGCATACGTCTCTTGTGGCACATGAGCTGTCTTCAGAAATTTTACCAGAGATTTTGCATGTGCTTCAGAGCACAGTAGCAGAGCTAGCATAGAGATCTTGGAAGGGGTTTTCCCCAACTGCTCAACCACATCATAATCACTTTTCTTTATTATCCTCAGGATTTCTTCCATTTCCTTCTTAGATGTTTCGGGAATAGCTAGTGATTGAGCCTTCGTCCGGACGGGCTCCTCTTGAATGTTTTTTCCTTTATTATCAATAGTGGAAGTAGGGATAGGAATTTTGTTGTCTTTGTCGGTAAGTACACTTGCAGGTATAATCACTGGTGCAGAGGTAATCTTTGGAACGGCCACGGGTCCAAAGACTGCCCTTGGAGGGGCAATCTCTGGAGAGAAGATTCTACCATTGCGGGTAATCTTGCTAGTTCCGAAAATATTGCTAATGTCGGAATTGTCCTCCTCGGAGCTCTCTTCTTCGGCAGTCAGTTCATCCTGTTTAATACCATGATAGTAGATTTCTCCACCGTAATTCCATGGTACTGTTTTATCTGATTTATAGGGGGCCAGCCCGGGCATTGTAATCTTAAGTGGAGTAGTCTTCGGAGCAGGTGTAATCCTAACGGGTCTTTTAGGGGCCCTGGAAGGATTGGCGTAGATGGTTATAATTGAAACTTCTTTAACTAGAACGGGTAAAACAGGAGCATTCTCGAACATAATTTCTTGGTTATCCATCAGTCGTTGGATACCTTTTTTCAACAGAGGGCAGTCAAATGATGAGGATAGGAAAACATGGCAGTCTTTGTCACAACCTGGGAATATACCAGCTTTTAACAAATTCAACTTAATAATAGGGAGCAGAGTCAACAGTTCATCCATGGTAGCAACAAACAAATCTTCTTCGATAGTGTTCGCATTCTGACCATGCCTAGGCATCGGAGCGGAAATAACATTTGGTTTCTCATACGCTTCAAACTCAACTTCCTTCGCATCTATCAGGTCTTGAATTTTGTTCTTCAGAGCCCAACAGTTGTTAGTGTCGTGCCCTGGACTTTCAGAATGGTATGCGCATCTGGCATTCGGATGGAAATGAGGAGACGCAGTATTGGGATTCTTTGGGGCCTCTTTTAAAGTGGCCAGATTCAACTTCAGAAGATGTGGTATAACCTGAGCTGGAGTCATGTTAATCTTGGTGAATTGCCGAACTGGCCTTTCTACCCTTTGCTGGTTATTTCTTGGCTGGTCTGATGCAGGCTTTGGAATCATAATGTCCCCCACCGTTGGTCGGCGTTCAGTTCTTCCTTGATTCCTGTGTGAATAAACAGCAGATACTTCCTTCCAGTGAAGGGTTTTTTCACAGCTGTAGAGGCATACGCGTCCTTTGGAATCTTCCCACTTCTTATACCAGCCTCCACCCTTTCGCCGGTTAAAATTAATTAAGTAAACCCTGCAAAAGAACTCCCAATCAGATGATTGAAGAAAGGGCCTGATAGAGTTCCCAGGAACATGTCCACCAACTCCCTTTCAGATAGAGGGGGTTGCACCCTTCCGGCTAGATCTCTCCACTTTTGTGCGAAATCTTTGAAGCCCTCATTTGAAACCATAGCCATACTCTGAAGCTGAGTACGGGTAGGCGCCAAATCGGTGTTGTACTGATATTGTTTATAGAAAGTTGCGGCCAGGTCTTCCCAATTGTGGACATCGGCCCTTTCCAACTGGTAGAACCAATCAAGTTGCGTTCCTGATAAACTGTCTTGGAAAAAGTGGACCCACAAGTCTTTGTCAGCAGAGTGCGGATGAATCTTCCTGACATACGGTCGGAGGTGCATTTTAGGACAAGACACCCCATCATACTTGGAAAATAGTGGCACTTTAAACTTTGGTGGGATCACAATACCAACCCCAACTCTTCAAAATCTAGCCTCGGTACTCTCTGGATTTCCATAGCGCTTAATCACTCTTCAAGGTGTTTGTACTTGTCATCAGCCGGAGGGTATTGTTGCTCAGAGTAGTCCTCATTTTCCTCTTCTTCTTCAGAATCTGATGGTACTGCCGTTTCTTTTACTTTTCTTTCCCCTTCATCAGATGTTGTTAGAAAATCTAAGGTCCTTCTAGCTTGTCCCTGAAACCTTCTGCCCATGATTACCACACCAGCTGGCTTCTTCTTCTTTTTCTCTTTCTCTTTTTCTAGCAGAGTCTTCAGCTCCTCTTGCCCTTTGGCTAAGGTCATGAGTAACTGTTGAAATTGTGTATTCTGAGCTTGTAAGTCTTTGACCGTTTGTTCGAGATCCATTGTACTGAAATAAACAGTAGAGAGATGAGGAAACTTGTTGCAAAGACCTGTTTATGTTTATTATGAATGATATGTATTCATGCAATGCTTTCAAGGATTTAAAAATTCAAATTTGTTTTAAAACAAAAAAGAAACACATGTCATATTAATAAGATAGAATTTGAGTACATCAATGCCCCTTGGGTAAAATAATACAAAATTCTAAGGTAAAAAGACATTGTGCATCCTCTTTGGTGCAATGTAGGTATTGAGAGACTGCTCTTCATGAAGTAGCCAAGTTAGTTCCAAAACCTTCTTCTCGCTTGCGTAGAATTGGGCTTTGAAAGTATCGCGCTCTCCTTTGAGTTGTATCCAATCCCTTTGTAGGTCTTCGAGTGATGTAGGCATGTCAGGATGTAGGATAGTGTATGGAACTTCTCCTTCCTTAACATGCTCAATAATCACTGGGAGAATGGAGGGATAAGGCATCATAAGACTTTGAGTGAGGGTTCATACCCACTTGAGGTAAGGCTCAATAGGGATGGAATTCTTGTGTCCCAAAGTCTTGCTATCCACCTTGTTTAGCATCCTCCAAGCTCGGATGAATCTCTGGCGAAGTCCTTGATCTTCGTTGTCGTAGTCGAATACCAGCCTTGAATCAGCATATCATATGGGCCATCCCTTTGGGCATAACCAAACTATCTTAGAGCTAAGCACGGGTTGTAGGTGATGCCTCCCCTAATGCCAAGTAGATGGACATTAGGGAATTCCCCACAACGGTCAATAATGATAACATTCTCCTTGGATCGAGAGCACCAATGAATATCTGAATGTTTGAGCATCATTAACCTTTGTGACCACCTCAAACCTTGCTCATTCTTTAAGACTGATTGGGGAAGATGAGAAATAAACCATCTTGCCAGGAGAGGAGTGCAACACATAAGAACACCTATTTTCCTCAATGTACGAGTGTGAAAAGAGTGTAGGATATCCCCAAGAAATGTAGGCACCGGGTTGCGAGACATGAAGATTTTGACTGCGCTTACATCTATGAGTTGGTCAGGATTGGGGAACAAGACCATCCCATAGATGAGAAGAGCTACAATCTCCTCAAAAGCTTGCAAGTCTAGGGAATTCCAACAGCTTTGGGCCTTCTCAAACAGAAACTTTGCCAAGAAGCCTTTGACCCCACTTCTAGTTTCCCAGTGAGTTGTGACATCAGATGAGTGCAAGTGTAGGGCTTGAGCAATCTCTTCTGGATTTGGATCTTTTTCCGTACTGTTGAAGGGTAGTTGATTGAGAATAGGAATCCTCAGAAGTTGAGAGAATTCTTCCAAAGTAGGCATAAGTTGATAGTCAGGAAATGTGAAGCAATGGTGCAAAGGGTCAAAGAACTGGAAGAGAACCTTCATCATATCCTCCTCTGTGTTGGAGGTGACCAAGTTGAGTAGACGACCATGTCTCTCGGTGAATGGAGAATTCTCAAGAATCCTTGAAGATATCTCCTTGAGTTATGGAGGAATTCTTACAAGGTTGATTTGGATAGTTTTCCTGCGAAGTGAATCCATAACCTACAAAACAAGAACAAAGATGAATCTCCAAAATCCTTGAAATGGTTAGTGAATGAATATGATGTTCATGATGTCCATGATGTTTATGCATATACAAACAAATCAAGCAAGTTCTTAGTTTAGGCTTTCATGGGGTTTCATAGGTAAGTACCCTCTTGAAGTTTAGTTGGCTCAACTTGTCCTAACAATAGTAACCGGGTTCTAAGGAGCTCAATATCACTGGATTGTTTCCTTGGTCATTGTTTCAGCTCAAGCCTCTTTACTGGCGACCGAAATATCCCAAGAAACCAACCCTCAATGAGTGTAGTATTGAGTATCTACCAACTTTGGACTGCACCAAAGCCGGTCATCTCACTACATCCTAAAAGGCCAAGTTGGTCAAGTAAAGGTTCTAGAAGTTCATTAGTGCTTCATGACATCACTCAGCGGCCCCGTATTCTCTTTGATTGACTCAAAGGCTGCCGGTACCCACAAATATGTCACACTAACATATCTAGTGCTTAGACCGTGTCGGTATACCCCGCACAGTTTCCACAACGTATTGTTATTTACCTATAATGTTCCCCAAATCCGGGTAGAGGATTCAAACCCAAACAAAGAACCGTAATGTAAAGCAAACAAGTCAAACAAGGTAATCAAATAAAGGTGATCTAAACCCTAAGGTAACCCCACTTTTATAATTTTCCCCAGCAGAGTCGCCAGTTCTGTGATACGGTGGGAGAACTGACTTGAAGTTTTTGCGTTTTGTCACAAATGTCGCGGTTAGCAAGAGTCGCCACCGGCTTTTCTTTTATCCAAAAGGAAAGGTAAAAAAGCACAGGAAAGACCTTTGAGATGTTTTCTTGAGTTCGGGGGGTAGATTATGAAAAGGGAAGGTATTAGCACCCTTTTCATCCATGGTTTTCCATGGGCTCTTAGTTACTTGCTTAGATCATTTGCTTTGTTTTGTTTGAAATGGTGTTTGGTGTGATTTTGAAAGTATTTTGTAAAAGAGGTCATTCGTTTAGGCAATCTTTGTAATGATTCTCGTTCGTAAGAATGTATACAAAGATGTTTGTCTTTTGAAAATGTTTTCAATGTTTTGTAAGATGTTTTGAAATGTTTTGAAATGTGTGTGTTTGTTTTTGAAGATAGCAAGGATTGTTTAAAATGGAGCAAGTAACTTAGAAGCTATCTACCTACTCAAATGTCTTTCTCGTGCATTTTCTATTCCTTTGACATTGTTGACTTACCATTGATTTGGTAAGTAACCCTATCTTTGGATGTACGCGGGACGGGCGTGGGTGATCGTATAACCATGATAGCAATGTTGCCAAGTATCTTAGCATTTTTTAGGGACCAAGATCATTTTGTTTAGGCAACTTTTGAATAGCGTCATCGAGGGGCTATGATCTTATACTTGTTTTGTTTTGCCAAGATACTTCGCATGCGTAACATGGCCATTTTAGTTTAGGCAACCAAGTGGGAGAAACCCTAAGAGTGCTTGTGTGCAAAGTGTATCATTTTCATGCTTTTGTCTTGCATTTAGGGTTTTCTATTTTGCTTTGTTTTTGTTCTTGTCATGCAAACCCTAATTACTAATCATGGTATATAAAGCGATAAATTGCGTAATGTAAATATACTAAGCTATTACAACAATTTTTATGGGAGGGGGAAATACAAATTTGAATGGGGATTTGCACAAATATAAAGCCAAATATATTATTACAACCAAATCGAGTATGCGCGAATTAAATAAATATAATACAAATATTAAAAATGCAATGCAATGTTCATGTTAGAAAAAAAATGTTTTATGTCTTGTTTTAGTGTAAGAAAAATATTTAATTTAAACCTAAAAAAGGAAGAAAAAAATATTCAATTTTGGAAGGGGATTAAACCCTAGTTTTCAATTAAAAGAAAATAATATTTCATGTTATTATTTTGTACATTTTCTATATAAAATAAATAAATAATATTGTATATGAATATTAAAAATTAAATATGTGTAAAAATTGGTATTTTTAAGTATAAAATGTATAATAAAAATATTAAGTATTTTTAATTATATTTATAAGTTATTTAAGAAAATAAACTCTATTTATCAAAATAAACTATTTTTTCATGTGAGAAAATAATAAAAAAATAAAATAAAAGTGTGAAAATAAATAAATCATTAGTTAGTATTTTTTATCATTAAGAAAAATAAATAAAAGTATTAAATATAAAAATATGAAGGAAAACATAAAATATAAAAAAGTTAGTCAGGGGGGTGCAATAGCAAGTCATGGGGTGGGTTTAGCAGAAACAAAAAGGCCATGCTGCCAAAAAGCCCATAACTTCATCCCTGTCTTTCGTTCCTCATCTTCACGCCATTTTCAGTTCAAACATGTAACTTCCTCATGCTTGCATAAAAATGAAAACTCATAACATGAAAAATGTGGCATTTGAGCTCACGATTCCAACCATATAAATTATGTAACATAACTATCAAAGATCAAAGAGAATTTTGGAATCCCTAAATCGTGACCTAAAAATTTCAGAGATTTCAAACTTCAAATTCTCTTAGCACAAGTAATATAAATGCAAAGTAATGATATGTACAACTTCGTTATGATGAGAACTACATTTTTTCTTCACAAATCGTGGCTTGAAGTTTCCTGTATAAAGAGATAGAGTTTAAGAAAATACCTCCTTCAGCTGGAATCGTGTATGGCAATGTAGGGACTTTAACTGAGGCATGGTGATTGTTTAAGCTTCCTTGAACTTCCCTGAACCTATTCCAATCTTTATCTTGCTCTGAGGATGGCTGGAACTCCCTGACCAAGTCCAACTGCAAGCTTCCAAGTTGAAAATGGCAGATGGTGAAACAGAGGTTACAGAACAAGGGTGATGGCTTGGATTGACTAGGTAGCAAGTGTATAAGATGTTTGAATCAGTTAAACACAAAACGCATGAGCCAAATGAGAGTTGGCTGAGCTTTTGCAGAAACTGTGTGCTTAGACAGATTTTTGGTGTTTTTGAGTTTGAGAGAGTTTCAAGTCAAAACCAAGCGTGTAATGTGTTGCATATTCTTTGCATATTAGTATAGAAATGATCTAAAGTCATCCTCCCAACAGATCTGCCAATGCTAGCCTTTTTGCCAACTTTCTTGTACTTGAAGCAAAGTGATAAGACCAATGCTTCACATGCTTGTACCAGCTTGCTTAGGGTTGGTATAAGTTTGTACAACTTGCTTGAGAGCTGTAGAGTTTTCTTGTATCAAGGGGACGGGTCCAATACTCCAAGTTGACAAAGTTGCAAAAGTGTATCTTTATGAAAATGGCAATGAAGCCTTTTTACCCAAAATGGAATTACAACTTGTGTAAAGTTTCAAAAGCAAGGATAAAGGCTTTGTCAAATGAGTATGCATTTAATTAAGGAGTGTATAGCAAGCTTAGGACCTGTAAAGCAAGAAACAATCAGCATAGGTTTGGTTTGCAACTTGATCTTATGTGAAAATGGCTTGAACAAAAAGTGAGAAAATGCCAACTTCCCCCCTTCGATTATCCCTACTCAAAAATGTTCTTGGAGAGTTCTTGGACATTCTGGAAATCTTGCAATGTTCTCTATAATCCATCTTTGAAATGCAATTTTAGATACCTCTTGGAAATAGGTGAAAAGTTGCCATGAAGTTGGGTTCAAAACCTGCCTAAATTAGGGCAAAAATTCACTAAGTTATGAAGTTCATGGCCCTATATTCACAAATTCATAACTTGATATCCAAGCATCTTTAGGGAAAAGTTTGTGAAGCAAAGTTGTAGATTTCATGGAGGAATACAACTTTCATGTTGGGAACTTTTCTTGAATCAAAATGCATCATGGTGAAAAAGTGGTGCAAAGTTGAGAAAAAATAAGAAAATTTTTAAGTTATGAAAATTTTCAAATTAAAACCCTAATTTTCAAATTTAGTTTTCTTGGTCAACAAGTTTCACATTTTGACATATCTTGATGAATTATGACCCTTGGCACTTGATTTTGACCAAAAAGTCAAAGTTTGACTTTTAAGTATACAGTTGACTTTTGATCAGTTGACTGCAAATTTCATCTGTCAATCCTATGAACTTGAGATATTTTGAACCATGTAATTAGGTCAAGATGATGCCATTGAACCCTTGAAATCATGCTTGAACTCAATTGGTCATTGGCTAGGTTAAAAATCAGAAATTGCCCTTTCTCAATCAAAACCCTAATTTTAACCATTTTGCCCTTTTGATGATTTGATCAAATTTCTTGAGGAGTTGTAATCCAAACTTGATCAAATGGTACATATGAGTCTAAAATGTTGTTGTGGATCAAAAATTATGAAGTTTGACTGTAAATTGGCCATGGTTGACTTTTTCCCCAATACAACTGATTTTTAGGTCAACTGTCTAATTGACTGATCAAAAATATGGTTCAAGGCTTGAAACTTAACATGAGCAATCTTAGGGGTCCAAAATGATATATGAAAGTCATATGAAGCATTGGTGGTCCAAAAATCCTTTTGCAAACTCAAACCCTAATTTTGGATTATCAGTGCAAGATGAGATGTCCTGAGCTGAGCAAACCCTGATCTTGTCTTGAATCAAAGAAGTCTTGTGAGAAAAGTCTTGGTAAATGAGAGGGAAAATTTTGGGGTACAACACATCCACTCGAAATTCACCATCTTTACCTTGGTTTATCAACGTTATTCGATCCACCAAACTTAAATCACATTTCTGACCTTCTCGAATTTCTTAAAGGATACCACTGGTCCGTTTTAACATTCCCAACTTTACACTATTAGATGTCTCTTCACATACTAAACTCATGTCTCTAAATTGCTCGATCAATTCCAACTCTTTCACCATAAGCATCGACATATGAAATGACTTTATAATCAAGGCATCAGCCACTACATTTGATAACTCAAGTTAAAACCATAGTCTTTCAAAAGTTTGAGTCACCTCATTTGCCTCATATTTAACTCTTTCTGATCAAATAAGTACTTCAAACTCTTATGATCATTGAATACTTCAAATTTAGAGCCAAAAAGATAATGTCTCCAAATCTTAAGCACAAACACCACAACTGCTAGCTCTCAGTCATGCATATGATCGTTCCCCTCACGCACTTTTAATTTCCTGGAAGCATAAGCAACAACCTGACCATTTTGCATTAACACACCATCGAGACCCATCTTAGACGCGTCATAATACACCATAAAAGACTCACTTGGATTAGGCAAAATTAATATCGGAGAAGTCGTCAATTTCTTCTTTAGTTCCACAAAGCTCTCTTCTCATGCAACATCCCACACATAAGCTTGACCCTTTCGAGTCAATTGAGTTAACGATAACGCCAACTTAGAAAGTCCTTCAATAAACCTTCGATAACATCTAGCTAAACCAAGAAAACTTCGAATCTCAGTCACAGACTTCAGAGCCTCCCATTGCAAATAACATCGACTTTAGAAGGATCTGCGACAATTCCACCACTAGAAATCGCATGGCAAAAGAAACTCACTTCTTTCTACCAAAACTCATACTTCGACAACTTTGCATACAACTTCTTATTTTTCAGAACTTGCAACACAATTTTCAAATGCTCAGCATGTTCTTCTTCTGACTTAGAATAGATTAAAATATCATAAATGAATACCATAACAAACTTATCGAGATACGAATGGAAAGTTCAATTCATATACTCCATGAAAACAATCTGGCACATTAGATACACTGACTCGCATCACAATGTACTCATAATGACCATACCTCGTTCGAAAAGCCATCTTCATAATATCATCTAGTTTGAAACGAATCTGATGATAACCCGACCTCAAATCAATCTTACTGAAAACACAAGCACCCACTAAATGGTCCATCAAATCATCAATCCTTGGGAGTGGATACTTATTCTTAATAGTCACCTTATTTAACTGTCTGTAATCCATGCATAGTCTCATACTACCATCCTTTTTCTTAACTAACAACACAGGATAACCCCACAGAGAGACGCTCGGTCGAACAAACTTCTTTTCCATCAATTCTTATAATTATTTCTTCAACTCACTCAGCTCTAAAGCTGACATTCTATAAGGAGACATCAACACTAGACTTGTGCCTGGTATAAACTCTACAGTAAATTCAACTTCTCGCTCTAGAGGCAAATCACTTATGTCATCTGGAAAACTTTTGGAAATTCACAGACAACAGGTAATTCCATACTTGTAGTTTCACGGTTAACTTGTAACAACGCAAACATTGCAAACATCAAAGCTTCATCTTCTAAGAGTTCATCCACTTGCTTAGTAGGCAGAAACATCAGCTCTCCGCTATCGCAAAACTTAGGGAACCTTATTGTCTTATTATAACAGTTAATATGAACATAGTTAAACTCCAACCAGTTAATCCCAAGAATAACATCAATTTCGTGTAAGAGTAGACACACCAAATCCATCACAAAACTTTTACCATAAATCGTTAAAGGACACTTCGAACAAACGAGGGTAGTAGTGATAGAACCCTTAGCAGGAAGTTTCACTACCATTTCCCCATTCATATCAAACAGCTTTAATTCCAACATAGTAGCACATTCGAGCAAAATAAATGAATGAGTAGCACCAATATCAATAATAGCAATTAACTCAACATTGTTAATAAAACAAGTACCTCTGATCAGGTTGTCTTTCTTGTCGAATTTTGAACCACTCAGAGTAAACACTCTAGCATTAGTATGAGCTGCAACAACATTCTTTTTTGGTTTCTGACATTGGGTACTGGTGTGACCCTGTTCACCACAGTTGAAACAAGTAGGACCTTCATTATTGCATTCAGTAACACGATGACCGACATTGCAACACCTGTAACATCTTAACACCTTATTAGTGCAAGCATCACTATGGTGGCCTAACTCGCCACAGCGGTAGCATTTCATAGAAGTGGGAGTTCCTCCCTCACTTGGCTTTTTCTCATCATAAGCTTTCTACTCCCCTTTATTAGCAGGAGCAGCATACGGCTTACCATGATCATGATTCCTCCCCTTCTTCTCATTATAATTCTTATAAAAATAAGCTTTGTCTCTACTATCTTGATAGAAGATTCTACATTTGTTCACAAGCATAGGAAACTAACGAATCTGCAGATATACAATACCTTGCTTGATCTCTGGACGTATTCTATTCTCAAACTTAATGCACTTTGACACTTCAGCTGCTGGGTTGTTATAGTGCAGAAAAAATTTAACCAGTTCCTCATACCTTGTTGCATACTCAGCAATTCTCGAATTTCCCTACTTCAACTCGAGGAACTCGATCTCCTTCTTCCCGCGTGCATCCTCCAGAAAGTACTTATCCAAAAAAGCAGTTATGAATACAACCCAAATAATCTTTGTGCCCAGAATCTCTATTCTATGACGTGCATTGTTCCACCAGTCCTCGGCTTCTTATTCCAACATGTGTATGCTAAAATGCACCTTCTGATCTTTTGTGCAAACGACTACCCAAAAAATGTTTTTAATTCCCTTAAGCTATCCTTGCCCATCATCAGCAGCATGCCTGCCTTTGTAAATCGAAAGGTTGTTCCCCTGAAACCTCCCTCATGCACGAGCTTCGTCATCATTCTAACCAGCATTAGGTGGATTATGCACAACCTGAGCAATGGCCTGCAAAGCAGCAACAATCACAACATCATTCCTTCCAGCCATTCTTCTGGTACACATAACAATAGAAACAAGGGTTAGCAATTATATCGACAATATTCAACTGTCACACACTATAGACTCAACAACCTGGCCGGACATACTGACCCGCTCTGATACCACTAATGTAACACCCTTCTAAAACCCATAAATAATATAAATAAATAATCAAAGTATTTCACTCAAAGGGCGTCACATGCTTCATAAAACATCATACATGCACGTCTTACTCTGTAACACGTCTTATGCTCGCCTCTGATGCGACGTGCCTTATTTCTCATCGTCCTAAGAAATTCATATTATATTATATGTGGTCCTGATACATGTGATATTTTATGAGCTTTGTGCAAGAACTTCT
The DNA here is from genome assembly GCA_948472305.1 of Vicia faba. Classification (NCBI taxonomy): domain Eukaryota; kingdom Viridiplantae; phylum Streptophyta; class Magnoliopsida; order Fabales; family Fabaceae; genus Vicia; species Vicia faba. The sequence goes on from OX451740.1 coordinate 479,792,861, forward strand.
GATTACGCGTTGCATTCTCAACACGTGTTTGCTTTTATCTTAGTTGGGTATTGTTTCCGACTTTGTTTGTTTCTTTGTGAAGCTTGCTCGATGCGTACTCCCTGCTTCTCCATTGCTTTCGTCTGCTCTTGAAGATTTGCTCGCTTTTGGTAGTCACCGCTACTACCTTCGTACTTCTTCGCACTTTACTGCATTTCTTTACCGCCTTTCTAGATATCATAAGAAGTAAGGTTTTACTGCTTTGTGATGCCATGAGAAGTAGGGTGGAGATGTATGACGGGGGGTCTCTGTTGCTGATCATGTTAGGAACCCCTCTAGTTTATTTAAAGACCCATTTAGGGTCATTCCGCATTGTGTGCGTTCTATTTGCTACTTGTGTGTGGTTTGTTTAAAACCATGCCTTCGAGTATGTATTCAGCAGATGTGTTTATATTTGTGCCCGCATATGTACAGATGATAAGTCCTCAAAAATATGCGAGTGGAGAGGGTTAGTAATCAACCCCCACAATTTCATCTGCGTCATCCTTAGCTCGTGACGCACCTCGAAGCTTCAGAGTTGTGCCTGCTCTTGTTATCGAGTCGTCAAGTGGGGAAGGGTTCTGCAATCGAACTCCCACATTTTGTCAAGAGTTCGCATTATCCGATGCTGATACTCTATGATTGTTCATATTGCCCTCTCACGCTTACCTTTATCTCCTATATCTTGGTTATGTGTTCAGTCGCTTTGAACATCACATTTTTGTTTTTCATCTCACTCCTGCTTATTTGTCTCGGGTGATACCCTCCCCTTGACTAAATCATTTCTCTTCTTTTCTTTATTGTTTTATGTGTGTGCTCTTCCGAGCTTGCTTGTTTTATCCTTGTACATACCATGTTCCCTTAGGACGTCCTTGCTCCCTTCGGACGCGAGTTAGACCTTAGATTGTAAACTTTGCATGCTAACATTAGGTAGAGATTTCTCTTTTGTTAATCTAAATAATAGAGCCACCATTGTATGATAACATTAGATTTAGAAATAGGTTAGTCCCACGTAGACTCTTTTCTTTCCCTTTTTCATATGCATTTAAAACTAAAACTTCCCTTTCTTGGCAAATAAAAAACACTCTAATCACACTTAAACCCCTTTTAAAGGTAACAAAACACAAACCAATCAAATGTGGCATATTGCCTCGAGGGCGTAACTCGAAACCATCTTCAAATAAGGATATAATTAATTTACTTCTGTGCCAACGCGTGAGTCTCCAAAGATCGAGCTGCGGCAGAAGGCGGAGTTAACATTGTCCATAAAAAACACAAAACAAACAAAAACATGTGTGTCGAACTACGGTAGCTCCAATTCTTCAAAACGGATACGTAGGCATTGGGGTAGGGCCCAAGAGAGTACAACTTTATTTTCCCTACATTCTTTTCTCATTTCTTTTGCATGCATTCTTCCTCAGTAGTAAAAAGTAAGCATAGACTAAACACACCTATAAGATATATAACAAGAGTGGATACTATAGAGTACTACAGGCAAAATGACATTTGTTCGTACGGTACTCTCTATAGCCGCTTCTAATGGATGGTCTCTTCATCAAATGGATGTGAAAAATATTTTTCTTCATGGTGACCTGACGGGAGATATTTATATGACTCCTCCTCAAGTTTATTCTTGTCATCTAAGGGTGTGTGCAACCTCAAACGCTCCTTATACCATTTGAAACAAGCGCCTAGAGCATGGTATGAAAATTACGCTCCACTCTACTTGGGTTCTCCTTTACTCAAAGTCAGTATGATTCTTCTTTATTTATTCATAGCACGTCTACTTGAATTGTCCTACTTCTTTTTTATGTGGATGATATGATTATTACCGGTTCTGATAATGCTTCGATTCAAAGCCTTAAACAACAATTACAAGCATCATTTCATATGAAAGATCTTGGTAATTTGCATTATTTTCTTGGTCTTGAGGTTTACTCTACATCCAAGGGCATATTCCTTCATCAACAAAAGTATGCCACATGTTTAATTTCAATGGTTGGTCTCCAATTGGCTAATCCCATGGATACTTCTCTTGAGGTTAATGTCAAATATCATCGTGATGATGGTGATCTTTTGCCTGATCCCTTATTGCATCATCAACTTGTAGGTAGCCTTAATTACTTGACTATTACTCGCTCTGACATATCTTTTGTTGTTCAATAAGTAAGTTAATTCATGCACTATCCTAGCCACCTTCACTTGGCGCCAGTTTGTTGCATAATTTGTTACTTAAAGGGAAGCTCTCGTCGTGGTTTATTCTTTTCTAATGGAGTTGTTCCTAAATTGAATGCTTATAGTGATGTCGATTAGGCAGGGTGTCCTGATACTCAATGTTCTGTCACTGGTTGGTGCATGTTTCTTGGCTCTTCATTGATCTCATGGAAAAGTAAGAAATAAGCGAAAGTCTCTAAATCTTCTACTGAATCTAAGTATCATGTCATGTCTGCGGCTTGTTCTGAAATAATTTGGCTTCGTGGTCTTTTGGCTGAACTTGGATTTCCTCAAATAGAGCCAACTTCACTTTATGTTGACAATACAAGTGTCATCCAAATTATTACGAATCATGTCTTTCATGAACGCACCAAAAATATCAAAGTTGATTGTCACTCAATCTGTGACGCGTTTGATGACCAGCTCATATCACTTCCTCATGTGAATACTCAGTTGCAGGTTGCAGGTATTCTTACCAAGCCGGTTCTGCGTCCACATCATCAGTTTCTTGTTAGCAAATTGATGCTCATTGACCAGCAACATCAATTTTAAGGAGGGGTGTGAATAAGAATTAGTTTGTTCTTAGAATAAGGGTTTGTTCCTAGAAAAAGGGAAACAAATAAGAAATTGATTTATTCTCGTTAAGTGTAATTATTTAGTGTAATTACTTGTATAGCCATGTAACCTCGATATATACAAGAAATAGCAATCAGAAAGGCATCAAGCCAAGAATTCTTGACAATCTTTTAACAAAATCACATGATTCAATTCGGTTTTTACGGTTTGTACTTTACAAACCAAACCAAATCAAGTCGTATTATGTTACAACCTAAATTTTACTTAACTCACATTCAACCCAAACCTAAACCTATTATACCTTTGCTTTATGATTACAAACAATTTTCCCATCCTTACACTTATAGTTTCAATTTCAGTCTTCTCAAATCTCTCTTAGCATTATCGTGTCTTCTTCGCCACATACAACTTTCATCTTCTTCTCTAATCTCTACTCTCTTATATTCTTTCTTTTTCACTTCTCATCATTATGCAAGTGTTCTCTCCTTCAATTTTATTTTGATCGCACATCTTCTTCTCTAATCTCTCCTCTCTTGTGTACTTTCTTTTTCATCTTCACTAATATCTCATATTTTTTTTATAATATTTTTATGTTCTTTTATACTATTATTTTATGTTTATTATTTCACTTTTGTCTAATCTAATTTTTACATATTAAATGAGAAATTATTGTCTAAATATAATGAGTTTTGTTCTTATTTGGTAGTGCGTGAATAATTAAATACAAAGTTGTGTTGTCATTTATATGTGTATGTATGACTCAATAAAATAATCTGAACCAACCGAACTGAATCAAACCGCATTAGTTTGGTTTGGTTTGATTCAATTTTTTCTAAAAGTCAATCAAATCAACCTAAACCGCATATTTTTTTCTCTTGCGATTCGAATGATTTTTAATAATTATGTGTAAAAAATGTAATTAAATTATTAAAAGTATGTGAAACTTGAAGTTGGACCAAGTTCTTTATTAATATACTTTAGTATATTACATTTTCTCTACAATATATAATAACCATTTAAATGTAAACTCTAATTAATCATCTCTTTTGAAGTATAAATTCTTAAAAGCATGATTATTCAATAAATTTAATATCTGAACCATTTTTTCTTAACTTCTGTAATTTATTCTGTATCTTATATTTTAAGAAACAAAGATAATAATCAGCATGTAGCATGTAATTATAGTGAATATTTTGGTTTGGGTGAACACAAGGGTCTCTTTCTACCTGAGGTGGTGTGTCTCCCTCTCAGTGGAAATTTGAATTGTAAGAGAGTAGTCTCTTTTTCTATGATAACTATTAATCATTCATATATTTGGTTGGTATATAGGAAATGTGTGAGGAAAAGTCCTATCTGACAGTAGCATGTTCCTTATACAAATTACTATCTGAGAGTAGTCTCTTTCTACATTTACAGGGACTAAGCTTCTGACCTGTACAATTTGTATGTATTCTATAACTAGAAACCGGATTTGAAATTCACGCATATCAATGCTTTTTCTCTAATTTGCCAAGAACATCTTCCATGCATGCTTTGTAAGCTTCCATGCCTGGAACATGTTTTGCAATGTCAAAGCCAACATTCATCCATTTCTTCCCCATTTCAATCTGACCCAACCTCACTGGCACTGCTGCTCGGTTCCATGCAGTCATGGCAAGCCACTTTCCCTCTTCAATTGGATATTCACCTTCCTTCAAACCAACCATTATCCTATACGCTTGCTTGTACATGCTATATACAAGATCATCATCTTTATCACCCTTGTGAATGCTAGCTATGGCTATAAGCTTGCGAACAACAAGAGCAACATTCGGATAATCTGGAACAGGTGATGAAAGGAAAGATGAGAGACACTCATTTAGAGCAAAGGTGGCTACTTCGTGATTCGACAGTGGTCCCTGTGAAGCGTGTAAGCCTATCTGAAGAAGGTGCTGAGGCTTGCAAGCCTTTGAACTCGCAAAACTTTTCACTGTGAAGAGTTGTGATCCTAAGTCATTTAGCCTTCCTTGTACATCATAAGTGCAGAACGTGTGTATGAAGAAAAGGTCGGGTGCAATGGTATTCAATTGGCTATCATTAACATAGTTCCCAGCTGAAATTAACTTTAGCATCTGCATCCACATAAGATGGGAGCAAAAATTAATATTCAACAAGATTCACAAGTTAAATATAACCTAACAAATTAACAACAAATGACTTTTGATAGTAAAATACAAATTAATTTATCCATCAAGAAAAATTGACCCATTTGAAAAAGAATAATGTATCAGGTACCATGTAATGAAGAAAAGATTTTCGTACCTGCCCAGCTCTATCTAGTAAAGTTAGAGCTTGTTTGACTTCGGTTTCTGACATAGCAGCCTTCCTCTGAAATTCTAAAGCTATCATTGATGACACGGAAAGCACTAATGATTTGCAAACCATGACATTGCTCTCATCATCAGATCCTTTAACTAGAGCATAAAAATTTGATGCAAGTATTAAAAACTCAGCAGACAATTCATAATTCTTATCCTGTCCTGTTTTTGTACCATAATTCCATGAGGTCACAGCAAACCAATTTAGCTCACGTCTTCCAACCTCCTCTTTTCCAAAGAAGCAATCAGAACCAAGTTCGGAGGCTCGTGTATGGGCATGTTTTAAGGTTTTAAGAACTTTCTCTTCATTATCCGGTTCTTGAGATAGAACAGCGACCAAGGTGCGCATAACTGTTACTTCTGTTGTTGGCATGGACTTTCCTGAAGCATAGAAGTTTAGCATTGTTGATAGAGAGGCAGCAGCAACAGATCGAGCACTGCAAGCAACAGCTTCATGGGCTGAAAGTGAGAGAAAATCTGGTTGAAAGTCAAGGCACGCGGTCATTGCTTCAATTTGAGTAATAGCACCTTGGCTGTCTTTTTTTTGGAGATAAATTTTGTACTGAATTAAAAAAAATGAAAAGTTAATATAAGTTGTCGTGTCATTCGGATTATCAATACTATTCTAATTAGAAGCAAGTGAGCTTAGTTGTAAGTAGTAACCAACTTAAAACATTGATTAGGAAATCAATGTAAAGTGTCTCCATAAGATCCAAACCTATATATAAGATATTGTGAATTCGTCAGCTGTTTTAAGCCACATATATTTATGTATATAGGAGTGTGGAGAAGAGAGTACCTTAAGAAAAGCACAGACAACATTGGGCTCAAGCTGCAAAGATAGAAAAAGAAGAATAAATTTTCTTATTTGCGTAAAAGTTAATGAAACAAATTCAAAAGTCTAATTTTCAACAATACCTTCTCAGCCTCGTCGATATATTCTTTGGCGCGATCCAGCTGCAAGAGACCAAGGTGGCAGAGACACAAAACTCTAAAGCCCTTGGCTCTAAGTATTCTGTTTTCTGTGTCATGTGGAATATATAGCATTGATTTTTCAAAAAGTTCTGCACTGGTCTGATAATCTTTTGACTGAAAATTGTCAGCACCACTGAAAATCATGTAGAAATATTGAGATCAGTGATATCACTTGAAAGAAAATCTTCAAAGGCATTGCCCAATCATATGAAATGCAAATATTCATCTAGTGAATTGTAAGCCCCTCCAACATATTTATGATGCAATGCTCTAAAGGATGTCATTTCTACATTTCTAGGGGCCGTTAAAAAAAGAGACACTGAAAGCAGTTGATAAAGACAAGAGAAAACAAAACTCAGTCTCCTATGCAGCTGTAGTTGTCCAGAATCTATTTGAAAGCCCAAAGAAAAGGGTCAACCTATATGACTTAAAATGTACCAAGAGAATGAATGAAGATGGAAGTTACTGCTTGATTAGATAAAAACTGGAGCTATGAGAGTATTGTAGTAGTATATGTATTGCACACTAGAACTGCATAGACATACTTATGGAAAAACTCAAATCTACAGTTTTTGCTGAATTTTGAAGGTTAACTTTTTGCAGTGGAGCTAGGACTCACCGAGAAAACTCTCACCTGAATCTATTGGTTACTTACTAGAATGTGATTTGAATTGTATCTTTCTGTTTTACTTGACATTAATTCAGAACATGTTCTGAAGCTGTGAGATGAAAACCCCAAAAATTAAGCTTATATAGCCAATGTTGTACCAACTATATATGTATATTCAAACACAATAATATTCTTACATCATATTCAATACACAAAGAAATGAAAAGCAATTAGCTCATGTCGAATCAGTTCAACATCAACCAAGAAAACTATATAGTAATTTCATAACTTCAAAAACTTTTGGTACATTCAATCACAATCACACACTTAATACATATTGTGAAAACATTTAGGATGACAAAACATTAACATAACAAATCCAAAGAGTCCTATTTATGAAGTTAATCTGCTTAAGACACACCTCCACAGTTTCATCATCATGCAACTGGTACAAAACAATCACATACTACATTCAAATTTATACAGTCATGCAACTAGCAGAAGAAACAGGTTAAGATGAACCAAAGAGTTAAAATATTATTCATACCAATTCCACAGAACAGCATGCATTGCCGTTCTATCCTTAGCAACTTCCTTTTCTGCAAAAAGCGCCACCACCCTTTCATCAGACACAAGCTCAGCAACAACTTTAGCCCTAACTTTACTCCCTTCGCCGCCGCCTCCAAGCACCCTACTCGCTACCCTTACCGCAGCACCAGCACTGACATGACACCTCCCTAATAGCCCTAAAAACACCCCTTTCGCCGTCTCCGCTCCTGCTGTCCCAGCAGAACTAAAATAAGCCTCCACAGAAGACACCCAAACACCTTCTGGAATCCCTCTGTCAATCACCATTCCCCTCAATTCCTTCTCCGCTTCGTTGTGCCTCCCTAACCCTAACCAGGCCTTCATCGCCAAAACCGAAAGGCTTGGATGATCATCACCACCTTCAGCAGAATCTCTCAAAACCTTCACACACTTAATCACACTCTCGAATTCATCCTTTTGCAAATGGATCGCGGCAATGAACCTCAAAACCTTCCACCTTAACCCTCTGATTTCCACCTTCTCTTCCCGTGTTCTCGATGCACCGTATCCCTTCTCGCAACTCTCCAACGCCTCGTTCATCAGTTTCAGCGCCTCGCTCAAATCACGACTCTCCGCGTCTTCGCTGTTTTTCGATAACGAGCATTTGCCAAACGCCATGAATTGCTTCGCAAGCTCCATGTAGTCCTCGCACGAACCAGATAGCATGCTCTTGCTTCTATTCAACAGCGCGACCGCGAGGTTCGGGTCACGAACCTCCCAAGCAGTTCGGGACCTGGCAAGGTTCAAATCCAGCAACAGTTTTCGTTCTCCGGCGTCAGTAATCGAAGCGATGTTGAGTTTCGAGACCAGATCGGTGGCTCGCTCGAAGCATTTGGCAGCAAGATCATACTTCCGGAGGTTGTGCCACAACAAGCCGGTCTTGTAGTAGAACGAAGCCGACTTGACCGCCGGAGATGGAATACCGGTAACATCGCTGGCGATTGAGAGGAGGTCGGCTGTCAAATGTCGGAGCTCCGCCTGTTTTTCGCCGGTGGATGATGATGAACGGATAGTGGCGGTGTTGGAGATGTCGACACAAACGTTCCAGAGTCGGTAGCTGAGTTTCCAAATCTGAAGCTTCAGTGAGTTGGAAAACGGAGCGAGTTGACTCAGCTGCGTTAAGCATTGCCGGAGATTAACGGCGGCTGTGTCCGGTGGAAGTTCGTTAGCGGAGTTGGTTTCAATTTGATTGACGATTGACTCGAATCGGGAGAGAATGTGCTGATCATCTCCTTCTCCATGGACTGTTCGGATCTCCGGCGAGGATATCTCAGCAATTCTCATAACTGGCGGGAATTTTGAAAAACTGGATTTCCTTTTTCACCTTTTGGTCATTTTATTTTTGTTTGCCCCCTACTATTTCTCACTTTATTATAAACAAAAATAAAATAAATCTCACTTCTATTAAATAGATAGTTAAATGCAATTAATATTATTAATTTCATAAAATATAATCTTAAACCATAATATATAAATATATTATAAACAATTATTAATTTCATAAAAAAAATCTTGAACTTATCAAACTCCAAAATAAAATGAGTTAATGATAAATTGTACAAATAAAAATTCATTCATATCTATATCTAAAGACTTCAACTTTATTGTCACATTTTCCATTTGAGTCACGGATCAAGAATATGTTGAAATCATTTAAAATTAAATTAGTCATCAAATTTCTCACAATATGTTGTCAGAAATGTGAGACTGTGAGTACTCATTCACATTTTTCATAAATTCCATAATAATTTTTTGTTGTTATAGGCAGGACATTTTCAACTATCGTCATTCTCATCAAGTTTAAGGACAACATGTTGGATCTTTCTCATATCTCAAAGAGAGATCTTTCATATTTCATTATATCCTCTGTAATGGTCATGAACTACTCACCCTTTAATCATGTGTCTAAGTTCACTTTTGGATATGACTAAATACATTTTAATAAACTATGAGATGGTAAATGAACGTACTTTAATGAAAAATAAATAAAACTAAAAAATATGCATGACTATCTTTGAATATACAAACATTTTAATTTCATTAATTAGAATTTGTACTTGTTAAATGTATAATATATGACAATCCCTAGTGATTAAGGGATGTCAAATACTTTTAGGGTTCCTTATGAGGTTTTAGAGATATCTCACACACGAAGGTGAGATGTTGCGTATTTGAAATTAGTGTAATGAGATTGGATCCCCTTTCAACCCACATGGTTGGGGTATTGTTAACTCACATTTTGTGAGTTAATACATGCTTTTGTATTTCTTTAATGAGTCTTTTACTTGCTTAAAAGTTGTTAAATTTATGCATTTTAGTTAATTTTATTAGTATAGCTTAGAGCACAATAGGTGCTCCTTTTTGGTTGTTTAATATGTTTTAGTGCAAGTAAAGGTTAGCAGAGTCAAGTTGGGGCAAGACTGCAGTGGTCTGTTACATGGAATGCAAGCTGAATAAACTAGAAGGACTTAGAGGATAAGGATAAACAATATTGCAATCAGCTAGCTTATGTGGATAACGTGGAAGGAAGAATGAATCGGAGGGAATACTTTATTATGTTGAAAAAAAGGAAGAAAACCATTCAAATTCAAAGTATGAGGTTTAGGCGCTAGAGGATAAAGGAAGGTACAATAGTATTGTGGGTAGGTTGTGTAACACCCTAAAATAATTAGATTATTCATTTATTTAATTATGAATATTGTGAGTTATTTGTCAAGTTATGTGATGTTTGATGAATATGATGTATTGCGCGATGCTATGTGTGGTAGTGAGAATTAAAGGGATATTGAGTGATTTTAATAATTTGGAGAATTAAAATAATTAGTTAGAATAATTTTAATTAGTTAAATAATAATAATAATAATAATAATAATAATAATAATAATAATAATAATAATAATAATAATAATAAGAGGTAGAGACTATGAGGACAAGGTAGTAATATTGTGAAGTAAGCGAGGGTAAGATGAAAAGACCATAGGAAGGGCCCAAAGGTTAAACAAGGAAAAGTGAGTGTCAGTGTTCATTCTGCGATCGTAAAAGTGAGAAGAACGTTATGAAGAGAGCTAGGGCACTAAGAAACTCAGAGGGTTTCTATGGAGCACAAGAAGAGATCGAATCACTGCTAGGAATCTAAAGTAAGGGGAGCTTATCATTGTTATTATGATTGATACAAGGCTTAAATAATTGTAGGTTTGTTCTGGGATTTTGGTTCATGATGATAACATGATGAATTTGATGAGACTTAATAAAATTATGATTTTGTTTTACAATGAATTGATACACATGATATATAATGAAATGTGTTATTATTGCATGATGAAACTATGTGAAGATATGATGGAATGAGACATGTATTGTGTTGGATTCATGTAGAACTGAGACTGGTCTTGTGCAGGAAATTGCAACAGAGAATCTCACTTTGTGCAACCTCGTCGAGTGATCCACCTAGTCGTCGGGCGAAACAACTTTCACCTATACTTGGCTAGGCGAGAGAGAGGCGAAAGGGAGGGTTGAGTTTTGGTATGATTCTAGAATTTTTATGGGGGTTGATTCGCTCCAGCTTCGTCGGGTGAAGCAGAGGCAAGATAAAGGAAGGATTCTTCTAACGAATGAGATTGGAAGGAACATGAGCTCTTGGAATTTTTCATCGGGGAACCTGGTTTGCCCTATCCTCGTCGGGCGAGCCCCAAGCGAGTGTGCAGCTTCGTCGGACGAGCCTCAGGCGAGAGGTGTTTGACAGAAACTTCGACAGGTCGTAACTTGAGTTTCTGAACTCTGTTTGACGCGTCGTTCGAAGTGTTAGAAAGCAAACATAATGAACTATGATTTGGTGAAATAATATGGATCATATGATGTAGTTTTCTAATGATTGTGTTATGATGAGATGATGAGATTATATGTTGATATAATAGTACGTGTGTTTTTTATTATAATTGATGTAACCATGTCTTGTTGTAATTTGACTTGTGTTTTATGATGAATTGATGGTGTTATGAGGATGTGTGTATTATGAATCATGTGGTGAGAATATGATGAGCACATGAATGATGATGTGTGTTGACTAGCATTGGTTGTGTTGTTTATTGTGTTATTATGCATCATATATTCATGGCATATTTTAGGACAAATAGTTTAGTGATGTTTACAGGACATTATTCCAGTAGAGTTTATAGAACGAATAGTCCAGTGATGGCCTAAATCCCATGGTGTGGATTGAGTGGAATTTTATTATGTGCTATGGCTCTAAGCGGGGACCGATCCTATTGGTGGGCATCTTTGGAGAAATGATGATTAGTCATCAGTGAAGTTTTGGTACAACATGCATGAGCTTAAAGAAGTTTAATTACATTCCTTGTGGCATTGCATAATGATTGATTAAGTGATGATTTGTGAATGTGTGAACTAATGATGTCTTGATGATGATTATTGACTGATGATATGATGATGTTATGGATAAATAATGAATTTAAGGTGTGAGTATAACATGAAGTTTTGATGGTGTGTGGTGTCTTGATATTGTGCTATAACTACTATATTTATTCCTTATGTCTTTTAAAATGATTATGATTACTCACCCTTTCTGCTTTGAAATGTTCCCTTTATACGTGGGTAACTTACAGGTGATTAGGATTAGTGCATTGAAGCTTAGAGGATTAGTTTCAGAGTGCGTCATTTATTTATGTTGAATAAGAGGGTCTTGCTCTGATATGTAACATTGGGGTCGGGTTTGTTGATTGGAATAATTATGTTCTTTTGTTTACCTTGAGATTATGAGTCACTTTCCTTGGTATTTAAATTGTTCCTAAATTATGAATCTTGTACGATAAAGTATGATGAAGTTTCTTTCAAGTGTTTTTAATGAAGATGTTTTGAGACTGTGATTTCGCTGCGATGATTTGAATCTTGATATTTGATTATATTAAAGAAATAGTTGTTTTAGATCTTTTGAAAACCCATGTTACAGAGTATGATGTTTCTATGAAGATGTGACACATTTGTGGTTTATTTGTTTTATTTTCATAAAAATTTATGGAAAATACATGTGGGTTAGAATGGTGTTACATTAGTGGTATCAGAGCAGGTCAGCCCGTCCAACTAGGTTTTCTTATGATGTGCATGTCATGTTGATCGATTAGTGTAAGTACATTATCGATACATTGTTTTCTGACGATTAGTTTTCCGTGTGTAGAATGGCTGGAAGAAATGATGTTGCAATTGCTGCTGCTTTGCAGACTATGGCTCAGGTTGTGCAGCATCAGCCTAATGCTGGCGCGAATGATGAGTCTCGTGTCTTGGAGACGTTTCAAAGGAACTACTCACCTACTTTCAAGGGTCGGTACGATCCTGATGGAGCATAGTCTTGGCTTAAGGATATTGAACATATCTTTCGAATCATGAATTGTAAAGAAGCAAAAAAGGTGCAGTTTGGTATGCACATGGTGGCAGAGGAAGCCGATGACTGGTGGGTCAGTACCCATCAGAGATTGGCAGCGGTGGGTGAAGTTGTTACTTGGGTTGTGTTCAGCAGAGATTTTTTGAGGAAGTATTTTCCCGAAGATGTACACGGGAAGAATGAGATATAATTCCTTAAGTTAAAATAAAGGAATATATCGGTGACTGAGTATGCTTCAAGGTTTGCGGAGTTGGCAAAGTATTACCCATATTATAGTGAAGTAACTGCTGAATTCTCGAAGTATATCAAGTTTGAGAATGTTTTGCGTCTGGAAATCAAATGGGAAATTAGATATTAATAGATCCATAGATTTCTAGAGTTGGTGAACAAATGTAGGATCTATGAAGAAGATAGCAAAGCTCATTCGGCTCACTACAAGAGTTTGAATGAGAAAATAGGAAAATAGTATCAGGACCGTAAAAAGCCTTATGATGCTCCAACTAATAAGGGAAATAAAAGGTTTCCGATGGGAAGAAGATGAGGGGGAGGAGCTCTCGCTCTTGTCAAGTGTTATAGGTGTTGTGAACAAGGTCATCGTTCTAATGAATGCGAGAATAAGGTACTGAGATGTTACAAATGTGGTAAACCGGGTCATCGTGCTCCTGAATGCAAGAACGATGGTCCAACTTATTTCAATTATAGAGAACATGGTTGTAATACGGTGGGAGAACTGACTTTAGGGTTTGCATTTTATCACAAATGTTGCAGATAGCAAGAGTCGCCATCGACTTTTCTTTTATACAATAAAGGAAAGGGTGAAAAGAACAGGAAAGACCTTTGAGAATTTTTGTTGAGTTCGGGGGGTAGGTTATAAAAAGGAAAGGTGTTAGCACCCTTTTCATCCGTAGGTATCTACGGGCTCTTAATTTCTATCTCACTTTGAAAATGCTTGGTGTTTTGTGTATGTTTGCAAATATTTTGAAAATGCCTAAGTGCGGAAATTTTGTAATGATTCTCGTATCGTTGAGAATGTATGTAAAATATTTGTTTTGGAAATATTTGTGAAAGAAAGTGTTTGTTTTTGGAAAGTGTTTTAAAAATGCCAATGTAAGGCGGTTTGCTTTATAATAAACCTTGTATCAGTCCTCAAGAGTGTTTATAAATTGTTTTGAAAGTAGTTGTTTTGAAAGTGTGAGGTGTGAAGATTGTTTTAGTTTGTGAGCAAGCGGTTACGAGCGATCTACCTATTCAAAAAAGTCTTTGTTCTTTTCCTCCTTCTTTAGATAGTGCTATCCTACCATTAGTTAGTAGGAAGCCATATCATTGGATGTGAGGGACAGGCGCGGGTCATCGTACAGTCATAGAAGGCAACTTGTAGGACGCTTTAGCAATTGTTGTAAGGGACTAAGATCGTTTACCGAAGGCAGCATCGAAGGGTTATCAAGGGACTATGATCTTTTAATCGAGGGATTTTACTAAAGCGTCCCATGTTTGAAGGACCTGACTGTTTAAATTTGAGGCAACAAGTGAGGTTACCCTAGAGGCGCGTGTGTGCGAAGTCTTTTGATTTCAAGTATTTGTCTTTGAGATTAGGTTTTCTAATGTTTGCTTTTAGTCTTATCATACAAACCCTATTTACTAACAGTAATAAGGAAATCAGTAAATTGCAGAAATTAAATGTCCTACGCTATTACAATGTTTCGGGGATGGGGGTACAAGTTTGTGAATGGGGGAGGAAAGCAAATAAATTCTAATTATCTATTACAAACTTTTGACAGTTACATAATTGTATTAATGCAAAAATAAAGTGCGCGAAAGTGGTGAAAAGGGGGAAGATGTTTTAAGAAACTCTAAAAATATTTCTAAGTGTTAAGAAAATAATTTATTGCTTTTTGTTTAGAAAAAATATTTGAAATAAAAATTAGACTTAATTCTCATTAGTTTACAATTTAATTATTTAAAATAAAACAAAGTATAATTAAATTAATTAATTTTAATTATGAAAATTAAATCAATTAAGTAAAAACCTAAAGAAATCTAAGTATTTAGAAAATATTTTGGTATTTTATTTAGAAAAATATAAGAAGTATAAAACCCAATTTTAATCAAATAAAATCAAGGTGATTAAATTAAATTAATTTTATTTGTCAAAAATTAAATTAATTAATAAAAAACCTAAATCTAATTTTTTAAAATCATTTTTTATGATTTTTTCTGATTTTAAACAAAATTATTTTAGAAAAGATAAAAAATTAGTTAAAATAAAAAAAGCAAAATGGGTCTGAGTGTAAGCAAATTGGGGGTGAGAAAAAAATAAAAAATATCTTGGCCCAATGTGATACGGTGGGAGAACTGACTTGGTTGTTTTGCGTTTTATCGCAATTGTTGTGGATAGCAAGAGTCGCCACCGACTTTTCTTTTATCCAATAAGAAAAGAGTGAAAAGAACATGAAAGACCTTTGAGATATTTTCTTGAGTTCAGAGGGTAGATTATGAAAAGGGAAGGTGTTAGCATCCTTTTCATCCATAGTTATCTATGAGCTCTTAGTTGCTTGCTAGATCATTTGAAAATTGCTTTTGTTTGAAATGTGTTTGTGGTGGATTTTGAAAGTATTTTTGAAAAGCGCCTTTGTTTAGGAAAATTTTGTAATGATTCTCGTCTCTATAAGAATGCATACAAAATGTTGGACTTTTTGAAAATATTTCATGTTCTTGAAAGTGTTTGGTGTGTTTGTGTGATACGGTGGGAGAATTGACTTGAGGTTTTGCGTTTGTTTTCGCAAATGTTTCGGTTGAGCAAGAGTTGCCACCGACTTTTTATTTTATCCTAAGGAAAGGTTAAAAAGCACAGCAAAAACCTTTGAGATGTTTTCTTGGGTTCGAGGGGTAGATTATAGAAAGGGAAGGTATTAGCACCCTTTCTATCCATGGTTATCCATGGGCTCTTAGTTACTTGCTTAGATCACTTGCCTTTGATTTTCATTGTTTGAAATGGTGCTTTCAATTGTTTGAAATGGTGCTTTGTGTGTGGGTTTGAAAATGTTTTGAAAAGAGGCCATTCGTTGTGGCAACCTTTGTAATGATCCATGTTTGAATGTATACAAAGGTGTATGTCTTTTTGAAAAGTTTTCAATGTTTTTGAAAGTTGTTTTGAAAGTGTTGTGATGTGTGGTTTTGAAAAGTAGGCAAGTGTTTTTGCAAGTTTGATTCAAGTAACTAAGAGTTTGTCTATCCCTAAATTTACTCAAAGGTTTTCTCTATGTTTTAACCCTTTTAACAATTTTGTTCCACCATTGTATTTGGTGGACAATCTTGCGTTAGGATGTGAACGGGACAAGCGCGGGTCATTGTTTAGACCATGATTGCAATGGTGCCAAGTGTCTTTGGCAACTTTTCCGATAAAGGGACTATGATCATTTTTAGGCAACTTTCGAAAGCGTCATCGATGGACTATGATCATTTGATATTGTTTTGTTTTGCAAAAAACACCCAACATGCAACATGGCCCTTTATTGAAGGCAACAAGTGGAGTAACCCTAGGGGTGCAAGTGTGATTAGTGTTATCCATTTTCATGCTTTTTTGTCTTTGAATTAGGTCAAGCTATTTGTTGTTGATTTTTGCATACAAAACCCTAGGTCTATCATGGCATATTTAGGAAGCTTTAAAGTGCGGAATTTAAAAGTCCTAAATTATTACACAACAATCATGGGGATGGGGGTACAAATGTCCAAATAGGGATGAGACTTAATAGGAGAGTGGTATCCCAATATTTACAACCAAATCGAATTAATTCGCAAATGTAAAATGTATCAAATGTACAAGAATAAACAAATGTGTATGTGTAAATGTACTTGTGTAAGTGTATGTAATTATTTACAAGTGAAATAAAAATAATAAAAAAAGTTACTTTGGATATTTTTATATTTTAGGGCAAAACCCTAATTTTGCAAATAAATGGTATTTATTATTTATATCATATACAAAATTTATTAAATATGCAAAAAATAAATATAAGAGAAGTATATTGTAAGAAAGTGATTTTTGAGGTCAAATATTAATAAAAATAAAAAAATGTATTATTTTTATATTTATTCTAAATATTTAATAAAAGATAGATAAGTATTTATATTATTTACTAAATATATTAAATATGTACAAAATAAAAATATTAATTAATTACAAAAAAAGTATATTTCTTATAAAATGTTTTCAAAAGATAAAATAAAATAAAGTCAGAAAATAAAAATGTATTGGTATTATTTTTAGTATTTTAAATAAAAGGATATATGTTTATTTATATGTATAAACTCAAATAAAACAAATAAAATCCAAATAAAATGCAAAAATGGCTGAAAAATATTTTTAATATTTTTTATGTTTTGACAAAAAATAAACAAGTCAGAAACAAAAATAAAAAGTCAAAAATAATAAAAATAAAACACAATGGGCCAAGGGGGTGTATGTTGAAAATAGGGGTGTAAACAGAAAAACAAAACTCAGGCCCAGCCCAAGTCTATCTTCTTCAACCTCCAACCAGTTTTGTTTGAAAATTCGCGCGCTTCCTTGCTTCAACAACAACTCCTGATTCTTTGATTTTCAGCCAAAACTCACAACATAAACTATGTAGAGCATTAAATCACGAATCCATACATATAAAAAAGTTGTTCTAACTCTCAGAAATGAGAGAGAATTTCCTCTCCCCCAATTTTTAACCTAAGTTTTTTTCAATGTTCATGTCTTAAATTCTCTCAGCACACACGAAATAAATGGAAAGTGAGGATATGGGTAGCTTCAGGGCCATGAGTAGGACATGTTTCATTCATAAACCTAAGCCTAACTCTTCCTAGATTGAGAGATAGAAGTCCATGTTTTTACCTGTTCAGCTTGATTTGTGTACAGCAATGGAGGTACTTTCAATGCAATGTGAGGACTTGTACAGCTTGCTTGAAGTTCAGGGATGCTTCTTCAATCTCTAGCTTGCTTTGAAACTGACTGAAACGAGCTATGGAAGTTCACCTGCAAAACTGAAAAATGAAAATGGCAGATGGGGTTAGGAGTGTTACAGCTGGTGTTTAGGGCTTGGAACAGTTTCAAGGGATGGTATGGAATGTGTTTGCAAGGTTATTAGCCAAAGTGCACGAGTGGATTGAGTTGTGGACCTCAATCTGCAGCAGGTGCCCTGTTTTTGCAAGAGGATGGTGTTTCTGTGTTTGAGGAGGTATTGGAGGTGGTTTGGTCGTGTTTTAGACTTGGTTTGATGTTTGGAAAGTGTTCAAGAAGTTTGTTTAGGCTTGTTGTTACAGGAATGAGAGTTGGTGTTCAATATGCAAAGTTTCTTCCAATGTAAGCAAAAGTTGCCAAGTTGGGTTATAGGCCAAGGCAGGTCCCTCAAGCATGCTGCATAATCTCTCCTTGATCAGTGGGATTAGTCCATAAACTTGTGCCTAGAAGATATGCTTTGTACTTCTTGGATTTGTGTTTGACATAAAGTTGTGCTTTACAAGAATGGATAACTTGCTTTTTCTATATATGGATTAATTTGGCATGTAATGGTTAAACACACAAGATAAGGCTTGAACACAAAGGATTGGAATTAAATTATTGAGTGTGGATGAGATAAAATGCCTGTAATCAAGTTGTGCAAGCTGAGTTCAAAAAATGCCTAAGTTATGAACATGAAAATGGCCATGAACATAGTGACTTTTGCCCATATTGACAAATTCGATTCTCCCTAACCACAAGGGTGTTTGAGAAGTTCTTCGACAATTTGGAAAGCTTGGAATGAGTACTACAATCCATATTTGTAATGCAAGTTGAAATTCCAAGTGGAAGCATGTGAAAAGTGGCCATGAAGTTGGGCAAAAATCCTGCCTAAAATAGGTCAAATTTTTTCTAAGTTAAGAATGTTTTGCACCCCTATTCCAAAAATCATAACTTGAGCTACAAGCTTCTTTTGAGGAAACTTTGTGAATCAAAGTTGTAGATTTTGCAATGGACTAGGACTTTCATGTTTTGAGTTTTGTTTGAATCCAAATGTATCTTGATGAAAAAATGGGACAAAGTTAGGAAAAAATTAGGAATTTTCATAACTTAGAAAATTTCTAAGTTATGAAATTTCTTCATTTCAAACCCTAATTTGTGATTTTTGATTTCTTGATGAACAAGTTTCATAATTTGACATGTTTTGATGAAAAATGAATCTTGACACTTGATTTTGACCAAAAAGTCAAAGTTTGACTTTTCAGTATACAGTCAAATTTTGCTCAGTTGACTGGAAAATTCATCTGTCAATCTTGTGCACTTGGGATCTTTTGAACTTGTTGAATGTGTCAAGACCATGTCATTGAGTCCTTGAGTCCATATGTGATCTTGGTTTGCCATTGGCTAGGTCAAACAGTCAAAAATTTGCCTTTGTGCAGTCAAAACCCTAAAAATGACCATTTTGCCCTTTTGGTGATCTGATCAAATTTCTTGTGGAATTGTGATCCAAACTTGATCAAATGGTCCATATGAGTTCATAATGTTGATGAGGGTCAAATTTCATGAGGTTTGACTGTCAATTGACCATAGTTGACTTTCCCCAATACAGTTGATTTCTGGGTCAACTGTCCAATTGACTGGGCAAAGATTTGAATCAAGGCTTGAAACTTGGCATGGATAAACTTGTGAATCCAACATGAAGCATGAAAGTCATCTTGGGCATTTTAGGTCAAAACATCTTTGTGCAAACTCAAACCCTAATTTGGGTCAACAGTGCAAGGAGAAGTCTTGAGCAGGGCAAACCCTAGCTTGATCTTGAGCTCCAAGGGTCTTGTGGTGAGAAAATATTGATGAAATGGGAGGTCAAATTTTGGGGTACAACAGTTGCCCCTGTTCAATCTTCTTGAACCTGAAGAGTTAGATTGGCAAGTTTGCCTTTCGCGACTCGAGGGTAAAAGGAGATTGGACACTAGAGTGCCCTGAAATTTGCACTCGCATGCTGGAGTATCAGCAATGTGATGGCGGGAATGGGCTTATAGATGCCATTTGGAGATAGGATGGATAGGAGGATGGGCTTATAGATGCCATCTGGAGGTGTGACAGAACCTTGTTGGGAATGGGCTTATAGATGCCATTTGGAAGTGTTGATCGCGTAAGAGATTCCTTAGCGAGAACTTGCGTACTTTGAGAAAGAAAGATGGTTTCCTGGCTTGCTATATGTGTTGATCTTCAGTCTCTTCATGCAGATATGCCCTGGCTAGGTACAGGTATCGAATCTACAATCAAACGCTCATAGATATGCCCTGGCTAGGTACAAGAATCGAATCCAGAACTTCAAAAGGTTGCTTACAGACGTGCCCTAGCTGGATACAGGTATCGAATCTGACAATCAAACGCTCACAGATATGCCCTGGCTAGATACAGGAATCGAATCTGGAATTTGTCGTCTACAGATATGCCCTGGCTGGATACAGGTATCGAATCTGGAATTGAGAATGAGAGATAATTTCCTGGCCTATTACAGGGGTTGATCTTCAAACTCTTCATGCAGATATGCCCTGGCTAGATACAGGTGTCGAATATACAATCAATCGCTCACAGATATGCCCTGGCTATATACAGGAATTGAATATGGAATTTGTCGTCTTCAGATATGCCCTGGCTGGATACAGGTATCGAATCTGGAGTTGCGATAGTTGATAGTAATCATCTTTGGATTGACCTTTTCCTGAAAAGGCAAAACATCAGTTGTATGCAATGTCATGATGTATGAAATGCATGATGTCATGATGCTCAAAGTGAGATAGTGCTGTATGCACTTTATCATGTATGTGAAATGTCTATGAATGTATTTTCGTCTAGGAAAATAAATCCTTGATGAGTGCCGGGAACTTGTTGAATCCTGGGCTGATGTTGAAGAGTAGAGTTCTTCGTTTCCGCTGGGGACGATGATTGCAAGAATAAACCGGTAGGAAAAGATGACTCCGTTGGGGGATAAACTTGTTGGAGAGATTACTCTGCGGGGAATTACTCTGGGAAGAGATACTTCGCTGAGGTTTTGATGAGAGCTCCGCTGGGGATTCCACTGATAAGTTATGTTGGGGAATTTGATGAACTCCGCTAGGGATAGGAAGAACTTCGCTGAGGACGATCTTTCCGTGGTAATTAGCTGAAGATAACCCAGTTATAAGCCCTGGTGGGGAAATAACCTTTGAATAAAGCCGGGGAGATGCGTTCGTACTCTGCAGGGGATAAGCTTCCAGAATCTACTGGGGATAAGCTTCAGAATCTACCAGGGAGGATGATTCAACTTTCCTGTGGGAACTTTGGATTGTACTGGGGAATGGTTCCACTGGGGGTGTCTGGTATTCCGCTGGGGAACAATCTTATATTAAGACTGTCGGGGATGCTTGCTGAGGAATGTCTATACTCCGCTGGGGAATGTTGAGATCTTCTGGGGATACCCAACTTCCTTAAGGCTGACAGTAGACTAACTCTGCTTGGGGAGAGTATCGCTGACTTGCTGGAGATACTGTGCCTTTTTAGGGCTGATGGGAGACCAACTCTGCCTGGGGAGAGTATTGCTGAAATCTGGTCTTACTCTGCGGGGAGTTGAGGTAACTTGGTTACGTTCTTCAGCCGAACCTACCTTGGTACTTTGGTGGACAAAGCAACTAGATCGTTTAGACAATTCTTTATTGCCCCTGTTTTTGATGTCATCTGTAATTAGTCCTTTATTTCGCATGCAAATATTCATGATTAGCAATTAATGTCAAATGCATATATAAAAAATGAACATTGGACGTTTTTCGCAAAACAAAACAGAAAAAGGAAAAACAATGGGTAATTTGTCTGAAAAATTGAACTTGTATTAATTTGAAATTTGCCTGTAAATAGGCGTTTTATGTACAGGAGGCTGACGTCCTAGTAAGAGAACGCCGCCGAACAACATAGAGTTTATACAATTTTGTGAAAGGAAACAAAACAGCTATGTGAAAAATAATCCCACTGGGTTCCAACTCTGCTATCGCATTTATGTCTTCAAGCGTCTTATCACTTTGCTGCTTAGTTGAAGATGAAGCTGATTGATTGTAGCCGTCTGAGCCCGATAGTTGATGCCGAATTTTGGATGCAAGGTGATCCAATGAGACACAGTATTACGCTTTATCCCTAACTTTTGCCTAGACCGCCCTTTCGGGTTTTCAGTCCACCGGGATACCCATTTTTGCCCAAGCCGCCTTTTCAGGTTTTCGACTTGCCGGGTGTACAGATTTTTTTATTTTCATCCCTTACTTTTGCCCGAACCCTTTTGGTTCGCCGGGAAGCCCTTATTTTTTCCTAGGTGTGTCAACCTAGCGGGTCTTTGATCATGCGTAGTATCTTTTTACTATGTCTGCATTGGCGGGGTGAGGAAGGTCGTCACCATCCATGGTGGTTAGAATCATAGCTCCTCCTGAGAAGATATTCTTAACCACAAATGGCCCTTCGTACGTAGGGGTCCATTTGCCCCTGGGATCACCTTGAGGTAGAATGATGCGCTTGATTACCAGGTCCTTAACTTGATACTCTTGTCGTCTGACTTTCTTGTTAAATGCCTTGATCATCCGTTTTTGGTACGTCTAACCATGACAAATAGCAGTGAGTCTCTTTTCATCAATTAGGTTTAATTGATCAAGCCGAGTCTGGATCCAGTCATCTTTGCTCAAACTTGTATCCTTCATTATCCAGAGAGAGGGTATCTGGACTTCAATAGGCAAGACTGCCTCCATGCCATAGACCAAGGAAAAGGGAGTTGCCCCTGTTGACGTCCGTGCTGAGGTACGGTACCCATGAAGAGCAAACGGAAACATTTCGTGCCAATCTTTGTAGGTCACTGTCATCTTCTGCACAATCTTCTTGATGTTTTTATTCGCTGCTTCTACAGCTCCATTCATCTTCGGCCGGTAGGGAGAAGAGTTGTGGTGTTGTATCTTGAATTGCTCGCAAAGCTCAGTGATCATCTTGTTGTTAAGATTGGTACCATTATCCGTAATGATCCTCTCAGGTACACCGTATCGACAGATCAAGTTGTGCCGAATGAACCGTGCCACGACGCTCTTGGTTACGGTGGTGTAGGAAGCTGCTTCGACCCACTTTGTGAAATAATCAATCACTACTAGGATGAAGCGATGCCCGTTGGATGCCGTAGGTCTGATTTCGCCGATCATATCAATGCCCCACATTGCAAAAGGCCAAGGCGTTGTCAGGACGTTCAGAGGAACCGGAGGGATGTGCACCTTATCAGCATAGATCTGGCATTTATGACAAGTTCGAGAATGCTGGTAACAGTCAGCTTCCATTGTGGACCAGAAATATCCTGCCCGAAGGATTTTCTTTGCCATGGTATGTCCACTAGAATGTGTTCCGAAGGTACCTTCATGTAGCTCTGCCATGATCTTTTTTGCTTCAGTCTTATCCACACAACGCAGTAAGGTTGAATCATGGTTTCGCTTGTAGAGAATGCCATTTCTGAGGAAGAATTTTTCCGCAAACCTTCTCAGGAACTTCTTGTCATTGACAGATGCGCCTTCGGGGTATTCTTGAGCTTCAAAGTACCTCTTCACTTCATGATACCAGGGTTTTTCAGTTACCTTTTCAGCCTCAAGATCACAACAATAAGCAGGTTCATCCAACTTCCAAATAATGATCCAGGGCGCCTCGTTGTCCCACTTGACTTTGAACATAGAAGACATCGTAGCCAACACGTCCGTTAACTGATTCTCCTCTCTTGGGAAGTGTTCAAAAGTTATTTCCTCAAAGTGGGGAAGCAATGTCAGCACATACTCCTTGTAAGGAATAAGATTTAGGTGTTTCGTATCCCACTCGCCTTTGACCTGATTGATCACGAGAGCGGAATCTCCGAAGACACTTAGAAACTTGATCCTTAAGTCAATTGCGGCTTGAAGGCCCATGATACATGCCTCATACTCTGTCATGTTGTTGGTGCAGTTGAAACATAGTCGGGCGGTGAGTGGAGTATGAGTGCCTTTAGGGGATATGATCACAACGCCGATACCATTACCCAAAGCGTTCGAGGCTCCGTCAAAGTGCATAGACCATCGGGATCCTTCCTCAGGTCCTTCATCCGGTCCAGGTACTTCACAATCAGTCACTACCATAATATCTTCGTTTGGAAATTCAAAGTTCATCGACTGGTAGTCGTCCACTGCCTGGTATGCCAAATGGTCTGCCAATACACTTCCCTTGATTGATTTTTGAGTCGTGTACTGTATGTCGTATTCCGTCAAGATCATCTGCCATCTTGCTATTCTCCCGGACAAGGCAGGCTTTTCGAATATGTACTTGATTGGATCCATTTTTGAAATCAACAGAGTAGTGTGAGTCAACATATACTGTCTCAGCCGGCGAGCAGCCCATACCAAAGCGCAGAAAGTTTTCTCGAGCAGTGAATATCGGGTCTCACAGTCGGTAAACTTTTTGTTAAGGTAATAAATGGCGTGTTCTTTTCGGCCAGACTCGTCATGCTGCCCTAGCACACACCCCATTGAATTGTCAAGTACTGTCAAGTATAGTATTAAAGGTCTCCCTTCAACCGGCGGCATAAGAATGGGTGGTTCTTGGAGATACTCTTTGATCTTTTCGAAAGCGGCCTGACATTCATCGTTCCAACGTACTACTTGATCTTTCTTCAGCAGCTTGAATATTGGTTCACAGGTAGCAGTTAGATGTGAGATGAATCGGGCAATGTAATTCAACCGTCCTAGAAAGCCTCTGACTTCTTTCTCTGTCTTGGGAGTTGGCATCTCTTGTATGGCTTTCACTTTGGCAGGGTCCACTTGAATGCCTTTGTCGCTTACGATGAAGCCTAGAAATTTTCCAGATCTCACCCCGAAGGTGCACTTGTTTGGGTTTAACCTCAACTTGTACAACTTCAGACGGTCAAACAGCTTCCGAAGATGGTCAAGGTGTTCCTCCTCAGTTTGGGACCTTGCAATCATATTGTCGACGTATACTTCTATCTCGTGATGGATCATGTCATGGAACAAAGCAACCATGGCACGTTGGTAGGTTGCCCCAGCATTTTTCAACCCAAAAGGCATGACCTTGTAGCAAAAGGTGCCCCACTGAGTAACAAAAGTGGTCTTCTCCATGTCTTCAGGAGCCATCTTGATTTGATTATAACCGGAGAAACCGTCCATGAAGGAGAAAACTTTATGCTGAGCAGTGTTGTCAACCAGGACGTCGATATGAGGCAGAGGGAAATCATCCTTAGGGCTCGCCCTGTTCAAATCCCTATAATCAACACACATTCGGACCTTACCATCCTTCTTCGGCACTGGAACCACGTTGGCAACCCACTGAGGGTAAGAAGTCACTGCTAGAAACCCGGCATCAAATTGTTTCATAACTTCAGCTTTAATTTTCTCGGACATTTCTGGACGCATGCGGCAGACCTTCTGTTTTACCGGAGGGCATCCTTCCTTGGTAGGCAGGTGATGAACCACAATGTCGGTGTCCAACCCAGGCATGTCTTCGTAAGACCAGGCAAAGATTTCCACATAGTCATGCAGCATCTGAATCAATCGTTGTTTCACACTGAGCTCTAGATTGGCACCAATCTTGACTTCCTTTCTGTCTGTCGCAGTACCCAGATTTACCGTTTCCACTGGCTCTTCATGTGGCTGAATGACCCTCTCTTCCTGGAGTAGTAGTTTTGCAAGTTCACCAGGCACTTCACAATCATCTTCACCTTCGTCTTCGGCTAAGTTGATTGGATTTTCAAAGTCATAACTGGCAGTAGCAGAGTCGTTACTAGTGAGATCCAGAGTGGATTGGAACCTGTATAGGTGAGTGTGTGTAAATAAGTTGTTTTGC
This sequence comes from Vicia faba, assembly GCA_948472305.1. Classification (NCBI taxonomy): domain Eukaryota; kingdom Viridiplantae; phylum Streptophyta; class Magnoliopsida; order Fabales; family Fabaceae; genus Vicia; species Vicia faba. The sequence continues at coordinate 479,818,450 of OX451740.1, forward strand.
AATATATAATAAAGAAAGAAAAGGAGCGCAAGATTTTTGAAATGCAACAAACGTCCAATGCTTTTATTGATGATATATGAAAATGACACACAAAAGCCCTCACAAATGAAGCCACGGTGCCCCGGGTAGGACACCGAGCCATAAAAGTTTCAACATATTGTTTGTTACAAATTCAAAACAAAAGAGTTCATTACTGAGTGACAAAAGTAATAGGTGTGAAGTCTTTCGCAGTCCAGTTGATTGGTCCATCGTTGGTTGTTGGGTAGATCCAGCTGTCGAATTCAGATTCCTCCACGTCGTCTTCAATAGCATTTACTCCCAGATTGGTGATGAACACATGAGGTCTTCCAATCCTTGCCTTACGAACAACCCTCTGAGCTTCTGCGGTGAAGCCCAAACCAAACTTGTCAGTCTTTGGAGTGAAATCAGGAAGTCGGCCCCAATTTACGCACTCACCCTTCTCAATCACAGCCCTGGCATCCTTTAAGGAAGCCATCTTCAAAGGAGGGTCTTCAATCACAGTTTCAGCTGAAGCCAGTGTCTGAGGCACCTCTTCAAAGTGCTGGAATGGAGTCTCAATGAATTCCCCATCCATTTCTATGTACCGGAACGAATTGAGGTGGCTGACCATATATTCTTCCTCCCCCTGAACTGTCACGATCTTCCCCTTAACCGGGTACTTAAGCTTTTGATGTAGTGTGGAGGTCACAGCTCCAGCCTTGTGGATCCATGGACGACCTAGCAAACAAGAATAGGATGGTCGGATATCCATCACATAGAACGTAGAATCAAAAACTTGAGAACCAACCCTGATTGGAATGTCAACTTCCCCATGTACCATCCTTTTCGAACCGTCAAAGGCTCGGACAACAATGTTACTAGGCTTGAGCTCCAAACCCTCACAATCCAACCTGTCTAGGGCCTTCTTGGGTAATACATTCAATGAAGAACCGGTGTCCACCAACACATGGGCAAGAGTAGTGCCCCTGCATTCAATGGAGACATGCAGGGCGTCGTTATGGTTCTTTCCTTTGGCAGTCAGATCGGCGTCAGAGAAGCCCAACCCATTATCGGCAGTCAAATTGGCCACACAATCGGTAAATTGATCAGCATACGTTTCTTGCGGCACATGGGCCGTCTTCAGGAAGGAAATCAGGGCCTTGGCATGGGCCTCTGAACACAATAACAGTGATAGCACATAAATTTTGGATGGGGTGTGTCCCAACTGCTCAACTACATTGAAATCACTATTCTTGATAATCTTGAGAATCTCTTCCATCTCTTGTTGGGAAGCTTCAACATTGGTTGTCTTCGGTGCCTCCGTCAGGGCAGGAAAATCAGTAGAAATCCCTTTGCCGCGAGCGTCAGATGGCTCGGCAGCAGGGGTAGAAATAGGAACTTGATCAGGAAGGGGAACAAGCACACTTGCAGGTGTGATGATAAGAGGTTTCTGAATAGCTGGTGGCGCAATATCTGGTGAGAATAGCCTACCACTGCGAGTAACCTTGGCAGGCCCGGTGATGTTACTGACGCTGGTACTTGTATCGAACTCTTGTTTTACTCCAAGAACATAAACATCTGCCCTATAGTGCCATGGGACAGCTTTGTCGGATGTATAAGGGAGAGGCCCCGAAACAGTGATGATGATAGGAGCAATCTTCTGAGTGGACATAATTTTGACAGGCTTCTTTAAGAGAGCCTTAGGAGGTTTGTTGAAAATAGTGACAATAGAAACTTCTTCAGCAGGGACAGCAGGAACAACGATCTTCTCGAACAGGATCTCTTTGCTATCCATCAGGTTTTGGATACCTGATTTCAGCAAAGGACAACCAACAGGTGAAACAGCACATAGAAGGCAACCTTTACTACATCCCGGAAATAAACCGGCTAGCAACAGGTTCCTCTTGACGGTCAATAACGGAGTAACAATCTCTTCCACGGAGGCTACATACCGGTCTTCTTCCGCAGCATTCACTCCATGCTGGGGCATGGGAGCAGTCACAATATTGGGTCTTTCGGGCGCCTCAAACTATATTTCTTTAGCATCAATAAGGTCCTGAACCTTATTCCTCAGAGCCCAGCAATCATCCGTGGTATGCCCCGGGCTATCAGAGTGATAAGCGCAGCGGGCGTTGGGGTTGTACTTTGGAGATGCTGTGTTTACCACCTTTGGAGCTTCTTTGATAGTTACCAGATTGGTTGACAGTAGTTGCGGCAAAATCTGAGACAGGGTCATGCTGAGTCGAGTGTACTGCCTTTTGGGTCTCTCACCCCTTGTTTGGTTATACTACTGAGGAGCAGCAATCGGTTTTGAAATTACCAACGCGTTGACAGCTGGGCGGCGTTCCGGTTTAATTTGTCTTCTGGGACCATAAACAGCACTGGCTTCCTTCTTGAAGGGCTTCTTTTCAGTACTCGCGGAGGCACCTTTCTGTATCTTCCCCGACTTGATACTAGCTTCTATCCTCTCACCAATCAAGATCAGATCTGTGAACCCCGCAGAAGAATTACCAATCAGATGGTTGAAGAACGGACCGGACAGGGTCCCCAGGAACATGTCAACAAGTTCACGGTCCGTCAGCGGTGGCTGTACTCTACCAGCCAGGTCTCTCCACTTTTGCGCATACTCTTTGAATCCTTCGCCCGTCCCCAGTGACATACCCTGGAGTTGGGTACGCGTAAGAGCGAGGTGAGAATTGTACTGATACTGTTTATAAAATGCAGTAGCCAAGTCTTCCCAGTTTCGGATACTGGCTCCATCCAGCTGATAGAACCATTCGAGTTGAGCCCCTGAAAGGCTATCCTGAAAGAAATGGATCCATAGGTTCTTGTCTGCAATGTAAGGTTGGATCTTCCTTACATATGATCTGAGATGCATCTTCGGGCAGGACAGCCCGTCATACCTTGCAAAAATTGGCACTTTGAACTTCGGGGGGATCACAATTCCAGCAACTAATCCCAAATCTTCGAAATCTAAGCCGGGAACTCTCTGCAGCTCCATAGCTGCCAACCTGTCTTCCAAGCCTTTGTACTTATCATCGGCGGGCGGGTATTGTTGCTCAGAGTAGTCTTCGTCTTCTTCAGCCTCTCCTTCTTCAGCTTCGGATTCGGAAGGTACCGCAGCCGCATTCCCTTTACTGGTTCCCTCTTCAGATGTAGGGGGAAATTCAAGAACTCTTCTGGCTTCACCCTCAAACCATCTTCCTAGGGTAGCCACCCCGACTCTTTTCTTCTTCTTTTTCACTTGCTCTTTGTTCCCAAGCAGGGCTTTTAGATCCTCCTGACCCTTAGCCAAGGTCATCAGGAGATGTTGAAACTGTGAGTTCTGAGACTGCAAGTCCTTGACCGTCTGTTCGAGATCCATCTTACTGAAATAAACAGCAGAAAGATAAGGAAACCTGGTGTGGAGACCTGCTTATGCGCATGATGAATGATATGCTTATGTATGCAATGCATTCAAGGATTTATCAAATTCAAAATTGTTGCAAACAAAAAGAACGCACGTCATATTAATAAGAAGAAATTTGTTAGTACATAAATGCCCCATGGGCCAATTATTACAAAAAACTTCTCAAGGTAAAAAGACGTTGCGCATCCTCTTCGGTGCGATGTAGGTGTTGAGAGTCTCTTCCTCGTGGAGTCGGCGGGTAAGCTCCAAAACCTTCTTCTCACTGGCGTAGAAGCTGGCTTCAAAAGTGTTCCGTTCCTCCTTGAGTTGGATCCAACTCTTCTGCATCTCCTCCCATGATGTTGGCATGTCAGGATATAGGATGGTGTAGGGAACCTCTCCTTCCTTAACAAGCTCTTTAATCACAGGGAGAACATGAGGGTAAGGCATCATTAGACTCTGGGCTCGGGTTCGTACCCACTTGAGATAAGGCTCAAGAGGGATGGAGTTCTTGTGCCCCAGTGTCTTGCTGTCTATCTTGTTAGGCATCCTCCAAGCTCTGATGAACCTTTGGCGAAGTCCTTGCGCATCGTTGTCGAAGTCAAAAACTAAGTCAGGAATCAACATGTCATGAGGGCCATCCTTCCGTGCATATCCAAATTGTCTCAAAGCTAGACAAGGGTTGTAGGTAATGCCTCCTCTAATGCCAAGTAATGGAACATTAGGGAACTCTCCACAACGATCGATGATGATGACATTTTCTCTGGACCGAGAACACCAATGTACATCAGAGTGAGTGAGGGTCATCAACCGTTGTGACCACCTTAAGCCTTGGTCATTCTTCAAGACAGATTGTGGAAGGTGCGAAATAAACCACCTTGCAAGGAGAGGAGTACAACACATGAGAACACCCCTCTTTCTCATTGTTCGTGTGTAAAATGAGTGAAGAATGTCCCCAAGCAATGTTGGTATTGGATTCCTGGATAAGAAGATTTTGACGGCGTTGACATCTACAAGCTGGTCAGGATTTGGGAACAAGACCAACCCATAAATGAGGAGTGCCACAATTTCTTCAAAGGCTTGTAGATCCAATGAATTCCAACACTCTTATGCCTTCTCAAACAAGAATTTTGACAAGAAGCCTTCAACACCGTTTCTAGTTTTCCAATGCCCCTTGATGTCAGATGGTTGCAAGTGTAGTGTTTGAGCAACATCTTCAGACTTTGGTTCTTTTTCCGTACCGTTGTAGGGTAGTTGATTAAGAATAGGAATTCTCAAGAGTTGAGAAAATTCCTCCAAAGTGGGCACCAATTGGTAGTCGGGGAAAGTGAAACAGTGGTGAAGGGGGTCAAAGAACTGGAACAACACCTTTACCATGTCCTCTTCAATGTTGGTGTTGACTAGGCTGAGCAGTCTACCATGTCTTTCACTGAAGGGAGAGCTTTCCGGAATTCTGGATGTGAGCTCCTTGAGTTGAGGAGGGATTCTCACAAGGTTGACTTGGATAGTTTTCCTGCGAAGAAATTCCATTACCTACAAAACAAGAACAAAGATGAAGATCTAAACCCTTGAAATGGTTAGTGTATACATATGATGCTTTATGATGTTCATGATGTATGCACAAACATATGTACAAGCAATTCACACAAAACCCTAGTTTCAGGCTTGCATGAGGTTTCATAGGTAAGTACCCTCTTGAGTGTAGTTGGCTTAAAACGTGTCCTATAAATAGTAACCGGGTTCTAAGGAGCTCAATATCATTGGATTGTTTTCCATGTTCATTGTTTTGGTTTATCCACTTAACTAGCGACCAAAATATTCCAAGAAAATAACCCTCAATGAGTGTAGTATCGAGTATCTACCAACTTCGGACTGCACCAAAGCCGGTCATCTCACTACCCCTAATGAAAGGCCAAGATGGTCAAGTAAGGTTCTAGGTCATTAGTGCTTAGTGACATCACTCAGCGGCCCCGTACTCTCCTTGATTGAACTCAAGGGTTACCGGTACTCACAAATATGTCGCACTAATATAGCTATTGCTTCAACCGTGTCGGTATACCCCGCACAGTTTCCACAACGTATTGCTATCTATGAATGTTTCCCCAAATCCGGGTGTAGGACTTCAAGCCCAAACAAGGGAGCCAAGATATAAAGCAATCAAAGCAAACAATTAGTCATTCAAGAGGGTGATCTAAGACCTAAGGTTACTCCACTTTAAAATTCTCCCCAGTAGAGTCGCCAGTTCTGTGATACGGTGGGAGAACTGACTTGAGGTTTTGCGTTTGTTTTCGCAAATGTTTCGGTTGAGCAAGAGTCGCCACCGACTTTTTATTTTATCCTAAGGAAAGGTTTAAAAGCACAGCAAAAACCTTTGAGATGTTTTCTTGGGTTCAGGGGGTAGATTATAGAAAGGGAAGGTATTAGCACCCTTTCTATCCATGGTTATCCATGGGCTCTTAGTTACTTGCTTAGATCACTTGCCTTTGATTTTCAATTGTTTGAAATGGTGCTTTGTGTGTGGGTTTGAAAATGTTTTGAAAAGAGGCCATTCGTTGTGGCAACCTTTGTAATGATCCATGTTTGAATGTATACAAAGGTGTATGTCTTTTTGAAAAGTTTTCAATGTTTTTGAAAGTTATTTTGAAAGTGTTGTGATGTGTGGTTTTGAAAAGTAAGCAAGTGTTTTTGCAAGTTTGATTCAAGTAACTAAGAGTTTGTCTATCCCTAAATTTACTCAAAGGTTTTCTCTATGTTTTAACCCTTTTAACAATTTTGTTCCACCATTGTATTTGGTGGACAATCTTGCGTTAGGATGTGAACGGGACAAGCACGGGTCATTGTTTAGACCATGATTGCAATGGTGCCAAGTGTCTTTGGCAACTTTTCCTTTAAGGGACTATGATCATTTTTAGGCAACTTTCGAAAGCGTCATCGAGGGACTATGATCATTTGATATTGTTTTGTTTTGCCAAAAACACCCAACATGCAACATGGCCCTTTATTGAAGGCAACAAGTGGAGTAACTCTAGGGGTGCAAGTGTGATTAGTGTTATCCATTTTCATGCTTTTTTGTCTTTGAATTAGGTCAAGCTATTTGTTGTTGATTTTTGCATACAAAACCCTAGGTCTATCATGGCATATTTAGGAAGCTTTAAAGTGCGGAATTTAAAAGTCCTAAATTATTACACAACAATCATGGGGATGGGGGTACAAATGTCCAAATGGGGATGAGACTTAATAGGAGAGTGGTATCCCAATATTTACAACCAAATCGAATCAATTCGCAAATGTAAAATGTATCAAATGTACAAGAATAAACAAATGTGTATGTGTAAATGTATTTGTGTAAGTGTATGTAATTATTTACAAGTGAAATAAAAATAATAAAAAAAGTTACTTTGGATATTTTTATATTTTAGGGCAAAACCCTAATTTTGCAAATAAATGGTATTTATTATTTATATCATATACAAAATTTATTAAATATGCAAAAAATAAATATAAGAGAAGTATATTGTAAGAAAGTGATTTTTGAGGTCAAATATTAATAAAAATAAAAAAATGTATTATTTTTATATTTATTCTAAATATTTAATAAAAGATAGATAAGTATTTATATTATTTACTAAATATATTAAATATGTACAAAATAAAAATATTAATTAATTACAAAAAAAGTATATTTCTTATAAAATGTTTTCAAAAGATAAAATAAAATAAAGTCAGAAAATAAAAATGTATTGGTATTATTTTTAGTATTTTAAATAAAAGGATATATGTTTATTTATATGTATAAACTCAAATAAAACAAATAAAATCCAAATAAAATGCAAAAATGGCTGAAAAATATTTTTAATATTTTTTATGTTTTGACAAAAAATAAACAAGTCAGAAACAAAAAGAAAAAGTCAAAAATAATAAAAATAAAACACAATGGGCCAAGGGGGTGTATGTTGAAAATAAGGGTGTAAACAGAAAAACAAAACTCAGGCCCAGCCCAAGTCTATCTTCTTCAACCTCCAGCCAGTTTTGTTTGAAAATTCGCGCGCTTCCTTGCTTCAACAACAACTCCTGATTCTTTGATTTTCAGCCAAAACTCACAACATAAACTATGTAGAGCATTAAATTACGAATCCATACATATAAAAAAGTTGTTCTAACTCTCAGAAATGAGAGAGAATTTCCTCTCCCCCAATTTTTAACCTAAGTTTTTTTCAATGTTCATGTCTTAAATTCTCTCAGCACACACGAAATAAATGGAAAGTGAGGATATGGGTAGCTTCAGGGCCATGAGTAGGACATGTTTCATTCATAAACCTAAGCCTAACTCTTCCTAGATTGAGAGATAGAAGTCCATGTTTTTACCTGTTCAGCTTGATTTGTGTACAACAATGGAGGTACTTTCAATGCAATGTGAGGACTTGTACAACTTGCTTAAAGTTCAGGGATGCTTCTCCAATCTCTAGCTTGCTTTGAAACTGACTGAAACGGGCTATGAAAGTTCACCTACAAAACTGAAAAATGAAAATGGCAGATGGGGTTAGGAGTGTTACAGCTGGTGTTTAGGGCTTGGAACAGTTTTAAGGGATGGTATGGAATGTGTTTGCAAGGTTATTAGCCAAAGTGCACGAGTGGATTTAGTTGTGGACCTCAATCTGCAGCAGGTGCCCTATTTTTGCAAGAGGATGGTGTTTCTGTGTTTTAGGAGGTATTGGAGGTGGTTTGGTCGTGTTTTAGACTTGGTTTGATGTTTGGAAAGTGTTCAAGAAGTTTGTTTAGGCTTGTTGTTACAGGAATGAGAGTTGGTGTTCAATATGCAAAGTTTCTTCCAATGTAAGCAAAAGTTGCCAAGTTGGGTTATAGGCCAAGGCAGGTCCCTCAAGCATGCTGCATAATCTCTCCTTGATCAGTGGGATTAGTCCATAAACTTGTGCCTAGAAGATATGCTTTGTACTTCTTGGATTTGTGTTTGACATAAAGTTGTGCTTTACAAGAATGGATAACTTGCTTTTTCTATATATGGATTAATTTGGCATGTAATGGTTAAACACACAAGATAAGGCTTGAACACAAAGGATTGTCATTAAATTATTGAGTGTGGATGAGATAAAAGGCCTGTAATCAAGTTGTGCAAGCTGAGTTAAAAAAATGCCTAAGTTATGAACATGAAAATGGCCATGAATAGAGTGACTTTTGCCCATATTGACAAATTCGATTCTCCCTAACCACAAGGGTGTTTGAGAAGTTCTTGGACAATTTGGAAAGCTTGGAATGATTACTACAATCCATATTTGTAATGCAAGTTGAAATTCCAAGTGGAAGCATGTGAAAAGTGGCCATGAAGTTGGGCAAAAATCCTGCCTAGAATAGGTCAAATTTTTTCTAAGTTAAGAATGTTTTGCACCCCTATTCCAAAAATCATAACTTGAGCTACAAGCTTCTTTTGAGTAAACTTTGTGAATCAAAGTTGTAGATTTTGCAATGTACTATGACTTTCATGTTTTGAGTTTTGTTTGAATCCAAATGTATCTTGATGAAAAAATGGGACAAAGTTAGGAAAAAATTAGGAATTTTCATAACTTAGAAAATTTCTAAGTTATGAAATTTCTTCATTTCAAACGCTAATTTGTGATTTTTGATTTCTTGATGAACAAGTTTCATAATTTGACATGTTTTGATGAAAAATGAATCTTGACACTTGATTTTGACCAAAAAGTCAAAGTTTGACTTTTCAGTATACAGTCAAATTTTCCTCAGTTGACTGGAAAATTCATCTGTCAATCTTGTGCACTTGGGATCTTTTGAACTTGTTGAATGTGTCAAGACCATGTCATTGAGTCCTTGAGTCCATATGTGAGCTTGGTTTGCCATTGGCTAGGTCAAACAGTCAAAAATTTGCCTTTGTGCTGTCAAAACCCTAAAAATGACCATTTTGCCCTTTTGGTGATCTGATCAAATTTCTTGTGGAATTGTGATCCAAACTTGATCAAATGGTCCATATGAGTTCATAATGTTGATGAGGGTCAAATTTCATTAGGTTTGACTTTCAATTGACCATAGTTGACTTTCCCTAATAGAGTTGATTTCTGGGTCAACTGTCCAATTGACTGGGCAAAGATTTGAATCAAGGCTTGAAACTTGGCATGGATAAACTTGTGAATCCAACATGAAGCATGAAAGTCATCTTGGGCATTTTAGGTCAAAACATCTTTGTGCAAACTCAAACCCTAATTTGGGTCAACAGTGCAAGGAGAAGTCTTGAGCAGGGCAAACCCTAGCTTGATCTTGAGCTCCAAGGGTCTTGTGGTGAGAAAATATTGATGAAATGGGAGGGCAAATTTTGGGGTACAACAGTTTGAAAAGATGTTTGTTTTTGAAGGTGGATTTTGAGCAAGCAACTAAGAATGTTTCTACCTACTCAAAAGTCTTTTTGTTCATTCCTTCCTTTGATATTGCTATCTTACCATTGATTGGTAAAAAGCCTCATCTTTGCATGTAAAGGGACAGGCGTGGGTCATCGTATAATCATGAATAGAAATATTGTGAGATATTTTAGCATTTCTATTGAGGGACTAAGATCATTTGTAAGGAAACATTCGAAGCGTCATCGAGAGACTATGATCTTGTATTTTTTGATTGCTTTTGCCAAGACATTTCACATGCATATTATGACCATTTTCTAAAGGAAACAAGTGGAGTTAACCCTAGAGGTGCAAGTGTGCAAAGTGTTTGTTTTTCATGCTTGATTTATCTTGGATTAAGGTTTTCTAAGCATTGATTTGTATCTTTCCATGCAAATCAAGTTACTAGCATTTATATGAAAGCGATAAATTAAGGAAAATAAATGTCCTATGCTATTACAATCATTTAGGGATGGGGTGTACAAATTTAAAAATGGGGATTGAAAGAATTTAAACCTAATTATCTATTACAACCATATTGAAACTTGAATAATGTACAAAAATTGAAAGGAGTATATTGTACAAGACATGAATGAAAAGAAAATGAATTTGTTTTGATTTTTTTGTTAAAGAAAGATTTTGGCCTATTTAAACTAAAAGGAAATTTAATTAAACTAAAGAAAAATTAAGATTAAGTTAAAGAAAAGAAAATAAATAGGAAAATATTTTTTAGTCTTTTTCATTGTAAGAAGTTAAATAAAAATAAATTAAATAACTTAAATTTTTTTTTTGTGTTTTTGATTAATAAAAAATATTAACGTCAGGAGGATTCAGGAAATGGAAAGGATGTTCTGGTGTTGCTGGAAGCACAATGAAAAAGCCTAGAAATTCCGGTGTTGCTGGAAACAAAGTGAGGAAGACTAGAAGTTCTGGTGTTTCTGGAAACAAAGTGAGAAAGCCTAGAAGTTCCGACCCAGGTATATTGTTTTGACAAGCGAATGGGAGGGGTGATGCTGGATGAGAAAACCTAGAAGTTCTGGTCCAGGTGTATAACTTAGGTGACGCTTCTGGATGAGAAATACCTAGAAGTTCTGGCCCAGGTGTATTGTTTGGGTGAATAAGGTAAAATGTTTAAGAAATAAAACAAAAGGTGCTCCTGGGGCTAGAACCCATGACCCTTAACACTAATGTCTTACACGCGTGCTCTCTACCACTAGGGTGGCTATACATCTGGTATTATTAACACAAACATAAACATATATTACAAAGTCAGTTCTGATGATGAACTCCATCTTCTTCCTCGCGCCAGTCAGAGCATCTGCAAATTACTTATTTCTCAATAAAAAGTGGGAAATATGAATATAAAAGTTATGGAAAATTTCATCATGGTTCCAGAACTGTAAAGTATTAAAGCTATAAATCAGAAACAAGTATAAATTTTGCTAGTCCTAATTCTGAACCCTAATTTTTCTAAGAAGTTCTGATCCAAAATTCCCTCTACTCAAGCCATATAAATAAAATCTATGGATATGTACTGTTTCAGATCCATGATATCTACATTTTGTCTTTGAAAATGCAAGCCTAACAATACCTAAGTGAGGAGATAAAAATCAGAAGAAACTTACCTTGCAGTTGGGAATCGTGTATTGAACCAAAGCTTGATTCAAGTTGCTGTAATGATCTTGTTAGCTTCCCCAGGTTCCTAGAAAGCTAATGTAAACCTTAGCTTGAACTATGGATAGTTGAAATGTTCTGGAGAGGTCAAGATGTAATGCCCTGTTTCTGAAAAACGGAATTTGGTGAAGATGATGTTACAGTTTGAAAACAAAGGTTGGGATAGTTTATGTATGTGTATCATAAACTTTATGGATGATTTGGCCAAGAAACGCACGAAGGGATTTGGAGATTGAAATAAAAAATTAGAAACTGGCAAGCTTTGTGATTGTGTTGCAATTTCTGGTTCTCAGAGAGTTTTAGCAAATTTCCAGGCTTGTCCCCTCTTTAGTTTGCAAATGAAGGTTTTATTTATAGGCAAATGGTTTGGAAGCTTGGAGAAATCAGAAATACAACATCACATGTTATGGATTTTTGACTTGTTATTAAAGCAAGCTTAGACAAACATGGTTTCAAGGCAAGATAGGGTGGCTAGTATTGTACCCCAAAATTTGCTCTCTCATTTTATCAAGATTTCCCCTTACAAGACTCTATGAACTCTAGACAGGATTAGGGTTTTACTCTGCTAAAGACATCTCCTTGCACTGATGACCTAAATCGGTCAAACAACTTCCTCAGATGGTCAAGGTGCTCCTCCTCAGTTTGGGACCTTGCAATCATGTCATCAACATATACTTCAATCTCATGATGGATCATATCATGAAATAAAGCAACCATGGCACGTTGGTAAGTTGCCCCAGCATTTTTCAACCCGAACGGCATGACCTTGTAGCAGAAGGTGCCCCACTGAGTCACAAAGGTAGTCTTTTCCATATCTTCCGGAGCCATCTTGATCTGATTGTACCCTGAAAAACCATCCATGAAGGAGAACACCTTGTGTTGAGCAGTATTGTCAACAAGAACGTCGATGTGAGGCAGAGGAAAATCATCTTTGGGGCTTGTCCTGTTCAAATCCCTGTAGTCGACGCACATTCTGACTTTACCATCTTTTTTCGGCACTGGCACCACATTGGCAACCCACTGAGGGTAAGAGGTCACTGCTAGAAACCCGACATCGAATTGCTTCATAACCTCAGCCTTGATCTTTTCGGACATCTCTGGACGCATACGGCGGACCTTTTGCTTTACTGGAGGGCAGTCTTCCTTGGTTGGCAGGTGGTGAACTACAATGTCGGCATCCAAACCAGGCATGTCTTCATAGGACCAAGCAAATATTTCCATGTAATCATGTAGCATCTGGATCAATCGTTGCTTCACGCTGAGCTCTAGATTAGCCCCAATCTTGACCTCTTTCCTATCCGTCTCAGTACCCAAGTTAACTGTTTCCACCGGCAATTCATGGGGTTGAATAACCCTCTCTTCCTTGAGTAACAGTCTTGCGAGTTCGCCAGGCACTTCGCAGTCATCTTCGCCTTCGTCTTCGGCCAAGTTGATCGGATTCTCAAAGTCATAACTGGTGGTAGCGGAGCTGTTACCAGTGAGATCCAGAGTGGATTGAAACCTGTATAAGTGAGTGTGTGTAAATATAGCTGTTTTGCAATATATAACACAGAAAGAAAAAGAGCACAAGATTTGAAATGCAACAAACGTCCAATGTTTTGATTGATGATATATGGAAATGTCATACAAAAAGCCCTCACAAATGGAGCTACGATGCTCCGGGTAGGACACCGAGCCAATAAAGTTTTAACATATTGTTTGTTACAAATTGAAAATCAAAAGAGTTAATTACTGCGTGACAAATGTGATAGGTGTAAAATCCTTTGCTGTCCAGTTGCTTGGTCCGTTGCTGGTAGTTGGATAGATCCAACTGTCAAACTCTGCTTCCTCTACATCCTCCTCGATAGCATTCACCCTTGGACTGGTGATAAACACTGGAGCCTTTCTGATCTTTTCCTTGCGCACAGCCCTCTGAGCCTCTGCAGTAAAGCCCAACCCAAACTTGTCGTTCTTTTGAGTGAATTCAGGAAGCTGACCCCAGTTTGCACAATTGCCTTTCTCGATTACAGCCCGGGCATCCTTCAAGGATGCCATCTTCAATGGAAAGTCTTCTTCAACCACTGCTTCAGCTGATGCCAAAATTGGAGGTACCTCCTCAAAATGTTGAAAGGGGGTTTCAATAAACTCCCCGTCCATCTCGATATACCGGAATGAATTCAAGTGACTTACCATGTATTCCTCCTCACCCTGCACAGTAACAATCTTCCCTTTGACAGGGTATTTGAGCTTTTGGTGTAGAGTGGAGGTCACTGCCCCAGCTTTGTGAATCCAGGGTCGACCCAACAAGCAGGAGTAAGATGGACGAATATCCATTACATAGAACGTTGAGTTGAAAACCTGGGAACCCACACGAATAGGGATGTCTACTTCACCGTGCACCATCCTCTTAGAACCGTCGAAGGCTCTAACAATGACGTTACTAGGCTTCAATTCTAGACCCTCACAATCCAAGCGATCCAATGCCTTCTTGGGCAAGACATTCGGGGAAGAACCGGTATCCACCAACACGTGTGCGAGAGTAGTGCCCCTGCACTCTATAGAGAGGTGCAGGGCATCATTGTGATTTTTCCCTTTGGCGGTAAGATCAGCATCTGAGAACCCCAAACCATTGTCAGCTGTCAAATTGGCCACACAGTCAGTGAATTGATCTGCGGAGGTCTCTTGCGGCACATGGGCCGTTTTCAGAAATGAAATCAGGGCTTTTGCATGGGCCTCTGAGCATAGCAGCAATGATAGCATAGAGATTTTGGAGGGGGTATGCCCCAACTGTTCAATAACATTGAAGTCACTCTTTTTAATGATTTTAAGAATTTCCTCCATTTCTTGTTGGGAGGCTTCAACAGCAGTCTTTTTTGGTGCCTCCGTCCTGGCAGGCAAATCGGTAGCAACTTCTTTGCCCCAAGTATCAGAGGACTCGGTGGCAGTAGTAGACACAGGAACTTGAATTGGAACATGCACACTTGCGGGTGTGATGGTAAGAGGTTTTCGAATAACTGGCGGTGCAATGTCAGGCGAGAAGAGCCTGCCACTGCGGGTAATCTTGGCGGGGCCAGTGATGTTACTGATACTGGTATTGGTGTTGAACTCCTGTTTCACTCCAAGCACATACACGTCGGCCCCATAATGCCATGGGACCGCTTTATCAGACTCATAGGGGAGAGGCCCCGGAACAGTAATAGTGATGGGTGCAACAGACAGAATTTGGACTGGCTTCCTCGGGGGAGCTTTGACAGGATTATAAATTGTGACAACAGATACTTCTTCAGCGGAAACAAATGGAACAACAGTTTTCTTGAACCGAATTTCTTTGCTATCCATCAGGCTTTGGATGCCTGATTTCAGCAGCGGACAACCGGTAGGGATAACAGCACACAGGAGGCAACCCTTGCTACAACCCGGAAATAAACTGGCTAGTAGTAAGTTCCTCTTAACAGTCAAAAGAGGGGTAGCAACATCATTCACCGAAACAACATATAAATCTTCCTCAATGGCATTTACTCTATGCTGGGGCATAGGAGCAGTTACAACATTTGGCCTCTCAGGCGCTTCAAACTGAATTTCCTTCGCATCAATAAGGTCTTGCACTTTATTTCTCAGGGCCCAGCAATCATCAGTAGTATGCCCGGGGCTATCGGAATGATAAGCACAACGGGCATTTGGGTTATACTTAGGAGATGCAGTATTCACGACCTTTGGCGCTTCTTTGATGGTTACCAAGTTGGTTGATAACAGTTGTGGTAAAATTTGTGACAAGGTCATACTCAACCGAGTATACTGTCTCTTGGGCCTTTCACCTCTTTGTTGATTGTACTGTTGAGGAGCAGCAACAGGTTTTGAAATGACCAAAGCATTGACGGCTTGGCGACTTTCTGGCTTGACTTGTCTTCTAGGACCATAGACGGCATTTGCTTCTTTCTTAAAAGGCCTCTTCTCAGTACTTGCAGCAACACCCTTCTGAATCTTTCCTGACTTGATGCCAGCTTCTATTCTTTCGCCCGTTAAGATCAAATTGGTAAACCCCGCGGAAGAGTTACCAATCAGATGATTGAAAAATGGCCCAGATAGGGTCCCTAGAAACATATCAACAAGCTCACGGTCGGTTAAAGGAGGTTGCACCCTGCCAGCCAAATCCCTCCATTTTTGTGCATATTCTTTGAATCCTTCGCCTGTTCCCAATGACATACCCTGAAGTTGGGTACGAGTAGGGGCAAGGTCAGAATTGTATTGGTATTGTTTGTAAAAAGCGGTGTCCAAGTCTTCCCAATTTCGGACGCTGGTTCCCTCTAGCTGATAAAACCACTCCAACTGAGCTCCAGAAAGGTTGTCTTGAAAGAAATGAATCCAAAGGTTTTTATCTGCCGTATAGGGTTGGATCTTTCTCACGTAGGACCTGAGATGCATTTTTGGACAGGACACCCCATCATACCTCACAAACACTGGCACTTTGAATTTTGGGGGAATCACAATCCCGGCGACCAAACCCAAGTCTTCAAAATCCAAACCCGGTACTCTCTGTAGCTCCATGGCGGCCAACCTGTCTTCTAGCCCTTTGTATTTATCATCAGCTGGAGGGTATTGCTGATCAGAATAGTCTTCATCCTCTTCGACCTCTTCTTCTTCCACATCGGACTCGGAAGGTACCGCAACCCCACCTCCTTTGCTGGTTCCTTCATCAGAAGTAGGAGGAAATTCAAGCACTCTCCGAGCTTCTCCGTCAAATCTTCTCCCTAAAGTAGCCACCCCGAGTCTCTTTTTCTTCTTTTTCACTGGGTCTTTGTTCCCCAATAAGGTCTTGAGATCCTCCTGACCTTTAGCCAAGGTTGTCAGGAGTTGCTGAAACTGTGCATTCTGAGCTTGTAGGTCTTTGACTGTTTGCTCGAGATCCATCCTACTGAAATAAACAGCAGACAGATAAGGAAACCTGGAGTGAGACCTGCTTATGCACATGATGAATGATATGCTTATGTATGCAATGCATTCAAGGATTTAGAACCTTCAAAATTGTTGTAGACAAAAAGGAACGCACGTCATATTAATAAGAAGAAATTTGTTAGTACATACATGCCCCATGGGCCAAATATTACAAAAACATCTTCTCAAGGCAAAAAGACGTTGCGCATCCTCTTTGGCGCAATGTAGGTGTTGAGGGCCTCTTGCTCATGGAGTCGGCGGGTAAGCTCTAGAACCTTCTTCTCACTGGCGTAGAAGCTAGCTTCAAAAGTATTCTGTTCCTCCTTGAGCTGAATCCAACTTTTCTGCATTTCCTCCCACGATGTAGGCATGTCTGGATGTAGGATGGTGTAGGGAACCTCTCCTTGAGGTAAGGCTCAAGAGGGATGGAGTTCTTGTGTCCCAGAGTCTTGCTATCAACCTTGTTGAGTCTTCCCCAAGCTCTGATGAATCTTTGGCGAAGTCCTTGCGCATCGTTGTCGAAGTCAAAAACTAGGTCAAGAATCAACATGTCATGAGGGCCATCCCTCCGTGCATATCCAAATTGCCTCAAAGCTAGGCAAGGGTTGTAGGTGATACCTCCTCTGATTCCAAGTAAAGGAACATTAGGAAACTCTCCACAATGATCGACGATGATGACATTTTCTCTGGACCGAGAACACCAATGTACATCAGAGTGAGTAAGAGTCATCAACCGTTGGGACCACCTTGAGCCTTGGTCATTCTTCAAGACAGATTGTGGAAGGTGCGAAATAAACCACCTTGCAAGGAGAGGAGTACAGCACATGAGAACACCCCTCTTTCTCATTGTTCGTGTGTAAAATGAGTGAAGAATGTCCCCAAGCAATGTTGGTATTGGATTTCTGGACAAGAAGATTTTGACGGCGTTGACATCTACCAATTGGTCAGGATTTGGGAACAAGACCAACCCATAGATAAGGAGTGCCACAATTTCTTCAAAGGCTTGTAGGTCCAATGAGTTCCAACATTCTTGTGCCTTCTCGAACAAGAATTTTGCTAAGAATCCCTTGACGCCGCTTCTGGTTTCCCAATGCCCCTTGATGTCGAATGGTTGTAGATGTAATGCTCGAGCAACATCTTCCGGCTTTGGTTCCTTTTCCGTACCGTTGAAGGGTAGTTGATTAAGGATAAGAATTCTTAGGAGTTGAGAAAACTCCTCCAAAGTGGGCACCAACTGATAATCAGGGAAAGTGAAACAGTGGTGAAGAGGGTCAAAGAACTGGAATAGCACTTTCATCATGTCTTCTTCAATGTTGGTGTTGACTAGGCTGAGCAGTCTACCATGTCTTTCACTGAAGGATGAGCTTTCCGGAATTCTTGAGGTGAGCTCCTTGAGTTGAGGAGAGATTCTCACAAGGTTGACTTGAATGGTGTTTCTGCGAGGAATTTCCATGACCTACAAAACAAGAACAAAGATGAAGATCCAAACCCTTGAAACGGTTAGTGAATGCATATGATGCTTCATGATGTTTATGATGTATGCACAAAACATATGTACAAGCAAATCACACCAAACCCTAGTTTCAGGCTTGCATGGGGTTTCATAGGTAAGTACCCTCTTGAGTGTAGTTGGCTTAAAAACCTGTCCTATAAATAGTAACCGGGTTCTAAGGAGATCAATATCATTGGATTGTTTTCAATGTTCATTGTTTTGGTTTAGCCACTTAACTAGCGATCAAAATATTCGAAGAAAACAACCCTCAATGAGTGTAGTATCGAGTATCTACCAACTTCGGACTGCACCAAAGCCGGTCATCTCACTACCCCTAATAAAAGGCCAAGATGGTCAAGTAAGGTTCTAGGTCATTAGTGCTTAGTGACATCACTCAGCGGCCCCGTACTCTCCTTGATTGAACTCAAGGGTTACCGGTACTCACAAATATGTCGCACTAATATAGCTATTGCTTCAACCGTGTCGGTATACCCCGCACAGTTTCCACAATGTATTGCTATCTATGAATGTTTCCCCAAATCCGGGTGTAGGATTGCAAACCCAAACAATAGAGCCAAGATATAAAGCAATCAATTCAAACAATTAGTCATGCAAGAGGGTGATCTAAGCCCTAAGGTTACTCCACTTTTAAATTACTCCCCAGCAGAGTCGCCAATTCTGTGATACGGTGGGAGAACTGACTGTGAGTTTTGCGTTTGTTTTCACAAATGTTTCGGTTGAGCAAGAGTCGCCACCAACTTTTTATTTTATCCTAAGGAAAGGTTAAAAAGCACAGCAAAAACATTTTGAGATGTTTTCTTGGGTTCGGGGAGTAGATTATAGAAAGGGAAGGTATTAGCACCCTTTCTATCCATGGTTATCCATGGGCTCTTAGTTACTTGCTTAGATCAACTTGCCTTTTGTTTCAATTGTTTGAAATGGTGTTTGTGTGTGTGTGGGTTTGAAAAGGTTTTGAAAAGAAGCCAATGTGGTGGCAACCTTTGTAATGATCCATGTTGGGATGTGTACAAAGGTGTGTGTCTTTTGAAAAGGTTTTCATTTGTTTTTGAAAGTTGTTTTGAAAGTGTTGTGAAATGTGGTTTTTAGAAAATAGGCAAGTGTTTTGTTTTTTTGCAAGTTTGATTTAAGTAACTAAGAGTTTATCTACTCCTAAATTTCCCAAAGATTATTGCTATGTTTTAACCCTTTTGACAAGTTTGTTCCACCATTGTATTTGGTGGATAATCTCATGTTAGGATGTGAAAAGGACGGGCGCGGGTCATCGATTAGGCCATAATTGCAATAATGCTAAGTGTCTTTGGGCAATTTTTCTTTGAAAGGGACTTGATCATTTTAGGCAACTTTTCGAAAGCGTCATCGAGGGACTATGATCATTTGAATTGTTTGTTTTTGCCCAAAGAAACCTAACATGCAATATGGCCCATTTATTTGAAGGCAACAAGTGGAATACCCTAGGGGTGCAAGTGTGGTATGTGTTGTCCATTTTTCATGCTTCGATTATCTTGAAATTAGGTCAAACTATTTTGTCCTTTTTATTTGCATACAAACCCTAGTTCTAGCATGGTATATTTAGAAAGCGTTAAAGTGCGAAAAGTAAAATTCCTACACTATTACAACACAATATGGGAAGGGGGTACAAATTTTCAAATGGGGGGATATTTAGACAAGAAATTTAAACCTAACTATTACATCAATTTTGGAATATTTACAAGATAATTAATTGCATCAATTAAATGGAAAGTAAAATAAAGATGCAAAATGAAAGGAGGGTTTTCATATGCATGGAAAAAGGATATTTTTTTATGTCAAAAATGAATTAAAAAAAAAAAGTATTTTTGGAGTTTTTGTGCTTTTAAGGGTAAAACCCTAATTTCTTAAATAAAGGGTATTATTTATTTAATGTGTATAATAATTAATAAATATATACAAAAATAAAATAAAAATGAAGTATATTTATAAAAAGTATTTTTCATGTCAAATATTAATAAAATAAAAAATGTATCTATTTTTATATTATTTACCTAAATATATGTAAATATCTTTATTATTTACTAAATAAATATTATATGTACAAAAATAATAATATTTAATATTTATAAAAAAGGTATATTTTGTATAAAATATTTTCAAAAGAAAAAATGAAATAAAAATCAGAAATAAAGTATATTTGCATTATTTTTCTAGTTTTCCTAAATAATAGTATATATATATATATATATATATATATATATATATATATATATATATATATATATATATATATATATATATATATATATATATATATATATATATTTATGTATAAATGTCCATATAAACAAATAAATGCCTAAAAATATAAAAATGGTGTAAAAATAATTTTTCATGTTTTTAATATGATGGAAAAAAATAAATAAGCCAAAATGAAAAAAAGAAAAGTCAAAAATCATGAAAATAAACATAATGGGCTCAGGGGGTATGAAACCAAAAACAAGGTGTGAAAAGAAATAACACAACAGGCCCAGCCCATGAAGCTTCTTCTTCAACCTTCAGACAAAAAGATGTCAAAAACGCGCGCCTGTTTTCCAAGTTCAAACATCTGGATTCTTTGATCTTTTGCACAAACTCACAACATAAGAAATGTTAAGCATTGAATCACGATTCTAAAAATATAAATAACTCATCCTAACTCTCAGAAATGAGAGAGAATTTTGACATTCCCAAATCCTGACCTAACTTTTCTTCCATATTCAAACCTTAAATTCTCACAGCTCAAGCAAAATAAATGAAAAGTAAAAGCATGTACAGATTCAGGGGCATGAGTAGAACACTTCTTATTCACAAACTTAGAGCTAATGATGCCTAGACTAAGAGTTAGAAGTTCAAAAAGATACCTGTTCAGTTGAAGTTCTATCTGGCAATGGGGGAGCTTTCAGGGCAAGATGATGATCTGTATAGCTTGCCTGAAGTGTGGTGATGCTATTCCAATGCTTACTTTGCTTTGAAACACCTTGAATCGAGCTATGGACCTTCAACTGCAAAACAAGAAAGTGAAAATGGTGGAACTGGTTAGAGGAGTTACAGGTCGTGTTTTGTGTTTTGGTTAGCTTCAAATGATGCTAGGGAATGTGTTTGATGAGCTTTTAGAAAGAGAACATGAGAGGGATGAGAGTTGGCACTCAAACTGCAGACCCTGCCCTGTTTTTGCAGTTTGAGAGTGATTCTGGGAATGGGAGTGTTTGGGACCTTGTTTGCTCGTGTTCTAACTTGTGCTTGATGATTAGAAGGTGTACAAAATATTTGCTTAGGCTTTTTTTTGCTGAGATCAAAGTTGGTGATGTTATGATGTGTTTCTTCACACTTAAGCAAGCAAAGGCCACTTGAGTTTCTAGGCAGGTAGAGGCCCCCTAAACATGCTGCAAAACCTCTCCTTGATCAGTGTGTTTTATTCATAATCTTGTGCCAATTAGATTTGATCTGTACTTCTTGGATTTGTATTATGACATAAAGCTTGCTTTTGCAAAAATGGCTATTTCACTTTTTCCATTTATGGCCTAATCCAACATGTAATGCTTAAACTCATGAAACAAGGCCTTAGCACAATGAACATGCATTAAATTATTGAGTGTTGGATGGTTTAAGGGCCTGTAATCAAGTGGCATGCTGGTTTGAGAAGTTTGCACAAGTTATGATCATGGAAATTGGCCAATTCAAAAGTGAGTTTTTGCCATATTGCAAAATTCGAATCTCTCAAGTTATGAGGTTGTTTGATGATTTTTTGGACATATTGGAAAGCTTGGAATGTGTACTACAATCCATATTTGAAGTGCAAATTGAAATTCCAAGTGGAAGTGTATGGAAAATGGTCTTGAAGTTAGGTAGAAAACCTTGCCAAAATAGGTCAAATTTTCACTAAGTTAAGAATGGTTTAGTACCCTTATTCCAAAAACTGTAACTTGAGATACAAGCCTCTTTTGGGAAAACTTTGTGAATCAAAGTTGTAGATTATGCAACAAGCTACAACTTTCATGTTTTGACTTTTTCTTGAATCCAAATGAATCTTGGTGAGAAGGTGGGGCAAAGTTGGGAAAAAATTAGGGTTTTTCATAACTTAGAAAAATTCTAAGTTATGAAAAATTCTCATTTCAAACCCTAATTTGCAATTTTTGATTTCTTGATGAACAAGTTTCATGATTTGGCATGTTTTGATGAAAAATGAATCTTGACTCTTGATTTTGACCAAAAAGTCAAAGTTTAACTTTTCAGTATACAATCAGAATTGATCAATTGACTGGGAAATTCAACTGTCAATCTTGTGCATTTGGGATCTTTTGAACTTGTTGAGCATGTCAAGACAATTACATGGGGTCTTTGAGTCCATATGTGAGCTTGATTTGCCATTGGCTAGGTCAAACAGTCAAAAATTGCCTTTGTGCAGTCAAAACCCTAAAAATGACCATTTTGCCCTTTTGGTGATCTGATTAAATTTCTTAAGGAATTGTGGTCCAAACTTGATCAAAAGGTCCATGTGAGTTCATAATGTTGATGTGGGTCAATTTTCATGAGGTTTGACTGTCAATTGGCCACAGTTGACTATTTCCCCAATACAATTGATTTCTAGGTCAACTGTCCAATTGACTGGGCAAAATTTGGAATCAAGACTTGAAACTTGGTATGGGTAAGCTTGGGAGTCCAACATGAAGCATGAAAGTCATCTTAGGCATTTTAGGTCAAAATATCTTTGTGCAATCACAAACCCTAATTTGGGTCAACAGTGCAAGGAGAAGTCTTGAGCAGAGGAAACCCTAACTAGATCTTGATCTTCAAGGGTCTTGTGATGAGAAAATGTTGAGGAAATGGGAGGGAAAATTTTGGGGTACAACAGTTGCCCCTGTTCAATCTTCTTGAACCTGAAGAGTTAGATTGGCAAGTTTTCCTTTCGTGACTCGAGGGTAAAAGGAGATTGGACACTAGAGTGCCCGGAAATTTGCACTCGCATGTTGAAGTATCAGCAATGTGATGTCGGGAATGGGCTTACAGATGCCATTTGGAGGGATGGTGGATAGGGATATGGGCTTATAGATGCCATCTGGAGATGCGACAGAACCTTGTCGGGAATGGGCTTATAGATGCCATTTGGAAGTGTTGATCGCATAAGAGATTCCTTAGCGAGAACTTGTGTATTTGAGGAAGACAGATATTTTCCTGGCTTGTTACAGGTGTTTGATCTTCAATCTCCTCATGCAGATATGCCCTGGCTAGATACAGGTGTCGAATCTACAATTGGTTGCTCACAGATGTGCCCTGGATGGATACAGGAATCGAATCTTCAAGCTCTTCAGACGTGCCCTGGCTAGATACAGGAATCGAGTCTGGAAATGGTCGTCAACAGATATGCCCTGGCTGGATACAGGAATCGAATCTTCGAACTCTTCAGACGTGCCCTGGCTAGATACATGAATCGAGTCTGGAAATGTGGTCAACAGATATGCCCTGGCTGGATACAGGAATCGAATCTTCGAACTCTTCAGACGTGCCCTGGCTAGATACAGGAATCGAGTCTGGAAATGTGATAGTTGAAGGTAGTTGTCTTTGGGATTGTATTTTCCCTAAAAAGGCAAAAACATGAGTTGTATGCAATGTCATGATGTATGATATGCATGATGTCATGATGTTCAATCATGAGATAGTGTTGTACGCACTTTATCATGTATGTAAGCAAAATGTATGAAAATGTGAAATGTTTATGAATGTATTTTCGTCTTAGGAAAATAAATCCTTGACGATCGGCCGGGGAATTGCTCTGTGGAAGAGATACTTTGCTGAAGTTTTGATGAGAGGCCTGCTGAGGGCTTCAATGATGGATTCCGCTAGGGATAATGATGATAAACTCCTCCGGGGATACCAAAGATAAACTCCGCTGGGGAATACCAAAGATAAACTCCGCTGGGGATTGAAGGAACTTTGCCGAGGGCGATTTTCCGTGGCAATTAGCTGAGGATAACCCAGTTATAAGCCCTGGTGAGGAATAACTTTGAATAAAGCCCGGGAGGGACGTCCGTATTCTGCAGGGGATAAGCTTCCGGAATCTACTGGAGATAAGCCTTAAGACCTGCCGGGGAATGTTGTGCCTTTTCAGGATTGACATGGAACCAACTCTGCTTGGGGAAAGTATTGCTGAATCTTGTCTTACTCTGCGGGGCGTTGAGATGATTTGGTCACATTCTTCAGTCGAATCTACCTTGGTACCTTGGCGGACAAAGCAACCAGACCGCATCAGGCAACTTCACATTGCCCCTGTTTCTGATGTCACCTGTAATTAGTCCTTTGTTTTATATGCAAATATTTATGAATCAGCAATTTAATGTCAAATGCATATATCAAAAATGAACATTGGACGTTCTTCGCAAGACAAAACAGAAAAAGGAAAAACAATGGCAATTTGTATGGACAAGTGAATTTGTATTGATTTGAATTTTGCTTGTGAATAGGCGTTTTTGTACAAGAGGCTGACATCCTAGTAAGAGAATGCCGCCGAATAACATAGAATTTACAATTTTGAGAAGGAAACAAAACAGCTATGTGAACAATCCCACTGGGTTCCAACTCTGCTATCGCCTTTATGCCTTCAAGCGTCTCATCACTTTGCTGCCTAGTTGAAGATGAAGCTGATTGGTCGATGCCGAAATCTGAGCCAGATAGTTGATGCCGAATTCCAGATGCGAAGTGATCCAATGAGACATAATGTTACGCTTTATCCCTAACTTTTGCCTGGACCGCCCTTTCGGGTTTTCAGTCCACCGGGATACCCATTTTTGCCCAAGCCGCCTTTTCAGGTTTTCGACTGGCCGGGTGTACATATTTTTTTATTTCATCCCTTATTTTTGCCCGAACCCTTTTGGTTCGCCGGGAAGCCCTTATTTTTGCCTAAGTATGTCAACCTAGCGGGTCTTTTATTCATGCGTAGTATCTTTTTACTATGTCTGCATTGGCGGGGTGAGGAAGGCCGTCACCATCCATGGTGGTCAGAATCATGGCTCCTCCTGAGAACACATGTTTAACCACAAATGGCCCTTCGTATGTAGGGGTCCATTTGCCCCGGGGATCACTTTGAGGAAGGATGATGCGTTTGATTACCAGGTCCCCAACTTGATACTCTTGTGGTCTGACTTTCTTGTTAAATGCCCTGATCATCCGTTTTTGATACGTCTGACCATGACAGATAGCGGTGAGCCTCTTTTCGTCAATCAGGTTTAATTGATCAAGTCGAGTCTGGATCCAGTCATCTTCATTCAAGTTTGTATCCTTCATTATCCGGAGAGAGGGTATCTGGACTTCAATTGGCAAGACTGCCTCCATGCCATAGACCAAGGAGAAAGGAGTTGCCCCGGTTGACGTCCTTGCTGAGGTACGGTACCCATGAAGAGCGAATGGTAACATCTCGTGCCAATCTTTATAGGTCACTGTCATCTTCTGCACAATTTTCTTGATATTCTTATTAGCTGCCTCTACAGCCCCATTCATCTTCGGCCGGTAGGGAGAAGAGTTGTGGTGCTGTATCTTGAATTGTTCGCAGTGTTCAGTGATTATCTTGTTATTGAGATTGGTACCATTGTCCGTAATGATTCTTTCCGGGACGCCGTATCGACAGATCAGATTATGCCGGATGAAACGTGCCACGACGCTCTTGGTTACCGTTGCGTAGTGTGATCGGTGGATCTGGAACTGACTGTTTAACGCTGGTTCGCGAAATGTCGCGGAAGCAAGAGTCGCCACCGTCTTTTATTTTCTCCAAATGGAAAGGACAAAAGCACAGAAAAATTCCTTATAGAGATTGCTCTCGGTTCGGGAGGTAGATTATAGAAAGGGAAGGTGTTAGCACCCTTTCTATCCATGGTTATCCATGGGCTCTTAGATACTTGCTCACTTGTGTTTTCAAAAATGGTTTGTTTGCTTTTCAACTGTGGGTTTAAAAAGTTTCTTTGAAAATTCCAGTTCGACTCTTGTATCAGTCCTCAAGAGTGTTTGAAAAATTGCTTTCGAAAGCTTTTTGAAAATGTGTTGGTGTGAAAAGTATTTTGTTTTGTTTTGAAATTTAGAGCAAGTATCTAGAGTCGTCTACCTACCCTAAGGAATTCGTCTGTGTAAATGTCCTTTAAAGTAGTGCCATCCCACCATTGAGAGGTAGGTAGCACCACCGTTGGAGGTGTTCGGGTCAATTCGAGGTTCGGGACGTGGTGATCACCAGAGCAATGGGAAGACACCTTAGAAGCTACCCTCATGCCAGGTTCCCGGATCATGAGGACTTACTAAGACGTCCTCTACTCGACGATCACCTTTCGAGGCAAGGCAACAGTGAGGCGTACCCTAGGGGTGGTGTGTGCGATTCGTGTGTCGTTTTCATTGATATTTGTCTTGTCATGTTCATTGTGATCTACGCTTGATTTTATTTAAGTCCATACATTCTTTCATGCTTTTGTTAACAGTTAATATTTGCGGGAAAGGTAAATTCTAAACTATTACAAAAGGCGCGGGTCCACTTCGCCAAAATTAAACCGGACCCGATTTGACGGAAAGTAAATAAAAGTGGGAGAAGTTAAATTATCCGAGTTACATGGCTTTGGGAGAGGTACATGATTATTTGAATGAAATAAAAATAAATATGCGAAATTAAATAAATTACGAACGAGGGCGTTGGACCCTTTTGCAAAATATTATTAATAAGGGATTAAAATTAAAATTAAAGGAAAATGTTTTATGTATTTTTATGTTTCTTAAGATTTAACAGAAAAAAGAATTAATTAAAATTAACTAACCCTAATTCTAATGGTTTTTAAGTTTGTTATGAAAATATTAAAATATAACCTAAATTAAACCTAAGTTAATTTATGTACAATTTAATTATGAAAATAAAATAAGTAATATTATTATTATAAAAAAAAGAAAAATTGAGAGGAATAAAATTAACAATTAAACCTAAATTCTATATTTTTTATATTTTATTATGAAAAGAATTAAAGTTGCAACCTAAATTAATACTAAATTAATTTACATGTTAATTTATTTATGAAAATATTAGAATAAAATAATTTATTATATTTCTTCATCTTTTCTGATTTTTATGAGGTTTTTATATTTTGTAAAAATAATTTATTAAATTAAAACAATAAAATAAATAAAATAAGAATTGAAAAAAAAAAAAAAAAAAAAAAGGAAATTGCAAACCAGGGGGGGTGGAAGTCCCAATTTGGAGGTCTGAGCCCAGCAATCTAGCCCAGTAAAGCATGGCCCTTCTGACTTTTGCATGTCACGTGTGGCAACGTTGACTAGGGTTTATTGTGTGCTTCAGATCTAGGCCTTTGGTTTGATCTCCAGGGGGACGTGTCATGCTTGATTTGGAAGCACATGGTACATCCAGACATTAAGCGCTGCATGGAATTGGTTAGTGAAAAATAGCATGAGAAATTATACAGACCTGGGGTTCGAACCCAGGTCTTGGATGTTGAAGCCTTAAGAGTTTGCCAACTGAGCTACACATGCATTCAATTAATATACAAACAAATAAATAATAAAAAAGGAACCAACGCGTTAGTGGAGAGAAACGCGCGAAATTCAAATCAACGAATCACTTGTTGCCACCACATCATCGTCCTCACCATCCCTGTAAAACAAAGCACGAAGGCAACGGTTTTCATAGCGTGGTTTTAGGCCGTTTTACAGAAAATAGTGATTAAGCCATCTCTAAACATAAATTAAGCGCGAGGGTGGGGATCTCTTCGTCCAGGCTTGCTCAATTGAATGGTGGTGGTCTGGAGTCTTGATTTTTCCTCTTTGCAAAAGCCCTAATTTAAAACTCTGAAAAAACCTAGAGATCGACCATGGTGAAACCTCATATATAGCATAAAAACCAAATTGACTGCATTGATTAGTTTCAGGATAAGATGATAAACATGATTCAACAATTAAATCTCATAAAAAACGCCTAGAACCAGATATACGATTATGAGTTTTATGCTGTACAGTTTAAGTTTAATATACCAATTCTTGAGGTTTTGGTGGCTATGCTTGATTGGAAGGTGTTCAGGAGCCTTCAAGGAAGCTAATGGACTATGAATTATGCCTTGAATCCACCTCTAACACTGATTTCAGTGTTGAGCTTTTTAGAGAAAATTCCAAGTTTGCAATTTGTTCTTTAGCGCAGCTTTCTGTCTCCTATGATTAGGTTTTGATTCATGCTTATGTACTGAGGCTATTAGGTTAACAAAAGTAGAACAAATCCATGGCATTGATAGTTTTCAATATTTGATTTTTCACCATTATGTTTCATATCTTTTTCACATGGTTTTTGTATCAATTATGCTCAAATCAAACCAAATCTTTCCTAATTAGCCTATGCACGAAATCTTGATGGCAAAACATGCATGAAAAGATTTTTTAGGTCAAGTTATATATTTTCCACATATTTAAATGATTTAAATGAATTAATATAAATAATAATTCAAATAAATAAATAAAAAATGAGAAAATACTTCCCTATGGGCCAAGTGGTCGTGCACATGCTTAGAATGATGAATCATGGAAGAAAAATGGGCCCATTAGCAATTTTAAGTCATTTGGATCAAAGTTGACTTTTCAAAATATCCAAAAATTTCCCAACTTCCACAAGGCATAACTTGCTCAATTTTTAAGCTTTTCTCATGTTCTTGGACATTTTGGAAAGGTCTTTGAGTCCTCTAACCAATGCCTTTGGTCCCATGTCATTTTGATTTACCAATCTCAAGTTATGGCCTTTGACTTAAAGTCCCTTTTTGTTGACTTTTGAAAATGACCTATAATGTTGAAATTGATAACTTTTTGTGAGAGCATTTCTTGGACTTGGAATATGAAGATGAGTTGTAGGAAATGTCTTTCTCTTCAAAATGAGCTTTGGATGGAATTTTTTTGATAATCCATGTGAAAGTTATGCCCTGGTCAATTTCAGTTGACTTTTTCAGCTGTCCAAATATAGTAACTTTTGCATCTTGATGATTTTCTGAGCCAAATTTTGAGAATCATGATCAAGCATTGATCAAATGATGTTTGTGGCTTCAAAATGATATGTTGACCAAAAATTTGAACTTTTGACTGTCAAATGACCATTTTGCCCCTACAGTTGACTGTAGTGCAATTTAGGGTTTTGACTGTGCAATTTTGAGCTGAATGCCTTGCAATTTGTTATGAGGATACTTGACCATCTTTGTAAGCATGTGAGGCTTGATTGGCCCTTTGGAAATTTCATTTTCTTGATCAGGACACAAACCCTAGTCTTGACTGTATAGGAGACCTTTGCACTGTGCAACCCTTGGGGAGTTTTGTGACTTGGCTTGGCAATTTCTTGGAGAATATGGGAGGGCAAATTTTGGGGTACAACACGTAGGAAGCTGCCTCAACCCACTTCGTGAAGTAATCGATTGCCACCAAGATGAAGCGATGCCCGTTGGATGCCGTCGGTCGGATCTCACCGATCATATCAATGCCCCACATTGCAAAAGGCCAAGGTGCCGTCAGGACGTTCAGAGGAACCGGAGGAATATGCACCTTGTCAGCATAGATCTGGCATTTATGACAAGTTCGAGAGTGTTGGTAACAATCGGCTTCCATTGTGGACCAGAAATATCCTGCCCGAAGGATTTTCTTAGCCATGGTGTGTCCACTGGAATGTGTCCCAAATGTACCTTTATGCAGTTCTATCATGATCTTCTCTGCTTCAGCCTTATCCACACAACACAGTAAAGTTGAATCATGATTCCGTTTGTAGAGAATTCCGTTGCTGAGGAAGAATTTTGCCGTAAACCTTCTCATGAATTTCTTGTCATTGACAGATGCACCTTCAGGGTATTCCTGAGCTTCCAAATACCTCTTCACCTCATGATACCAGGGTTTTTCAGTCACCTTTTCGGCCTCAAGCTCGCAGCAGTATGCCGGTTCGTCCAACTTCCAGATAATGATCCGGGGAGCCTCATTGTCCCATTTAACTTTGAACATTGAAGACATCGTAGCTAGTGCGTCCGCTAGCTGATTCTCCTCTCTTGGGAAGTGCTCAAAAGTTATCTCTTCAAAGTGGGGAAGAAAGGTCAACACATACTCCTTGTAAGGAATAAGATTTGGGTGTTTCGTATCTCACTCGCCTTTGATCTGATTGATCACGAGAGCAGAATCTCCGAAGACACTCAAAAATTTGATCCTTAAGTCAATTGCAGCTTGTAGACCCATGATACATGCCTCATATTCTGCCATGTTGTTGGTGCAGTTGAAACATAATCGGGCGGTGAGTGGAGTATGAGTTCCTTTGGGAGATACGATTACAGCGCCGACGCTGTTACCCAAAGCGTTAGAGGCTCCGTCAAAATGCATAGACCATCGGGATCCTTCCTCAGGTCCTTCATCCAGTCCAGGCACTTCACAATCAGTTACCACCATGATGTCTTCGTCCGAGAAATCAAAGTTCAATGATTGGTAATCGTCCATAGGTTGGTGTGCCAAATGGTCTGCCAATACACTTCCTTTAATTGCTTTCTGAGTTGTATACTGGATATCATATTCAGTCAAGATCATTTGCCATCTCGCTATTCTTCCAGACAGAGCAGGCTTTTCAAATATGTACTTGATGGGATCCATCTTTGAAATCAACAGAGTAGTGTGAGTCAACATATAGTGTCTCAGCCGGCGAGCAGCCCATACTAGAGCGCAGCAAGTTTTCTCAAGCAGTGAGTAACAAGACTCACAGTCGGTAAACTTTTTTCTCAGGTAATAAATAGCGTGCTCTTTTCGGCCAGACTCGTCATGCTGCCCCAGCACACACCCCATTGAATTGTCAAGTACTGTTAAGTATAGTATCAGAGGTCTTCCTTCCACTGGTGGCATAAGAATGGGTGGCTCTTGGAGATATTCCTTTATCTTTTCAAAGGCAGCCTGACATTCATCGTTCCAGCGTACTACTTGATCTTTCTTCAGTAACTTGAAGATTGGCTCACAAGTAGCAGTCAGATGTGAGATGAATCGGGCAATGTAATTCAGTCGTCCCAGGAAGCCTCTGACTTCTTTTTCTGTCTTTGGAGTTGGCATCTCTTGTATGGATTTTACCTTGGCAGGGTCCACCTGGATACCTTTATCGCTTACAATGAAACCTAGCAACTTTCCAGACCTTACCCCGAAGGTGCACTTGTTGGGATTCAACCTCAGCTTGTATAACTTCAATCGGTCAAACAACTTCCTCAGATGGTCAAGGTGCTCCTCCTCAGTTTGGGACCTTGAAATCATGTCATCAACATATACTTCAATCTCATGATGGATCATATCATGAAATAAAGCAACCATGGCACGTTGGTAAGTTGCCCCAGCATTTTTCAACCCGAACGGCATGACCTTGTAGCAGAAGGTGCCCCACTGAGTCACAAAGGTAGTCTTTTCCATATCTTCCGGAGCCATATTGATCTGATTGTACCCTGAAAAACCATCCATGAAGGAGAACACCTTGTGTTGAGCAGTATTGTCAACAAGAACGTCGATGTGAGGCAGAGGAAAATCATCTTTGGGGCTTGCCCTGTTCAAATGCCTGTAGTCGACGCACATTCTGACTTTACCATCTTTTTTCGGCACTGGCACCACATTGGCAACCCACTGAGGGTAAGAGGTCACTGCTAGAAACCCGGCATCAAATTGCTTCATAACCTCAGCCTTGATCTTTTCGGACATCTCTGGACGCATACGGCGGACCTTTTGCTTTACTGGAGGGCAGTCTTCCTTGGTTGGCAGGTGGTGAACTACAATGTCGGCATCCAAACCAGGCATGTCTTCATAGGACCAAGCAAATATTTCCATGTAATCATGTAGCATCTGGATCAATCGTTGCTTCACGCTGAGCTCTAGATTAGCCCCAATCTTGACCTCTTTCCTATCCGTCTTAGTACCCAGGTTAACTGTTTCCACCGGCAATTCATGGGGTTGAATAGCCCTCTCTTCCTTGAGTAACAGTCTCGCAAGTTCGCCAGGCACTTCGCAGTCATCTTCGCCTTCGTATTCGGCCAAGTTGATCGGATTCTCAAAGTCATAACTGGTGGTAGCGGAGCTGTTACCAGTGAGATCCAGAGTGGATTGAAACCTGTATAAGTGAGTGTGTGTAAATATAGCTGTTTTGCAATATATAACACAGAAAGAAAAAGAGCACAAGATTTTAAATGCAACAAACGTCCAATGTTTTGATTGATGATATATGGAAATGTCATACAAAAAGCCCTCACAAATGGAGCTACGATGCCCCGGGTAGGACACCGAGCCAATAAAGTTTTAACATATTGTTTGTTACAAATTGAAAATCAAAAGAGTTAATTACTGCGTGACAAATGTGATAGGTGTAAAATCCTTTGCCGTCCAGTTGCTTGGTCCGTTGCTGGTAGTTGGATAGATCCAACTGTCAAACTCTGCTTCCTCTACATCCTCCTCGATAGCATTCACCCTTGGACTGGTGATAAACACTTGAGCCTTTCTGATCTTTTCCTTGCGCACAACCCTCTGAGCCTCTGCAGTAAAGCCCAGCCCAAACTTGTCATTCTTTTGAGTGAAGTTAGGAAGCTGACCCCAGTTTGCACAATTGCCTTTCTCGATTACAACCCGGGCATCCTTCAAGGATGCCATCTTCAACGAAAAGTCTTCTTCAACCACTGCTTCAGCCGATGCCAAAATTGGAGGTACCTCCTCAAAATGTTGAAAGGGGGTTTCAATAAACTCCCCGTCCATCTCGATATACCGGAATGAATTCAAGTGACTTACCATGTATTCCTCCTCACCCTGCACAGTAACAATCTTCCCTTTGACAGGGTATTTGAGCTTTTGGTGTAGAGTGGAGGTCACTGCCCCAGCTTTGTGAATCCAGGGTCGACCCAACAAGCAGGAGTAAGATGGACGAATATCCATTACATAGAACGTTGAGTCGAAAACCTGGGAACCCACACAAATAGGGATGTCTACTTCACCGTGCACCATCCTCTTAGAACCGTCGAAGGCTCTAACAATGACGTTACTAGGCTTCAATTCCAGATCCTCACAATCCAAGCGATCCAATGCCTTCTTGGGCAAGACATTTAGGGAAGAACCGGTATCCACCAACACGTGTGCGAGAGTAGTGCCCCTGCACTCTATAGAGACGTGTAGGGCATCATTGTGATTTTTCCCTTTGGCGGTAAGATCAGCATCTGAGAACCCAAATCCATTGTCAGCTGTCAAATTGGCCACACAGTCAGTGAATTGATCTGCGGAGGTCTCTTGCGGCACATGGGCCGTTTTCAGAAATGAAATCAGGGCTTTTGCATGGGCCTCTGAGCATAGCAGCAATGATAGCATAGAGATTTTGGAGGGGGTATGCCCCAACTGTTCAACAACATTGAAGTCACTCTTTTTAATGATTTTAAGAATTTCCTCCATTTCTTGTTGGGAGGCTTCAACAGCAGTCTTTTTTGGTGCCTCCGTCCTGGCAGGCAAATCGGTAGCAACTTCTTTGCCCCAAGTATCAGAGGACTCGGCGGCAGTAGTAGACACGGGAACTTGAATTGGAACATGCACACTTGCGGGTGTGATGGTAAGAGGTTTTCGGATAACTGGCGGTGCAATGTCAGGCGAGAAGAGCCTGCCACTGCGGGTAATCTTGGCGGGGCCAGCGATGTTACTGATACTGGTATTGAACTCCTGTTTCACTCCAAGCACATACACGTCGGCCCCATAATGCCATGGGACCGCTTTATCAGACTCATAGGGGAGAGGCCCCGGAACAGTAATAGTGATGGGTGCAACGGACAGAATTTGGACTGGCTTCCTCGGGGGAGCTTTGGCAGGATTATAAATTGTGACAACAGATACTTCTTCAGCGGAAACAAATGGAACAACAGTTTTCTTGAACATAATTTCTTTGCTATCCATCAGGCTTTGGATGCCTGATTTCAGCAGCGGACAACCGGTAGGGATAACAGCACACAGGAGGCAACCCTTGCTACAACCCGGAAATAAACCGGCTAGTAGTAAGTTCCTCTTAACAGTCAAAAGAGGGGTAGCAACATCATTCACCGAAACAGCATATAAATCTTCCTCAATGGCATTTACTCTATGCTGGGGCATAGGAGCAGTTACAACATTTGGCCTCTCAGGCGCTTCAAACTGAATTTCCTTCGCATCGATAAGGTCTTGCACTTTATTTCTCAGGGCCCATCAATCATTAGTAGTATGCCCGGGGCTATCGGAATGATAAGCACAACGGGCATTTGGGTTATACTTAGGAGATGCAGTATTCACGACCTTTGGCGCTTCTTTGATGGTTACCAAGTTGGTTGATAACAGTTGTGGTCAAATTTGTGACAAGGTCATACTCAACCGAGTATACTGTCTCTTGGGCCTTTCACCTCTTTGTTGATTGTACTGCTGAGGAGCAGCAACAGGTTTTGAAATGACCAAAGCATTGACGGCTTGGCGACTTTCTGGCTTGACTTGTCTTCTAGGACCATAGACGGCACTTGCTTCTTTCTTAAAAGGCCTCTTCTCAGTACTTGCAGCAACACCCTTCTGAATCTTTCCTGACTTGATGCCAACTTCTATTCTTTCGCCCGTTAAGATCAAATTGGTAAACCCTGCGAAAGAGTTACCAATCAGATGATTGAAAAATGGCCCAGATAGGGTCCCTAGAAACATATCAACAAGCTCACGGTCGGTTAAAGGAGGTTGCACCCTGCCAGCCAAATCCCTCCATTTTTGTGCATATTCTTTGAATCCTTCGCCTGTTCCCAATGACATACCCTGAAGTTGGGTACGAGTAGGGGCAAGGTCAGAATTGTATTGGTATTGTTTGTAAAAAGCGGTGTCCAAGTCTTCCCAATTTCGGACGCTGGTTCCCTCTAGCTGATAAAACCACTCCAACTGAGCTCCAGAAAGGTTGTCTTGAAAGAAATGAATCCAAAGGTTTTTATCTGCCGTATAGGGTTGGATCTTTCTCACGTAGGACCTGAGATGCATTTTTGGACAGGACAACCCATCATACCTCACAAACACTGGCACTTTGAATTTTGGGGGAATCACAATCCCGGCGACCAAACCCAAGTCTTCAAAATCCAAACCCGGTACTCTCTGTAGCTCCATGGCGGCCAACCTATCTTCTAGCCCTTTATATTTATTATCAGCTGGAGGGTATTGCTGATCAGAATAGTCTTCATCCTCTTCGACCTCTTCTTCTTCCACATCGGACTCGGAAGGTACCGCAACCCCACCTCCTTTGCTGGTTCCTTCATCAGAAGTAGGAGGAAATTCAAGCACTCTCCGAGCTTCTCCGTCAAATCTTCTCCCTAAAGTAGCCACCCCGAGTCTCTTTTTCTTCTTTTTCACTGGGTCTTTGTTCCCCAATAAGGTCTTGAGATCCTCCTGACCTTTAGCCAAGGTTGTCAGGAGTTGCTGAAACTGTGCATTCTGAGCTTGTAGGTCTTTGACTGTTTGCTCGAGATCCATCCTACTGAAATAAACAGCAGACAGATAAGGAAACCTGGAGTGAGACCTGCTTATGCACATGATGAATGATATGATTATGTATGCAATGCATTCAAGGATTTAGAACCTTCAAAATTGTTGTAGACAAAAAGGAACGCACGTCATATTAATAAGAAGAAATTTGTTAGTACATACATGCCCCATGGGCCAAATATTACAAAAACAGCTTCTCAAGGCAAAAAGACGTTGCGCATCCTCTTTGGCGCAATGTAGGTGTTGAGGGCCTCTTGCTCATGGAGTCGGCGGGTAAGCTCTAGAACCTTCTTCTCACTGGCGTAGAAGCTAGCTTCAAAAGTATTCCGTTCCTCCTTGAGCTGAATCCAACTTTTCTGCATTTCCTCCCACGATGTAGGCATGTCTGGATGTAGGATGGTGTAGGGAACCTCTCCTTCCTCGACGGGCTCTTTAATCACGGGGAGTACATGAGGATAAGGCATCATCAGACTTTGGGCTCGTACCCACTTGAGGTAAGGCTCAAGAGGGATGGAGTTCTTGTGTCCCAGAGTCTTGCTATCAACCTTGTTGAGTCTTCCCCAAGCTCTGATGAATCTTTGGAGAAGTCCTTGCGCATTATTGTCGAAGTCAAAAACTAGGTCAAGAATCAACATGTCATGAGGGCCATCCCTCCGTGCATATCCAAATTGCCTCAAAGCTAGGCAAGGGTTGTAGGTGATACCTCCTCTGATTCCAAGTAAAGGAACATTAGGAAACTCTCCACAACGATCGACGATGATGACATTTTCTCTGGACCGAGAACACCAATGTACATCAGAGTGAGTAAGAGTCATCAACCGTTGGGACCACCTTGAGCCTTGGTCATTCTTCAAGATAGATTGTGGAAGGTGCGAAATAAACCACCTTGCAAGGAGAGGAGTACAGCACATGAGAACACCCCTCTTTCTCATTGTTCGTGTGTAAAATGAGTGAAGAATGTCCCCAAGCAATGTTGGTATTGGATTTCTGGACAAGAAGATTTTGACGGCGTTGACATCTACCAATTGGTCAGGATTTGGGAACAAGACCAACCCATAGATAAGGAGTGCCACAATTTCTTCAAAGGCTTGTAGGTCCAATGAGTTCCAACATTCTTGTGCCTTCTCGAACAAGAATTTTGCTAAGAATCCCTTGACGCCGCTTCTAGTTTCCCAATGCCCCTTGATGTCGGATGGTTGTAGATGTAATGCTCAAGCAACATCTTCCGGCTTTGGTTCCTTTTCCGTACCGTTGAAGGGTAGTTGATTAAGGATAGGAATTCTCAGGAGTTGAGAAAACTCCTCCAAAGTGGGCACCAACTGATAATCAGGGAAAGTGAAACAGTGGTGAAGAGGGTCAAAGAACTGGAATAACACTTTCATCATGTCTTCTTCAATGTTGGTGTTGACTAGGCTGAGCAGTCTACCATGTCTTTCACTGAAGGATGAGCTTTCCGGAATTCTTGAGGTGAGCTCCTTGAGTTGAGGAGAGATTCTCACAAGGTTGACTTGAATGGTGTTTCTGCGAGGAATTTCCATGACCTACAAAACAAGAACAAAGATGAAGATCCAAACCCTTGAAACGGTTAGTGAATGCATATGATGCTTCATGATGTTTATGATGTATGCACAAAACATATGTACAAGCAAATCACACCAAACCCTAGTTTCAGGCTTGCATGGGGTTTCATAGGTAAGTACCCTCTTGAGTGTAGTTGGCTTAAAAACCTGTCCTATAAATAGTAACCGGGTTCTAAGGAGCTCAATATCATTGGATTGTTTTCAATGTTCAATTTTTTGGTTTAGCCACTTAACTAGCGACCAAAATATTCCAAGAAAACAACCCTCAATGAGTGTAGTATCGAGTATCTACCAACTTCGGACTGCACCAAAGCCGGTCATCTCACTACCCCTAATAAAAGGCCAAGAGGTCAAGTAAGGTTCTAGGTCATTAGTGCTTAGTGACATCACTCAGCGGCCCCGTACTCTCCTTGATTGAACTCAAGGGTTACCGGTACTCACAAATATGTCGCACTAATATAGCTATTGCTTCAACCGTGTCGGTATACCCCGCACAGTTTCCACAACGTATTGCTATCTATGAATGTTTCCCCAAATCCGGGTGTAGGATTGCAAACCCAAACAATAGAGCCAAGATATAAAGCAATCAATTCAAACAATTAGTCATGCAAGAGGGTGATCTAAGCCCTAAGGTTACTCCACTTTTAAATTACTCCCCAGCAGAGTCGCCAGTTCTGTGATACGGTGGGAGAACTGACTGTGAGTTTTGCGTTTGTTTTCGCAAATGTTTCGGTTGAGCAAGAGTCGCCACCGACTTTTTATTTTATCCTAAGGAAAGGTTAAAAAGCACAGCAAAAACCTTTTGAGATGTTTTCTTGGGTTCGGGGAGTAGATTATAGAAAGGGAAGGTATTAGCACCCTTTCTATCCATGGTTATCCATGGGCTCTTAGTTACTTGCTTAGATCAACTTGCCTTTTGTTTCAATTGTTTGAAATGGTGTTTGTGTGTGTGTGGGTTTGAAAAGGTTTTGAAAAGAAGCCAATGTGGTGGCAACCTTTGTAATGATCCATGTTGGGATGTGTACAAAGGTGTGTGTCTTTTGAAAAGGTTTTCATTTGTTTTTGAAAGTTGTTTTGAAAGTGTTGTGAAATGTGGTTTTTAGAAAATAGGCAAGTGTTTTGTTTTTTTGCAAGTTTGATTTAAGTAACTAAGAGTTTATCTACTCCTAAATTTCCCAAAGATTATTGCTATGTTTTAACCCTTTTGACAAGTTTGTTCCACCATTGTATTTGGTGGATAATCTCATGTTAGGATGTGAAAAGGACGGGCGCGGGTCATCGATTAGGCCATAATTGCAATAATGCTAAGTGTCTTTGGGCAATTTTTCTTTGAAAGGGACTTGATCATTTTAGGCAACTTTTCGAAAGCGTCATCGAGGGACTATGATCATTTGAATTGTTTGTTTTTGCCCAAAGAAACCTAACATGCAATATGGCCCATTTATTTGAAGGCAACAAGTGGAATACCCTAGGGGTGCAAGTGTGGTATGTGTTGTCCATTTTTCATGCTTCGATTATCTTGAAATTAGGTCAAACTATTTTGTCCTTTTTATTTGCATACAAACCCTAGTTCTAGCATGGTATATTTAGAAAGCGTTAAAGTGCGAAAAGTAAAATTCCTACACTATTACAACACAATATGGGAAGGGGGTACAAATGTTCAAATGGGGGGATATTTAGACAAGAAATTTAAACCTAGCTATTACATCAATTTTAGAATATTTACAAGATAATTAATTGCATCAATTAAATGGAAAGTAAAATAAAGATGCAAAATGCAAAGAGGGTTTTCATATGCATGGAAAAAGGATATTTTTTTATGTCAAAAATGAATAAAATAAAAAAAAAGTATTTTTGGAGTTTTTGTGCTTTTAAGGGTAAAATCCTAATTTCTTAAATAAAGGGTATTATTTATTTAATGTGTATAATAATTAATAAATATATACAAAAATAAAATAAAAATGAAGTATATTTATAAAAAGTATTTTTCATGTCAAATATTAATAAAATAAAAAATGTATCTATTTTTATATTATTTACCTAAATATATGTAAATATCTTTATTATTTACTAAATAAATATTATATGTACAAAAATAATAATATTTAATATTTATAAAAAAGGTATATTTTGTATAAAATATTTTCAAAAGAAAAAATGAAATAAAAATCAGAAATAAAGTATATTTGCATTATTTTTCTAGTTTTCCTAAATAATAGTATATATATATATATATATATATATATATATATATATATATATATATATATATATATATATATATATATATATATATATATATATATATATATATATATATATATATATATATATATATATATATATATATATATTTATGTATATATATATATATATATATATATATATATATATATATATATATATATATATATATATATATATATTTATGTATAAATGTCCATATAAACAAATAAATGCCTAAAAATATAAAAATGGTGTAAAAATAATTTTTCATGTTTTTAATATGATGGGAAAAAAATAAATAAGCCAAAATGAAAAAAAGAAAAGTCAAAAATCATGAAAATAAACATAATGGGCTCAGGGGGTATGAAACAAAAAACAAGGTGTGAAAAGAAATAACACAACAGGCCCAGTCCATGAAGCTTCTTCTTCAACCTTCAGACAAAAAGATGTCAAAAACGCGCGCCTGTTTTCCAAGTTCAAACATCTGGATTCTTTGATCTTTTGCACAAACTCACAACATAAGAAATGTTAAGCATTGAATCACGATTCTAAAAATATGAAGAACTCATCCTAACTCTCAGAAATGAGAGAGAATTTTGACATTCCCAAATCCTGACCTAACTTTTCTTCCATATTCAAACCTTAAATTCTCACAGCTCAAGCAAAATAAATGAAAAGTAAAAGCATGTACAGATTCAGGGGCATGAGTAGAACACTTCTTATTCACAAACTTAGAGCTAATGATGCCTAGACTAAGAGTTAGAAGTTCAAAAAGATACCTGTTCAGTTGAAGTTCTATCTGGCAATGGGGGAGCTTTCAGGGCAAGATGATGATCTGTATAGCTTGCCTGAAGTGTGGTGATGCTATTCCAATGCTTACTTTGCTTTGAAACACCTTGAATCGAGCTATGGACCTTCAACTGCAAAACAAGAAAGTGAAAATGGTGGAACTGGTTAGAGGAGTTACAAGTCGTGTTTTGTGTTTTGGTTAGCTTCAAATGATGCTAGGGAATGTGTTTGATGAGCTTTTAGCAAGATAACATGAGAGGGATGAGAGTTGGCACTCAAACTGCAGACCCTGCCCCGTTTTTGCAGTTTGAGAGTGATTCTGGGAATGGGAGTGTTTGGGACCTTGTTTGCTCGTGTTCTAACTTGTGCTTGATGATTAGAAGGTGTACAAAATATTTGCTTAGGCTTTTTTTTGCTGAGATCAAAGTTGGTGATGTTATGATGTGTTTCTTCACACTTAAGCAAGCAAAGGCCACTTGAGTTTCTAGGCAGGTAGAGGCCCCATAAACATGCTGCAAAACCTCTCATTGATCAGTGTGTTTTGTTCATAATCTTGTGCCAATTAGATTTGATCTGTACTTCTTGGATTTGTATTATGACATAAAGCTTGCTTTTGCAAAAATGGCTATTTCACTTTTTCCATTTATGGCCTAATCCAACATGTAATGCTTAAACTCATGAAACAAGGCCTTAGCACAATGAACATGCATTAAATTATTGAGTGTTGGATGGTTTAAGGGCCTGTAATCAAGTGGCATGCTGGTTTGAGAAGTTTGCACAAGTTATGATCATGGAAATTAGCCAATTCAAATGTGAGTTTTTGCCATATTGCAAAATTCGAATCTCTCAAGTTATGAGGTTGTTTGATGAGTTCTTGGACATCTTGGAAATCTTGGAATGTGTACTACAATCCATCTTTGAAGTGCAAATTGAAATTACAAGTGGAAGTGTATGGAAAATGGTCTTGAAGTTAGGTAGAAAACCTTGCCAAAATAGGTCAAATTTTCACTAAGTTAAGAATGGTTTAGTACCCTTATTCCAAAAATTGTAACTTGAGATTCAAGCCTCTTTTGGGAAAACTTTGTGAATCAAAGTTGTAGATTATGCAACAAGCTACAACTTTCATGTTTTGACTTTTGCTTGAATCCAAATGAATCTTGGTGAGAAGGTGGGGCAAAGTTGGGAAAAAATTAGGGTTTTTCATAACTTAGAAAAATTCTAAGTTATGAAAAATTCTCATTTCAAACCCTAATTTGCAATTTTTGATTTCTTGATGAACAAGTTTCATGATTTGGCATGTTTTGATGAAAAATGAATCTTGACTCTTGATTTTGACCAAAAATTCAAAGTTCGACTTTTCAGTATACAGTCAGAATTGATCAATTGACTGGGAAATTCAACTGTCAATCTTGTGCATTTGGGATCTTTTGAACTTGTTGAGCATGTAAAGACAATTCCATGGGGTCTTTGAGTCCATATGTGAGCTTGATTTGCCATTGGCTAGGTCAAACAGTCAAAAATTGCCTTTGTGCAGTCAAAAATTGCCTTTGTGCAGTCAAAACCCTAAAAATGACCATTTTGCCCTTTTGGTGATCTGATCAAATTTCTTGAGGAATTATGGTCCAAACTTGATCAAAAGGTCCATGTGAGTTCATAATGTTGATGTGGGTCAATTTTCATGAGGTTTGACTGTCAATTGGCCACAGTTGACTTTTCCCCCAATACAATTGATTTCTAGGTCAACTGTCCAATTGATTGGGCAAAATTTGGAATCAAGACTTAAAACTTGGTATGGGTAAGCTTGGGAGTCCAACATGAAGCATGAAAGTCATCTTAGGCATTTTAGGTAAAAATATCTTTGTGCAATCACAAACCCTAATTTGGGTCAACAGTGCAAGGAGAAGTCTTGAGCAGAGGAAACCTTAACTGGATCTTGATCTTCAAGGGTCTTGTGATGAGAAAATGTTGAGGAAATGGGAGGGCAAATTTTGGGGTACAACAAAGGGCAATTTCTGATTTTTAACCTAGCCAATGGCAAATTGGGTTCAAGCATGGATTCAAGGACGCAATGGCATCATCTTGACCTATTCACAAGGTTCAAAAGATCTCAATTGCATTGGATTGACAGATGAATTTTTCAGTCAACTGATCAAAATTTGACTGTACACTGAAAAGTCAAACTTTGACTTTTTGGTCAAAATCAAGTGCCAAGGGTCATTTTTCATCAAAATGAGTCAAAACATGAAACTTGTTCATCAAGAAACCTAATTTTGCAAATTAGGGTTTAAAATTGAAAAATTTCATAACTTAGAATTTTTCTAAGTTATGAAATTTTCTTATTTTTTCCCAACTTTGCCCAACATTTTCACCATGATGCAATTGGATTCAAAAAAAACTCCCAACATTAAAGTTGTAGTCCTCCACAAAATATACAAGTTTTATTCACAAACTTTTCTCAAAAGAAGCTTGGATCTCAAGTTATGATTTTTGGAACAAGGGTCCATGAAACTTTTAACTTAGTGAAATTTTGCCCTAGTTTAGGCAGGATTTTGACCTATCTTCATGGAAATATTTCACCTAGTTCCACTTGGAATCTCAAAATTAATATCAAATATGTATTGTAGAGCATGTTACAAGCTTTCCAAAATG
The DNA here is from genome assembly GCA_948472305.1 of Vicia faba. NCBI lineage: Eukaryota > Viridiplantae > Streptophyta > Magnoliopsida > Fabales > Fabaceae > Vicia > Vicia faba. Next base: position 479,861,092 of record OX451740.1, read on the forward strand.
TCCAAGAACTCTCCAAAATCATTTATTGTTAGGGAGAATCGAAGGTTTGAATTTGGAAAAAACTCACTTTGATCCATGGCATTTTCATGTTGACACAAGTTGCAAAATCTGTCCAAACTTGCTTTGTACTTGATTACAGGTCTCTAAACCCTTTCATACTCAATAATTAAATACAAATCCAATGGTTTGAAGCTTTGTTCTGATCATTAGAGGATTACACAAGAGATTAATCCAAAAATAGCAAAAAGGAAACATTGCCATTTTTGTCAAATTTGCTTTATGTCAAATTGCATTCTTAAGCCTTGAACCAAATCTTGTACAGAAAACCAAATCCACAAAATTGGGGCCAAGCAAACACAATGTATGCAGGGTTAGAGCTAGCCTGTACAGGCCTGCTCTTGGTCACTTCTCATTTTTTGCTTCATAACCAAGAAACTTGCCAAAATCTTATAACTTGCATAACTGTTATAACCAACTCTTGCAAGCATTTGAGGCAAGTTTTTGACATTTCCTTGAGCCAGAAACACGAATTATTGAACCCTCAAGCCTTCCAAAACACAAAATCACATTCCTCTTGCAAAACAGGGCAGTTTCTGCACTTTGAGTTCCATAGCAAAAACCACTCGTGCCTTTTGCCCCAAACCTGTTCAAACACATTCCATATAACCTATCCAAGCTATCCCAACCATTGGACAGTGACTGTAACTCCATTTGAAATCTTCACCATTTCAGTTTTCAGTTTGTGCAGGTTGAGTTCTACAAGCTTGCTCAAGCAAGTCCAAAGCAAACTAGGCATTGGGGAAGGTCAGTGGAAGTTCAGGCAAGCTCCCAAGCACCTCAGGTCTCACTGAAAAGCTCCACATTGCCATACACGAGTTCATCTGAAACAGGTATTTGTCAATTTCCTATCTCTCTATTTAGGAATCATTAGGCTTAGGTTTGTGAATAAAAAAGGTAGTATTCATAGCCCTGAAGCTGTACATATGCTCAGTTTTCATTTAAGTTAAGTGTGCTAAGAGAATTTGATTGATGAACTTCCTGAAAAAGTTAGGTTAGAAATTAGGGCCAGAGAAATTCTCTCTGGTCTTTGAGAGTTAGATTGAGTTTTTATATGGTTGAAATCGTGGTTTAATGCTCTACAAGTTTCATGTTTTGAGTTTTTGATTTCATGCAAAGAATAGAGAGAACAGAACTGGAGTTACAGGGCGCACATTTTCTGTTCAAAGGTTGAAGATGAAGTTCAGTGGGCTGGGCCTTGGCTTGGCTTGCTTTTTGCACCTCCAGTTTGCTGATTGCACCCCCTGGCCCATTTCTTTATATTTTTGCATTTTTCTATTTATTTTTCATTTATGATTTTATTCTATTTTTTCTAAACATAAAAACTTACCAAAAAATATTTTTATAAATTTTCACATTTATTTTTATATTTTATTTTATTTTTCTAACATGAAAATGATTATTAATTAGTATATACTTATATTTCTCTTTAATAAAAACTTGAAAATAATACATAAAAAATATTCTATTTTTATTATTATTATTTACATACTTAAATAATATTTTTCTAATATGTTTTCATTTTTTGACCATTTGTACATATTTCATTATTTTTATTTTATTGTATATAAACAATATAATTAATATATATACTTTTCTTAAAGAAAATTAGGGTTTTTTACCCTTGACAAAAATATTTTTTTTTCTATTTTTTTAATACATTAAATATTATATTTTCACATACATAAAAATAAACAAAAACATTCTCTTTGCATATTCATAATATTTTGCATATTTATATTTTGTTGCTTATTTAAATATTGTTTATTTATTGTTTAATGCAAAGAATTCAATTTGGATGTAATAGTAAATATTAGGGTTTTATTTTCTTGCAAATATTCCCCATTTAAAATTGTATCCCCCCCCCCATATCAATGTTGTAATAGTCGTAGATTTATTTTACGCACTTTACGCTTTCAAATATGCCATGATAGAGATTAGGGTTTGTATGCAAATGTCCAAAATCAAAACAAATAGCTAGACCTAATACAATACCTAAATGCATGAAAATGACAAACACAATGCACACATGCACCCCTAGGGTTTCATCCACTTGTTGCCTTTAAAATGGCCATGATATGCATGTTGAGTATCTTGGCAAAACAAAAACAAAACAAAAGATCATAGTCCCTTGATGACGCTATCTTAGATGCATATACAAAATGATCTAGTCCCTCAAAAATTTGCTAAAGATACTTAGCACTATTGCTATCATGGTCAATACGATGACCCACGCCTGTCAAGTTTAACCTCCAAATACAAGGTTGTTTACCAAATGCAATGGTAAAGCAACAATGTAAAAGGGTTGAAATGTGTAGGAAAGATCTTTGAGTAGATAGGGTAGACAACTCTTAGTTACTTGATCAAAACTTACAAAAACATCCATGCTATTTTCAAACACACCTCACAACACAATTTCAAAATGTTTCCCAAAACAAACTTTCAAACATTGAAAAATCTTTTCAAAAGACAATACACCTTTGTATATATTCAAACAAGAATCATTACAAAGGTTGCCACAATGATGGCATCTTTTCAAAATATTTTCAAAACCACACACAAAGCACCATTTCAAACAATTGAAAAGCAAAAGCAAGTGATCTAAACAAGTAACTAAGAGCCCATGGATAAACATGGATGAAAAGGGTGCTTGCACCTTCCCTTTTCATAATCTACCCCCCGAACCCAAGAAAACATCTCAAAGGTATTTCCTGTGCTTTTTGACCTTTCCATTGGATAAAATAAAAAGTCGGTGGCGACTCTTGCTAAACCGAAACATTTGCGAACACAAACGCAAAACCTCAAGTCAGTTCTCCCACCGTATCACAGAACTGGCGACTCTGCTGGGGAAAATCTTAAAAGTGGGGTTACCATAGGGTTTAGATCACCTTTACATGCTTACCTTGTTTGCTTTGATTGCTTTACACTTGGTTCTATTGTTTGGGTTTGAAATCCTCTACCCGGATTTGGGAAACATTCATAGGTAAATAACAATACATTGTGGAAACTGTGCGGGGTATACCGACATGGTTGGAGCAATAGCTATATTAGTGCGACATATTTGTGGGTACCGGTAGCCTTTGAGTCAATCAAAGAGAATACGGGGCCGCTGAGTGATGTCATGAAGCACTAATGAACTTTTAGAACCTTTACTTGACCATCTTGGCCTTTTTAGGGGTAGTGAGATGACCGACTTTGGTGCAGTCCGAAGTTGGTAAATACTCGATACTACACTCATTGAGGGTTGTTTTCTTGGAATATTTCGGTCGTCAGTTAAGTGGCTAAATTGAAACAATGAACACAGAAAATAATCCAGTGATATTGAGCTCCTTAGAACCCGGTTACTATTTATAGGACATGTTGAGCCAACTAACTTCAAGAGGGTACTTACCTATGAAACCCCATGCATGCCTAAAACTAGGAACCTGTGTGACTTGCTTGTACATATACTTGTGCATACATCATGAACATCATAAAGAATCATATGCATCCACTAACCATTTCAAGGGTTTGGATCTTCATCTTTGTTCCTGTTTTGTAGGTTATGGAATCACTCCACAGAAAAATAATCCAGGTCAACCTTGTGAGAATTCCTCCTCTACTCAAGGAGCTTGCTTCCAAGATTCCCGAGAATTCTCCCTTCAGTGAAAGACATGGTAGACTTCTCAACTTGGTCAACTCCAACATTGAAGAGGACATGGTGAAAGTTCTCTTCCAGTTCTTTGACCCCCTACACCATTGCTTCACATTTCCTAATTACCAACTAGTACCTACTTTGGAGGAATTTTCTCAACTCCTGAGGATTCCTATTCTCCACCAACTACCCTACAACGGTACGGAAAGATAACCAAAGCCTGAAGATGTTGCTCAAGCCTTACACTTGCAACCATCTGATATCAAAGGTCATTGGGAAACCATAAGTGGTGTCAAGGGTTTCTTGGCAAAGTTTTTGTTTGAGAAGGCACAAGACTGCTGGAATTCTCTAGACCTGCAAGCTTTTGAAGAGATTGTAGCACTTCTCATCTATGGGTTGGTCTTGTTCCCAAACCCTGATCAGCTTATAGATGTGAATGCTGTTAAGATTTTCATATCTCGGAATCCTGTGCCTACATTGCTCGGGGATATCCTCCACTCATTTCACACACGAACAATGAGGAAAATAGGTGTTCTCATGTGTTGTACTCCTCTTCTAGCAAGGTGGTTTATTTCTCACCTTCCCCAATCAGTCTTGAAGAATGAGCAATGCTTGAGGTGGTCACAACGATTGATGACTCTTACACATTCTGATGTTCATTGGTGTTCTTGGTCCAGAGAAAATGTCATCATCATTGATCATTGTGGGGAGTTCCCTAATGTCCCACTACTTGGCATTAGGGGAGGCATTACCTACAACCCCTGTTTGGCTCTGAGACAATTTGGGTATGCCCGAAGGGATGGCCCTCATGACATGTTGATTCCGGACTTGGTTTTTGACTTCGACAACAACGCTCAAGGACTCCGACAAAGGTTTATCCGAGCTTGGAGGATGCCCAACAAAGTGGACAGTAAGACACTGGGGCACAAGAATTCCATCCCCCTTGAGCCTTACCTCAAGTGGGTACGAACCCGCGCCCAACGTCTTATGATGCCTTACCCCTATATTCTGCCTATGATCAAAGAGCCTGTTATGGAAGGAGAGGTTCCATACACCCTCCTACATCCTGACATGCCAACATCATTGGAAGATTTGCAAAAGAGTTGGATACAACTCAAGGAAGAACGAAACACTTTTGAAGCCAGCTTCTACGCCAGTGAGAAGAAGGTTTTGGAACTTACTCGTCAAATCCATGAAGAGCAGACTCTCAACACCTACATCGCACCAAAGAGGATGCGCAACGTCTTTTTACATTAGAATTTTGTATTATTTTTGCCCATGGGGCACTTATGTACTAACAAATTCTATCTTATTAATATGACGTGCGTTCTTTTTTGTTTGCAACAAATTTGAATTTCGGAATCCTTGAATGCATTACATGAATACATATCATTCATCATATGCATAAACAGGTCTTCACACCAGGTTTCCTTATCTCTCTGCTGTTTATTTCAGCAAGATGGATATAGAGCAGACGGTCAAAGATCTACAGGCGCATAATTCACAGTTCCAACAGCTACTCATGACCTTGGCAAAGGGTCAGGAGGAGCTCAAAGGTCTACTGGAAAAAGAAAAGGAGAAAAAGAAAAAGAAAAGAGTTGGTGTGGCCACTATGGGAAGAAGATTTGAGAACCAAGCTAGAAGAGTCCTGGATTTCCCCTCGACGTCTGATGAAGGGGTTGGCAAAGGAAAGAGAGCTGCAGTGCCCTCCGAGTCTGAGGCTGAAGAGGAAGAAGAAGAGGATGAAGATTACTCTGAGCAGCAGTACCCTCCCGCGGACGACAAGTATAAGAATCTGGAAGATCGGCTGGCAGCCATGGAGGTACAAAGAGTACCTAGGCTGGATTTCGAAGAACTAGGGTTGGTTGTTGGGATTGTGATTCCCCCTAAATTCAAGGTGCCTACATTTGCTAAATACGATGGTTTGTCTTGTCCGAAGATGCATCTGCGGTCTTACGTTAGAAAGATCCAACCTCACTCTTCTGATAAGGATCTGTGGGTCCACTTTTTTCAAGATAGTTTATCGGGTACGCAATTGGATTGGTTCTACCAACTTGAAAGATCTGATGTACATAACTGGGAGGATTTGGTTGCTGCCTTCTACAGACAATATCAATATAATGCATATTTAGCGCCTACTCGTACTCAATTATAGAGTATGGGTATGGTCTCTAATGAAGGCTTTAAGGAGTATGCCCAGAAGTGGCGGGACTTGGCTGGAAGGGTGCAGCCACCATTGTTTGAGAGAGAGCTTGTGGATATGTTTTTGGGGACCCTGTCAGGTCCATTTTTAATCACTTGATCTGGAGCTCATCTGCAGGGTTCACCGAGCTAATTCTGACTGGTGAAAGAGTCGAAGCTGGCATTAAGAGCGGTAAAATTCAGAAGGATACATCTGCTATCAAGAAAACTTTTCCAACCAAGAAAGAGGTCTCAATTGTTTACTCCCAGAGAAATCAAGGAAGAATGGAGCACCGACAAACAGTGGGGGCTGTGATGATTCAGAATTCTGCAGCCGATCAACCTCAAAGCAGTCAACCCAGAGCTAACCAAGCCAGGGTGGAAAGGCCTGCACAACAATTCACCCAGATCAATATGACACCTGCTCAGGTTCTCCCTCATCTGTTAAATTTAAACCTTACAAACTTGAAAGAGGCGCCGAAGAACCCAAATACCTCTTCTCCCTATTACCATTCAAATGCAAAGTGTGCCTATCATTCAGACATTGTGGGGCACGACACCAACAACTGTTGGGCCCTCGAAAACAAGATCCAGGATTTAATAGATGCCAAGGAGGTGGAGTTTCACGCACCTGAAAAACCTAATGTGATATCCGCTCCAATGCCAAAACATGGTCATAATGTCAATGCTATTGTAGAAGATCTTTATGTTACTGCTGTTGAAGGCTTAATGACTCCATTGCCAATGATCAAGATGAATCTGTGGAAAGCCGGGATTTTCCCGGGCTATGAAAAAGATTGTTACCTTTGTTCGACCTTGCAATCCTACTGTCCGCTATTGAAATCAGGAATCCAACGCCTGATGGATAATCAAGAAATCCTCTTCAAGAAAACTCATGTTACTCCTATTACTCCTGTTACCCCAATCAATGATGTTGCTATAATCACCATTTCCGACAATCTTTCCAAGGTCTCCAAAAGACCTGTTAAGATTACACCCGATCCAAAGTTTGTACCTCTGAAGATAACAATGTTGGGGCCTATCCCATACAAGTCCAACAAGACAATACCATGGAATTATGGAGGAGAGATCTTCTACCACGGTGTTAAGCAGATCGAATCAGTTGAAGAAAGTTCCGATGAAGAGACTCCTGATGTAGGAAATATTGCGGGGACAAGTAAGATCACCCGCAGCGGAAAAATCTTCTCTCTAGAGATTGATCCTCCAAGGGCAATCTTCGGACCCTCAAGTGCTCCTAAGGTTACTCCAGTGCCCGTCAACACATCTGTACGAACTCCAGTAATGGAAGAAATCATAACTCCTGAAGTTATACCCTTTGTTGTTATTGCTGATAAAGTTAAGGGGATCCAAGAAGCGCTCGTCAGGACGAGGGCTCAGCCTTTGGTTATCTCTGAGACCACTCAAAAGGAAATGGAGGAGATTTTAAAGATAATTAAGAAAAGCAACTATGATGTCGTAGAACAACTGGGGCAAACCCCTTCAAAAATCTCTATGTTGGCCCTATTACTTTGTTCCGAAGACCATGCCAAAGCCTTGATCAAATTCCTGAAGACGGCCCATGTGCCTCAAGAAACCTCCACGGACCAGTTCCAAGAGTGTGTAGCCAGTCTAACTGCCGACAATGGTCTTGGCTTCTCCGATACCGATCTAACATCTAAAGGGAGAAAGCATAATGATGCGCTGCATGTCTTGGTGGAGTGCAGAGGGACTACTCTTGCTCATGTTCTGGTTGATACCGGGTCGTCTTTAAATGTCCTATCAAAGAAGGTGTTGGACAGACTAGATTGTGAAGGTCTAATTTTGAAGCCCAACAACATCATCGTAAGAGCCTTTGATGGTTCTAAGCAGATGGTCCACAGGGAGGTGGACATCCCAATTAAAGTGGGTACTGAAACTTTCCACTCCACATTTTATGTCATGGATATCCGTCCCTCCTACTCTTGCTTGTTGGGAAGACCATGGATTCATTATGTTGGGGCCGTTACTTCCACTTTGCATCAGAAGCTTAAGTATCCAGTCCAGGGGAAAATTGTGAGAGTTCGCGGCGAGGAGGAGTATATGATAAGCCATCTGAATTCATTCCGCTATGTTGAATTAGATGGTGAATTCATCGAGACCCCCTTTCAGCACTTTGAAGAGGTTTCCCCTGAGGTTGCGGTAGCCAAGACAATGACTTCTGTGCCCATCATTACCAAACCTATGCCCCGGATGTCATCCCTTAAAGATGCGAAGGCTGTGATCGAGGAAGGAGGAAGCACAGTTTGGGGTTAACTGCCAGATTTTCCTTACAAGACAGATAAGTTTGGCTTGGGTTTCACTGCTGCTAGTAAGAAGGCTGTGCGTCGCTCCCGGGCTGGAGGACCGCCATTGAAAAACACTCATCATGGAGTTCATGCTTTAGAGGATGATGAAGAAGAAAGCAATTTTGAAGACTGGATCTTTCCAACTATTGAAGGAGGACTGAACAACTGGGAGGCGAAAGACTTCGTTCCCATTACTTTCATCAATCAGTAATTTATCTTTTGAACATTTTCTGTTGGTCTGTAATAATTATTAAACAAATCGTACACTCTTTTTTGCCTTGTGCCTTACCCGGGGCATATAGGTCCATTTGTAAGGGTTTTTGATTCTTCATTTTCATATGCCGTTTTTAATGAATCATGGACGTTTTCATATATAAACTTTTGTGTTCATTTTATTTCTTTTTACATTTTATTTTGTTTAAAGGTGGCTATCTCTTACACACACCCACACTCACAAAATGCAGGTACCCATCCACTCCGGATTCCATGGGTAACAATTCTGCTATGGCCTTTAGTGACTCTGAAGATATGGTCAATCATGCTGAATACGAAGGTGATGAAGACTGTGAAGTGCCTGAAGAGTTGGCCAGACTTTTGCAACAGGAAGAAAGGGCTATTCTACCTCACGAGGAGTTGTTAGAGACTATCAACTTGGGAACAGAGGAAGACAGAAAAAAGGTTAAAGTGGGTGCCAACTTGGAGCCAAGTGTCAAAGAGCGCTTAGTTCAACTGTTGAATGAATATGTTGAGATCTTCGCCCGGTCCTACGAAGACATGCCGGGACTAGATATAGATATTATGGTCCACTGTCTCCCTACAAGAGAAGACTGTCCACCAATCAAATAGAAAGTCCGCCAAATGAGGCCCGACATGTCCGAAAAGATCAAGGCTAAAGTAATGAAGTAGTTCAATGCTGGATTTCTTGCTGTTACTTCCTATCCACAATGGGTTGCTAACATTGTGCCCGTGCCTAAGAAGGACGGCAAAGTCAGAATGTGCGTGGATTACATAGACCTAAACAGGGCTAGCCCTAAAGATGACTTTCCACTACCGCACATTGACATCTTGGTCGACAATACAGTTAACATAAGGTATTTTCTTTCATGGATGGATTTTCAGGGTACAACCAGATAAAAATGGCCCCCAAAGACATGGAGAAGACTACTTTTGTTACGCAATGAGGTGCCTTTTGCTATAAAGTGATGCCATTCGGACTGAAGAATGCCGGGCCAACCTATCAGCGCGCCATGGTGGCTTTATTTCATGATATGATACATCATGAGATTGAAGTCTACGTAGACAACATGATAGCCCGTTCACAGATAGAAGAAGAACACCTCGACCATCTGCAAAAGCTGTTTGTCAGATTGAAGGAGTACAAGCTCAGACTGAACCCTAGCAGGTTCACTTTTGGAGTCAGGTCCGGTAAACTTTTGGGATTCATCGTCAGTAACAAAGGCATCGAGGTTGATCCTGACAAAGTCAAAGCTATACAAGAAATGCCTGCCCCTTGTACTGAAAAGGAGGTCAGAGGTTTCTTGGGATGCCTAAACTACATTGCAAGATTCATTTCTCACCTAACATCTACCTGTGAGCCAATCTTCAAGTTGTTGAAGAAAGATTAGGTGGTTAAATGGAATGATGACTGTCAAGTTGCTTTCGATAAAATCAAGGAATATTTGCTGGAACCTCCTATCTTAATGCCACCCGTCGAAGGAAGGCCACTAATCATGTATCTAACTGTCCTGGATAATTCAATGGGGTGCGTACTGGGCCAACATGACGAGTCTGGCCGAAAAGAGCATGCCATTTATTACCTTAGCAAAAAGTTTACCGACTGTGAGAATCGCTACTCACTGCTCGAGAAAACTTGTTGCGCTTTGGTATGGGCTGCTCTCCGGCTAAGGCAGTATATGTTGACACATACCACTTTAGTGATCTCTAAGATGGATCCGATCGAGTACATCTTCGAGAAGCCTGCTTTATCCGGAAGAATCGCTAGATGGCAGATGATCCTCACCGAGTATGATATCCAATATACAACCCAAAAAGCAATAAAGGGGAGTGTACTAGCTGACCATCTAGCTCATCAAGCTGTCGAAGATTACCAATCCATGAGGTTTGAATTTCTCGACGAGGATATCATGACTTTGAGCAACATTGAAGAAAACGGACCGTATGACGGACCGGAACAAGGATCCCAATGGACTCTGTACTTTGATGATGTCTCCAACGCACTTGGAAACGGTATCAGCGCGGTACTTATCTCTCCAGAAGGTTGCCATACACCTTTCACCGCTAGACTCTGCTTCAGCTGCACCAATAACATGGCCGAGTATGAAGCTTGTATCTTTGGTCTCAAGGCTGCTATTGACTTGGGAATCAAATCTTTGATTGTATTTGGGGACTCAGCTTTGGTTATCAGTTAAATCAAAGGAGAGTGGGACACTAAACATCCTAATCTCATCCCATACAAAGAACATGTCCTGACATTGTTACCTCATTTCGAGCAGATTACCTTCGAGCACTTCCCGCGAGAAGAGAACCAGCTAGCGGATGCTTTAGCTACAATGTCTTCAATGTTTAAACTTAACCGGGATAATGAGGCTCCCCAAATCACCATCGAGTGAATGGACGAACCTGCACATTGTCACGAGATTAATATCGAAGAAGTGGTGAACCGACTTTGGTTTCATGACGTCAAAAGGTATCTCGAAGCACAATAATACCCTGAAGGAGCTTCAGTCAATGATAAAAAGTTCTTAAGGAGGTTCGCTGCCAAGTTCTTTCTAAGCAATGGCATCTTATACAAGCACAATCTTGATTGTGTCCTACTCCGTTGTGTGGACAAGGTTGAAGCTGAGCAGATCATGGCTGAACTACATAATGGCACCTTTGGCACCCACTCAAGCGGTCATACGATGGCTAAGAAGATTCTACGGGTAGGCTACTACTGGTCTACCATGGAAGCTGATTGTCATCAACATTCCCGTACTTGTCATAAATGCCAAATCTATGCTGACAAGGTACATATTCCTCTAGTTCCTCTCAATGTATTAACAACTCCTTGGCCATTCTCAATGTGGGGAATCGACATGATTGGAGAGATCAAACCTACAGCATCCAATGGACACCGTTTCATCCTGGTGGCCATTGATTACTTTACCAAGTGGGTCGAAGCAGCTTCCTTCGCCTCTGTTACAAAGAATGTGGTTGCCCGCTTCATCAAGCAGAACCTCATATGTCGGTATGGTATCCCCGACAGGATCATCACTGTCAACGGTACAAATTTGAACAATACTATGATCACCGCTCTGTGCGAGCAGTTCAAAATTCCACATCACAATTCATCTCCCTATCGGCCTAAGATGAACGGTGTTGTCGAAGCCGCGAACAAAAATATCAAGAAGATCATTTAAAAGATGACAATCACCTACAAGGACTGGCACGAGATGTTACCATTTGCTCTTCACGGGTACCGTACCACGGCACGCACTTCAATTGGGGCAACACCATTTTCTTTGGTATACGGCATGAAGGCTGTTTTACCTATCGAGATTCAGATTCCCTCCTTGAGAATCATGAAAGATGTTGGTTTGAGTGAAGACGATTGGATTCAAACCCAACTTGATCAACTTAACTTGATTGATGAAAAGCGACTTACTGCTGTTTGCCATGGTCAGGCGTATCAAAAACGTATGATCAAGGCCTTCAATAAGAAAGTCAAGAGACAAGTATATCAAGTCGGGGACCTCGTAATCAAGCGAATCATCTTGACTCAAAGTGATCCCAGGGGAAAATGGACTCCTACTTACGAAGGACCATTTGTGATTAAAAACATCTTTTCTGGTGGGGCAATGATCCTGACCACCATGGACGGCGATGACCTGCCGCACCCTGCGAACGCAGACATAGTCAAAAGATACTACGCATAAACGACCCGACAAGTTGAAAACCCGAGAGGGCGACTTGGGCAAAATGGGCATCCCGGTGAATCGAAAACCCGAAAGGGAAGTTCAGGAAAAAATTAGGGATACATAAAAAAATCTGTACACCCGACAGGTTGAAAACCCAAAAGGGCGACTTGGGTAAAAAAGGGTTTCCTGGTGGATCGAAAACCCGAAAGGGCGATCCAGGCAAAAGTTAGGGAATTAAAGCGTATGACTATGTCTCGTCGAATCACTTTAAGGACAATCTCTTCACGAACAAGCTCCAAGCTTCTGATCAATCCAATCATCTGCGGGCGAAGAAACGAATGGACAAGATACTCAGAGTTACGAAGGCTATAGCAGAATGGGAACCCCATGGAATTGTTACACATAGCCATCTTTCTTTGTATAAATTTTCTCAATTTTATGACAACATTCTCTTACTAGGATGTCTGTCTCCTTTGTACAAAATACTTACACAAAGTTAATACAAAGATACTTCAAAGTGCATAAATTTGTTTGCCTTTTCTTTCTTTTTACGCTTATGTTTTATTTTGAGAACGTCCAATGATTTATTAAATGAGCATATGCATTTGAATATAATCACTGCTTATAAATAAAACGGAATGAGAAGGAATAATTACTGACAGATCGAAAGTATGAGAAAACGTCTTTGGGCTATTCCAGGAGAAATCCTCAGCCGAGCTATAGCCTTGAAATACATATCCCCAACGGAGTTAAGTTTCAAAATCCCCATCAGAACTGAGTTTCCAAACTCCCAATCCCCAGCGGAGCCAGAAAACTTTGAACTGCAAACCCTCAGTGGAGATAAAACTTTCTTTCTCAACGGAGTCCAAAACTTTAACCCTTAAACCCCGGTGGAAGACCATCCAGTTTCCTCCAATTCCCTAGAGATTTGTCTTAAAATCAGAAGATTCCCCTACAAGCTATCTTAGAAACCAGATAACAGCTTCGGATAATTCCTCAATAGATTGGTATACAACCCAAGCCCTTGAGAACTCTTCAACAGAATAAACATTCTCCCCACAGTTATTTCCCAACAGATCGAAGATTCTCATTCTCATTTCTCCAGTTGAAGTCTCCCAGGCTTCAATTCCCCAGTAGAGATCGTCAGAGTTTTCCTTACACACCATCTATAGTCATCAAAATTCTCTGGATTCCTTAAGCAGGTTTCCCAAGCAGACTTGAAAGATCCCTATATCCCCAGGAAAGTCATGAAGGATTCTCACATTTTCACATAGGTTGTCAAAGTTCTTGTTAATCCCCACAAGTTGCCCATGATTTTCTATCTTCAACAGTGGTCCAAGGATTTCTCATTCTCAGCAATCAAAGATCTTAAATCTCCAACAGCGGTCAAGGGTTTATCATCCACGGCAGCAGTCAAAGATTTCATTATCTCCAGCTATCAAGGATTTATTTTCCTCAGCAATATAACTAATCAGCTTACATGCACATCCATTACATTCATATATCATAAACATTGATAGAACACATTTTATTGCATCATACATGTCATGCAACATAACTTTGTGTTTCAGCTAACATTTTACCCTTTTCAGGATGAGATTAAAAGCTATCGTTAACAACTATTCGAAGATTTCAGATAGAGTACGGATACGCTCCAAGACATGGAAGTCATTCTGTTACTCATTCAGATCTCTTATTCAGATACAATATGGATACACCCCAGACACGGATGTCATTCTATTACTCATTCAGAATTCAACAATCAAATACAGACTAGATACGCTCCAGACACGTAAGCCATTCTATTTCTCATTCAGATTCAACTATCAACTTCAAGTTCAGATACACTCCAGACACAGAAGTCATTCTGTCACTTATTCAGATCCCAGTTACAGTACAGATACACTCCAGACACGGAAGTCATTATGCTAATCATACAGATCTCAATTTCAGATACAGTCTAGATACGCACCAGACACGGTTACCATTCTGTCACTCATTCAGAATTTATCCTCAGCCCAGAGATGCTCCATACACAGATTCTTCTCTATCGCCCATTCAGAATTCAGATACAATACATATACACTCTAGACACGGCAGTCATTCTGATATTCATTCGAGAATCAAATACAGTTACAGCTCGGATATGCTCCAGGCACAGACGCCATTCCTTTGCTCATACGAATTTGATCTCCAGATACAACTCAGATACGTTCCAGATACGGATACCATTTTGGTGTTCATTCTCCTGATTTTCAACAAACAGTCTTGGATGGCATCTTTAAGCCCATCTCTGACAAGATTCTTTCACCTCTTCCAAATGGCATCTTTAATCCCATTCCCTCAGCTACATTTTGACGAGTGCAAATTTATGGGCACTCTAGTGTCCAATCATCTTTTACCTTCGAGTCACGAAAGGCAAACTCGCCAATCTAACTCTTCAGGTTCAAGAAGATTGAACAGGGGCAGCTGTTGTACCCCAAAATTTGCCCTCTCATTTTATCAAGATTTCCCCTCACAAGACTCTTTGAACTCCATACAGGATTAGGGTTTTACTCAGCTCAAGACATCTCCTTGCACTAATGACCTAAATTAGGGTTTGAGTTTGCACAGGGATTTTTGGACTTTCAATGCTCAAAGTGACTTTCATACATCATGTTGGACTTATAAGATTGCCTATACCAAGTTTCAAGCTTTGAATCAAATTTTTGCCCAGTCAATTGGACAGTTGACCCAGAAATCAGCTGTATTGGGGAAAAAGTCAACTGTGGCCAATTTACAGTCAAACCTCACAATTTTTGATCCACATCAACATTATAGGCTCATATGAACCATTTGATCAAGTTTGGACCACAACTCCTCAAGAAACTTGATCAGATCATCAAAAGGGCAAAATGGTCATTTTTAGGGTTTTGACTGCACAAGGGCAATTTCTGATTTTTAACCTAGCCAATGGCAAATTGGGTTCAAGCATGGATTCAAGGACTCAATGGAATCATTTTGACCTATTCACAAGGTTCAAAAGATCTCAATTGCATTGGATTGACAGATGAATTTTTCAGTCAACTGATCAAAATTTGAATGTACATTGAAAAGTTAAACTTTGACTTTTTGGTCAAAATCAAGTGCCATGGGTCATTTTTCATCAAAATGAGTCAAAACATGAAACTTTTTCATCAAGAAACCTAATTTTGCAAATTAGGGTTTAAAATTGAAAATTTTCATAACTTAGAATTTTTCTAAGTTATGAAATTTTCTTATTTTTTACCAACTTTGCCCAACATTTTCACCATGATGCAATTGGATTCAAACAAAACTTCTAACCTGAAAGTTGTAGTCCTCAAAAAAATCTACAACTTTGATTCACAAAGTTTTCTCAAAAGAAGCTTGGATCTCAAGTTATGATTTTTGGAACAAGGGTCCATGAAACTTTTAACTTAGTGAAATTTTGCCCTAGTTTAGGCAGGATTTTGACCTATCTGCATGGCAATTTTTCACCTAGTTCCACTTGGAATCTCAAAATTCATTTCAAATTTGTATTGTAGAGAATGTTACAAGCTTTCCAAAATGTCCAAGAACTATCCAAAATCATTTATTGTTAGGGAGAATCGAAGGTTTGAATTTGGCAAAAACTCACTTTGATCCATGGCATTTTCATGTTGAACAAGTTGCAAAATCTGTCCAAACTTGCTTTGTACTTGATTACATTTCTCTAAACCCTTTCATACTCAATAATTAAATGCAAATCCAATGGTTTGAAGCTTTGTTCTGATCATTAGAGGATTGCACAAGAGATTAATCCAAAAATAGCAAAAAGGCAACATTGCCATTTTTGTCAAATTTGCTTTATGTCAAATTGCATTCTTGAGCCTTGAACTAAATCTTGTACAACAAACTAAATCCACAAAATTGGGGCCAAGCTCACACAATGTATGCATGGTTAGAGCTAGCCTGTACAGGCCTGCTCTTGGTCACTTCTCATTTTTTGCTTCATAACCAAGAAACTTGCCAAAATCACATAACTTGCATATCTGTTATAACCAACTCTTGCAAGCATTTGAGACAAGTTTTTGACATTGCCTTGAGCCAGAAACACGAATTATTGAACCCTCAAGCCTTCCAAAACACAAAATCACATTCCTCTTGCAAAACAGGGCAGTTTCTGCACTTTGAGTTCCATAGCAAAAACCACTCGTGCGTTTTTCCCCAAACCTGTTCAAACACATTCCATATAACCTATCCAAGCTATCCCAACCATTAGACAGTGACTGTAACTCCATTTGCAAGCTTCATGATAACGAGAAAACATATCATATAATTACCACGCTTTTTACCGATTTTATATTTCATTAAGTCGTCTAACCCCCGATTATTCCGAGATTATTTGTCTTTTTACAGGTATAACAATTATCATCTCAAACCAATGGAAAAGGACAACATGAAGAAGGCTAGACAATAAACAAAGAGAAAAAGAACTAAAAAATAGAAAGTTTGGATTTTTGGAGTAGTGACGATCGTCACATCCTTGTGACGGGCGTAACACCCCCAACTTGGAGTAACGCTCGTCACACATCACTGACGAGCGTAATGCGCTACTTAAGCGTGTTACGACCGTCACGCGCGTGAAGATGGGTATTGTGAAGAGTGGAGACGTGGGCAATGCAAGGGCAGACTCGTTCTGCTATTTTTCCTCCACCCACTAATAGTGCTCCCTATATTTTCTCCATTTCAACCTTTCCTCAAGACTTGGCAACTGATATTTTTCCTCTACTATATATATGTGTGCAAGTGGAACGTACCAGGGGTCGTTGGAATTTTCTCAGAGCAAATTTTGTTATTCTTTTACAATTATTTCCATTTTCTTGTTTTAAGAGTTTTTTCCACGTTGCTGTAATTTTCATTCCAAGCTTTAGTTTTTAGTTTCAAGTGTTAATTCTTCATTCAAGAATTAACACGATTTATTTACTGCAATCAAGCTCAAGGATTATTGTAATACTTCAAGATTACCATAGCAACTTTGATTCCAGGTTTTTTTTGCAATTAATATTTATTCGTTTTTTTATATTATGCCAATTATTGTTATGAATTATATTTTGAATTGCATTGCTGTTAAATTTATTATGTCCGGCTAATTTATTAATACCGGTATGTGACTCTTAAGAACTGAAAGAATTCAGTGATACCTTGGCCAAAAATATTTATAAAACAATTTCTGGTTTCCAATTTCCAAGGTTAATTTAA
Source organism: Vicia faba (assembly GCA_948472305.1). Classification (NCBI taxonomy): domain Eukaryota; kingdom Viridiplantae; phylum Streptophyta; class Magnoliopsida; order Fabales; family Fabaceae; genus Vicia; species Vicia faba. Next base: position 479,878,446 of record OX451740.1, read on the forward strand.
CTACCCTTGTCACGAGAGTGAGAGGTTAATTAACACGATTTTGCCACGAGAGTGGAAAATTAATTAAGGCAAGAACCTGCATGCGAGAGCTGGGGTTCAACCCAGATAGTGGTAACGAAACATTAATTTTTAAATACACGAGAGTGTTTTAATAAATTAATTAAACTCAAATTGTTTTCAAAAAGTGTTATTAAATTTAAAGTGCATCCACTAGGTTTAGTAGCATGACTTATTTCATAAACACGAGAGTGTATGTCTCAGGTTTTTAAACAATTAGCTTTTACCGAAATACTTTATAGGCCAAGCGATTCACCGAATTCCCTAAGTCCGATTATCACATACCGGTATAACTATTACTATTATTTTTAATTAAATTGTTTCCCCTAAAAATCGAATATTCATCGCTTAGTTAAACAAACTATAGCATTAGATCTTATGCGATTGATCCTCAGTCTCTGTGGGTTCGATAATCTTTTAAAACTAGAACGACTAAACTGTATACTTGCAGTTAGTATCCCGACAGACTTATAAAGTCCCGATCAAGTTTTTGGCGCCGTTGCCGGGACTGGTAGTCAATTAATTACGATTCTTCTGTTGCGCGTTTAGACTAGGCAACATATACCCTTTTTCTATTTGTATGCCAAGGACTCGCTCACAAGGCGAACCACTTGACAAATGGACGAACGAACCTGAACACATTCTTTCCGTAAGACGTGCAGTCAGGGATTACTATTTAAATCACGCTATTCCTTTACCCAAACCCGAAATCAAGATTGATTCTGAAACAAATTCTAATTCTTCCTCTGAAACCGAAACCAATCCAGAATTAGACATGGCCGAAGAACAAAGGACCCGTCCACTGAAGGAGTACGCAGCTCCATCACAACAAGAACCCCACAACAGCATTGCTGCTCCAGCAATAAATCGAAACAATTTCGAGTTGAAACCGTCATTGATATCAGCTATCCAACAACGCCAATTCTCTAGAGATCCTTCCGAGGATCCGAATGAACATCTTACAAAATTCGTTCAATTTGCCGACACAGTTATAGCGAATGGTGTTAGTAAAGATGCGATAAGATTACGTCTTTTCCCTTTCTCACTAAGAGATAGAGCTTGGGCTTGGTTGCAATCCTTGCCATCAAATTCCGTCACTACGTGGGAAGGACTGAAGATTGTATTCATAGCACGATACTTTCCCCCAAGCAAGACCGCTGCACTAAGAGCCCAAATCAACGGATTTAGGCAGAAGGATACTGAATCGCTATTCGATGCATGGGAGCGCTACAAAGATATGATGCGAATGTGCCCACATCACGGATTAGAAAAATGGCTGATAATCCACACGTTTTATAATGGACTCTTGTACAACACAAGACTCTCAATAGATGCCGCCACAGGTGGTACACTGATGGACAAGCCTTATGACGAAGCTAACCAACTCATTGAAAACATGGCTCAAAACCACTATCAGTGGGGAGGAGAAAGAACATCTGTGGAGAAAACTCAAACCAAAGGTGGGATGTACGAGGTTAGTAGCCTAGATAAAGTTAATGCTAAGGTAGATGCTCTTACCCAAAAGATAGAAAGCTTGACCTTACCTCCTGCAGCTACCATGGCTGCAGTTACCCCAAGCTGCGAAGTTTGTGGAGTTCCTGGTCATGTTGGAACCGAATGTCAAATCTTAGCAGGAATATCAACTGATCAGGTAAATTACGCTCAAGGTAATCCTTATGCCAATACCTATAATCCTGGTTGGAAGAACCATCCTAACTTCTCGTACAAGAGCAATAACGCTTTATATGCACCTGGCCAAGCACCTGCTGTACCTCCAGGGTATCAAAAACCCGTTGTTAATGTTCCTAACATTCCTAAGAAATCTAACCTTGAAATCCTAATGGAAAATTTTATCGCTAATCAAGCCCAACAAAACAAAGAATTCCTCAATCAAAACATTCACACCGGTGAACAGTTAAAGTTATTAGCAAACAAGGTAGATGCCCTAGCAATTCACAAGAAAATGTTAGAAACCCAAATCTCCCAAGTAGCACAACACCAAGCTAGTTATGCCGCACCTGCCGGTACATTTCCTGGACAGCCACAGCCCAATCCTAAAGGACATGCAAATGCTATCACATTACGAAGTGGGACAGCCCTTGATGGACCGGTAGATCCTAGACTCCAAAACCCGACCATGTATCAAAAACCTGAAAAAGAAATAGAGAAGACGAAAGATCAATCTGAAAATGTAAAGGAAGACGCGAATGAGAACAAAGAGGCTTCAGAAAAACCTTATGTGCCTCCACCACCATATAAACCACCAATTCCATACCCCCAAAGACTTGCAAAATCCAAGAACGAGGGACAATTCAAGAAATTTGTAGAACTTCTGAAACAATTAAACGTCACTATTCCGTTTACAGAAGCTATAACCCAAATGCCGTCATATGCTAAATTCCTAAAATAAATATTGGCTAATAAGAAAAAAATCGTTGAAAACGAAACCGTTATGCTAACTGCCGAATGTAGCGCCATAATTCAAAATAACATGCCTCCAAAGATAAAAGATCCTGGTAGTTTCTCCATACCATGTGTAATTGGAAAATCTGTCACATACAAAGCTCTATGAGATTTAGGAGCCAGTGTTAGTCTAATTCCCTTATCTATTTGCGAGAAGCTCAAATTAGGCGACATGAGACCTACCAAGATGTCCCTACAACTAGCCGACAGATCAGTCAAATTTCCTGTTGGTATGCTAGAAAACATTCCTGTCTGAATAGGACAATTTTACATACCGACTGACTTCATAATAATGGACATCAAGGAAGATTCAAACATTCCCATCATACTAGGAAGACCATTTTTAGCTACTGTAGAAGCCATCATAGACGTTAAGAAAGGAAAACTTACCTTCGAGGTAGGAGAAGAAAAAGTAGAATTCATTCTTTCCCAATTCTTTAAAGCCCCTGCTATAGATGACTCATGTTGTCTCCTAGATATTATTGATGAATGTGTTAAAGAACTTGAATGCCAAGAGGACACCTATTCTGCGATGCTGCAAATTCAGACACCAACTATCCTTAAGAACGAGGACTGGAAACAAGAACACTTAGATGCCGACCTAAGCGAATGTTTAGCCTTAACACCCAATCCTACCCCAACTAATAAGAAACCTAGTATAGAACTTAAAACATTACCTGAAGATCTTAGGTATGAATTCTTAGATAAAGAACTCAAATGACCAGTTATAGTCAATGCCAAATTAGGAGAGATCGAAACCAAAAAACTTCTTAGTGTGTTAAGGAAATATCCAGCCGCATTAGGCTATAATATATCAGATCTAAAAGGAATAAGCCCTTCTCTCTGTATGCACCGCATTATGCTGGAGGAGGACTGCAATACTTCTAGAGAACATCAAAGACGAATAAACCCTATCCTAAGTGAAGTCGTTAAGAAGGAAGTGCAGAAACTACTAGAAGCAGGCATCATATACCCAATATCAGATAGCAACTGGGTAAGTCCAGTTCACGTGGTGCCTAAGAAAGGAGGTGTTACGGTTATAACGAACACAAAAGGCAAATCGGTAGCACAACGTACCCAAACAGGATGGAGAATGTGTATAGATTACAGAAAACTAAACAAAGCTACGCGCAAGGACCATTTCCCATTACCATTCATTGACCAAATGCTCGAGCGTTTAGCCAAACATTCCCATTTCTGCTATCTTGACGGGTACTCAGGATTCTTTCAAATTCCCATTCATCCTGATGATCAAGAGAAAACCATGTTCACATGTCCCTATGGTACCTTTGCGTACCGAAGAATGCCATTTGGACTATGTAACGCACTCGCAACCTTCCAACGATGCATGATGGTGATTTTCACAGACTTTTTAGACGGAATTATGGAAGTATTCATGGACGATTTCTCTGTCTGTGGAGAGAGTTTTGACGGATGTTTATCAAATCTTGAATTAGTACTGAAATGCTATGTCAATGTCAACCTAGTGCTCAACTGGGAAAAATGTCACTTCATGGTGAGACAAGGAATTGTGTTGGGTCACATTGTATCAAACAGAGGGATTGAAGTGGACCAAGCAAAGATCGAAATTATCAAAAACCTTCAACCACCCAAAACAGTTAGAGAAATAAGAAGCTTTCTAGGACACGCGGGTTTTTACCGACGTTTTATAAAAGATTTCTCTAAAATCACCAAGCCACTAACTGTATTATTAATGAAAGAGGCTGAGTTTATTTTCGACGATAAATGCTTGAACGCATTTGAGACACTTAAAGAAGCCTTGATCTCAACATCTATTATGCAACCTCCCGATTGGAACCTACCATTTGAAATAATGTGCGATGCGAGCGATTATGCTGTAGGTGCAGTCCTAGGACAACGCAAAGAAAAAAAGCTTCACGCTATCTACTATGCAAGCAGAACACTCGATCCCGCACAGATGAATTACGCCACTACGGAGAAGGAACTCTTAGCTGTGGTATTCGCATTGGATAAATTTCGTTCTTACTTAGTAGGCGCCAAAATCATTATTTACACGGATCATGCTACGATCTGATACTTACTAAGCAAGAAAGACGCCAAACCACGACTACTCAGATGGATCTTACTCCTACAAGAGTTTGATTTAGAAATAAAAGACAAGAGAGGAACTAAAAACGTGGTAGCCGACCATTTATCGAGATTAAATGGAATCCAAACCGAGAGTGTTCCCATAAACGAAGACTTCCCTTATGAACGCCTTGTTGCTAAGATAGAGATAAACCCTACCGACAGTTTAGATCAACATAATGAACCTTTAACAACTGCGGTAGTAAAAGCAATTTCTACTAACACCACATTACCATGGTACGCTGAATTCGTCAACTATTTAGCTGCCGGTGTTTTACCACCTGATTTAACGTACCAACAGCGGAAGAAATTTTTCCATGATCTTAAACACTACTTTTGGGATGAACCATTACTCTTTAAAATAGGCGCCGATGGTATCTACCGTCGTTGCGTTCCTAACAATGAAATAGACGACGTCATTTCCCATTGCCATTCCGCCCCTTATGGTGGACACACTAGTACGTCAAAAACCTGTGCAAAAATACTTCAAGCTGGCTTCTTTTGGCCTACCTTATGGAAAGACGTCCACGTAGCAATTATGAACTGCGATAGATGTCAACGCACGGGAAATATATCTATACGCGACGAAATGCCGCAAAAAGGAATCCTCGAAGTAGAAATTTTTGATGTATGGGGAATTGATTTCATGGGACCTTTCCCCGCATCTTTTGGAAATAAGTATATTTTGGTAGCCGTCGACTACATATCAAAATGGATTGAAGCCACCGCCGCACCCACAGACGATACACGTGTCGTACTAAAACTATTCAAGCATATTATCTTCCCACGATTCGGTGTACCAAGACTGGTAATCAGTGATGGTGGTTCCCATTTTATCTCTAGAATCTTCGAAAAGTTACTTTCAAAATATGGCGTTAAACATCGCATAGCCACACCATACCATCCTCAAACGAGCGGCCAAGTGGAAGTGTCAAATAGGGAGATAAAACAAATCCTTGAGAAAACCGTAACTTCATCCAGAAAAGACTGGTCCTCCAAGCTAAATGATGCTCTTTGGGCATATCGGACAACTTTTAAAACCCCTATCGGAACAATGCCGTTCAAGTTAGTTTATGGAAAATCTTGTCATTTGCCAGTAGAATTAGAGCATAAAGCTTATTGGGCCATAAAAACCCTCAACTTAAATTACAAGACTGCTGGCGAGAAACGAGTGTTAGATATCCATGAATTAGAAGAATTGCGTTTAGACGCTTATGAAAATGCTAGAATCTATAAAGAAAGAACAAAAAAATGGCACTATAAGCGTATCTCGCGCAAAGACTTTAAGGAAGGAGACATCGTACTCCTATTCAACTCTAGACTGAAACTTTTCCCGGGAAAATTACGTTCCAGATGGTCCGGACCATTCGAAATTAACAAAGTTTTCCCAAGCGGTGCGATAGAAATTAAAGGCAGTTCTATCGAACCATTCATAGTCAATGGCCAGCGCCTAAAGCACTACTTTAACGTCAGAAATATCAACTATTCGACTTATCTTCAGTTAAGTGAGCCGCCTACCCCAATACCTAACTGAATAGGTATTAACTGTCGAGCCGTCGACATAAAATAAAGGCGCTTCGTGGGAGGCAACCCATGTTTTACTTTAATTATTTTTACTACTTTAACATGTTTTTATTTTTCTTTTCTTTTTCTTGATCTTTAAAACATTTTCATGATTGCATCTCTTGCTCCTTTCTATTTTTTTCTTCTGTTTTTATTTTCCCTTTAAACTTTCTTTTTCTTTTTGATTTAACTTTGGCGATTTCTTAACCCGAAAATACTAACTTAGTTTCTCCTTTTTTCAAACATTTATCAAATATTTTCAGGGGGGTAATTCTTTTGCTTTCATATTTAGCGCTATGGCCTGTGTAAACTTCATGAATGTCAACTTGAGAAGCAGACACCAAAGACGATGATTTGCGGACCTGACTGAGCGGGAAATGTGCCCTACTATCTACGCAGATGACCATGATATGACCGCTCTTGGCATTCATGAGAGTGTCATGTACTTGCTGCATCAGATTGGCTGGGACACTGCTCCTATCCAAAGACGGTTCTGTACTTACAAAAAGTTGACCCTTGAGTTCCTGAGCACCCTTAGCTTCATTCCAAATCATGGGATAGGATTCAACCGTGGGTTAATCACTTTCAGGATGTTTAACATGGACTACGCTTATAACCCCCGGGAGTTTAGCCACATGCTTGGGTTCCCTTTTGGTCCTGATGTTATCACTATGACCCATGAGAACCTCTTGCCTGACTCTGATCTTGATTTTTTCTGGGGGAGCATCGCTGGTAATAACCATCCTGAGCCGTCTGATCTTTATTCTGAATGCATCCATAACCCGGCTATCAGGTATTTTCACAAGATCATCGCCCACACCATCTTTGGCAAACAGCAGAATGTCACATCTGTATCCCGCGATGAGCTATTCATTATGTATTGTGCATCCCAGAGCCGTCCGGTAAACGGTGCCGCTTATGTGCTCTCTAATATGGAGCGTATCATCCAGACTCCAAATGCACCAATCCTGTTGGGTGGTTTAGTTACCATGCTATCAAATGCAATTGGACTTCGCAGGCCTATGCTAGGATCAACCCTGCTTTATGGAATAAAGCCGATGGACATCGCATTCTGTTTCAACACTAGCTTTATCGGAAACCTTGGACCAGATCAATTTGACCTGTTAGTTAATCATCAGATTGTCCACCAGTTTAAGCTTCCGGACCCTATCACCAGTGTGCATAACAGAGATAACTGGCTTTTTGACCTTCACCATCCTGCTACACCGCCCTCCTCACCATCTACTGTTGACATTTACGAGGTCCCCAACACTACTAATGCTGATGAAGATCCTGCCACACCACCAGGATACCATGAGTTCCCCGATCCTTGGGAACAGCAGGCTACTTCCGCTGAGACCGCCACCCAGGCTCCAGAGATTACACCACCTTCACCTACTGTTACCCTGCACTCTTTACATGAAGCGATTACTGACATGCGGGGCGAGCTGACATCTCTCCGGGTGGACTTCATAGCCTTCATGGATTTGGTGACCGATCAGTTGGGGTACATGCACCAGCATATGTTTCCGCCTCCCCGTGGCTAGAGTTGCCATTGCTATCATTTTCTTTTCTCTCGCATTTGTACATACAGTGGAGACACTGTTTAGTTTTAGTGTGGGAGGGATTCTAGTTATTATTTCATCATTTTATCATTTTTAGTTATTTCGAAACAATTTCTTATGAATTTATTCAATTATTTAAAGTACCAAGTTTATTTTAATTTTCATTTCTTTTCATCTTCAGCTTATTGTTTACTTCTTTTTTATTTACTGTTTATGTTTACCGCAATATTATTATTTCGTTATGTGCTGATAACTAATGTTACAAAATTTTAATTATTAGACTACTTTAATATATTCAAACTTTAATTAATTAAAATATTTCAAAAATTTAAAATTCTTCAAACCTTATTCCCAAGAAAATAATAAAATATAAAAAAAATATATATAAACACCCCCAACGGTCCTGTAACGGTCGTCTCATTAATGACACTGAACGCGTTACGACCGTCACACCCTTGTGACGAGCGTAACACGCCTTTTTGCCTTATAACGACCGTCACACCCTCGTGACGAACGACACACATACAATGTATCAGAACGGCTATTACAGAACCGTTCCAACCATTTCCTTCATAAACCCATTTCCCTCATTGTTACCACATCATACGAAAACTACCCACTGCATTTTTCTTCTAACTTCTAAACTCCTAACACCAAATTACCATCCATACAGTACCCCATTTTCATATTCCAAAATCAAATTCTACCTACACCATGGCAAACAACCCACAAGCCCCCGCCCTCAATTTCAGAATCGGCGAACAGGGAGAGAATCAACGGGAAAAGTTTCAGAAATTCCAACGTCGAGGTCTCCAACCCACATGGTACGTCGATATCGACTGCCTGAGGAGTTTGGGACTACTTGACAATGTCCGCCGATTATTGCAAAGTGTGGATTTGTGGAACCTGTGCCGCGAACCAAGACCGATCTATGAAACTCTTACTCTCGAGTTCTTGAGTTCATTTGTTTACATCACTCCGCCAGGTGCCACAAACCAACTGTCAGGCCTGGCCAAATTCCGTATGTTTGGCGTTGAGCACGAGTTGCCTCAATCCTACATCGCGCGACTTCTAGGCTTTTGTTCGGACGAAGTTGCTCATCTCCGGGTGCCGGATAATTTTGGTGAGGAAGCTTTCAAATTATGGCACAGTTTGACGAATATCCGTGCCGGATCCTACGACCACCTGAATGCCACCCACATTCATAATCCGACCATCCGCTATTTCCACCGCATCCTTAGCAACACAATCTTCGCCCGCGACAGTAACCATAAGCTTAACTCCAAGGAGCTCTTCTTTTTGCATTGCGCATTCACTGGGCAAAAGATCAATGCCGCCCCGTTCTTACTCGCTCACATCCACTCTATTTATGCTAGAGGCAGAAAGCCATTTTATTTCGGAGGGCTGGTCACTTCAATTTCCATAGGTCTGAACTACGGTGCTGCTCTCGCAACCTTGCCTTCTATGGCACCGACTTTGCTAACTTTGGATCACTGCAAAGCCACACATCTCATTTACGAGCGGGAAGATGGCAGATTCCACCCTGTAATCAGGAACACTGTCTATCAGAACATCATTTTGCCTTGCAGGGACCGAATCGATCCAAGTAACCGGGAAAAATGGTTGTTCGAGCCTGCAATTCCCGCAGAGCGTGCACCTGCTCATGAAGACCAACCTGCAGCCCCCACAGACGAAATGCAAGAAGAGTTGGATAGTGCTCCTCCAGTCCACGACATTCCAGGATCCTCATCTGCACCTCCTCCTATTAATCTTGAAGACATACTCCGCGCCCTCCATATGCAGAACCAAATGAACGCGGCACTTGAAAGAAGGCAGCATGAACAATTCGAGTCTTTGTGCGCTCACAACGCTCAGATCTTGACTGGGAAGCGCAACATGAACGAGAGGTTAGATGAGGCCCTGTCAGAGCTTAACGCCTTAAGGATGGACGTAAGCACCCTTGGTTTCCAAGACACTGACACTGAAGCCACTCCTACCAGACGCTCTCGCACCAGGAGTAGAGGACGTGGGCACCAGTAGTCTTTCTTTAATTTCTATGTAATTTATTATTTTTCTGTTTCATTTCTTTTCTGTTTGTTTTTGTAATTGTACTTCCCCGCCTATATACCGCAACATTGAGGACAATGTCGGATTTTGTGTGGGAGAGGTACCTTTCAATCTTTTATAAACTAGTAAATTCTTACGATATGTCTCGATTCAAATTCTTCATTTTATTTTTCCATACCGAAAAACTTTTTATCTTTGCATTAGCCCGACATACCTATTTTAACGAAATCCCAGTTGAGGAAGCCGAAAACGACATAACAAGATCGATACAGTTATGACACCGTAGACTTCCTACTTACGCGATCCATTTCAATAACCATTATACCGATATATGGAGTTTCAAGTT